>OZ018319.1:110129711-110813805 GCA_963969495.1 Ceratothoa steindachneri
CACATTCAATAAATCTTTTCCTATTTAAAAGCTGAGGCTTTTATTGGACTAAACCAGAGGGGTAGATCTTTAACTACCATAACACACCTTTACTAAATTTTATAATTTGGCTACGATCGATAAATTTTAGATATTTCAAATTCACAGGTAAGAAAATTATTAAGGATGCTTGTTTTGCCATGTCTCTCTTCATAGGTGCCTTAAAAAACAACAATTAATGGTGATAATTCTTTCACGGTCACGTGAGCGATTGCTTTCTCTTTGTATCTTCTTAAAAACAGTCGCTCCCTTAAGTACTTAGAGGTAAAGTCATTGAAGGCTTATATATTTGCTGCTAGATTTCGGATAGGCAATGACAATTAATAACTAGCTAGATAAATACAGATGACCATTGTTTGAAATTGTTATATAGCGGTACAAAAAGATCTTTACTTGCTCATTATTATTCTCTATAGGTTAAAGACAGATTCACGAGAGGTGCACACTCTCCCTATCATAAAATATACTTATAATGCGTAAACGTCTCACCGTGCGTGCTCGGCATCTTACGCTCACGCGTGACTGACGGCTAATAATGAGCAAACAACGACGCTGTGGCCACAGAAACAGATCGAGCGTCTTATCGATAATTCTATATTTGATTATTTTTTTCCTTGATTTAGATATCCTTTTTTAGGGTGGGAGAGGTCGATAGGTCGAGAATGATGCTGGAGAGAGAGAGAGAGAGAGAGAGAGGGGTAAGAGGGGAGTAGAGAATTTTTCTCTTGTTTTAGATATCCCTTTTTAAGGGAGAAAGAAGGGGATAGAGAGGTAGGAGGGAATATATATGAGAAAGAGGGGTGGAGAGGAGGGGGAAGATAGAGGGGAAGGAGAGGGTAAGAGGAGGGAGAGAGATAAAAGGAGGGGGAGAGGGGCTAGATAGGGGGAAAGAGTGGGAAGGAGTGAGAGGGAGGGAGAGGGGGAAGGGGTGGAGGAGGGAATGGAGAGAGCTGGGGAGAGAAGACGGATATAGTGCGAAGAGCGGGGAGGGCTAGAGGGGGATGGAGAGAGAGTGAGGGATATAAGGGGGAGGCAGAGGGGGAAGGGGTGGAGGAGGGAATGGAGAGAGCTGGGGAGAGAAGACGGATATAGTGCGAAGAGCGGGGAGGGCTAGAGGGGGATGGAGAGAGAGTGAGGGATATAAGGGGGAGATAGATAGGGAGAAGGACATATGGGAAGGTCGAGAGAAAAGGGAAGATGAGGAAGAGATGCGGGGGAGAGAATCAAGGAGATAGCGGGAAGAGAAAGGGGTAAGGGAAGGAGTGGAAAATTGAGGGACAGAATGAGGGGAATGTGGGTAAGAGAATGGAGTGAGAGAATAGGGGGGAGAAATGGGGGAAGAATAGGCGAAAGATGAGAGGGATAGAATGGGTGTTTAGAAAATTGGGGAAGATGGTGGAGAGTTATAACATGATTTTTTTATTCCTATAAATGGACACACACACACTCACACACACACAGACAGACAGACTAAATTTATATTATATAAGTGAGGACAAGTAAGGTAGATGTATTTTACAGCCTCCAGTTACGATTTGCTAACTGACTTTCGACGTAGGTGACTGTGATTTTATTCATATAACTCTTTATAATAAGTTTAAGATGAAAGTCATTTAATTCTAATATAGATCAATCAAGTAGAAACATTGAGTATATAGAATAATAACATGATAAAAATATGTAATTGAAATACTGAACAAGCTTTAATTTTGATGTTCTATTTTTCCTATTTTCACACTCCTTGTGTCATTCATAGCCGTAAGTCTAAATTTAACTTATTGAACTTTGCCAACCAGAATGGAGATAAGAATATCAAAGAATTTATATATTACGGCGACTTATGTCCGTCGTGGCAGTCGCCAAAATGTCAGCTTAAAAAAAATTCACAATAGTTATAAAAATAAATAGGAATCATTTCTAGCCCATCATCACAAATCTAAAATGAGAAAGCTTAAATCTTTTTATGTACAAAAGTCTTAAAAACAACAACGAAACAATCCCCTATATGAGTTAACCTTCAAGTGACCATTCCCATGGAGAATAAATTTCATCAGTGACAAATAAAAAAAAAATAGGTTTTGTTAAATGAATTCCCCGGAGACAAAATTCGGACACAATCCTCCCTTTATTTTCATCTGAAGAACCACATAAACCAGCAACATTTGTTCAAAATGAGTTATTTCCTTACAAACAGGAAAACCTTTCTGCAAAATATCAAAAAAGGAGGAAATAATTTAGAAGATTTTATGTATATATTGGGGGAAGGGGTTGTTTGGATTGGTTTTGAAAATGAAAGGATCTCTTCGTTGGTCACCAGATATATTTATATTCCACCTCGTTTTGTGATCCTCTTTGCTATTGCGCCCACCATTAGATTGTTGCGAAACATTGACGTTAAACCGGATTTGGTTGATAAGATAACGTTCCGAGAAATTATTACCTGTCTCCAAAAGGTAATGAATAAGTATTTTTGGCTGGGGGATGAGCAAAAATTCTGATATGATTTTGCCTTCGAGCAAAATGGTGACGAAAAGAAGAGAGACTGCAGTTCTACTTTTTAGTGGCTTTGGCTAGCAAATGGAAGAGGAGTTTGAATTAGATTCATTATCGATTTCAAAAGCTTATCTTTGAAGATGCTTAAAATATAACTCTCTTAATGTTCTTGCATTGGTACGAGGAATGAATAAGAGTCATCTTGATGTAAGATCAGTTGCGTAAATGTTATCTCCCAATGCAGAGTAAAATCACTTGATTGGTATGACCCGAGCGATATGTGTAACTGCTCTTCGAAAGGATTTTTCTCAAATGAATGATTTCTCTCCTCCTTGATTGGCTCGTTTTATACTTGGACACATTTACAAACATATATATATATATATATATATATATATATATATATATATATATATATATATATATATATATATATATATATATATATATATATATATATATATATTTTCTCGTGAGAAAATATAATGTAATAATGAAATTTAGTCAAACGCTTTTTTCGTTTTCCTTAACAAAAGAGAAATATAATATTGTGGTTGTAATTTGGGCTAACCGAATTTGGTTACGATCGAGTTAACTCATTTTAAGGTTCCTATTTTTAACAACAGAATAATTAGTCTCATTCTAGTTTATATTTTCACCGAGACTTTGGTCTTTTCGTGAAATCCAAAATAGGAACGGTTCTAAAATATCCTGTACATCTTACAATTTTTCATTTGAGTTTCTTTTTGCTTTGTTTCACACAGATAAATTTATTTACATTGGCTGAGTGTACACATTACTAATTCATGGGTTTGTGGTTCAAATTAGATTGATTATCGATTTTACGGGCTTATCTTTCATGAGGCTTAAATACAACTCTCTTAATGTTCGTGCTTTGGTACGAAGAATGAATAAGACTGGTCTTGATATAATATTAGTTGCGTAAATGTTATCTCCTAATGCGGATTAAAATGCCCTTAGCGATATGTGAAACGGCTCCACGAAATGATTTTTCTCGAATGAATGATCTCTCTCCTCCTCGATTGGCTCGTTTTATACTTGGATACATTTACAAACATACAAATGTATAAACATATACATTACCTTTGAAAACCTTTTCTCTCGTGAAAAAATGTACTGTAATGGTGAAATTTGGTCAAACGCATTTTTCGTCTTCCTTAAATAAATATTATATTATGGTTGTAATATGATGCTCACCAAATGTCATTACGATCGAGTTACCTCATTTCAAGGTTCCCTTTTCTAACCACAGAATAATTAGTCTCATTACCAGCTTATCTTTTCACCGTGACTTTGATCTTTTCGTGAAATCAAAAATTGGAACAGTTTTAAAATATCCTGTTACATCTTACAATGTTTCATTTGAGTTTCTTTTTGTTTCGTTTCACACATATAAATTTATTTACAGTGGCTAAGTGTACACATTAGTAGTTAATGGGCTTGTGTGTGCACATATTGTGTGGATAACGTATATTTCAGGTTTGAGATACAGAGAGTCATTTGAACAAATGATACTGCGAGTCATTTTAACAGGTGATACGGGGACTCATTTGAACATTTAACAAATGAAGAACGTTAGCGATTTAATGTTGTGTGCTGCAATATTCCCACAGAATCATGATGTAAAAACGGTTTTTAAACATTATATCTGATTGTGGTGGTTGAGTAAGAATACTAGTACTTCGTTAAATGCGAGTGTGCCCACTTTTGGTAAAATGGCATAAGACAAAATGTCGATTTCCTAAAGTAACAACTAAATAATGTCTTAAATTATCTTTTATCTGATTAGTGATTAAAACAGTACGTAGGTAACATACGAGTAACTTTGGATTTAATTCTCCAAATCTCTTAATGTTATTTTCAATTTTTATTAATTATCTCTAACTCGTTTTCCCAATCTTGGAATACTGTTTCCGCAACACTAATAAAAAGTAGCGAAGATGATGAAGACAATGTTATATTAATTTATGAATTTTTAATTTATGGGCTATAGACAAGGGCACCATCATATGGATGATGAAAATTCCAACACCCAATCAAACTTTAAAAAATAATCGGCTCTTTTAAACCTTACTTTTGCAGTTATGAATAGGATAAATACGTGGGTCTTTTCTGGTCGAGCTATCGATGATTGCGAGGTAGTATAGAATTTTTTATATTTTAGATCGCCCTATGAAGATGCAAAAGTGGTAATTATTTGATAGTTTTTATTTTAAAAAGTACTATGCAACTGTAGGAGTAGAAACGTCGTTAAAAACTATTTTCTTCGTTATTTGGCAAACTGAAACTTTTTATAGTAATACAATGTCATTAAAACATTAATAATCGAAAAACAAAAAATTGGGGGTAAAAATAATATTGGTTATAAAATACGGAAAAAAATTCCATACAATAATACATTTATCAGGCTCGTCTGTAAAGTGGAAATATAAGGGTTACAAAAGGTTTTCGAAATGAACGATGATATAATAAAAATACTTATGATATAGTGCGCTGGTAATGCTCACCATCCACAGTCAGCAATAGGCTAACAAATAGTTTAATCAAACTTTTCTTTAAACCATCCTGTAAACATGGCTCTATTTCCGTCATTCTTTGCAATGTGCGAATGCAAAAAACGTACAGGTACAACAATCAACTTGGTACAATAGTTTGGATCTTTGTATCAACTAAGTGTACAGATTAATTTGTTTATTGGGGACAAAAACAACACCTTAGAGGTTTAATCGGTGTTATACTAACTCTATTTAGTGGTATTCCTTTTGCTTGAATAGGCTTGGAAACCTAGTAGATAAAGAATAGCATAAATTTCTTTTGCAAACGAAATAATACTAATATTTACAAAGGAATTCTATTGATATAAAAATATTCTATCTAGTATTGCTTAAGCAACTATTAGAAATTTATCTTAAGGACTAGGAAACAGTCTAATCCTATAAATACAAAATGAAACAGTAAAAATAGATTACTATTTAGATTCAAGGTGGTTAAATTTTCAAACTATTCAGTAATGCAAAAGTCATGTTATTCAGGCCCTAATATTGTTAGCAGAATCCTTTCAGAGATAAATTGGCTAAGATATCTTCAGCTAAATCAATCAAATACAAAATGACGTTATATAATATAACTAAGCCGATAGTAGGGTAATACGTGAACTGTGTATAACAAAAATTACTAAACAACTGGCAATGATGCCATTATTTCAAAGAACTCTGCCACTACAAAAATTAAAAATCTACTGAAAGATTTTTATAGTCGTCAAATAGACCTAATATTTCAGTTCCTTTATAATGATCATCTCGCGAAATCATAATTAGAGAACATTTCCAAACTGAAAAAGATAACGTATTTTAGAATATTCCAATATTTCATGCGAATTATTGTCTCCTCAGGATTTGGAAACTGACCTTAAATATCAGTTGGGAAAATATCAAGATTTCTCTGAATGTCAACGAAAAGAACCAGTAATCTATTTGAATTTATGAATTATTCGGGTTTAACTTAGCTTTAAGACATGAAAATATCAAAATTAATTCTGAGAAGGAGATTATGCTAGTAAAAATTGAATTAATAAATTTTATTAATGAATTTATATAGCATATGATACATATTCCTAACAATGGTAATGAAATTCCAATTATAACTGTTATTAAGTCCCAAACGCTAAATTTAAAACAAAATTTGCAGCAATTTTGTTCGCAATTAGACCTGGCAAAGATGTGTAATAATTTGCACTAACTCTTTCAGGCTCATCAGGACTTTTTCAACCCACTTCTTTATAGGCCTGTTCTGCATGGTTGGATAGATCTAACTCATTTATAAACATGTACTGTACAAAGCGATCAGCCACACAAAATTGGTTGCATTTGTTATGTAGCTTTCTTATTGGCTGATTTAAATGTGGGCGTGGTTAACTCCTAGGAGTCAAAGTTTGAAATACTTAATACATTTCATTTTCATTTTGAAGGTCAGGATTTGTGTTGTTGTCTGACTGCTTCGAATATCTGTTGATAAGAAAACAATATTTCATTGTGCTTGAAGAAAATGTTACTTGTTTTACCGTTTATAGATTAGAAACTATGTAAAACTACTTTTTTATTTAGATAAATAATATTCCTGATGTAAATATACTGATTCCAAGAGCTGCGCAAAATTTGTCTTATCGTGCTATTCCTACATTTTCTTTGAAGCGCCTTTGTTAGGCCTATTTTTTGAACGCTTTGAAAATATCCCATTCTATGTGTAGATATTCTGTTCAGTCATTGATTTTATTTTTTGTTTTCACCTCAGTTAGTTCTCTCTCTCTCTCTCTCTCTCTCTCTTTATATATATATATATATATATATATATATATATATATATAATGAACTCAATAATGATGGATGGATCCCGCCCCTCAGAGAGCCCTACGACATCGATACAACATGTACAGATTCCTATGATAGCGATACCTATTCAGAATTCAAGCAATCGTCAGAAAAATTAGTTTTATATTCTTCTTTAACTTCATCCGATTCAGAAGCATCAGCTGAAGAGCAATATTCAGCAGATGTCACAAACTTCCAAAACATGTAAAGTACTTTGGATAATTTCGAATTCAATCGAAAGTTTGGTTCAACGGATTTGGTGAAAAATCTTCAAGATAAGAGCCATTTTATTTAATTTAGCCTCCTGTTTTCAAATGTAAATTTGGTAAAAAGTATTCTCAAGACACTTTTTGGTATCAAAATATCAATGGGTATAATGCAATGATCTTCCGACTGCGACCACTGTAGTACACACCCATTACTTCATCACCATTAAATAAGTAAACTAATACCCTTGAAAAGATGCGGGGGATTTTCTCACACCTTCATCTGAATGAAAATTCTTTGATTCTTCCTGTATTTCTCCTGCTCATGATAAACTTTACAGAATCGGTCCATATATGAATATGCTACAAGAAAACATTAAGTCAAGCTTCCTTTCCAGTGAGGTTGTAGCTATAGATGAAAAAATGGTCAAGTTCAAAGGACCAAGCAGTCTAAAAAACAATACTTACCTCTTTTGGTCAGAGAATTATATATTTAATGAGTTTAGCGCGCCAGTCTGAAACTACTACTTAGGAAGGGAAACAATTCCTCTATTGGCTGAGTCACCTCTTTAATTACTGTATTTATGAAATACTTATGAAAGAGCCGGTCAACACTTAAAGATACAGGGAAACACCAAGAATTAACCAAAAATATATATCTGTTTAATTTATCAATTTAAATCAAATATTTAGACTAAATTCTAAAAGTTTAACATGATTCGCAAGAATTGAATAAGGGCCTATTCCTGATGCGAGTCCTGATCAAGGGAAAATAGGCCCCACGTAAATAAACCAATTGCCAGTTAGTTAATTTATGGGGACCTTTTAGTACAGCATTTAGCCACAATTTACGTTCCACTAATCTAACTAAAAAATATGACAGGAGTCACTAAATATTATCTCTTCTTTAGTTAGCTTGGGTACAGCATTAAAACCTTACTTAAGCAAAACAAATATATATATATATATAGTTATTCGGACTTACATGACCTTGAAAGCAAATGGGATTGACGGATATTGCTATATTGGATTTTTCACGATACTTCGCGTTCAAGAGAGCGGATGGTGGTTGTCCGGGAAATGGTGGAAAACGAACTCTAATCCTTCTTATAACGTTATTTATCTCGGTATACGTCTAAAAGACAGAGAGGAGTTGTGCTCTCTGGCTCAATGAGTAGTCTTCTTAGTAGCTCTTGAGTTCTTCTAGTATCCTCGTCTTCTTCGCAGTGTTGCGCAACTGGGTTTTGGTTTACGAGGTAATTCTAAAAGTACTTAATTGGATCTTTCTTGACGATTAATTCTTTTTCTCTCACAATTACAGAGATTGCAATTTGAAAGTACCTCGAAGGTGAGCGGATATTCTTTTGTCTTGCTCCTGAAATTCCTGTTTGGCACTTAGGAATTTTGATCCAGCCAGACCTCTTGCTGCGTCTGCGAAGGATATTTTGGTATGGCACCGATAACAAACGAGACAAGCTTCTAAGTGTTAGAAGTCGAGCTCGGAACTGGGCGAAGGACTGATCACAATGATTTAGTCCTCTGTCGTCTTTAACAGAATAATAAATCTCTTTTCTCTCTTTAGGATGCTTATTTATAGACCGGAGACCGCCCCACCAAAGGGAGACGGAAGAATGCCACTGAGGGTAGCACGAGGGCTGAGGGTGACGGGAACCGCGCAGCATAGGTCTAATTCTTAATAAGAGGCACCGCCACCATGACATTATTTCTCCCCAGTGCTTTTTTTTATCTGACACCGCTTTTTGGATCTCTGACTGCGTGCCTCCTGCCCTCTAAGTAATCCAATCTTTTGAGAGCTGCTTAATAGCCTTTTAAGGATACCGTGGTCCTGCATCTCGACTTGACTGCCCACTCGGCTGGGAGATCAGAGCTCTTTGGCAGTTGGATTGTTAGTCAGACGATTAACGTTTTCACGCCCCTCATCTTCTGGTACGTTTCTCTCGCTCTCTCCGAAGAGGAATTTTAACATATTTATCCGCTTAGCCCTCTGTTAGGTTATAATTCCTCTTCATTTACCTGCCTAATAAACAAATTAACGGCGGGGATATTTAAGTCCGATACTTACAATATTTCAAAACAGGAAAATTACTGAACAATATTTCATACAATAAACTTCGAGTTCACCAGGGAATGTATCGATAACATCTGCACCTGCCTATACATTAATACATACATAACTGTCCTAGCTTAGGCGCTTCTTATTTACAATTAGGGGTTACTCGCCACTTCTTAATTACAACTCTACCAATTAAAAATTTACATTACACTTATATACCTAACCTTACTTATCTTAGATCCATCAAAACTATTATGATACCTTAGTCGGACTACACCTTAGTCTTCGACAGGATTCCGACTTAACGAGTCGGCTATACAATTGTCACACCCTTTTATGTATTCAATGGAATACTGCTTCTCCATCAAGAGTAAACTCCATCTTAGGAGCTTTCCATTCTTACTCTTATTTTGACTCAAACAGGACAAAGGTTTATGATCACATTCCAAATTTTAACTCGCGACCTAATAGATAATATTTGAATTTACCTATTGACCATATTATGGGCAAAGCTTCAATTTCGACGGTGGCGTAGGCTCTTTCTTTATTCGAAATCTTCCTACTGACATACGCTATGGGATAGGCAGTTTGGTCATCTTCGTATTGAAGCAATACTCCATCGATACCGTTTACGCTCGCGTCAGTGCGAATTTCGAAAATTTTGTTGGGATTCGGTAAACGTAGAATAAGCGCAGCTATGAGTTTTTCCTCAAGAACCACAAACTGAGTTATTGCAAGGGGGTTCCACATGATAGGGTATGACGCTGTTTTTTTTAATATATCATTCAGTGGGGCTGCGATGGAAGCGAAGTGCGGTAGGAAACGCCGATAAAAAGAAGCGGCTGCCATGAACGAACGGAGTTGTTTCTTTGTTTGAGGCCGGGAAATTTTTACTATGGCTTCCACTTTTTCTTGCTGTGTAGTCAAGTGTCTTTGCACTATTTTGAATCCATGGTAGTGAATAGATTCGTAGGCGAAATAACACTTAGTAGGCCCGGAGGTTAGTCCTTGCTCCTTCAATTTCTCCAGCAACGAGCGTAAGGAGTGTAAGTGGGACTCCCATGTATGGGTAACTACGTACACGTTGTCGAAGTAAAGTGACACGTTACTTAGGCCAGTGAGAATTCTCCTCATCCTTCTATTGTAATTGCTACCGGCTGTAAGTATTCCGAAGGGTAGCCTGGTAAACTGCATAAGCCCTACCTCGGTTGCAAAAGCGTCAACTTTTTTAGACTCGTAGACGAGAGGTATTTGATAATATGCCTTGCGTAAATCCATTTTAGTGATGAATTTAGCGTCTTCAAATAGATGGAAATTTTGGTCTATTAGCGGGATTGGCTCTGCTTCAAAAACCGTCACTGAATTCAATTTTCGAAAATCCGCACACATCCGAAATGATTGATCAGTTTTTTTAACCATTACGATGGGGAAATAATAATTGGACTTCGATGGCTCTAAAATGCCCAATTTTAATAAATTCTTGACTTCATTATTGAAGGGTACGGTTTGCTTCGCTCCACTGAATTAGTTTTAAGTTTGATTTCATGGATGAAATGCTTGACACATCCGGGGTCTCTGAAATGACATCCCAGAATTCCTTGAGCAAGTTAAACATTTCAGATTTCTGTTGACTTTCTAATTGGGGATTTATCTTTAAATCCATTAGTGTGTCTTCCGTGGTGAGTGAGAGCAAGGGCGGTTCATATTCCTCGTCTTTTTGCACACATACGGTGTTTATGACCTGTAGTAGTGTACACGGGTAAGCGGCATCAATCGGTTCTTCTTCGTCTAGCAGTGTACTATTATTTATGCACGCGCGGCGGTGATATTTTTTCCACATGTTTATGTGATAGATTCTTCGCCTTTTTTGGGTATCTATCAAGTAATCAACTGGTCCTCGTGCCTTGAATACTTCAAACGGTCCCTTCTATTGGGCCCCTAACTTATTATTTTCAGGCGAGAGTAATAATAAGACTTCATCCACGGCCTTTAATTTTCGTGCCTTCGCTTTCATATTAAACTAGTCCCGGTATTTGGCTAAATTTTTCTCAGCGTTTTCTCGAGCTAATCTATGGCAGTATTCTAGGCGTCCGCGAATTTCCATTACGTATTCGTAACAAGATTTAATCTCTTGGTCGAGATGCTCATTGGTAAATAATTCTTTAAGAATGCTCAAGTAACCTCGCACATTTCTCCCGTATAAATATCTCTCTCATCCGGTGGTTGAGTAAGAGTAACAGTCTGGCGACCCGATCTTCTATTAGGTCCCAATTATTGAGTTCAAAAATTTTCTCAAAATGGAAAAGATATGAGCATAATTCATCCTGACACCTGTACTCCAGGAGTTTCATGCTGGTCGCTGGTGACACTTCGGTTTTGTATGTCACTGACTGAACTTCTAACTGGTCTTTGTGAAAAGCTCTTTCGTGGGTTCTTATCTTCTCTCTATTCTCAGCTTCCAGTTTCATTTTCATCTTACGTTTCTAGGCTTCTAGTTTCATCTTACTTTCTTCGGCATCCAATTTTATCTTTTTTTCTTCGGTTTCTACTTTCATCTTTTTCCTTCTTTCTTTTCTTTCATTTTTCTCTTTTTCCTGAATATACGAGCCCAGCTTGAAGCCTTCTACTTTGTTGTAAATCGAGCTTGATCTACTCCACCCTCGAAACTTACCACTTGGCCTAACATTTACCTTCAGATTCTTTCCCCCCCTAACTTTACCAATTTTCCACTCGTCGATTATTCAATTATTGCTGGTATTCTTTTTACTTGTAGGCTCTACCTTAATTAGACTCTGCTGGGTCCTTTCTAACAAAAAACCTACAGACTTGACACCAATTTTGGGGAGGAATTGTGGCTCGTTCTTTTTGTCAGAGAATTATATATTTAATAAGTTTAGCGCGCTAGTCTGACACTACTACTTAGGAAAAGAAACAATTTCCTCTATTGGTTGAATGGACTCTTTAATTACTGTATTTATGAGAGTACCACAGTGTTTAATCTTTTCTAAGGAAAGAGCCGGTCAACACTTAACGATACAGTGAAACACCAAGAATTAACCGAAAATATATATATCTGTTTAATTTATCAATTTAAATCAAATATTTAGACTAAATTTCAAAAGTTTAACATGATTCGCAAGAATTGAATAAGGGCATATTCCCGATGCGAGTCCTGATCAAGGGAAAATAGGCCCTACGTAAATAAACCAATTGCCAGTTAGTTAATTTATGGGGACCTTTTAGTACAGCATTTAGCCACAATTTACGTTCCACTAATCTAACTAAAAAATATGACAGGAGTTACTAAATATTATCTCTCCTTTAGTTAGCTTGGGGAAAGCATTAAATCCTACCTAATCAAAACAAATATATATCTATAAATAGTCATTTGGACGTCCATGACCTTGAAAGCAACTGGGGTTAACGGATATCGCTATATTGGATTTTTCACGATATTTCGCTTTGCAGAGAGGGGATGATGGTTGTCCCGGAAATGATGGAAAACGATATCTAATTCTTCTTATAACTTTATCTATTCGGTTATACGTCTAAATGACGGGGAGAGGATTTGTGCTATCTGATTCAAGGAGTATTCTTCTTGGTAGCTCTTGGTTTCCTCTAGTATCCTCGTTTTCTTCGCAGGGTTGCCCATCTGGGTTTTGGTTTACGAGGTGATTCTGAAAGTACTTAAATGGAGTTTTCTTGAGGATTACTTCTTCTCTCACAATAACTGAGATAACAATTTAAGAGTAACACAAGAGTAAGCGGATCTTCTTTTTTTCTTGCTCCCGAAATTCCTGTTTGGCACTTAGGAGTTGTGATCCAGCCAGACTTCTTGCTATGTCTGCGAGGATAAATCGATATGCCACCGAAAGAAAACGGTACGAGTTTCTAATAAAAAATCTCTTTTCTTTCCTTACGGGGCTTATTTATAGACCGGAGACCACCCCACCTGAGGGAAACGGGGTAATGCCACTGAGGGGAGCGCGAGGGCTGAGGTGGGAAAGGGCACCGTGGAGCCCAGGTCTGCTTCTTAATGAGAGGCACCGACAACCGTCACATTATTTCTTCTCGTTGTTTTTCTCCCTATCTGACACCTCTTTTTGGCTCTCTGACCACGTGAAATTACTTAAATGGAACTCTTTTAAGAATAACTTCTTCTTCTCTCACAATTAATGAGATTACAATTTTAGAGTAACTCGAGAGTGAGCGGATCTTCCTTTTTTCTTGCTCCCGAAATTTCTCTTTGGCACTTAAGAGTTGTGATCCAGCCAGACTTCTTGCTGACTCTGCAAGGATAAATCGATATAGCACCGAAAGAAAACGAGACAAACTTCTAATAATAAATCTCTTTTTTTCCCTACGGGGCTTATTTATAGACCGGAGACCACCCCACCTAAGGGAGACGGGGTAATGCCACTGAATGGAGCGCGAGGGCTGAGGTGGGGGATACCGCCGATCCCAGGTCTGCTGCTTAATGAGAGGTAGCAACAACCGTCACATTATTTCTCCTCGTTGTTTTTTCCTCTATCTGACACCTCTTTTTGGTTCTCTGACCGCGTGCCTACTGACCTCGTAGGTAATCGGATGGCATTTTGCGGATACCATGGTTCTGCAGCTCGACTCGTCTACCCATTCGGCGGGGAGATCACAGCCCTTCGGCAGTTGGACTGTTGGTCAGATTACTAAACTTCTTACGCCCTTCATCTTCAGTTCTGGTACGTTTCTCTCGTTCTCTCCGAAGAGGGACTTTAACATACATGTCTGCTTGGCCCTCCTGGTGGCGTTAAGTTATAATTCCTCTACAAGCGGTATCACGCAAGTTAGTGAAGTTGGATAAATTTTAACTTGGAATGAATTCCAATGTAATTGTCCGAAATTGAATGTCGTAGAATGGACTCTAGACGATATACCATATATAACTATTCGTTGAGGGAACTTATTTAATTATCTTTAGAGTGCGTAGATGTCTAGGCTGGCCGATATTATGTATCTTCGATATGCTTAAGAAGTGGAACTGAGCTCAAGGATAATAATATTGCTATCATTAATAAAATAGAGTTTTATTTATAAAAACTATCAACAACAAACAAAACAGAAAATATTGACATAAACAGAGAATGGAAAGGGTCGTGGGAAATCGAGCTAAACCGAGGATTAAGAGATTTAAAAAGGTAAAACAAATATAAAATTAAAGGGATGGGATGTTTCGCTACACCAATTAAAGCACAGGATAGAGTTGACAAAAGGGTTAAATACTCAAAGGTAACGTTTGGCTTACGTAATTATACTTGTTGTGCAGAGGAAGGTGACGTGAAGGAATTATCGGTCCGCTAGCGAGTTCCAGCCGAAGGGGGGGAAATTAAATGATCCTGACGTGGCCTCAACCCGTTCTATCACATTGAACAATGTGACAAAATTTGAACACTATGTTTTTGTTTTTATTAATCAATTTTTCTAGCATTTTTACATCTTGTTTAATGATTTTAATTTGTCAAAAAGGAGTGCATATCTCGTGTTGATTTGAAAATTATAATCTTCTGCAATTAGCGCATTTTATTTACCCTCATTTTCTGTCCCTGAAGAAGTTAGCCCTGGTCATTTCCAGTTCATGTAAACGAATTTCCCCTTTGATCTCTTTGTTCTTTACGTTTTTTTTCTTCTCTTTTTCCTTCACGTTTTTTCTCTTCTTTTTCACTTTTTCCGCTATTACTGTTCTCTTTTCATCTTGGATATACGTTATTAGATCCTCCCCATTTAGTCTAAGAGACTCACCTTGTGCTTTGAAAACTTCGAAAGGCGATATGCTGTCGTGTTTATCAAACTTTTACGCAAAATAAAAAAAAATAGAATAAAAGAACACAAGCACTAACGGAAGTGCAAATGGGTTTTACTTAACATCAAAGTAAAATCAAACCAAAATAAGACACCATAAAAAACACAACTAATTATTTCGCTTGATTCGAATTTTATCCCATTCGCTCCCTCGGAATAATTTCTGGACTCGAAATTTTTGCAAAATCCGATTACTGGGATTGAGACCATGATCTCAGTCTCTTCTCCTCAAGTACGCCAAATAAAAGAAAAAACAAAAAAAAGGCAATTCATCCTGAATGTTTTAAATATGAACTGGAAATGACCAGGGCAAGAAGCGAAACGATTTCACTTAATTCGAGGATCGAAGTGCAACAAACTACGTGCATAAATTTGGTTGTTTTCGAGAAAAGTTTTGAGGTGAATCAGTGGGATATTGAAACAGACGGTGTAACACGGTTTTGTGCCTTTACTTAGTGCCCAGATCAGGGAAATTGCTATAGCACTCCATCAGAGGCAATCATTGTTTATTCCACGTTTATTTCCGAATTGCTTGCTGCCTATACCAAGACTCCGGACTTTTAGCCTGCAAAGTTCCGGCACTGTCGGATCCATCCTAATCAAACATTCTGTGAATTTTAATATTCACTGCAGCGTAATTTAAATTATTGATTAGACGAAATTAACGTTCGCGAGGAATACACGATGCTTTTGCTGACTTCGTTCTCAGAGACCAACTCTTTGCTTCACTTCCGACGGAGATCGAATCCTTCGTTAAAGAACGGAACAGCCTAACATTTTAAGAGTTCATCAAAGAAGCGGATGTGTATGTTCCTAGTCCTAATTTCCATCCATAAGAAGGGAAAAAAACGGAACTACACCCTCCTAAAGAAGGGGTTCACAAAAACCAAATTCGTTCTCCACAACAGAGATAAGTTCATCAAGATGACTGTACCGTGTAGGCCTAAACCTTTCTCACTGCCCGACAAAATGAGATTAATCCCTTCTCCACTAATCCCCCTACTTCTTCGTTTCCCAGGAGAACTATCATCTCTTAATCATGTGGAGTAGAGGGTCATGTAAGAACTAATTGCCCTCAGAATTTTCAATTTAGAAGCAGCCATACCTACGAGGTACCCAATATACGCTCCACGCCTAGTCAACCGCCATAGTAACTAAAAAGACCTCTCTCTTCAAGCGAACCAAGTTCCGCCGGCCACCAGATGAACTTTATGTCGGATAAAAGTACTCCTGCAGGTCTTCAATTGGAAACTGGAGCGGTGAACGGCGGCCGGATCTCAACTCTTGTGCGCAATACAGGGAACTCGTGCATCATGATATCTGACAGATTACTCCCCCCACCCCACTCCCGTCCCGTGGCTCAATCCGTGACCACCCGATCTCAAGCGGTTAAAGAATCGGAAGCGCCCGCACCTCTGGAAACTCCCTGCCCTTCAGATTTCCCAAATGAACAATCAGAAAGTCTGCGAATCTATTATTTACCTATGGTAAAGGAGAAAACAAGACACGAGAGTCCATTAGGGGCAACGAGTTAATTTCTTTCATTGATAAGGATGACCTCCTTTACCGCGTGTGCTCAGCAGACAATAGAATAGAGTCCAAATTATTTTATGTCCCCCACTCCCTTGTGTAGACATATCCTTCGAACCGCCAACTATAGTCTCTTCTCTGATCATTTTAGCAACTCTAAGACGGCACAACGGCTCTTTATATATTTCTCGAAATAAATCGAAATCCTGCTTTACTGTCGTTCACGCGATACCTACCAGAAGACAGCGATTAGAGGGCGAGACAAGCCTGCACCCTTACACCTGGGCCCAATAAAATAAGAAACCTTCTCCCGATTGGCTATTGACCTGATCGGGCTAATTCACTCACCTTCAAGTGACGGCTATATTTATGTTTTAACTATGGTCGATTTTGCCACCAGATTCTCCGAGGCTGTGCCACTTAAGAAGATTGACAGTATCTCTTGTGCTGAAGCACTCATCACGATTTTCTCCCGTGTTGGGTTACCGAAAGTTATTGCCGGATATTGGCCGCCTATTTACGTCCGAATTAATTGAATATGTGGGCGACTTGTTCATGATAAAACCCTGTTTACGACTCCGATCCACCCACGCGGAAATGGAATGTGCGAAAGGATAAATGGCAGTCTCAAAGCCATTCTGAAGAAATTATGTGCCGAGCAGCCAATGAAATGGCACAGTTATCTTCCGTAGCTGTCTTTGTTTTGAGAAATTCCCCATCACACCTTTGGTTTCGCTCCGTTTGAATTACTAACGGAAGGCAAGTACGATTTCTCTTGAGCATTTTGAAGGAGCTTTTTACAAATCAAAGTATAGATCAGAAAAACCATTCTTCGTATTCGTATTTGCTTAAATTACGAGAGAAGTTGGATAAATGCGTCTAAATAGCGTATCAAAATGTCGATCTTAACCTGGATAAAGACATATAACTTACTTCGACTATAAATCTGAAGATAGAAAATTTAAGCCAGATGAGGAAGTTTTGTTGTGCCTCCAAACTGAAAAAAACAAATTACAGAGCGAATGGAAGGCCCCAATCAAGTAAGTAAGAAAAGCACCCTCGTCGATTATTTGATTAAAACGTCAACAAGAAGTATCACCGACGCACATGGGCGAACTAGATTGTGGCTATAAATAAGGAATCGCCTTTGGAGGCTAATTATTCCATGGATCCCCTAAGGGTATACAAGTTGCCTGCATAGAGCAATACAGCGAATACCACCTACATTTCTTGCCAGACGCAACTAAATTCTCGTGGGCTGAATCAACTGTGAGCGACCAGCTGTCGCCTCTCCAGAAAACCCATCTACAAGCGGTCTTGAAGCATTTAGGTGGTGTCATCCCGAAAATTCCGAATATGCACAAAACATCCAATTTTCCACCCAAAAACCCGTCCGATCTAAGCCGTATCCACTTCCCATGCATCGAAGAGAAGCATTTAATGCTGAGGTTGACAAGTTCTTAAATTTGAAAATAATAGAACTGTCAAAATGAGATTATTGTTCTCCGATTGTTATGGTTAAGAAACTCGATGGATCATACTGAATGTTCATCGATTTTATGAAATTAAATTCATTTACCGTATTTAATGCAGACCCGATCCCCCTTATTGACCAGAATCTTCATCTCTCCTAGAAAGCCAAACTCATAACCGAGCTGGATTTGTGCAACGCTTATTATCAAATTCCGTTACTAGATGAGGTCAATAAATACACGACTTTCTCAACCTAAAAGGGGCTGATGCAATTTAGATGACTCCCCTTTGGTCTTGTCATGGCATGCAGTAAATATAATTTAATCTTGAGAAGGATATTAAATGGATCACAAAATATATCATTCTATTTTGATAATATTCATGTGGCTACGAATGAAGGAACTCAACACCTGAACGCTCTACAAGCACTTTTTCTAAGACTTCAGGAGCATAATTTATCTATCGCTCCCAGTAAGTGTCATTTCGCCTACAGTACAATAATCTATTTTGGCTTCCGTATTAGAAATTTCCAGCTAGCTCCCCAGGATGATAAAATTCCAACCATTGTTGAAATGCCTCTTGCAGCGACCAAGAAGCAATTAAGATCATTTATGGGTTCCGCATCCTTTTACAGACGCTTTATTCAGAATTTTACCTCACTCTCCACTCCCTTCTGTGAACTTTAAAAAAATGCCCAGAGCGTCTCGTATGGAACACGCTGTCGGCTAAGAGTTTGGATCAACTCAAGAGAAAACTCGCGTCGGCGCCCATATTTCGTTTGCCCAATCCCGATGAACCGTTTCACATTCGAATAGATGCCAGCAACCAGAGAATAGTGCAATACGGAAAAAGTGATTAGAGCTTTCCCATCGCCTATGCTAGTTGGATATTGCTCCCCTGTGAAAAGAACAACGTTGTGATTGAGTGAGAGGCCCTCGCGATAATTTAGGGAATTCAAAAGATTAAAGTTTTTTTGATAGAGAAAAAGTTTGTAATAGAAACTGACCATAAACTCTTGTCCTCCATCTGAAATTTAAAAAATGGTCGTCAAATGCCCTGGAGTTTGGTTTTACAAGAATTTCATTTTAGGATCCTGTATATTAAAGGCGCTGATAACTCAATGGCCGATAACTTAAGTAGGAATCCATTGAAATATTTTTCAAACTGATCCTGATTGAGAGTAAATATTTCGAATTTTTAAAATTGATTTTTTTTTACATATGATTAGCCAATATTCCCATTAAGTTTAAGGGAACATGTACTTCATCTTTTTATATATAATAGACTGATTATTCTAACTTTATACTGCTATGGACCAGAGGCAGGTGAGCCTCCTTCTTAAAAGTATTTGTTGATATTGTGGTTATTATCAGTTATTATTTTGGTAATGATAATCCTTATATATATATATATATATATATATATATATATATATATATATATATATATATATATATATATATATATGTACTTTTCAATCCCTCGATGTGTTTTATTGCTGTTGTTTTGTGGGGGGGTTTTAATTTAGTGCCATGTACACATTTTTTCTGTTTTGTTGCTTCAAAATTACGATGTATACCCCCTTTTGTTATTAGTAGATCTCACTTCTTTCCGGAAGCTTCATCTTCTGGGAGAAGGAGATGTAAAAGATGAGATAAATGGAGATCAGAGAAAGAGAGAGAGAGAGAGAGAGAGAGAGAGAGACGGGTAGGACGGGAAGAACCCGTGATCGGCTTCCTTAGGAGGTAAATTTCGTTTGATACGAACCCATATAGCGATCCTAATTGTAACAATGAGAGGTATCGCGAGATGGCGTAAAGGTCTAAATTCACTAACGGCGCCTATGTATTAATGTATTGAAAGCCACTTCCGGTGCTCATATAAATACGAGGGGCAGTCAATAAGATTTACGAATCGGTAGGGAAAAACAGAGGAAGGGTGATGGCCATTTGTGGAGGTGTTAGGACAAGTTATGACAAGTCAAGACCTACATCCGCACGCTTCTGCCTCGTCTGTTTAAGAAGCAGTAGCTGATCGCAGATCGGCAGTCACAAATTTTTCAACAATGGAGAAGGTTGAGCACCACGCAGTGTTCAAATTTTTGACCAAGGAAGACAGGAATGCAAAAGAGATCCATAAACGCATGGTTTCAGTATACACCGACACCGCCCCTTCCTATGCAACCATTGCCCGCTGGAATAGGAAGTTCCGCCATGGGCGTGAGTCCCTTGAAGATGACCCTCGTCCAGGACGCCCGTCAGATGTGACCAACGAAGATAATGTGTCCCGTGTGGAGAGGATGATCATCGAAAATCGACGGGTGAAAGTCGAAGAAATTAAGCGAGAACTTGGAATAGAACTTTGAAGTGTTATCATCATCATCCACGACAATTTGGATCCCTAGAAACCTCACAACCCATCATCGACTTCAACGTCGTCAAAGTCCATAAGGCCATAGTTGCACAAGCTGCCCTGCGCGAGTGGAATTCGAGGAGCTCAACCATCCCCCCTACAGTCCAGATCTGGCTCCTAGCGACTACTTTTTATTCCACCAGCTCAAGGCTGCACGGCATAGACGCCGGTTTGGGGACGATGAAGATGTCCACCTCGCCATCCATGAGTGGATTAAACAGCAGTCGGGAGATTTCTGGTTGTCGGGAATTCAAAGCCTCAGGGACAAGTGGCGCAAGTGCAATGAAGTCGAGGGTAGTTATATTGAAAAATAATAAAACACTTTTCCTCATATCTCGTTTCCTTATATCCGAATTGCAAAACTTAGTGACCACCCCTCGTAGTTAAGCGTTGGTCGGAGTAAGATCAGTATTTTGCTAAAGCAGACGCCGCAATGCAAGAGAAGTCTTTCTCTCGCCCCCCTTTCCCCAAGAGCCCAAAGACAAGAAAATTAAATTAGAAAAATAAGAATTAGGAACAAGGAGACTGCCACACTGCTGTATTTGACTCAGCTTCTCCGCGACCAAATACTCCCTTGAACCTTTCTTTTGAAGACAGGAATTCTCCTTTATAACATTAAGGAGGTCGAGTACTAACCGGCTAAGTGCAAACCCAACTGTGCTGTTGAAAAGCAATTGAGCTCGACACTCATAACCCTACCCCAAGCCTTTCTCTCGGTTACAAAAATCCTCAGGTGGCAGATCTACCCGGAATGGTAGTTTCTCCTTTGTTAATCGTGTAGGTTTGTGTGTACGTGCTCATGGCTCCAGCCTGGTTCTAACATGTGTAAGCCTTTTGTTCATTTAGTTCATTTTTCTTTTTATGTTGTACCCATTATTTTATTTTTGTTTGTACAGTAGTAAAGATTATTTTGTTTCATCCAGTTTGATATCGAGAATCTCCTAGTTAGTTGATATAATTTGGCCAAGGAAAATATTCACTCCTACTAGATTTAGTACAACCCACGTTTAAAGTGCATCATTCAGGGCAAGGCCCAATTGCAGAGTGTCTGGCTTGCTAGCCCGTTCCCCTCTCAGTCAAAGGAAGCAAGCGGAGGTCAGGAAATCTAACCTGAGCTACGACACTCATCTAAAGTGACATGGATCTCTTTACCGAATTTCACTTTTTGATATCTATATGTTTCTTCCTTTGTGATATCCATGATCTCTTCATTCCATAATTATGTGAAGATATAATGAGAAGGTAAACCTTCATCTGCCCACCTATCCAGAATTACAGGAGTGTATTGACTTTTATGTTTTCCTTTTCTTTTTCAACATTTGTTTCTAGAAGAGTACTCCATTTTTATCCATTCATATATAGGTTTTTCTTTTTTCTAATTCTTCCTCACTGGTTCACTTGATTTGTTAATTTTTCCATTAGCTGAAACCACTACTACATCATCCCGAAAATTGACTCCGGTTAACCAGGATGAACTGGGCTTCACCGCTGAATTTCGGGTTGTTAATTTAATGTTAGGTGCCTTAGCTAGTAGGCGGGGTCTAAGAAATTTCCCATTTTCTTCTCCTATATCACCCATATCTTAACTGTGATCTGGATCTTCTGCATCAGATTTATCACCATCATCAAGTGGCTCAAGTGCTATATCGAAGCCCTTATCCTCATCAGTGTCAGATAAAGAATAGAGGTAAGAAAGCGTACCCTAAACATTCACTGGCTCCTACAAAAGAAACCAGTTATTAAATATATATATTTTTTTAACTTCTCAACACTAAGTTCATTTTTAATCAATTTGATACTTACCATAATATAAAAGTAAAAATTATGAAAAATAATGTTAGGCTACGTACAGATGCATGATAAATTTATATAAAGTTGCAGGTGATAAAATATTTTATAAGTGGCGATGGTAATATCAATAGCCTCATATTCTGACCCACATATTATAAACAATATTAAAGTTTACTATGATTTTATCACTTATCGATGTTCTTTTTGCATTCTATTCACATCCTATTACAGTCCAATAAAATTTCCTCTATTTGAACAAAGATATGCATTGCTTCTAACCTTCTTTCACTAATTTTCGGAAAACTTTATATCACCTGGTAAGGAAAGCAGGAACAGTCCTCTTCCTGGTATAAACTGAAGACAAATGGCCAGTGTATTTGAAAACTGAACTTTCTCAAACTGCATTGAAGCAAAGAAATGTGAATTAGAAGATACACTTAGATGTACGAATCAATTCAAATGAGTCAATTCTATGATTCTTTAAAGGAACATTATGTGGTTATAGGTTAAAGGAATGATTTTTCTGTGTAGTGACGATGGCTGGGATTTTCCTGATAATTAATCCTCATTTTAATCAATATTATACGATATTACCTAATGTTATATTGTGGATGACGAACCTTGTTGAGTAGGAGGTCGATTATACGGCATAGTATATACCTAAGTAACTTGAGGTTCGAATCCTGTGTTTAACAGTTTGCCCGCTTTTAATTAGAAATTAGATGTTGCAAAGTGAGGGCAGGATTATCTAAAAACCAAAACTCTCCTGCAGTTTCATTACAGCGTCCTTGCAGTGTTCCTGCAGTCCTTTCTCAGTCACCCTACGTTTAATTGTCCGTCCATATTGATTCATGCCAAATTACACCTCTAGGAAGAGTAAATAGATTGTGAAGTAACATGTGTAAAGAATTATTCTATTATATATAGTTTCTTCTCAAACTACTTTCACATATTGTTAGTTAAATGTTGATTTTTTTTCAGAAGAAAAAGCAGTTTTAAATGGGTAAAAAATCCACTAATTTTCATTAAAAATTCTTTTTAGAATTTTTAAATGAAAAATACTGTACCTTGGTATTCCGGTGGCAGGTAGAAAATGAGAGGAAGGAAATATTTGTATTATGCTAAGGGTCCACATCTTCTTTCTTTTTCCTGTGTAAGGAAATGAAGATTTTTCAGATTTTACTCGTGATTTGACAGGACCCAAATGCTTGTTTTTTATTATTAATTGCGCCCATCTTGCGACTGCCACAAACTCATAGTCACCGAATATATTAAAGAAAGTCTATTCTTATAAATAAAAACAAAAGAACAAAAACAACGAAAAATAACAACAAGTAATGAATAACAAAGACAAAAATAATAAAGGACAAAACATGACCAGATGATGGAGGAAGGACAGCTTTGTGGTGGCCTCAAAGCCCTTAAATCTATATAGAATAAAAGACGTCAAGTTGCATCCATGAAATGAAAGACTCTACTCTAATGTGTTCTTGAATCTGTTCTTAGTATATGGGGAAAGCGTATGAACTAAATGCAGGAAAAACCCTAAGAAGTGAACTGTTGCTGGCATCTAACAAAATAGCCGCAATTATAAAGGAAAAAATGATATGAAATATGGTTGATCGACGTACATCCAAGAGGGTGAAAGTGTAGACTAAGCAAATGAATGTAATAACAACTGTAACAATGGCTTACCAGCTTTTATAATTTTACATATGAGTGCAGTCATATTTATTGCCTGATGACCGAGTGATGAGAGCACGGAGGCTGTTTTTTGACCAATATATATATTATCAAATATTTCCATAGCTATATTATTTTTAATCCTGCTTGACAGGAAACTATCTTGATCAGCTACTAGTGGAACTGAAATATTCGGCACCTGCACCCGCTCTCTAATGCTAGAAGAAATTATTCCTAATTGTAGAGGTGCAACAGGCCAAGGGAGCTGATCTACTTCCATATAGAACATCCACTATAGAATAGTCGTGATATGTGTCTATCACACATTTATATTCTATAACTTCACAAGATTTGCTACAAAACAAATCACTAAGCTATTCAAAGGGTGTTCATCTCGTTGGATTTTGTCTTTTTAATTATAATAAACAAATAATGACTTACTATTCGTAAGAAGTAATTGTATAATCTATTAGTATATAGTCTTTTTTAGCATTTTAGCCTTTTTTACATATTTATTCCTTTCTAAATCCTACGTTTCTTTTCATAATTTTGTTACATTATAAATATTCAGTTCTTTTTCTGTTTTTTACTACGTCTACGTTCCAGTAGATCATAGGTGGGCAAACTGTGGCCCCAGCCCGTGTAGGCTTTGCATGTGGCCCGCGTATTTCATTTCAGAATTCGACAAAATATTAAAAATTAATTATTGAACATTGTGCGAAAATCTCACCTAATTTGCTAATTCTGGAAAAAAATTGGAAAGCCTTTGAAATTTTAATGCTTTTCGTTCCCCGACAAGCCCACTTTATATAGGTCTTGTTTTATATTTTTTGTCAATATTGGATATTGCGTCAATAATAAATTGTAAGTTGTGGTTGCGAAACAGTTTAAAAGTAGTGGCAACTCTATGCCAAAAAAAAAAACCTTAGTTATTAATGTGTAGCTATATCTATGACTATTGATTATATGCAAACAAATACACACAATTAATTGGAATTAAGTTATATGTATTCGAAATTTGCATCTAATTGTTTAAGTGAGGCTGGCAAAGCTATCCATAAGGTCGAATGTGGCCCGCTGCTTAACATTATTTTCCATCCTTACAGTAGATTAACAATATCAAAGGCGGAAATTACTTGGTTGAATAAGCTTAGGATATGGAATTGATGAGCTCACCAACGCGAAAAGTGGCCTGTTTCCAAAATGCCTGCGGCCTACCAGTAAATCAGTCCTTCTATCAATCATTTCCTCTCTTCGCACCAGAAATTATTTTGGTCTTTCTTCTCTGCGTTTTAAATGGTAGCATCCTATCTCAAGCGATTGTCGTTTGGAGTTCATATATATAAAGGATGTTCCATAAAAGACGCTGAATTTGAAACGAGAAAAATTACAAGGAAATTTTATATACATGGTTATATTCTATATATTTCCAATGAGCTATGGCTTCAGTTTAGAGCACTATAGAACAAAATGTTGGCTATATGTCCGTGTGTACTGAGTCTATATACATTTAGGCACTCCTCTAAATTTCCGATAACTCTCTTACAGATGTGTATCACGTAGCCTCCAATCACACACCTAATTTGAGCCTAGAGTTCAGAAATTTGAATGACATGTTGGCGCATACCTGTGATTCTACATACCACCATAAGAAAGACCTTGGTGGCCATTTTTGGTCACCGAGTAACGATATCACTTATTGCGGAAAACTTTCGAGGAGTAATGCAAACGTTTGGTGCAATGTGCGGCCGGTCACTCCATACTGCTGAACCAGAGGTTGTCAATCTCCGTATCTTTAGGTTCGGTCCTAACTAAGTGGAGATTAAGTTTTGGTAACGTTCTCAATTAATGGTAACTGCATTTTCCTGATCATATTCAAAGAAGAACGGTCCAAGCGCTCCACTTGCCTTTAAACCACACCGCATAGTCGTTTTCGCTTTCAATGGAAGCATTTCACGCTTATACATTATTCGGGGATTTTAATTTCCCCAAATCCGCAAGTTTTGTTTAGTGACAAATCGACTCAAGTGGAAATGGGTCTCATCACTGAACATGATCTTCTTTGCAATATTTTCGTCGGATGCAAGCTCTCTACAACTCAGTTATTAAATTGCTTCCGCCTCTCGTGGTCAGGTGGCTAAAGATGCTGCGTAAGTTAAACTTTGTACGCAGGCATAAAGTGATATTTATGCAGAATTCTATGTAATGAACTAGTAGAAAATGTCCACCTGCTGCTAACGTCGGCGAATCGATTTTCCCGAACTGAGAGTGAAAATCTCTCGGAAAACAGAAATCTGTTGCTTTGTCGGACAAGAACAAATTTCGCCTAGGCGATTTGGCCTTTGGAACTGAACAAGATGCTTTAAACTTTGTCATTATTCGGCGAACCTTAGCCTCGTTGGGTGCTTCATTTCTCCCTCAAATGGGACGAAGTATTCGAACTGTGTGCGTCGCACTCTTTCCGTTTTAGTAAAATGTCTTTAGAATGAGAATACGCTACTGAGTTGTAAACCGACCTATGATAGAACGCTTACACGTATTCTGGAAACAAACAAAAACTATTATTCGGAGTGAAGAGAAAGAGCAAGCACTATAAAAGCATGCCTGAGTCTCCAAAATCACAGAAGATTAAGGATGGCCGAAACCGTCAAGTGAAGAAACCGGCAATTAACGTGCAACTTGAGCCAGAAACCGTACTCCTGACATCTCGGCGTCTCCGTGTTGACCGCCGTTAAAAGAAGCACGTTTAGAAACACCGTTTTCCTTTGCCTCCTTTGCTAGATTACTAGATCGGAGCGACAAATAGTCAGATTGATTTGATTTGATTTGATGTATAAAGAGTGAAAAGGTGTAGAAGATAAAGAGGTAAATAGATGGTAAGGTTCGCCTTGGTGTCGAAGGCATCTATATGGTACTTCCTTTTTCATATATTGCCTTGTCTCTTCTTGTGTATCGTCAGTGTTTTCTTCAGGTGCTTGTTTAGCCGCAATGCGACCTTTACTTTTGATTTTTTCCTCTCTCGTTATTCCTTGAACTTTATTTATTTATTTATTTGTTTTTTTATTTATTTATTGTTTATTTGAAATGCATATATACATATATATATATATATATATATATATATATATAATTTATTTATTTAGTTAGTTTTGTTCTATAAATATAAATATACTCTATTTCCTCCGTTGCGGCATTCTAGTCTTTCAACTATTATATTTGATACTTTTATTTTTGTATCTTCTAATTTACTTATGATTTGTTATTATTTTTATTTTACCAGTATTCTGGTAATATATTCTTGTATTTGCGGTATTTGAGGATTTTGCCTCTTTTGTTTATATCATTTTAGGTGCGAACCAAGACTTCACTCTACTAAGACTTGACCATTGACATATTCTCTTGCTTCTCTATTCCTCGTGAGTCTCCATAGATACTCTTAAGGACAGGAGCCATATCTGAACCGGGCGGCTTACTCAGCGCAGGCCGAAGCTTAGTCCTGGACGGGTTAGTACTTATGTAAGTGGCTGATCCTTTTTGAGTGGAGCAAAGCTGTTAGAGCTAGGCGTCAGGCAGGTTGATAGGGTTCACTGATACGCTAGCAGAATAAGCTAGACGAATAACTGGATTTCAGCCGTACCTTCTAACTTTCTGTTTCTTCGCCTTTCCTTACTTTTTTCCCCTTAGAAAGATAAATGAAGAAAAGGAAGAAGCTTGATGAGAAGAATGGAATTAACGAAAAGAGTCCCTTTGCGGACCATATAAGGAGCATATAAACTGGAACGCACTCTTTTACTCAACGGGATATATGGAGCACTAGGAATAGTACTCATCCGATTCTTAGACATACTCAGTAAGAAAGCCACATCAGCTTCCAGAAAATCGGATTTGAAGTTAAAGTTGCCTCACAAATGGAGGCCCAAAAGTCCATATACTGTCGAAATATTGATCCATGGATAGAAGAACATACGGCAACGGAAATAAAAGCAGAGATCGAAAAAGACAAGAATGAGCTAAAGTCAAGGAAGTTGTTCATTTGAGGAACAGAACTAACAATGAAGAATACACCCATATTTTTTAAGTTGTATACAGAGAAACAGCCATGGTACGTAAGGCGATGGAGAACGGCCTGTTAGCATTCAACCTAAAGAAAAGACAGAACCAAAAAAAGGGATAAGTTCATAAATGTTCTCAGTTGTTTCTGGTCCTTTGCTTTAGATAAACATACGTCTAGGGACCGCCCTCAAAAAGAACAAACAAAATGCTCAGAATACAGCTCAACTTTACAGACATGGAAAGATTGTATGAGCAAATAAATAAGTGAGGGAATTGTGGCTGGAACTATCGCACAAAGGTGATGGTTTGTCCCATTAAGATAGAGATTATCGAGAAGAAAAGGAGAGAGAAGATAAGGCTCAAGAAGGAGAAAAAAAACAAACTTATGCCAAAGTAGCTACTTCAACAGCGGAACAAGGAGTACTGGCCAAAAATATAATAGAGCTTAAGCAGGAAAAATCCTTAAGCATCCTGGCGTTCAAACTACATGTTTATGTTATAAACGTTGAGAACTCTGGAACCTATTCACAAGAACTTAACAAAATGTTAAGTAATAACGGGTTGGAACCTATGTGGTTCCCGGACAACCCGCCATCGACTGAGGTATTGAACATCAAATACACAACGCCAACGCCAGAAACCTAAACACAAGCAAATGAAAAGGAGACCTTCATTTTCACTGAAGATTACAAAGAAATTTTAGAGTTAGAAACAAGCAAGCACAGGAAGAGAAATTGTTAATGGAAGTGGAATTAACTGTACCAAGGCAGGAATGAAAAGCTATAGAAGAAGCAGAAAACGAGGAACCCCACCACCAAACCCAGCAAGAACATATGAAAAAAGGTGCATTCATCTGAGAGTATACGCTCCTGGAGATAGACCCTTCTCTATAGGAAACAATAAAGAAATTATCATAAGAATTAAAAAAAAGGAATTTGAAGTACGAATCCGAAGGCTCGTATTCAGATAACGAAGTCCACAACTCTCAAATGAGCAGTGGAATAATAATCTCGAAAGAAATATGCTTTAGCATAAAGAAAGAAGAATTTAAAAAGAAAAGAAGTGGTCCCCCTGCGAAAGAGAGCTAAAGAAAGCTGAGAAAAGATTTTCACTGGAACAATAATTTACAAAATGGATAGAAAAATAAATCTTAAAATAGTAAGCCATAATGTGTCAGGTTACGATGCCAAAAGGCACTCGCATTGCAACTCACGCTTCAAATTTAAACTCGAGATCATCCTACTAAATGAAATCTACATTACCCCGGAAATAAGTCCATTAAAGTCTTTAATTATACTACGATCTACAAGACTGCAGAATAAATAATCTACGACGTATTAGCTATAGCCGTCAAAAGTGACATAAAATTTACGAGATTAAACAAATTAAATGAGGCCTATTTAGCTATCAAAGTAAAGACAGGAAACCGAGATATAATAATTATGGCAGGGAACCAATATCCAAGAATATGGTATTTAGACAAAATGACCAAGTATTATAATTAGGAGATCTGAACACCCGAACAAGAGCCTCAGGGTATACAGCCAATTTCAACAACAGAGGAAGAAATATAGATCTACTAATAGAAAGAGGCAGAGTTGAGAAGATCGGACCGATATTCGCTACATACATTTGCTCAAGAAGAGCAACTAAATCAGACCTCGTGCTAGCTTCCGCTAATTTTCAATATAACTATCTGATAGAAAGAGTAACACCCACCATCAGCGATCACGAAATGGTAGTAGTAACATTGTCCGCAGTGCCTATACAAATAAAATGACCAATCAGAAAGAGCTTTAAAAACTCTAACTGACACGGATACGCTGAAGACTTATCTAATTAGCAGCACCCAAATTTAAACGATGCAACCCTACAAGAGATTGATGTTGCACATCATCGGTATACTCCGCATTTAGCAGACTTGGAAAAGAGATATTTAAACCTAAGAGAAAAGATAGAGCGACTTGGTCCAGGAAGAGGTGATAGAGAACGTCTTCTTAATATTAGGATGGAAATGAATACAACAATTATGAGGGACAGAAGCATAAGATGAAACCAAAGAATAGAGAAGATAGACTCCGAGATTAATCCTACAAAATTTTGGCAATAGATCAGCATGGTAAGAGGAAACATAAAGCCGATAACAAAAATAGCCATCAAAAACAATGGAGTAGATGCGCTAGAACAAGAACAAATAAAGGCCACGTTTAGAGAACATTGGTATAACGTTTTCAACATATCACCTGAAGAAAATGAAGATTTTGACCGCGACCATAAAGTCAGAATAGTTAAAGAGATGAAAAGAAATAGAAAAGACGTAACACCCAATCATTCTGATTCTGATACAATAATGATGGAACGATGGGTAGATCCAATAACACTTAAGTAATTTAAAAGTATTATAAACAAAACTAAGCAAAGAGCTCCTGCAGACACCAGGTATTTTCCTGACGCGCTAAAAAAATGGAAAATATTAGTTTTGCCCAAACCAGGCAAGTCCTCTGACCAACCAGAAAACTTCAGGCCGATAACTCTTCTAGAAACAGTGGCCAGGCTACTTGTAAAATTGATTGGCAGGAGATTGAGCCAACACTAAGAAGACAATGATCATATTCCTAGTCAAAAACACGGGTTCAGGAAAGGTAGAAGTACCGAGACGGCACTAGCCGTAATAGTGAAAACAATAGTCAATGCCCAAAATGAGAGAAAATACACAGATCTGGTTTTAAGAGACGTGCGAAAGGCTTTTGATAAGGTCTGGAGAATAGGCATAAAATTCAAGATCAATAGACTAGGAATTCCACCTATCTAACAAAATGCATATTTGACTAGATCATAGACCGTACAACATTCATTAAGATAGAAGGAAATCGAAGACCTGATTTTGAGATCAATCAAGGTGTTCCCCAATGATAGTGTCTCAGTCCGACGTTATATAACATATATTCAGGTTACCTTCCAAATCCAATCTACGACACCACCAAATACATTCAATTCGCAGACGACATCTCGATAATAGTTGATAGTCTATACAGGCACCCACAAATTACTGCCTTAATCGAGAACAAAATAACTTTGAAAGAAAATGGAAGATAAGGACAAACGCAAATAATTTTGCCATTATTCCTATAGGACGTAGAAAAACATAACGAGTTACGATTAACGAAGAAAGATACAGATACCCAAAGGAAGGCTAGGCCGTAGAACTAAAAATAACGTTAAACAGGTACCTAAAACACACCACCGAAAGAATAAATTAGCAAAAGCTAACTTAACGAAACTAAAAGACCTAAATTTAAAAAAAATTTAAAATATACAATCTTTTGTGTAAATCGATATTATTATATCCCGCAGTCTAAGTAAAACCAACAACGTGAAATTACAGAGAGTAAAGAACAGCGGTGTACTACTAATTTCAAACTTAAAAAGGAGAGAGAGCAAGAGGCAGATAGTTCTCTGCCATGAAATAGAAATGGGGACAGTAAATATATCCCTACATGAAAGAGCGATCAGAATATGGGACATACTAAAGATACTTCTGGACGAAGAAGAAAAAAGGAAGTTGAAGATCCTAATAAAACATAGATCATTTAATAAAGGAAACTTTAGGAGCGGAAAACCATTAAATGTTGCTAACTTAGCACCAATATATAGATTGCATAGGAATTCCTACGGAACGGCAAACAAACGTAAAAGAGTCACCAACAACTGCAAGAAGTAAAACAGAACAGAATATAATCTTTGGAGAATAATAGAGGCGTGAGAGCCCCTAGCCATTGGAAGAAAGGATAGGATATAAAAGTTAAAGAGAAGAATAGAAATGATAGCTGGTCACCCAGCAACCTGCACTAACTTTTACTCATTCCACTCCACCACTCTACCCTAACGATTACTATCCACTCTACTCTATCTATCTACTTTTAAATTCAAACTTTTTCAAAACGTAAGATGTACGAATAATCCCGAGGGATTGAACTTTTCAATGCCCTACCTAAGACCAACACCGTCAAGCTTCAAAGGGTACAAAACAAAGGAGTATTGTTAATAACAAATACGAGACAAATAGAACAACATAGACAACAAGATCTACACCAAGAAATTAACTTAGAACCAATTAACACAATTCTTCACAGAAGGGCTACGAAAATATGTGAAAAACTAGAACTTCTAAACGAAGAAGAAAATAGATCCCCATTAATCATCGGAGGAACAATAGGGGAAATTTTAGAAGCGGGAAACTGATAGTCGGGGTCAATCCAGCACTAATGTTTAGGTAAAAATATTGAACAAACAACTGCACATTAAAAACAAAACCAAAAACAAAAAAACATAAAAAACAACAAAGAACAATAGAGGCGTAAGAGCCTTGAAAATAAATATAAAAATAATAAAATATAAAACAAAAATAAAATAAATAAATATTTACAAAATAAATGCATAATAAAAAGATAATAAAGAAAGAACAAGAGATGGCTGGTCACACTGCAAACTGTAATATCTCATACTCATTCCTTTTCACCACTTTACTTTAGCACCTCCCTATCCACTCTACTCTAACTATATACTTTTAACTTCTACCCTTTTTTAAGACGAAAGACGTAAGACGAATAATTCCGTGGGATTGAGGGATAGTAAGAAAAGTTATTATTATTCACGGAATGAATTTGGATTCTTTTTCTTTTACAACGGAGAGCTGTTTCGCGCGCTTAAGGAAAAGTTAACTTTTCATTAAAGTTAACGTTAACTTCAAGAAAGAAGAAATATATTTGTCATCTGGACTGATTGGAGATTGCTTCTGTTTCCAGTGGGCGGGGTGCTTATCCTTAACGGGTAATTCATCCTTAATTCATCCTTCGACTTCCACTTACTTCACCGACTAAAAGAAACATAACACGACCACCGCTGCGCCCAGAGACACTTAAAGTAGGGTATAATGAACCCAGGAGGAAGCCCCAATAGGAGGCGCGAAAGAGGGAGGTCCTTAAGAACACGAGCCCGAAATTCTGTGGAGGCGCTTCTTAGCTTAGGTCTATTTAGGTAGGGTGGTCGAGAAGTCCTAAAATAAGTAGGTCAATAGGGAACCATAGGCTGCTAGGTGATAAAGAACGTTTTCACTGTCCTTTTTTTACAGATTTAGCGAGGAAGGAAGAAAACAAACGTAAGCTTCGGAGGAAGAAACGAAGAAAAGAGCACCTAGGAGTTTGACGAGCAGAAGGATGGATGATCATCCCTCTCTAGGGAAAGGAAGTAGTTTGGAATGCCCACGAGTACCTCTACGGACAATTGATCAGGTGATCAAACCGGACAAAGGAAAACTCTGCGCCACATTATTTGAACAGATAAACGTAGCCCTCTTCAAAAATATCGATATCATAATTTGCGACGTGGTAATTGCAAGTAAGGAAAAAGAAGTAGAAAAATTAGTAGCTCAGGAAGGAATAGAGACACTAAAGAGAATAGGACTAACGCCAAAAATCCCCTCTTAGATAACTGCAAACAAGAGTGTCATATGCAGGAAAGTCGACGTTTGGGTAGGTTCCAATGAAGAAGAGGAAATGAAAGAAGGTATAAAAAATAATGAAGGAATAAAAATAAATGGAATAATTAAATTTGGCCACCACACACATGTCTTTAAAATTCTGTGTGCAACAACAGATATGGTAGCAAAGATATTTCAACGAGAACTGCTCATGTTTAACATGAGAATTCCATCAGAAAACGTGTAGCGCGCGAAACATATTAATATTCAAATGTGCTTCTGCTGCTATAAGATGGAGGACCACTTGATGCGTGACAGAAGAACCCCAAATGGAGACAGTCCAAGGAAAGTACTAAGAAATGCGTGAAGTGTCATAGGCCACATAGCAATATGGCAATGGCATGCCCTCCCAAAAGGGAGATAATAGAACGAAAATAAAGAGGAACGAGAAACCAAGAATAAACTAGAAGAAATGCAACATACCCAGGAGTGGCTAAAGTAACTGTGAATCAAATGCAGGAAGCACATATCCATCTAATTGTGCCACAAAAGGCATGAACAGAAGTGCTCACATGCATACTCTGTGCCCATGTGATGAATATTGGGAAACCGGGCCCCTTCACTGCGATACTCAATGCAATGCTAGAAAAAAAATGGAATGAAGAAACTATTGTCTCCTGACAATCACCATTCATCTGAATATCCTGGAATCAACGACACCTCAGCGTCGGCACCAATGAGCAATGACGAACACACTACTGAAGAGAACACAATCTCAATCATGTCAGTACAAAGTAATGAAAGAGACAAAATATTACGCATGGAAGCAGAGGAATTAAAACTTAAAGTCTAGAGCGATGAATGATCCCCCTCCCGAGAGGCAAGAAACAGGAGGACGCATCATTAATGCAATTAAAGAAGGAAAATGCAAATGGGTATTCCGAGGAAACAGGAAAATAAGACGAAAAAGAAGTAGAAAAACTCTTAATGGAGGATAAAATTCGAATCCAACTGGCCAATGCGTTACGCTTTGCCATTCTACATTTCGAAGTATGAAGAATGGTAGGTTTAAAGGCAACGAAGCAGAACCCAACAAGAGATCGACCTGCCAGAGGTCAGAGATCTCTAGACGACCAAACTGAATAAACAATGAAATCAGAAAGGAGAAGAAAGCTCAGTATTCTGCAAATCAACACTCAAGGATTGATGGGTAAAACATTGACATTAGGAAATAACTTCAGAGAGATCAATATAGACATAATATTAATATCAGAACACGGAGTAAATCCAGAAGAAAAAAACAATGAAATTGTTCGATTACACCTTCATAAACGCGACCAATCAGGCGAGCGTCATGGCGGGGATTCCATAGCAATAAGAAAAGTTGCGAAGTTCAAAGAAGTTAATAATTTGGATGAGGCATACTTGGCCGTAAAAAGTGAAACAGAATTAACGCCAATAATAGTAGCTACGGGATACCAAGCACCAAAAAAAGTGCTAACTTTTCCTGCATAAACTATTTAAAATCTTTGGAACAGGTTTCCCAACCATCTTTATGGGAGACCTCAATGCAAGGTGCAGTGTAAATGGATACCGTTCCAGAAACAACAGAGGAGCCAACTTTGAAAAGATGTTGGAAAGACACATTTTCAATAGAATACGGCCACACTTTCCAACATATGTCAGAGGCAATGCAGCTACAAAGCCAGAGGTCGTGCTAAGTAGCTTCAATATGCCATACAACATCCACATGCAACCAGTTACCTTTGCATGTAGCAACTATGTTGGAACACATTTGTTCATGAATCAATACCCGATACAGCTACCAGTACTGGCGATGATGGACTACAAGAGAGCAAACTGGTCCGGTTACACAAAAGATCTTAGTAACTTCGTCCCAAGTGATCTCGCTGACCCCAACCTGGAAGATATTTATGAGGAGAACTCAAGATTAACAAGGACGACTATTGGGGTGGAAGAAAGATATATACCAAAAACAAGATACCGTACTCTTACACATTCGCGATAAACAGATAAAATGAAGAGGAATAATAGGCAACTAAGATGATTACTAGACAAAATCATTCTCCATGGACCAAATAGAGAGCGATACGGAGAAATCAAAAGACGGAGACATGAATTGAGGCAGCTCATAAAAGAACAGCAAAGCCACAAATGGGATAGCCTAATAGAGAAAATAGATGAAGAAAGAAGACCACAAGAGAACTGAAGACTAATAAATAGACTTACAGGCAGACCACCGAGAGGAAAAGTAACAATTAAGAATGAACGGGGAGAAAAGATCTAAGAAGAGAGGACCACTGAAGAACTTTTTCTTAATCACTGGAAATCAATGTTCTCCATAACACCAGAGGAGGATGAAGACTTCAATCCAGAGATAGACGAAATGGTTTACACAATGTTGCTAAAAAACATAAACAAGATCCCTACAGCTCCAATTGTACAGCGAGAAAGCAAGGAATTTCTGGCTACAGGGGCCTACATAACAACGGAAGTGATCAAAGGCGTAATACAATCCTTCAAACAGAAAGCGCCAGACCCATCAGGAATAACCAGAATTAATCTTACCAAGGCACCTAACATAATTATCAGAGCATTAAAGAATATTTTTAACGCGTGCTTAAACACCGGTTACTTTCATGAGAGCTATAAACTAGCGGAAATGATCTTCGTCCCAAAGCCAGGGACACCACCAAACAACCTCAGCAGTTACCGGCTAATATCGCTATTGAACTTCATGGGCAAAGTCTTCGAGAAAATCCTTAACAGGAGACTAAAAGAATATATTGAAGAAATGACCTTTATAATGATTATCAGTTCGGATTCAGAAGAGGCAGAGACACCACAATGGCACTTGTCATAATAACAAAGAAAATAACAAAGGCCAAAGCAGAGAATAACTACATCGATCTGGTCCTGAGAGAGGTAGAAAAAGCATTCGTCAAAGTCTGGGTCAGAGGAATGCAATATAAGTCCTTAAATCTCCAGAAGAATAGTAATCCGGAGAGAATTCTCTGCGATTATGTCACCGACAGAAGAGCATATGTGAAGATCAATGGTTATTCAGGACCAGGATTTAAATCGGAAGTTGGACTCTCGCTGATGGGGCTGTCTCAACCTCACGCTGTATTCAATATACACATCAGTCCTGCCACCACTAATAATTCCTGGTTGCCTAAACATACAGTTCGGGTAGGACATAAGCCAACTCGTCGTCACTCCGTACAGGCACGTACGTTTTCAGGCAGGGACAACGGCATTAGAAATCAGCACCATACACAACTACGAAAGAGATTGGAAGATAAGGAGGAACAGGTAGAAATTTACAATAATCCCAATCTCCAGGAAAAAAACCAGCTAAAATTGTAGTTGAAGATCAAAACTACAGATATCATAGTGAGGGAAAGGGCTGTGGTGGAGCAAATGTGAGTGTGTGTAAAAGGGCCATTCTCCCACCCCTTTTCTCAGTACCCTCTCCCTCCCTCTGTAAGAATGTGTGTGTGAGTGGGAAGGAGGTTTTTTATATTTTCTCTTTTTATATATATGTATTTGATTTCATGTATTAAAATTGTTTTCTCTTTCTCAGATATTACTTTGCATTAAGTAAATTTAACGAAATTGTACTTTGCTTAAAATAATCTTTTATCAAAATTGTACTTTGTTTAAAATAATCTTTTATCAAAAGATTATATTTTGAAAGAGTAGTTTTTGACTCAGAATAACAAAAAGTGGCTAAAAACAACATATAATGGAGATGAAGAACAAGGCCGTTCCAAAGCTTAACTTACTGTACATTCTAAGAGGGTTAGGCATAAAAAATAAAAGAAAATTCTATCTTGCACTAGGAAGAGAGGTACTACTATACCCGTGAACCCCTATCAAGGGTGAATCAAGGACAAAAAAATTGGAACTCCAGAGAATACAAAATAAAGCTCTCTACCTAATCACCAACACTCGAAGAGATAGATAGAGAGAGAGGAGAAGACTACAGGATCTACACCAAGAAACAGGATTAGAAACGTTCAATATCAACATCAGGAAAAAAGCGGGAAAATATAGATGAAGATAGACGATCTACCTCCGATATTTGCAGACCACACGAACACCAGACCACGAGTCCCCTTTAACACCCGATTTTCCAGCGGCAGACAGCAGCTGAGAATCGAGGAGGATCCCATGTTTACTTAAGTAGAAATTCCATAGAGAAAAGGAACAACCATAGCGAGAAAGATATTTACTTGACTATATACAAATCCAACTAACGAAATAACCAACCAAGACACCAGATCATGAGACAACCGAATTTAAACATCCTAAATAGGAAGAAACAACCGACTAAGAAGACAACACAGATCAAAAGTGTAAACAGAAATAATGGGAGCAAAATTAACTAAAAGCATAATCAGTGAACTATATTAAAAAGTTTAACAAAAATATAGTAAAGGCAGGCAGCTCCGAGACTCAACAAGAAAGAAAAGCAATAGAAGAAGCAGAAAACGAGGAAATACACCACCAAATCCAGCAAGAACATAAGGAAAAAAGGTTTACTAATCTGAGAGTATACGCCCCTGAAAATAGACCATTCCGCATAGGAAAAAATAAGGAAATCATCATAGGAAGTAAAAAAGGGCTTTTTAAGTACGAATTCGAAGTCCCGTATTCAGATAACGAAGTCAACAAATGTCTAATTAGCGGAGGAATGACTATCAAAAAAATATGCTTTAGCATAAAGAAAGAAGAATTTATAAAGAAAATAAGCGCTCGAACAAAGTACCCCTTCGAAAGAGAGCTAAAGAAAGCTGAGAGAAATCTTCACTGGAACAATAAGATACAAAATGGAAAGGAAAAGCAAGGATAAAATAGTAAGTCACAATGTGTCTGGTTGGGATACCAAAAAGCACTTGCATTGCAACTCATACTTCAAACTTGACACCAAGATCATCCTACTAAATGAAATCAACATCAATCCGGAAATAAACCCTATTAAAATCTCTAATTATACTACGATCTACAAGACAACCGAAGACATAATCTACGACGGTGTAGCGATAGCCGTCCGAAATGACATAAAATTTACGAGATTGCACGAATTAAATGAGGCCTATTTACCCAGCAATGTGAAAACTAGAACGGTAGATATAATAATTATGGCAGGGTACAAACCCCCAATAAACTTGAGGAATTTAAAAGTACTCTAAACATAACCAAGCAAAGAGCTCGTGGAAACACAGGAATATCCCTCGAAAACGTGGTAAGAGTGGCAGATGTATTTCTTGCCAAAATAGTGGAAAATTTTAATTTGGCAATAAGCGCCGGATATTTTCCTAACCCCCTGAAAAAGGGGAAAAATAGTATTTTTGCCCAAACCAGTCAAGCCCCCTGACCACTCAGGAAATTTAAGGCCGATATCTCTTCTGAAAACAGTTGCCAAACTACGTGGGAAATTAATCGACAGGAGATTGAGCCAACATCTTGAAGACGAAGATCATATTCCTAGTGACAATACGGGTACCAGGCAGGTAGAAGTACCGAAACGGCACTAGCCTTAATAGTGGAAACAATAGCCAAAGCCAAACATGAGAGAAAATACACAGATCTTGTTTTAAGAGACGTGCCGAAGGCTTTTGATAAGGCCTGGAAAATAGGCATAAGGTACAAGATCAAGAGATTAGGACTTCCACCTATCCTAACAAAATGCATAAATGACTACATCACAGACTGCAGAGCATTCATCAGCATACAATGATATCGAAGACCCGATTTTGAACTCAATCAAGGCGTTCCCCAAGAAGGATGTCTTGTCCGACGTTATATAACATATATAGAGGTGACTTTCCAATTCCAATCTACGACACCACCAAATAAATTCAATTCGAAAACAACATCTCGATAATCGCTAATAGTCCTTACAAGCACCCACCAAATGTAGCCAAAATCAGTGCTGCAAAATCGAGAACATAAATAATTTTGAAAGAAAATGGAAGATACGTACAAACGCAAATAAGTTCGCCTTTTTCCCATAGGAAGAAAAACATCACAAGTTAGGAATAACGAAGATAGGTACAGAGACCAAAAGAAAGACAAGGTCCTAGGACTAAAGATAACGTCAAACGGGTACCTAAAACACACCAACGAAAGAATCAAACTAGCAAAACTTAACTTAACGAAACTTTACCATTTAAAAGACTTAAATACACAACTTAAATCAAAGTTTACAACCTTCTGTGTAAATCCATATTATTCTATTTTGCAATTTCACTCAACATTCTAAGTAAAACCAACAACGTGAAATTACAGAGAGTCCAGGACAGCGGCGTACTACTAATTGCAAATAGAAGAAGGAGAGAGCGCAAGAGGCAGATAGATCCCTGCCATGAAATAGAAATGGGGTCAGTAAATGTATCGCTACATAAAAGAGCGGTCACAATATGGGACAACTAGAAACACTTCTGGACGAAGAAGAAAAAAGGAAGATGGAGATCCCAATAGAGCATAGAGCAATCAATAGAGGAAACTTTAGGAGCGGAAAACCATTAAATATTGCTAACCCAGTACCAATATATAGATAGCTTAGGAATCTCTACAGAAAGGCACACAAAGCGTAAAAGGTCACCAACAACTGCGAAATATTCAAACAAAACAAAAGACAAACTTAGAAGAAGAATAGATGCGTAAGAGCCCCAACACACCTGAATAAATGATAGGATATAAAAGTTGAAGACGATAATACAAGTGTTCGCTGGTCACCCAGCAACCTGCACTAACTCTTACTCATTCCAATTCACCACTGTATCATAATGATTACTATCCACTCTACTCTAACTGTCTACTTGTAATTTCTAACTTTTCCAAGACTTAAGAATAATTCCCTTTCTGTTCATTCCCTTAAGATGACCTAACATGGTCGAAAGACGTCTAGGAATAAAGAATGTCATTCGCGGATGTTTTTTCTCATCTCGAATACCCCGTTAAAAAACTTGTAAGAAATATTAATAAAATACAAGTTAAAATTACATACGCCTTCACAGCTGTGGACTTGAATATATATATATATATATATATATATATATATATATATATATATATATATATATATATATATATATATATATGAATATATATATATATGTATATATATGAAGAGGAGTATAAAAGACACCTATCAATATTTGAATGACAACTATCGCAGAGTTCTGTAATTCCTAATGGCTCTTCAATCATTTAATATCTCAGAAATTTGCTAACACCATGACCTTTAAGTTTATATATCCATAAATCTCAAAAGAATACAAATTCGATTAAGAATGATACAATGTAAAAAGATTGTATGCTGTTTTATTTATATTTAAATTAGATTTAAGTTTTAGGATGAAAAGTGATTTTAATATGCGTAGTTCGTTGGGACGGGGGATATTAGTAAGTATTTTAAAGTTACTTTGATGTGATCTTGATCATGCAAACACCCCTACCGATCTCCTCCACATGACCCCACAGTACCCCGTTCGCCACTAAATATCCTTACCACCTTCCTTCCTTAAATCTACCACGCCATCAGCCGTATGAAGCCAGGTAAAGCTCCAGGGCCAGACAACATCCCACTTGAGTCCTTTGCTCACGGTGGCCCTGAGTTGAAACAGCGTCTGATGCTTCCTATACTCAAAATCTGGGAGGCCAAGACTCTCCCTAGTGCCTTCCATGATGCAAGTATTATCACCATTTTCCAGAAGAGAGACCGTGAGAACTGTATTTACTACCACGGTATCTCACTATTAAGCATGGTCAGCAAAATCTTCGCCGGTAATTCTTCTTGATCACCTCCTTGTTCTCGCGGTAAAGGTACTACCCGGGTCACAATGTTGCTTCCAACCTTCTTAAGCACAAGAGACATGATCTTTTGCTCTCATCAACTCCTGCAGAAGAGTTAAGAACAACAGCTGCCAGACATGTTCACCATTTGCCACATAAAAAAGGTCTTTGATAAAGTACACTATCCTGCAATGTGCACAGTCCTTGCCAAGTTCGGGTGTTCATCTGATTTTGTCACCCTGGTCTGTGCCCTGCCTGAGGACATGTTTGGCATAGCTTGCCATCAATCCGCCCTGTCAGACCCATTTCCCATAAACTGTGGCCTCAAACAAGGTTGTGTACTAGCTCCAACATGCTTCTCAATATACACAGCACCCATGCTCAATGAAATTCCACCAGAGACGTACAATAGATCTGCGATTCCGCATGGACGTAGGGATTTTTAATCTTGCCCGAATCCACGCAAAGACAAAGATCACAAATATTCCCCTGCGCAAAGTGCAGTATGCTGATGACAATGTCACCCCGAGTCAGATTGCAAACGGCCTTCAAATAACAGCCGAAGCCTACAAAACCAAGACCCTTATCCAACATCCACTTAGTCAGGTCCTCTCTAAGGCTAACACCACCATAAACAACCACCCTTTGGATTAAGTGGGCTGATTTTATTACTTAGGAAGTATCCTCACAACCACTTCCAAACCGCCTTCGGTTGCCTCAGCTACCGGGTATTTAGGTCTTGCGGGCACTGGACCTGTCAACACTTCTTTACGCCTGTAAGACTTGGATCCTATACGGTAGCAACATATAGAGCATCGAACGCTTACAATAGCACAAATTAAGAAAAATCCTTAGAGCCCCATGAGAAAGCCATAGCACCAACATTGAGGTCCTGAGGCAAATCTTAGTAGCCAGCATCGAAGCCAACATCAACCACCATCGTCTCCGCTGGGCAGGCCACGCTCGGAGGATGGAACCGTCCTGATTCCTTAGGATCAAGCTGTATGGCGATCTAAATAATGATACGAGACAACGATGAGCCCAAAACCGATGCTACAAAGATCAGCTAAAGCACACCATGACCCTAACTAACATTGATCCCTCCTCGTGGGAACAAACTTCAAAGGAAAGTTCAACCTGGAGAAGAGCCATCGGTGATGGTACCGCGGCGTTAGAGGAAGGGAGGAGACAAAAGGAAGAAGAAAAACGTAGGAGAAGAAAAGAGAGACTAGAACAACCTCGTCCTTCCCCCACCCTCCCATGTGATCAGTGCCCACGACTCTTCAATCAAAGATTAAGCCTTCTAAGTCACATGACTTACAAAAAAATACAGAGAAGATAGGATAAAAGGTGACAAAACCAATGCCTGGACAGGAGCTGGTGCCGACGACGACGACCTATGGGTAAAACAACTGGTTACTATAGAACCAGCCCTGTGTGGGTAAACCTTCCCCGATGCTCCTCGATTGAACAATGGTCAACTTCTTGTGTTATATCCTTCATTCATTCATTTATGAATCATCTCTAATTTGCAGGACATGACAGAAGCAACGCATGTGAACACAACTAAATCTCAATGGGAGCTCCAGCAAAGAATATACTGCGTCAGACATTACTACAAGACAGGATCGTTCAAGAAAGGGCAAGACACTTTCGTGCATCAGTTCGAATGCGAAAAATCCCCCCCCCCCCAAGAGCAGAATTCAGGACTGGCTGTCCGCTTTGAGAACTATGAGACAGTGGAGAACCTCAATGCAGTTAGTGACACCGTCCAAGCCATTCAGGATGCCTCAGGAAGCGTACAGTTGAGATGGTCTAGAGCATGAGAGAGTCAGTTCAGCAGAGTCCAAAACGCTTTGTGCGCCAGCGAAGTCAGTCCCTCGGTATATCCCATGAGACTTGCCGGAGAGTGCTATTAATGGATGTAAAGACCTACCCATACAGAATACAGAAGAAGCAGACCGTTAGAGCCTTAGACAAGCAGCAGAGAAAGGATATGGCAGTCAAGATACTGGAGAAGATTCCAGAGACCCCAACTTTCCTTAACCTCCTTTGGACCTCAGATGAAGCTCAGTTCCTTCTTGCAGGAAAGGTAAACTGGAAGACAAATTCTTCGAGGGACCTCCAAAGCAAATGAGGTAGTCACCAAGCCCGTACACTCCAATAAGTGCACGGTATAGACTGCACTCTCAGCGAGAGGCATCATCGGACCATTTTTCTTCGAGGAATCTGGCGCGATAGTCTTCAAAACCTTCAAGATGGAGCTGCAGACCCTTTTTTCGTCGCTCTTCGAAAGTTATGGTTCCAGCAATATGGCGCAAGCTCTCATAGCTCAAAGCCGTCTTGAGATTTGCTGAAACATAACCTTGGTGGCCGTGTGATCAGTCGCAAGACTGAATTTGACTGGGCATCTCACAGCCCATAGTTTTAGCCTCCCAGATTTCTTTCTCCTGGGCTCCCTTAAAGACAGTGTACGGAGGGAGACCCAGAAGGATAACGATACTCAAAAAAGCCATCAGATGGAAGATTATAGCAATTAGTCGTTTGGTTTGTAAGGATGTCATGGACAACTTTGTGCTGCTTCTCAAGAAATGCACAGAGCTAAATGGATATGATGTTTTTAAACACAATAAACTAGTTATCACAAAAGTTTCATTCACACCTTTGAAGAAAATTAAGAAATGAGGCCTGTCGAAATTTGGGGCCTGTTTTGGGGGGATGACCCTGTATAAGATGAATTGCAAGATTCACAAATATGTTTATAAATTATAGAGGAGCGGCAGGGTAAGTGAATTCTGTCCTTATAGCTTAAATCGGACCCAATATTGTGCCCATTTTTAATATGAATTTTGGCTCGAAAAATGGATAAACTTTATTAATTTCTTTAACAAAGTCTTTCAATTTTCTACCAAAGTATGGAAGACTAATGAAAATGGATAATTTTTTTTACAGTATTTTCATGATAGAAAGAATTTAGAAACTTTTTAATGTGTTTTCCACTAATGACTCAGGGTAGCCATTCTTTTTAAGGAATGCTTTAAGAAAGGAGAATTCTAAATGCGGTGCTCTGCATAAATTGTAGGCTCTATGAATAAAGGTTTTTATAGAGGATAACCTAGGGTTTTCTGCCAAGAAACTAACAAAGATTGTCCCTAAACATGTAAATCTAGGTTTCTTTAGTTACGAAGCTTGTTCCTGAACCTATAAATGTAGGTTTCTTTAGTTTCTTGGAGAAAAAACTTAAGTGATCGTCAATAAGAACCATTATTTTAAAAACAAATATATAGTATAGCAAAATGTAAATCAATATTCTTACAATTTTTCTTAAAGTAATAAAGTTTCATGTGGCATTGGTTGATATCATATACACTCGATGTGTGCCTTCTTGTTTCTTGGCAAACATTAAGGCGATAATCAAGCTCGGTCCAGAGTCTTTCAGCATATCTCACGTAATCGAATGCAGAGCTTCAGTGATGCGTTCCTACAGTTCATCTCTGGTCTCAGAAAATGGAGGTACATAAACTTTGTCCTTGGCATATCCCCAAAGGAAAAAGTCACGAACAGTTAGGTCTGGCGATCTCTGTGGCCATTTGCAAAACACGTGGTCATGTTGTCCCGCAAGGTTAATCCATTTGTATTGTAGGTATGCGTTGAGAAATGTGCGGACAGTGAAAGAGCAGTGCTGCGGAGCACCGTCGTGCTGAAAAATGTAATCACCACCTTCGGTAGCTAGTCTTGTAATCAACCAGTTGGTTAACATTTCCAGGTAAGTTGCCCAGTAACGGATGCTCCTTCAAAGAAAAACGATCCGTACACAGATCGCTCTGTTACTGCACAAAACAGATTAATTTGGGGGGAGTTACATTCAACCTTCATGGTGGCATGCGGAATTTAAGTCTCCCATATTCTCGCATTGTGCCTATTGACCTTTTCACTTAAGTGGAAGGTTGTTTCAGCCCTGAAAAGATCTTTGACAGAAGATCAGGATCATTTCCATTAAAGCCTGGAGATTGGTGCAAAATTCAAAGCGTATTTCATTGTCTTGCGGGTATAATATTTAGACAAGTTGTAGCTTGTAAGGAGTAAACTTTAAGCGTTTGCGTAAGATCTTGCTTGCTCTGCCTTGTGGAACTTATAACTCTCGGCTATATCTGCATGCCGACTTCTTAGGGCTGCGAAGGAAATTTCTCTGACTCTATCAACAACACCTCTGACACCGATGGACGGCTTGAATGTCACTTTCTCTGGTGGGCCAGTTGCATCCTTTATCACTGAAATCACTGTACCACTTCAAAGTAAACTTGTTAGTAGGTTCATTCCCATGATGAATGCGTCTGAAAGCACGCAGCACATTTGTAACACTGGTTGCTTTTGCAAATTCCAACCCACACCATCTACGTTGTTGTGCAGTGAACGCCATCTTGACTTACACTGCCATCTAGCGCATCAAGTAGAATATGCAAATGAGGAATGAAACTTTATTAGCCTATGCAACTGTAGGCACCATAATTCTAACAACATTAATTTCACTTTTGCTATAATATATATTTGAATATAAGAGTGTTTTATGGTGATAAAAAGAGCAATACCACTTGGAAGACGATATCATGTTTAGCATTCGCAACATCATTACTGCTGTTGCTATAATACCAGAGGTTTTCTCTCCCTGCAACAATGCCTGAAGAGGAATCTGCAGCTATATATCATCTCCATTTTTCTCTCTCTCTATGTCAACATCTTTTTAGCGATTTTTAGTGTCGTACGAGTCTAGTCGCGAGCGACTCTACATCTCACTATGTCGGCGAGCGGTCGGTCGGTCTACGTTTTGCTTTTTTATGGTTTTTGTAATAATATCATAACTATTTCACCGATTCTAACGAAATTTGAAAACCATATGTTGTTTTACATTCTCTTTCGAATGCCGTAATTGCCAAAATCCTCACAAGTTTAGCCATGAATTATTTTGCTTTGATAAAAACATCATAACTATTCGTCCGATGCTCTGTTAGACTAGACTAAGCTATAATATGCGATACTCAGCTAGGCAAGCCTAGAATAGGCTATACGATGCTAGGCTATTATAGGCTAAGCTATACTATGCTAAGATATAATATACAAGGGTAAGATATACTATGCTACCTTAGGCTATAAAATGTTATGCTAGGATAGCATAAAGTATGTTAGGCTAGACAATACTAAGCTATAATTGCCTAGGGCATAATAGGATAGTATAGGCTATACTTCTCTCGGATAATTCATGTTAGACTAGGTTATACTATGCTAAGCTATATTAGACTAGACAGGGCTATACAATGCTATGCTAGTGTAGGCTAAAGTATAATAGGCTTTGGGAGGATTATTCTCTACTATGCTTGGTGTCGTGGTATGACATTACATTATATCAATACCATATTATATCTTTGAGAGAGGACCAATAACTTGAAAGCGAACAGACAAAAGGGACGGAAAACCACGCGTTCAGATGGGGTGAGTAACGAGAGAGTGCAACGAGGTCAGGCAAATTATGGACAATGGCAAAGTTCAAGGTTATTTAAAGAGACATGTATAAAAATAGAATTTTATTTACACCAAAAAAATTAATAAGAGATTTGAATCGTAAAATTACCTCAGATAATTAACGGGCAAAAATCTCATCAATAAACGAAGGGGGGAGAGGGAGATTAACTCAATTGGGTTACTGAAGGGGGGAGGGGGGTTGGCTTACAGATGTCTTCTATAAGTGAGGTGAGACCGCTCGGACTTCAGAGTGGGAGGTTGGAATGATGACGGTTCTCCAAAAGCAAAGGGAAAGGGTAACTTCCGGTCCAGGGGAGAGTATTTCAGCTACCCGAAATAAGGGGAGCTTCGACAGGAGTTGATGAAAGAAGTCGGAAAAATCACTCGTGGCGATCGTTCTGGGAATTACCTCCTGGCTGGGGCTAATTCCAAATACACAAAACAGTCCAACTGTCACTTTGCTTTGTTGCTAGCACTTGACTTGGAACCATGGGAAAATCTTCTGGGTTCTGGCAAGACTCCTCAACTCTGTGTGTCTTCCGGGGAGTCGAGCGTTATTTATATCCGAGGCTCTCCCCGGAGTTGGGGGTTAGCGGGAAACAGCTCTGCTCTCGAAGGGACTCGAATCTTCTGGCAGAGCTATTTTAGCCCGCATAAATGTAAACCGTGGGGGACACGATTCGAGGCTACCACTTGTGGAAAGGGGGGGGAGGCTTACCACTTTAGTCCTAGCTGGGCCTTTTGCTGCACATGAGAGTTCCTTTCTGCTAAGGATCTTCCACGTGGCGATTCCATCACACTTGGTAATACCATGCTAGGCTACGATAGGCTAACTAACCAAGGCAATAATAGGCTAAGCTATGCAAGGTTATTCTAGTCAAGGGTATGGTATGCTATACTATTCTAGGATATACTAGGCTAGGCTATATAATATGATACGCTTGGCTCTATCATCTTAGGTGTGGTTATGCTAGGATAGGCTATAACAAACTAGCCTATATCATGCTAGTCGAGTTGAGGCTAGGCTATCTTATGCAAGATTATATTGGCTAGGCTATAGTAGCCTATACTCGATTGAATATACTAGTCTAGGCTACTCTAGGCGGCGCTAGGCAATGCTAAACCATAACTGGTTAGGCTAGGCTCTACTAGGCAATGCTATGCTAGGCAAGGCTATACTAGGCTAGGCTAAGCTAGGATATACTATAATATGCTAGGTTAGACTAGGGTCTACTGAGCTAGGCTCGGCTATGAAAGTCTGGGCTATACTAGGGTACGATAGGGGAGGCTATACTAATCTAAGGTAGGATAAAGCAGGCTAGCTAGATTATATTATGCTCTTCTAGGTTAGGCCCGGTACAGCCAGGGTATTCTATTTTTACGCTAGGTTCTAACGAAATTTGAAACCATCACGTTGTTTTAAATTCTCTTTCGAATGATAGAATCGCCAATGTCCTCCCAAGGTTAGTCCTGGAATTATTGAATGTTTTGAAGGTCGTAAGGTCATAAATCAGAAAAGTGAGAGCACGCGACATTTTGGTCTGCAGATCTTGTTTCCTTACAAATTCGATCAAGGAAGGAACATGGGGGAAATATAACCGGTTAGAAGCACAATAAAATAAGTTTTGTAAAGAAAGAGTCACAGGATTTAACAAACGGCATAATTCTTCTAAACGTTCACTCCACATTCCTATCTTTGGCTACTGCAAAGATAGATATGAAATGTTAGGAATGTAATAGGGGTACCCATTAAGTTCATGGCCGTTTTGTAGAAGTTAGTTGTATAAAAAAAATATGAGAGAGATGCTCTGGTGTAACTGATGTCGAAAGGTAGGTTAAGACTATATGATACCCAGAATGTGCTAATCTGAACAGAGTCTAAAAGGTTGTACTTTGTGACGAAAGGAAAATTGTAGTGCAAATGACAAGTGAGAAGCCATAAGGTAATTGGCTTGATAAAGGCAAAGGAGCCCTTTTCCAAATAAGTCGTGATAAAAGTTGAAAAATTGCAATGACAGTAAAAGGATGGTGGATAGATAAGGTGAGAGAAACGTCTCAGAAAATAGGTTTGGATGCCAAGGAGGATGAAAGGAATATAACATTTTGTCTAACTAGCTAGAATTTTGAACAGGTTGTTGTTGTCATTTGATCAAAAAAATTAAGCTAATACCAGTTTGGTTACGTCCTACAGTAAATTGTTGAGTTGAGAAAGTGTTCTGAAGGTATACAGCCGAGTAGTTTAGAATACTTATTCGACCGAACGGGCCTGGTTGTACTGCTCATAATCTGACTCATTCTTTAAGATTAAGTCAAATCGCCTCTTTCTCTTGTTGAGTGGAGGGCAGGCTATTTACTAGATTTTGGTGGCACAGCGTTGCTCATGAAATATATGACCACTTAACGGGTTGTAAGTTCAGGAGCATCGCTGGAAGCTAAAAGACGAACGGAGCGCAGCTCTCCTGAACTCGCTCCCGTTCCGCGCCATAAGTTCTACAAATAAGAGAAAAGAAATCACTTCTTGCATACCTTGTTCTAATCAAATCACTCTATTAAATTCTTTCGAGAAAAAACTGGAAAAGACTACCGATTTTGTCAATATTGACAGAAAATCTCGGTATATTACAATATCATTTAAGCTAAAGAAGGAATAATTTAGTAATGTTTGCGAAGAATAATAAAAAAAATAAATATAGTAGTTCTACTTCGGGTTTTTTTAACTTTAGCAAAATCGTCTACAAGATGAAATGAAATTTTATTTTAAGGTGTGAAGTCCTGAAATTCAATGAATACATGCAATTTAATTATAGCAAACACTAGAGATTAATAATAATTATTATTACCTAAAAATTTTGACCATTATTAAGTGACAAGAACTTTGTGCAACAGTTTATAACAAATAAGGTTAAGATGAAACGAGAAGTTGCACTTGGCCTAGTAATACCAAAGTGGCTGGTGCGGATCAAGTTCTTCTCTATTAGACCTTTACTCACCTGCACGCTTAAGCCAAGCCTTTGAATTTTTTTGCACGAATGACTTTAAATTGCTTACAATTAGTTTTGCTAAATTATAACAATTTCAATTTGTTGCCAATTTTGCATTCCATAATTAAAGGTCAGAAATTTTTGTTCTTCATTTGAAGATTTTCTTTTTATTTAATTGTTTATATGCCTATCTAGAAAGAAATGATGTTAAAATTAGTTGCTGTGATTCGGAACATCGATAAATTATCCCATCTCGATTTCTCTCAATAATTATTTATTTTCAAGCTTAAATACGCATTTTTAGAAATTTTCATTAAAAAAAAGAGTTAGGAATTATGTAAGTAGTGATTCTAAAACGACGAACATTTAGTCTTTATGAAAAGTTATGTGATGGCTTGAGCCATCACCTTTAAAGATGATAATGAAAATTTTCCTTATCACAATTTTATATGATTTTTGTTTACAATTTAATGGTTACATTTTATATCAATATTGGAAGGAATAATTCTAATTATTTTAACTTGCTTCAAACTATTAGTATGCCATCTAAATTTTCTACCTTTAATCTTGAGTCAATTTCGAGGCAATTAAATTTATGAAAAGCTGGGGAGAGGAGGGAGATTATACAAAATTGAGTATTTATGTAAACTATGACTTTGGCTTCTCTGCCTCTTCCTAGTTTCGATACTTGGTTAAAAAAAATAAAGGGTTGTAAATCAATAACAATAATTGCTTTGCCTTGACTTAATACACTTGTATCAAGTTGTATTTAATAGTCTTATCCATTGTATAATTCATTTTAATTATATCAAATAGATTTAATAAAATATTAACCCAGAGCAAAAAAACAGTATGATAAAATTTTATTACTATCTCCTTTTTTCGGTTTCCACAAAAAAATAGAAGGGAGATAAATCGGAGAATGTGTGTATGTATCACACCTTCCACAAATAAACCTTACATTTAAAGAATTTCATTATAAACTTCTTTGAATATAAATTCTGGTGTTAATAGATCTATTCTATTTCACCTATATTTCTAAAAAAAATATAAATAAAACCTAACTGATAGATTTAGTAAATCAACTTTTAATGATTTTATTGTTTATTTCTTTTGAAGAGACATTTTGCATGAATTTAAAGATGAAATGTGATATTTAGTGAAATTTATTTAATCTCATTTTTAACCTGTAAGCTTCATTTAAATTATCTAATGGATCGATTCGTTTGACTGCTCTAAGAAATGCTTGTATTTCCTCTCACATGAGTGAAAATCCTATTAATTTTAAGTGAAAAAAAATGAACATATCTTTAAGATTCTTCATGGTTCATTTTAAACTCATTAAATATAAAAGCGATTTCTATGATTATTTTTGCGGCAAAGATTTAACCCCTTTTCACAGGTGAATAATTCCGATATCTCTTCTTTAATGTCTTGTCTTGAAGAAAAATTTGGTATGGATATCATGAAGTATTGGAAGGGATTTGAATTCTGCCATTCTGTTGAGGGGATTAGACGGGCATGATTAACTGGAGGCACAAATATTTCAGAGGACTAAATTTTACTTGGGTTCTCTATCAGACTCTCTAAATAGATCTGTGGGCCTAATGCACCAATTTTGGATAAAATAAAATGAAAGATAAAACATATTTCTACCTTTAAATTGCATCTGATCCCAGGGATTCTAAGAGATAGTGAAATATTTGTCTGAGAGATAATTTTAAACAAAATTTGAAATAAAACAAGGTACATTTTCACTTCGCACCCTAATATAATTTGCATCTTATATCATCCTATTTTTATTTATGTAACCAAAATGCATACTAATCACGATCTTATTGGATTTAAGATCAATTGAAAAAAACAGGAGTTAGACAAGCTAGAGAAATACCAAATAGAAAGAACTTGGACAAATCAAAGTAGTGGATGATTTTGAACTTACGCTACCAAGTTAATTCCACATACGTAACAAAAATTAAATAGAATTATGATTAAAAACTTATTAAGAAACCAGGTAATGACTTCACCACCCCCACTCCCTACGGGGGGAGCTTGCGCTTCGCTACTAATATTAAAATTTAAAATCCATGGTTAAATTTTTATAAATTTTCTAATAATTTTAAAAAGGAACTCTAAACTAAATTTTTTCCCCTTTCAAAATATCACGTTGTTAAAATATAATTATAGAAGATAAAAAAAAAATTCTGAACTTCACTATTTGTAATTCTTTGGGTTTTACAAAATTCACAAAATATTGATATTTATATTTATTTCTTAACTTCAGTAATTTTTTTTTTATATTATAAGAGAATTATTATAAATAATTTTGATAAACAAAGCATAAGTCATAACCAAACTAAGATTAAATTATTATTCAAATACTCCAAAAAATACCCTTCTTAAATTATTGAGTTAGTGATGATTATTCCCTTAACTCTTTTACTGTGGGAATGCTGAATATATCTACCATTCTTTTACTTTCTTATGCCGAAGAAAATAATAATAGTTTTCTCGAATAATTAGCATAAGTTTTCATCTGTAGACGTTTCCCGTATTTGTGGTAGAAAAAAACATACATATGGTGTTCTAACTTCTCTCCCCTGCGTATTTTGCATATATTTTATTTTCAGTTCAAACAAATGATGCATAAATAAAAATTCGTGTCTAGTAAGAACGGGAAAGAACAATAAAGATGTACTTTATTATTAATTCTGCACAAAAGATAGGATAGTTAGAGAACTGCTCTTAACTTTAACTTCGATCGTAAGTAAGGAAAACATATTTCTATCCAACAGAGCCAAAGGCACGATTTAAATTTTCATATTAAAACTTTCATTTTAAATTAAGGTTTCTTCGCACAAGTGGATTCATAAATCCACATCTTTTAATATGACTTTTTCCAAGATTATTTCCCTAGAGTTTGACGTTCTCCATAAAAAGTAGGAATTCACTCTCCGTTTTCTCTTCCTGTTTACTTCATTCTCTATTTTATGGTATGGATATTGCCGACCAACTCTAATCCTGTTTTTTTCACCTACATACAGTTAAAAAATGCCTTGAAGGGGTTGAATAAGCGAGATTTTCAGGTCCTGAGTCAAGTCTTATGTATATAGGGAGAGACTCTTTCAGAAAAAGGATTCAGGCTAAGAAAGAAGTTGGATTTTCGGATCTTGGGTAGCCTCTTATGTTTATAGACATTGACGCTTCAGTCAAAGGTTCCGCCACATTACACTCCGTTGAGGAAAAGTCGATTTACTGACTAAAAATAGATGCAAAATGATGCAAAGGAGTTAGAAAGAAAGTGGAGCGTGCGGATAAAAGAATATGAAGAAGTTCTCTTGTTTGAGATATATTCGAAAAATAATAACTATAATAGTTAAGATACGAGTATGAAGCAGAAAAAGGAAAAACATCATGGGAGTATGTAAAAAATATGAGGTGGATGAAATGAAGAAGAATATTTCTACTTTAAAAGGAGATATTTATTTCAGAATAAAGGAATATTGTTAATTATAACCCTGCTTATGATCCTCAGTGACTGAGAAAAATGATGATAAATAATGGATTACTACAATTAAGATCTATGCCAAAGCATCCTTAATAATAGAAATTAAGGGATACATATTAATTACATCAAAACAAGGTATTTATATTATATCCTGGAGCCAACTATGTTGAAAAAATGAGAGAAAAAAGGATTAAAATCAATAATACTGAGCATTTTAAAATACCATCAAAGGTAAACAGCTGAGGAATAAAATAAACCTGACCATAAGACGCTCCTTGCAAAGGAGAAATTTGCCAATGAATGAGCGAAAAACTTTTAAGGTTTAATTCCATTGTTCTCTTCTCCTTTATAGCGGAATAGTACGTACATTTAAAATCTGTGTTCAGATAAGAGTCAAAATCTCTAGAGAAAGGTAAAAAAATAAAGACAAGCTAAATATATAATTTAAAATTGATTTTTGTGATAAATAAATGTACAACCGATGCTCCTCCTGAATATTATAAATATTAAGAATGGGTTACATAATAGGATGTGAAAGTTGGTTATTTTACACTAACATATCGTTTTGCAATTGGTAGAAAATTTTAAAACTATAATAGTTAAGATACGAGTATGAAGCAGAAAAAGGAAAACAAGAATAATAGAATCTTTTCATTTAAACCGAAAAAGCTTCCATTTTGCTACATCCCCCTTGCTTGATATTAAAATAGAATTGTAAAATGTATAATTTTAATTATGTATTTTAGATATAGCCACAAAAGTATATGTAGATCGACGTATTAAACACTTCTGCTAACCTACATTTTCCTGAAATGTTTATTTAATATTCCACAGTGTTTAAATGACTTTATGGGTGAAATTATTATTAATATCTCAAAAAACTAAAACGGCATATTCAATTTTAGATTTCGATGATGTAGAATAAAGTTGATCAAAACTCCAATATTATCTTCCATTATTCTCCATCATGTAAATCATGAGCTGTCCTGACTCGTGAGCAATTTCCCTCTACAAAAAGAAGAAATGCAAAGTTGCATAATGACTCCTACATGTTTTACTAGCACGAGAGTGACGTATATATATATATATATATATATATATATATATATATATATATATATATATATATATATATATATATGAATATTGCTCTGATGTACCTATTTCAAAATTAGATCGAAGGATTCAATTATATGATTTTACCGGTTCGTAAATTATTATATTTCATTTGATCAAAGCCTATGTTTAAAATTGAGGTTAGAATATCACAGTTAATAATGTGGTTTAACAAATAGTAATTCATACATATTAACCAGCTCGTCACACAATATGGTACCGAAATGAGTGGTTTAACTTTCAGTTTGAGTTGAACCTGAACCAAAAGCTGCTACAACATATTCAGAGTGGCCAGCTTAGAAATAGATACCTGGTTCATTGCTGGCTCGTTCTCTTGTAAGCTTATATGCGGCTAGCAGAATATCAAGAAAAAAAGAAGGAAAATCAAATGCCTTCAATGGGGGAGCAATGTTAGGAGGGGCGGTCAATAAGTTTTGCAAATCGGTAGGGCAAAACAGAGGCGATGGCTGTTTGTGGGGGTGTTAGGACAAGTTATGACAAGTCAGGACCTGCAACCGCACGCTTCTGCCTCGTCTTTTTAAGTAGCAGTAGCTGATCGCCCATCGTCAGTCACAAATATTTCAACAATGGAGAAGGTTGATCACCACGCAGTGATCAAATTTTTGATCAAGGAAGGCAAGAATGCAAAAGAGACCCATGAACGCATTGTTGCAGTGTACACCGACACCGCCCCTTCCTATGCAACCTTTGTCGCTGCAATAGGGAGTTCCGCCATAGTCATGAGTCCCTTGAAGATGATCCCCGTCCAGGACGCCCGTCAGACGTGACCAACGAGGACAATGTAGCCCGTGTAGAGAGGATGATCCTCGAAAATCGACGGGTGAAGGTCGAAGAAATCTAGCGAGAACTTGGAATATCACATGGAGGTGTTATTAACATCATCCACGACAATTTGGCCATGACCAAGGTCTCTGCCTGTTGGATCCCTAGAAACCTCACGCCCCATGATCGACTTCACTGTCGTCAAAGTCCATAAGGTCAAAGTTGCAAATGCTGCCCTGCGCGAGTGTAAATTCGAGATACTCAGTCCAGACCTGGCCCCTAGCGACTACTTTTTATTCCGCCAGCTAAAGGCTGCACTTCGTGGATGCCGGTTTAAGGACGATGAAGATGTCCAACTCGCCGTCCAGGAGTGGGTTGAACAGCAGTCGGGAGATTTCTGGTTTTCTGGAATTGGAAGCCTCAGGGACAAGTGGCGCAAGTGCATTGAAGTTAATGGTAGTAATATTGAAAAATAATAAAACACTTTTCCTCATATCTCGTTTCCTTATATCCGAATTGCAAAACTTATTGTCGCTCTCGTAGGTATTTGAAATTGCGGTAACTTTTAGGCACCGGATAACCCAACTTGGCGCTTTGGGCTTTGTAATCTCCACCACATTCATCATCCTTACCTCCACTTTTTTAGTATCTTTACTTTAAATAATTTGAAGCATAATAGTCTTATTTTTTATCTTTTTTATAAACTTCAAATGAAGGATATACGTAGGTGAGTCAAAAAGTTCTCAGACAAATGGCATAAAATTTTTATTTGTAATAATACTGTAATCATTTTTCTACATAAGCTCCATTAACATCTATACACTTTCTTAATCTATGAATCCAACGGTAAAGACCATCTTTGTAGAATTCACGGGGTTGTCTCTGGCACCAAGTAATGACCTGCTTTTTTGCTTCATCTAATGATTGAAACCGGGTTCCTTTTAGGTGTCCCTTTAAATTTGGTTAGATTAGGTTAGGTTAGGTTAGGTTAGGTTAGGTTAGGTTAGGTTAGGTTAGGTTAGGTTACCTAACCTAACCAAATTTAAAGGGACACCTAAAAGGAACCCGGTTTCAATCATTAGATGAAGCAAAAAAGCAGGTCATTACTTGGTGCCAGAGACAACCCCGTGAATTCTACAAAGATGGTCTTTACCGTTGGATTCATAGATTAAGAAAGTGTATAGATGTTAATGGAGCTTATGTAGAAAAATGATTACAGTATTATTACAAATAAAAATTTTATGCCATTTATCTGAGAACTTTTTGACTCCCCCTCGTACTTAAAATTTAAAATTAAAAAATATAGTCAAAAAGGGCTATTAAGGTGTGAGGAAATTTAAAAGTTAAGCAAATACTGGTTGTCAGATTTTCATCTTTCTCCACAACTTTCAAAATATATAACAGGATTTTTTTCATAAGTATTTATACTTTTACTTAACAAAGCTCTGAAGAATTCTCGCTCTTTATCCTGAATAAATCTAAAAGATGAAAGAACATCAAATTTGCCTCTATTTTCAGGCTTTTATTCGTGGCAAATTCTAACATTACATGTCAGAAATGAATAGAACTGAAGCCTGATTTTCTCAAATATAAAACAAATTTCTGCAGTTTTATAGTAGCCATAAAAATTAATATTTTACCTAAATAATTAGATATCATGATTGTGCTTTCGTTAATAGGAATTCAAAAGTTAATTTCGAAAATATCTAACTAAAAATTTTAGAAAAATAGGTATGCAACGAGAACTGCATCTCACGACCAAAATTTAGCCGACTATAAAAATAACTAAATAAACCTTTTGAATATACATTAAGGTAAAAACGGCTGAAGCATGCAATGGGCAAACTTTTAATTTCTAGAAGTATATGAACACAAATTTGGGAAAACCTAAATTTAATATCTTCTGATTAATAGAAATAAGCATTGGTTCTAGACAGCTATAAAAAAGGTAAACAAGGCAAGAAAGTGCTCAACAATATTTTAAACGACTCTAAAGCATACGTTTATCTTTAGCCTCCCGGCTATTATAGTGGTTAGCGTGCTTGCCCGGCAAATTTTGGGTCAGCAGCTCGAATCTCCATCCTTTTCTTTTTAAAAATCTGACACTATTTACTCGGGAGATTACCCCCTTGACTGAACATCACGGTGGGGACGGGTAGGTGGAGCTCGTAACAATGACAGGCAGTCCAACTAAGAGAAAGCTTACTTTAATTTCGAAATCCTGCCAAGTCCTTAACGGTAGAACAGGCGGAAGAAGTTTTCATAAAACAAAACCTCAACGGATGTGAAGGCAAAGGAAGGCTGCAACAAGTTTGTTAGCTCTGATCATCTCGTTTTCACCCTGCCATTGCACTCAGCTCAAGGCTGATTCATCCTCTCTTGGAATTATTAATGGTCTTCGTCTGAACAAATATGTATATGGAAAAGCCATGAAAAATCTTTTGGTATTATAAAAAAAGAGTATCATTGTTTTCAAAATATCTAGCTTTAAAGAAAAATATTCAATATCAATTGAAGAATGTGTTGCACTATTCCTTGCAAACAAAACAAATAAGAAAAAATCACAGAGCTCTAAATAGTTAAAATTGCTTTATTCTCCTAGAATCAGATGTATTATTTCACATTTAAACTTATGCGGATGGTAACAGCAGTGCCCTTATTTTTTCTACTCTTAATCATGAGGGATAAATATTGAGTATATGGCGGTAGTTAAGTTCATGTTTTTAGAAGGTTTTCAGCATAAGCCCAGAGTGAGCATTCAAACTCATATTATCGCTACTCAAACATTTTTAGAGGATTCAACTAATTTTAAAACCGAATGTAAGTTTGTTTTATTGCCATCACATTCGTATTTATGTGGCTCTTCAACTCCTTTTTTATTTTCTGTATTGCTCGTGAGCTCCCCACAACTCTCATTCACTCTTCAATTCTGGCTTGCCAAGTGGTAGTAGTAAATCTTTATTAAGATCTTGAGATATTGTGAAATCATATCGTAGACAGAGACCCACGTTCTTAGCAAACTTATTCTCAAAGTAATATTACGATGATATATTTGGAGCGAGTTTAGCAATAATATATAAAAATATTATTAGTGACATTTGACATAAGACGATACATTACTTCAATAATTTCCCTAAATTAAATAGAATCAGACTTAATGAAATTTAGGAGTTAGTACTGTAAAACTTGAAAACTTTTTTAGAGAAACTATGTCTTTGATACTCTTAGGGGTCTATAATTCTACCTTATTGTTTTTACTAACCGAAAGAAAAGTGAAATATATTAATAAAATAATGCCCCAGAATACCTCTTTTTAAAAAAAAGAAACTCATAATCATAATGTGTTAGAATAGTTGTTTGTAAGAGATTTAATTAAAGTAGTTGGCCGTCACAGGTGTCTCCAAGGATTCCTATTAGCCGGAGGAACGCTGTGAAAGAAGAATGCAATTCTGTTGTTCAATAAAATGTAAACAGACAAGCTTTTTTTAATGGTATTTTAAAACATGTGTTTATTTTATTTTACTTATTTTGACTTTGAATTCCCAAGAAGGCCACACAATCTTCTTATTACTAAATTCAAAATCAAAATAACTTAGATTTAAATGTAAATAATGGAAGAGAAAAGAAGATAAGTGCACAATTAGTGTTTCTCTGTTAATTGAAAACATCCCTAAATGTTCTTATGGGTAATTACCAGATCCTAAATTTGCTAGGAACTAACTCTTTTTCTGGGATTTTCTTAGCCAGAATCGAGGATATACTAACCCTACTCCACAAAATTTCAGTCTATTACTTCTTGCATTACCGAAACCTGGTTTCGGTATTAGTGACGAGTTAAGATGGACTTAAATAAGCCTTACTATACGATGTGAATAATATTTAATGGAGTTCCTTATATGTACTTGCAAGGTTTTCGTATTCCATAGTTAGGTGTTCATAAATGCATTAATTCTATTAAATAGAAGTAGATAATATTCGATTTCTTGTGAGAAGAATCCCGTTCAGATCGTTCTCTATCAGACAATGAACATAAACCATTAAAAAGGATAAAAATAAAGCAAGATAATGAATTAATTTAATTGATAGAAATTAGATCTTTACAATAGGTCAATCCTATCATAAACTTATCCTTCCTCTTTAACACCAAATCACATATTGTTAATCGTTTTTTAATATAGCCTGAAATGAACCACACGAATATTTTCGCATAACTGATCAATCGAAAGGTGTATTGTAATTCTAAAAGGTTTGGTAACACCATATAAATGAAGAGCAAAAAACGAACAAGATAATCTTTGAAAAAGATTGGAATCTCAAAATGTTGATCCGCAGAATACGGGTTTCGCCCTTTTATTCAACAAAATTAAGAAAAGCATTAAAGCATACACATTAATTCATCCTAATTTAAGCTCAATGCATAAAATAAATAGGGAAAATTAATTTTATCAAAGAAATGGTAACTTTTATTTCGAACCTGATATTCGCTCTTATAGTTGATTTAGCTACTTGCGTCTCTTAACTGTGGCAAAATGGCAATAACCAACATTTACCTGAATATTGATGAAATACATTTATATATAAATATTTATAATCCTCTTTTGTGATCTTTAATTAAATTTACACTTACCTTTGATCACAGGCAAAGACTACAATAAAATAAAACTAAGAAATAAATCAATGGAAAAAAGATTAAGTCCCATGCAATATTAAAGAAAAAACATCAAGAAGAAAATCCCCATTAATATCATCAAAGAAAGAAAACCAGACATATAACGCCTAACATCAAAGACACGGAAATTATATATGTATTATCCTAAGAATCCTTGCCTGTCTATAACATACATAATAATTAATTCCCCTTTTTGCGGTTGCGGCTTAAAACCTATTAGCATTTATGTCATATATATTTATTTAGTGATAAATAGTTGTATTTTGTTGCGAAATACCTTGTTATCATATGTGTGTTTTATTTCTAAAAAAAAAATCTTAAATCCTCATTACTAAATCACGATACTAGTAGAGTCAAGAAATATAGTCATTATTTTATTTAAGAAATTTCAACATCTTTCACGCTTAGTCGTGTTTATCCAGGCATAGAAAAGATATATTTTTGTAAAAACTTTCATGTGTAAGGCCTAGAAGGCCTACTCTATACTATCCTCTAAATTTGAAATTATTTTCTTAAAATTTATTCATATTCTTTTAAAAGAACTTATATACAGGATTTTTCAAAATATATGCATTTAACTCATTAACACTAATTTGATTATCAACTTAACTTTTTATTGGTATATTCCTAAACGAATGTAAGAAAATTTTGCCATTTTCTTCCATTCAAGATACAAAAGGAATGAAAGCAGCTTTAAAGACTTGGTAAACTCTCTCAGAGAATTAATTATTAATATAACATTAGTATTCTCAAAATGTTCGAGTCCCTATCAATCTTCTAAATTAAGTTTCCTTTTTGAAAAAGCATTAAGTAAGGATTTGTAGTCTTTTATAACCTGCAAATTTTGCAATGAATAGAAATTTTAATAAATAAATGATAAATAAACTAGATTTCAGTTCTTTTAGAAAGTAGAAGGAAACAAGCTTAAAATTTCATAGTTGAAAAGAACTTATTTTATGATACAATTTTTTTTAATATATGAATTTAACTGATTAACAGTGGTTCGATTAACTCTAGGTTAACTAAAAGTAGAAAGTATCAACCTAATTTTTTAGTGGGAAGGTAGCAGCTTCATAAAGAAATGCAATAAACTTTTCCATTTTTTTCCCATTCAAGATACAAAGGTAATGAAAGCAGTTATAGAGAACTGGTGAAAGTTTTTTACAAAAATATATCTTTTCTATGCCTCGATAAACACGACTAAGCGTGAAAGATGAAATTTCTTAAATAAAATAATGACTATATTTCTTGACTCTACTAGTATCGTGATTTAGTAATGAGGATTTAAGATTTTTTTTTTAGAAATAAAACACACATATGATAACAAGGTATTTCGCAACAAAATACAACTATTTATCACTAAATAAATATATATGACATAAACATTAGAAATAAAACACACATATGATAACAAGGTATTTCGCAACAAAATACAACTATTTATCACTAAATAAATATATATGACATAAACATTAGTAGTCTCAAAATGTTCGACTCCCTATTAAGCTTTTATATTAGGTTTTCTTAATGAAAAGGCATTAATTAAGGATTTGTTATCTTTTCTAAGCTGCCAATTTTTCAATGGATGAAAATACCGATTAAGAAATAATACATGAACCACATTTCTCTTCTTTTAGAAAGTCAAAGGAAAGAAGCTTAAAAATTTATAGTTTAATCTCTTCTCCCAAGTTAAACCTCGAGATTGTATATTTCTTTTTCACCGATTTGAAGGAAAACAGAAAATCGAAGGAAAGGAGATAAAATGGCTTGAAATACGGGCATGAATTGAATTAAATGGAATTTTAAATTCTGATTGTGTCAATGTTTCGTTGACTCTGCTCCCGTGTTGAGTATCGATTCGGCAAGGTTGAATGCTCACTGTGAGCTTATGCTGAAATCCATGTACGGAACTTTTCAAATAATTTTAAATAAAGAAAGATTGCTTTCTTTATTTATATGTCGTCGATGTATCTACAATTTTAAAAAAAAACTAAATTTGGGAAGGATGAGATCTTCCTATGTGATGTTTCCTTTTGTAAGAAAAGCATGACTCATCTAATATACCGTAATACTAGGCCCACCTATTTGAACTTGGTTATTTTCAAAATTCATATTGTATACCTCCCATGGAAACTATATAAATCGACAATAAATTTTAGTGAGAGATTTAATAACTTAGTTGCACTTGTTTCTTTTTACTTGCACCAATAGAAAATAACTTCAGCCCATTTTGAAGGGTGATTTTGAAATTAAAAAACAATGGTTTTTTCTAATTGACACCCTATGTTTTTTCTTTTCACATAACTTATTTTCACCCTCAAATAGAGTTCCTCAAATTTCAAGCATATTTCATACAGTTCTTCTCAATATTGAAACCTGCACAATTCATGCCACGCGCAAACTATGTAATCACTGGAAGAGTGTCCACGATTATTTAAACAAGATTTTAATTTCAAGTTTGCTTCAGTCCATGATTGATTAAAAGCTGCTCACTATTGAATACTTTATGATAAAGAGTGAAGTCAAAGTAAATTATGCCAATGTTTTTAAGTGTGCTTTTTAAGTTTGTGGGAAAGTTTAGAACTGGTGTTGTTTTTCGTAGATGAAATTCCTATGAATGCAAAAGTGATTCTAATAGCAAATCTATCTTTCTAACTGTGAACATGTATAAAATTATTTGGACCCTGTGACACTAGAAGAATACGGTTTTCCGTGATCTCTCTAGCCATAAGACATTCCAAGTTCGCCGTTGACCGTCTGCCCCAAGCAATTCGCGCGAGGGAGAAACTCCATTGTCACATACGAATTTTGTCGGCCAACGTCCCGTTCCTAGCACTGCATTTATCTGCCCTATATAGGGCGAAAATTAGAACAATGGAAAGAGCATTAAGTGGGAATTGAATCTTTTTGCTATGGACCCTTATCACGATCCAAGGCAATTAAGTAAGTCTGTTGGCGATAAATCTCTCTCCACATCTAGATAATTTGGGAGTATATATTCGATACTTCAGGGTTCAGAGGAGATAGTCTCTGAAGCCGCCATCCAGTACGTTAGCCGTTAACCTCTTTGTTAGTCAAGAGGGAATCGACTACATTCTCGTTCAGAGAAGAATTGAGTGATTTTCGAAGAGCCAAGTAAGAGCTAGTCGTCACTCAGTGTTGTTCGTGGAGATAGTTTTAGGCACGCTTCAATCCTTCGTATTTTAATGATCGGAAAAGCCATCCAAGGAGCATCCTACGTTTCACTCTTAAAGATAAGAGGCCCCCATCTTCAATTTACTGAAGTTGGATTGAGCGTCTTGTGAGACGCCCATAATCTTAACGTCGAACTTACCTCCCTGGGCCTACTCGCGGCCCATCAAGGTAAAAGGGATTGAACCCCCGCTTCGTCACGCTCCTCCCACCTTTAACACGTCGAACCTTAAGGTTCCCATTTGCTCTAGAACTTGCATAATTGTAAGCTTATTTCTTAATTATTTATCCGTCGGTTCAAACTTAATTGATAGTGTCAATCATGTTAGCAGTGAACCGTCAATATTTAAATGCATTGCCATTTAACTTTCCCTATATGTGTATGTAATCTTTATTCCTATAAAGTATATTTATGTAGCCTTATTTGAATATTCCTTGACCTAGCAACTGTGTATTTAAAGTACTCTTAGATCATCCCCAGGTTGAGCCTTAATTTTGGTCAGCCAGTAGGCCAGTGCGCGTATAACAGCGTACACCTGATCATACCACGACACACTCAGAATATTGAATTATTATGTTTGGATAAGAAAAAAAACAAATTGTAAAGGAAATGAGAGGCATATTAGTGAGCTTTCCAGCCACAAATTGAACACTTTCGATGGAAAGTCTTGACAAAAACTGCAGCACATTTGTTTGTGTCATTCATAATTAATATACGGAGTGTTTTTTGTTATTAAATTATTTAGGTTAAATTGTTTTTATTAGTTATGCAGTACACTTAAGTGTACATAGGCCTGGTAGACCGCAGGCTGAAGTTTAAATGATCTGGTAGACTGCACTCTATATTGGCACGCTACTAATTTACCTTTTTAATAATAGGGGTTTATGTGTATTTTTTAATTTAGCTAACGTTAAACCATAGCCAGAACTTGCTCTATACATTAATGAAAATATTTAATATTAATTTAATATTCTTCACATTTAACTTTATATCTGTTTAATTTAGTTATTACTTCCGGAATGCATACAAAAAATAGGTAGAACATGCAGAAAGGCCTCCCATTTAAACAGTTTCCTACAATGGCCTATTTCCTTTTTCTTCACATCATACAATTATAAATATAACAAATATTCAAAGTCTTTTTAATATCAGTTCTTTTTCAACATAATTTGAGATGTATACTTTGAGAATCCCCACACACAATGTACCAACCGAGAAGGCGTTTTGCTCATCCTCTATTGTCAGCATATGACATGGATAATTATATATGATGTTCTTGCTACAGGGCAAAGAATATAGGAGACTGTAGTCTAGAATTTACAGTTTCTTGCAATAGTGTTAACCAATGCCATCTAAAGAAGTTTTGGTATTTAAACATCGATCTTCAAAAGCGTTATTAAAAATGTTATACAAAAATAGCATACAATTTAACAACAAATTTAAAAAGGAATAATAATTCTTTGGAGAATAACATCATAGTTTAATAATCAAGGTGCGGTTCGGTTAGGTTAGATTACAAAGTTTTCCATATTAGCTTTCTCTACCCCGAATTCTGGCAAGTAAACTTCACACTTTTGACGAGAAAGATTTTTATTGATCCGAATTGCATATATAATGGTTATTATCCTCTCACGGAAAGAACCTAATAGTCATTAAGAATATTTGCTAATTATATTTAACACCTTAAGTGCGAAGTGTGCCATAAGTGGTACACACTTTCAATTTTCCTGCTGCGAAGTGATGATTCTATGGTGCATTTTATATATTTCTTAACTTTATTTAAACCAATATTTTACAATTAAAAATCTTTTATATATATTATGACATAATAACTATGTTTAGAAAAAAGGTAAAAAAATATTAGTCTAGTAAATTTATTTTATTGACATAAGTATTACTAAACAAAAATAGGAATTTTTTCATTTAACATTTATTCCATTAAAAATTCTAAGAGAAACGTGATTTTCACTAATTTTCCGCTGTTTTGTTTTGATTCTATCCTTTTTCCTAAATTAAAATATTTAAAAATAGTACTGTAAGATATTTATGACGTTACTGCCAAATAATTCCCCAGCTAACCTATAGAGGACTTTGGAAATTATATCGGGTTAACGAGAATAAAGAACAACATAATGGATTTAAATTTCGTCAGAATCGGCCGAATAATTAAAATGTTATGACAAGAGCAAAAAAAAAGATAAACGGGAACTGAGCGACTGACATAGTGAGATATGGAATTGCACGCAATAAAAAATTATCTGCATATATTGTTACACCCTTATTCAATAAAAGCCTCCAGCAAGCTGTAAAACAACTGATTCTGAATGACTAAAGAAAGGAACAGATATAAATATATAGTTGCCACATAAGGCACACTTCGCTGTATAATCATAATATATTATAATGTCGCGACATGAGCCACATATGATGCACTCTTTCTTTTGCATAAAAATACGTGAATTACACTAGGCAGCAAATTTTAACTTTTTGTTTGTTACAGACGTGTGAATAAGTGTTTCTAATTAGTTCGAGTGCGCTCAATCCGAATTTGTAAAGCAAAAATTCTCTATTACATCTAGATTTTGTGTAATGACCCAGCCCGTTTTTGCTATTTGTTCCGATTGATAAATATACTAATCCTTTTATTTTGTAATTTTTTTGTTTTTTAAGCAAAAATATTTTTAAAGTTGGGAACATTCCTTCTTTATTCTGGCTTAGGACAGGCAGTGTACATCATTGGCGAAGTTAGCCACTCCCTCTTCTCTCCGAAGTGATGAATATTTTATTGTATTGTTTAAGTTTGTTATGCACTTAAAGTTTAAAGAACTTTGCTGTAGCCTTCTCGTTTTTCTTTTGTGAGACATCAAAGTTTGTTTTTGTAAAGAAGAGCCATAATCCCACATCATACTTGGATTAAAATTTCCTTGGTACCTCGTCTTCATAACCAAAATTTGTTGATGAAAACGCTCACCATGTTCATTATTAACAGCTCCCAGATTTTCAGGTAAAAAATAGAAATGTGAATGCAGAAAATGCATTTAAAGTGACATTCTACATCCCAACTTTTCATGGCTTCCAGCATATCGTTTAATATTTCTCGGTAATTTGGAGATTTAAAATTACCGAGAAAGGTTTCAGTGACTTCCACTTTACGTCCATGCTTTGCGTTCCTTTTCATTGAGACACAAAGTGAAGGAATCATTAGAAACAACTCTGCGAATTTGTGATCCAGTGAAAACTCCAGCATCTATTTTTGCATCAGTTAATGATCTTTTAAATGATATTTGAGCGCTTTAATATAGTCTACTTTATATATATATATATATATATATTGAAATTTTAATATATAAATATATATATCATTTATTAATATATATTATTATATGTATATATATATATATATATATATATATATATATATATATATATATATATATTAATTAATTATATATATTAAAAATTGCAAATTGGTACAATATTGAGCAAAAGTGTGAAAAGGAAAATCCAAATTACACCAAAACTAGACGTGATTCGCAAATTCTAAAGACAAATTTGTAATCAGCGCATAAAACCATCTAGAATGTTATATTCTGCTATGTAACAAAATATCTGTTATCTAGTGTTATGATTACTAAAGAGAACACAAACTTCCACTTTAATAGCCCAACTAAATCTGATGATGTGGCAATTTGAAAACCCCCGCAAGGTGGAAATAGTTGAAAAATTCGCCTTCGCACGTAACGAGTTAAAGGAAAAAAAGCAGCGGTATCACGTGGAGAATGCTTTAAACGAAAGATCTGCCCCATGTATTCTTTACTCCCTTATGAGGTTAGACAATGGTGCTAAGAAGGTGTGTCCTTCCTTCCTATCAATGAGAAAATGTTTTTCACGTTTGTTTTAAGAGAAATGAGCTTATTACTTAAAAGACCGTCATTATTTAAACTATGGAAACAATTATCATACCTTTTTGACCAATATAAAGTTATCAAAGTGGGCATTTTAAGCTCGTGAAGCAAACTTTATTTTACCTGCTCGAATAGGAGAATAAGTCATGAGTGGTCTGTAAAGGTTTTATATGTGTTTCTATCCAGAGAATAATGAGAAAAATTACTCCTCTAAGGCAAAATGGAGGATTTGAGCATGTCTGTAAAATATTAAATAATAAATATCAGGATAGTTTCAAAATGTAGGAGCGTTTAAATATTTAACGCTCAATTATGATCTGGATAAATCAAACAAAATAACATAGCCATTAATATCGACAAGATGTACTTCTTATTTGTATATCTGCAAACTTAGCACACATCTTGATTTTATTCATACGTTCTTTTATGGGGGGAGGCATATATTATAACTTTTTCTTATTTATCCAATATTATTCTTCATCTGGCGATTTTCTATATTCGAATCTATTTATTTCTTCTTGACTGAAGTTGCCCTTTTAAACATTGTCTTCCATTTATCTGACTCTTAGTATTCTTGTTTGGCGGAGATTCCTTTTTCTTTAAGTTGGCTACGTTAATTCTTGATCTTCGTATCCTTCCTTGCTTGATGCATCTTTCAATTAACTTGGCGTGATGATATTTTTTTGCTTCTTGATGATTTGATGAGTTCTTCTTGCGTCTTGATGAGTTGATGAATTCTTGAATTCGTGATGAGTTAGCCCTTGAAGTTGTTTTCCTTGAGTTCCGTTTTCTTCGTTATTTTTCTTCTTAAAAATTGTGGACTATGAGTTTCGAATGCGGCACCAATGGATTAAAAGCCAGCACTCTAGCCATCAGGCTACGGTGGAGTCCGTTTTGAGTTGGTAATTTAATGGGCTATTTATATTATCGCAATGGAAGGAATTTTTCTCTGATACATTTTTGCACCCCTACACTTTCTCAGACGCATGTGTCCACGCCAACTATTGATCCAAACTAAAGCATCCACTTTAAACCCCTTCTTATAATTATCTCATATAAATTCTGTTATCATTCTATCCTAGCTATTCCCTAATCCGATAGCTTTTCAAGAATCTTTCACATTTTTACCCACGTGCGATTCTAATCGCGAGCTCCTCTACACCTAATTCTGTCGGTCGATCCCCGTTTTTCTTTTTTCGCTTTTTTAATAACATTGTAACTATTCGGCCGATTTTAACAAAATTACAAACTCATATGTTGTTTTACATTCTATTTTGAATGGTATAATTGCCATAGTCCTCCCAAGTTTAGCCAGGGAATTATCTTGTTTTGGTAATAACATCATAACTATTTGGCCGATTCTAAGGAAATTTGAAACCTTTTTGTTGTTTTACATTCTCTTTCGTATGATAGAATTACCAAGGTCCTTTCAAGGTTATTCCGGAAATTAATGAAAGTTTTAAAGGGCTTATAGTCATAAATCAGATTAAGTGAGAGCATCAGACATTTTGGTGAGCAGACCTTGTTTCTCTATTCGTTGCCGTTTTCCCCTAGTTTTATCATTCACACGTGACCCAGTTGAAACGATATAAAATTCTGTGGTCAGGAATTTCCTAGTTTTACTTCTTTCACTTTCACATCAAAAAAATTCCGCAGGTTAAGTTTTCTGGAGTGGTCCCGTGATTCCCAACTGGATATGACAAGTCCACCCTAACTGAATGCAATCCTGGTGTGGGACCACCTAATTTGAATGTAATCCACGTGAGGCTAAAAGGCAATTTCATTTTCATCTACTAACTGTTCCATGGATCGCTAGGCTATACTCTAATATGCTAGGTTAGACAAGGGTCAATTAAGCTAGGCTAGGCTATACTAGGATACGATAGGCTATGCTATACTAGGATAGAATAGGCTGGGCTATTCTATAATATGATAGGCTAGGCTATACTGAGCTATGGTAGGATAAAGTAGGCTTTACTATGCTAGGATATACTAGGCTAGCTAGATTATACTAAGCTAGCTATTTATTCTATTTTACGCTAGGTTCTAAAGAAATTTAAAACCCTTATGTTGTTTTACATTCTCTTTCGAATTATCGAATCACTAATATCCTCCCGAGGTTACTCCGGGAATTATTTAATGTTTTGAAGGTTTTAAAGTGATAAAGCAGAATAAGTTATAGGATGCGACTTTTTGGTCAGCAGACCTTGTTTCTTTCTATCTATCCATTACATTTGTTTAAAAGATATTGTGTTTGCCTTATGTTGTACCTTCTCAAAGTTTTTATTTTACGATATAATTTCTCCTTCCTTGAATCCCTCCTAAATCCAGAATTGTACTACTAAATGGTTCCTCTGATAAAATGTTTTCATTTCCTAACTTGAATTGGGTATTTTAAAGTGACCCGTTCTAGGTCATGAAGAAAGTAATATATCCTGCAAGATAAATACAACAAATTCCATGGAATATATATATCGGTTTTATATCAAGAGGGTTCTACCCAGTGTCTCCATAACCACTTTTATCTTCAAATTATTCGGCTCATTCACAAACCCGGGGTCATAGACAATCTATTGTATGCCACCGAATTAGTCAAATTTATATTTTGCCAATGGGTATTCAGTTGGTGTGACAAAAGCAATGGTAATTCGTTTTCTGCCAAATTAATGTAAGGTAGGAAAGATTATATTAAAATTTTATTTACTTATTGGCTGGTTGTTTGATAAAAGTATTAATAGAAATGTTTCGAATATTTGAGTGAATCCTGGGTAGAATATAGCAGTGAAATTAGAAAAATAGTTGTATAAAATATAACACTGAAATAATGTTTCAAAACCAGTTACAGTATAGACATTTAATAGATATTTTTTGTTGAGTGAATTACTCTAAAGAATGACGTACTTTCTCCGAATAATAAATTAACTTTTGACATATATTTATCTCTCCACTGTGGATAAACGGTAAATGAATCTGGAAAAATTGAAAATAAATTAAAAACTGAGCAAACCAGACCTCTCCCTTAATGAAAATAAAGATTTTGTTCTTCCCTTCGAACTAAGAAACCAAGGTTCATTTGGAAACCGTTGAAATAAAAATAATAGCAAACAAGACATGAAGATGGGTGAAGTTTTTAAAAAATTAAATGAAATTAAAGGAATAATCACATTCAGAATCGTTTAGACTTGGCAGGAACTTTTATTTTGAAATTTATGAAAATTTGAGTATTTGATCGGCAAATCTCGTACAACAATTTATTAAAAAAGGACCCTTTGCCAAATTACTAAATAATAAGTATGTTCTTATCAATTCTACTTGTATGTTAACACCACCCTATATTGTTTTCGATCACAACCTTGTTTACAGCTTTTATTAATTATTCGTCATTCGTTCCTTTTAAAACTTAACTTTCTCACACCAATCACTCATCTTAAATTGCCAGTTTAATTGCCCCCAAATTGTAATGTGTAAAGATTTAGTAACATTTAAATAAAGCTAACCCAACCTCTTCTAATCAGTGGCGGATAGATAAAGTTATGTGAAGTTTTATATTAGCAACAACGCCAACAAACATGAACTGCTGATAATGCCAATTTTATTATATTATCATTTCCACAAAATTAAGTTTTATGGTACAATTTAATCTGCGAATAAATTTCATTAGTATCCATTGCATGTATCCCTGCTACTTAATAAATATACATAAAGATAATAGGCTAAATAGTACAGATATACTATTTAGTCAAGGAATTAATCGCTGCTTCTATTATAATTACATTCAGCTACATTGCTGAGAACGCGCTACTGGTGTGGGACCATCCAATTTGGATGAATCCACGTAAGGCTAAAAGGCAATTTCATTTCCACCTACTAACTATTGCATTGATCGCGTGTACAGGGGAGGGGGAATGCTATTAAAATACCCCACAATTTTAATTAAATAAATTTTGTTTAATCTCATTCAAGTTTACCTTCTAGTAAACAAACATTCTATGTGATGCAACCTAATACTTTTTTTATTAACTGCAGACGTATTATCCTGCCAGTTAAAATCAAGATCTAAACAAAAAAGGACACTTAAGGTTTTGTGCGATGAACAATTGAGAATAAAATCTTCAAATATACTATAAATTTCAAATCAGCTAGAGCCCAACATTTTTGCAAACATCCTCACGTAAAGGGGTGGTACCTGGTGTAATTCATTACGTCTTTCACGTTGAGGTGTAGAACGCCATTCAAGACCCAGTAATTCTGTTAGTTGCAAACTAGGTCATTACTAAACAGATTTTATTTATTAACATCCTCTCTTTAAGTCTTTATTGCCACTTTCCCTATAGTCACTTGGCCAGTGTCTAATTGATAAAACAGATTACGTCCATTCTCGTTGTTAGGGGCCGGATGGGTGAAGTATTTTAATCCCCTCCCTCTGAGCTCCTATGATAAATTATGTTTTTTAACATGCTTGCACTCTTTTCATCCATTTCCTAGTCTAGTGACCCCATCCATCATTTTAATTAAGATACTTTTAAGTTCGAAAGGAGAATTCAGACGTAGCGTAATGGCTACATCAAGTTTTGAAAAAGTTCTATTACATTCGTTCTTTTTAATCTTCCGCGAGGTTTACGTGTTTGATTGATTGTAAATAGTTCGGTCAAATTAACTCAAATTTCTTCTTTTCCAGCACATGTCATTGAAATGTCTTTAAAACGTACAGGTGTGTCGAAGCAAAAGTGAAAAGAACCGAGATCTCTTCTTTCCTGCACGCAGAACACAACAAGCCGTACAGCACAAAACCGGCAAACGTCAGCCGGAACACCACCGTCCACAAAGAGGCGGAGAGGCCCAAGCACGGGGAAGAACTCAAGACTTCAGTGATTGACCTCGTCCAAGAAGACCTTCAAGTTTTCCAAGGTTTGGCTATGAAAATGCCTTCGAAATTGCTTTAAAGCTCAAAATGAGTGCGTTTGCAAATAATAAGTACATCTCGGTGGTCATGTGTCCAGTGCCATTAAAGAGAAGAGCGGCAAGAGATTGAGGTGCGTGTAAAGGCCTCTGCTCAATGACCGTATGTGAGAACAATATCGGGAGTGCTTCCATCGCCTTCTAAACGACATGAAGATACTTTGCAATCCATTACTTATATTTTTTTTAGAAAAAAAACATCAGAGTCGATCAGGTTATCAAAAGAGAAAGATCGAGTATTATGCTTCGATCATAAAGTCTCCAAGGTCCGTTAGGTGTCATGACCAACCACCAGGCCTCAGTGATGTTGCCGAGTGTCACAATTTCAAATAGTGAGAGGATGCCACCGGTTTCGTTCCCGACCTGTCTGAGAAAGATTCCAAAGAAGGCGGAGTACGTCTTTCAACAGGACGGTGTTCTGGCGTATAGGGCAAAGTAAGTGCAAAATTGTTTGGGATCGATTTTGTACTTATGGTATGAGGATATTTGGCGGCCGCAGATATGTGACCTCAATACTCTCGACTAAAAAGTGGTGGCACCTAATGAGAGCAAGTTCTGCAAGGTCCACCACGGCAACTTTCACGAGCTGAAATCGTCCGTCAATCATGAGGAAGGACTTCGTCCGCAACGTGGGTGGCAGCCTTAAGGTCTATTGGACTTTATGCTTATCGCCGAGGTTCGCCACAGTGATTTAATATTACAATATAAAAAGATTCCAAAGAAGGCGGAGTGCGTCTTTCAACAGGACGGTGCCCCGGCGTATAGGGTAAAGTACGTGCAAAATTGTTTGGGATCGATCTTGTACTTATGGTATGAGGATATTTGGCGGCCGCAGATATGTGACCTCAATACTCTCGACTAAAAAGTGGTGGCACCTAATGAGAGCAAGTTCTGCAAGGTCCACCACGGCAACTTTCACGAGCTGAAATCGTCCGTCAATCATGAGGAAGGACTTCGTCCGCAACGTGGGTGGCAGCCTTAAGGTCTATTGGACTTTATGCTTATCGCCGAGGTTCGCCACAGTGATTTAATATTACAATATAAAAAGATTCCAAAGAAGGCGGAGTGCGTCTTTCAACAGGACGGTGCCCCGGCGTATAGGGTAAAGTACGTGCAAAATTGTTTGGGATCGATCTTGTACTTATGGTATGAGGATATTTGGCGGCCGCAGATATGTGACCTCAATACTCTCGACTAAAAAGTGGTGGCACCTAATGAGAGCAAGTCCTGCAAGGTCCACCACGGCAACTTTTACGAGCTGAAATCGTCCGTCAATCATGAGAAAGGACTTCGTCCGCAACGTGGGTTGCAGCCTTAAGGTCTATTGGACTTAATGCTTATCGCCGAGGTTCGCCACAGTGATTTAATATTACAATATAAAACATATTAATATTTTAAAACAATACAAACGTGTTTAACATCAAACAATCATTCTCTCCTATTTGTAGAGCGTCGTAACCAGGCTAACAAAACTATTGCGTTACTCGGTACTACAAGGACATCAGGATGATTTCGTGCCTTTTAGGGGAAACTCAGGAATAGTTTGACCTAAAAGGCACATAGCCTGTGAGGAGCTCAACCTCTATGTGTAATTCTTCTGTACATGTTCATTTCCTGTATCCTCTTTAATTTCTTTACAAATTTAAGTTTACAAACGTTCTATAGAAGATATTAGTTATTCTCCTTAAGGTAAACTAAACTTTCATAATTTTTCTAAATTGCTTTAGGAACCTTTTGTTAAAACCTCTTTGGCTAGGACTCTTGGTTTATCTTCTTAGTTTTAAGTGAATGTCAACACTCATTTTTCATTAAAAATCTACCTTTTTAATATTTCCCCCAGAGAATTTAACATTTTATCAACGAAGGACAAATAATTATAAGCCTATAATTATTTTATTATTAGAAACTTTTAATACATTATCTTAATATGGTCAAGCTAAAGGTTCACAGGCCTTTTCGCTTGACGGTATAACAAACGAGGGGCGGTCAATGAGTTTTGCAATCCGGATATAAGGAAACGAGATATGAGGAAAAGTGTTTTAATATTTGTCAATATAACTACCCTCGACTTCAATGCACTTGCGCTACTTTTCCCTGGGGCTTCAAATTCCCGACATCCAGAAATCTCCCGACTATGGTTCAATCCACTCCTGGACGGCGAGCTGGAAATCTCAATCGTCCCCAAACCAGCATTCACGCAGTGTAGCCTTGAGCTGGAGGAATAAAAAGTAGTCACTAGGGGGAGATCTGGACTGTAGGGAGGATGGTTGAGCTCTTCGAATCCGCACTCACGTAGGGCAGCTTGTGCAACTCTGGCCTTGTGGACTTTGACAAGGTTGAAGTCGATCATGGGTCGTGAGGTTTCTAGAGACTCAAAGGGCAGAGACCTTGGTCATGGTCAAATTGTCGTCGAAAATGTTTATAACACTTCCATGTGATATTCCAAGTTCTCGCTCGATTTCTTCGACCTTCACTCGTCGATTTTCGAGGATCATCCTCTCCACACAGGCCACATTGTCCTTGTTGGTCACGTCTGACGGGCGTCTGGACAGTGGCTCATCTTCAAGGGACTCACGACCATGGCCGAACTCCCTATTCTAGCGAGCAATGGTTGCATAGGAAGGTGCGGGGGTAGTGTACACTGCAACCATGCGTTCATGGATCTCTTTTGCATTCTTGCCTCCTTCCTTGGTTAAAAATCTGATCACTGCGTGGTGCTTAACCTTCTTCATTGTTGAAAATTTATGACTGCTGATCTGCGATCAGCTACTGCTTCTTAAATAGACGAGGCAGGAGCGTGCGGCTGCAGGTCCTGACTTGCCATGATTGTCCTAACACCCCTACAAACAGCCATCCCCCTTCCTCTGTTTTTCCCTACCGATTCGCAAAACATATTGACCGCCCCTCCTATGAAAAGACGAAATAAGTTGGCTAAACTAATCTTACTACTCATTTTATACAAAAATTCAAAACCTTTGAATTTTGTCAGTGATTATCAAAACAAGAGTTGTTTCTTTGGTTTTCACTGCATTGTTTCCTACAGTTACTCTTTACGAAACCATTTATATAACTTTTAAGCTAGCATCCTCACAGTATTCTCCCCAAAATTCGAAAAGACTTAGAATATTTTTTGAAGCAATAAACCATCCAGGAAAGAAATGCTAACATATTTATCCTTGCAAACTAATTAGGCAGAAAATGATTCAGCTTTGCCTTACCTTACCCATTGCTAATTGCTTGGTCCAAAGGAAATTTGGGTATATTTTCGTTCCACTCACATTCAAAATTTTAATTCCTCATTTTAAGTTTAATCACTTTTTGTTCTTCCTTTTACCTTTTATAATGCACCTTTCATTCTTCTCTGTATAAATGAAGGAATTCTAAATTTCCAAAAGGAGCAATAGAAGAAAACTATAAAATAATATAAGCTTGCCAAAAGTAGTCGAAAATTGAGTAAAAGTTTAATTATGAAAAAATCGTAAATATGTATAAATACTTGTCTAGAGCATATTAAAAACAAAAGTTTAGCTTAACTTGAATATCAGATTCTTTTTTTTACAGGATATGTTATTAAAAATCTAACTATTTACTATAAAATCAGACAGATTAAACATAATTTTATTAAAAGCAGATTTTACTCTTTGAATAAAGAAATCAAACACTTGAATATTGAAATGCTTTGGGATTGAACATGAGAAAAAATATATCAAACTTCATATAAGATAGATCATTTTCCTTTAGTTTTGTAACCTCTCTTGATATTTATTTCGTAGTGTATAGAAATTATATTGACTTAAGTAAATCAATGACAAATTGCTTTAATTTTATTGTATCCCTTTTGAAAACAAAATTATCTTGTGATTTCAGTGAAAAAGATTATCGTTTGTCTTCTCTCCGGTGTTCAGTCAGTCTTCTCTTTTTCTTCATTTCGCCTTTTTGCTGATAAGTAAAAACGGCTCACTGGTGATGCACTGATTCTTGGCTGATTTTCATCTTAATCTAGCTAAAGGGTAAATGTTTGTTTTCACGACCTACATATTTATAACGATAATTCCTGAAATTTTTTATTACTTCCGAGAGTAAATATCTCAGTTTGCCTATCGCAACATACTTTCAAAGACCAATCTTTAGCTAAAGACCAGCCTGTAATATTAGAAAAGTTTTCATTTCATATCTACCGACCCCCAGATTTGTACATAATTATAAAATACTTACCCTCTTTTGGGTTACTAAACTCATTTAAATAGCTATTCTTGGCAAAGAATTTCAGACGAGATATTCTCTTTATACTCTTTCAGTCATATTCTTGCATTTGAACATATTGCCTCATAAATCTACCCACTACACGAGAAACAAGTCTCCAAGTCAATTATGTTTTTTTTTGCGCTTGATTTCTAAGATTTTGCATTTCTCTTTCTTTTTCTTCACCATGTCAACATTATGAGAATCGGGAGGGAATCATTAAAGCCTTTTTCTAAGGAAATCTTGCCTATTAAAATAACACTTGACTCACAACATTGAATGTATTTTTGGTAGAAGAACGAAAAAGGAATATATGCAGCAATTCACTAAAAAGGATAATGAAGTAGACAAGTAGGAAAAAGATAAGAGCAAATCTTTCATTTTATGCAGAACGCCAAAGTTTTGCGAAGTAAACGGGGGAAATTGCCTTGAATAGTGCAAAAAGTGTTAAGTGGATAGAAAACTGGCCTTTTTGCAAACAAAACCTAATTTAAAATCCAAGTTTTAATAGCAATTTTTGCATATTGTGCCTTGAGCTCTTTTATTATCTTTACTTTTCCTTGACATTAGAGCTGAGAGTTTTCCTCCAAATTATTCCATCTTTCCTTCCAAATTAATATTAAACTACATATTTATTGTTTTTCTGTGAGGCTTTAAACCCACACGAATATTTGTTGGTGCATAACTTGTTTGCACTGAGAAAAGTCTATTTGCTAAACAGCCGGAAAAGGCTGAACGCCATATTTATGGGTGTATAAGCGTTTATGATGTAGGCTGGAACAGATAGAAAATTTATTTACAGAGTTATTTGGTGCTATCTCTACGATCATATAGTAGATTTTTACATATTGGAATTTTATCGCTACTTAATGCAAACATTTACTGTTTCTTCTTGCGAGAAGTGTACAGGCAATATTAGGTCCAGAACTAAAAGTAATATAAAAATAATTCCTTTAGGAAAACCAATGGTAGAATGACATTTCATTTCTCTATCGTGACTTTTGAAATAAAATAAAATCACATCTTGCATTAAGAATAACTTTTAATTTGGTAAATTATAAACCTTTTCTAAATTATGGTATATTAAATATATCATAACTTATTTTATTTCATTCTTAATCAGAAAGTTGTGAAGTTTTATCCAATATATTTGGCCTTATCAGTAATTGGTAAATTCTTAGAAGCAATAATTGTAGACATGAGAAACTGGTTCATCTTGAGCAATATAAAATTTTCTAAGATACATAATATGAGTTTTTGCGAGACCACTCGTGTTTAACTAGTCAAATGGAATATTTTTTAAAGCAATTTCGGTCTAGATGAGAACAAAGTAGGGGATATAATTTACCTAGAGTTTGAGGCAGTTTAGCATGAGAGGCCACTGCTCAAACTTGAATTTCATTGAATAGAGCAGAAAATGATAAGTAGATAGAAACCTGCCAAACAAATCGTTCATATTGGGTTATTATTAATAGAGCAAATTCGGACTAGACTGGAGTCACTAGCGGTGTAGATAAAGTTTTACTACTGAGCCCACTCTTGTCCATTGTATATAGTATTGCATATTAGCAAAATGGCTAAACTTGTCATCACTAATAAAGTTGCTTTTTAAGAGCTTTCTTGCTTCTCCGCCAGGCCCTGAGTCGCTACAAGACTCTTTTCTAGCCTTAATTCTTCAGTAGATATGAAGTAAATTATTATTACAGTCTGGCTTCCCACATATATATTATCTTCTCTGCAGTTTTCTTCAAATTTATCGAAGATACCTAGGTAGCTTTTTCGTTTTCATTCTTGCCTTCCTTGGTCAAAAATTTGATCAATGCGCGGTGCTCAACCTTCTCCGTTGTTGAAAAATTTGTGACTGACGATCTGTGATCAGCTACCTGCTTCCTTAATAGACGAGGCAGTAGCGTGCGGCTGCAGGTCCTGACTTGCCATGATTGTCCTAACACCCCCCCAAACAGCCATCCCCTTTCCTCTGTTTTGCCCTACCGATTCGCAAAACATATTGACCACCCCTCCTAGGAAAAGACGAAATAAGTTGGCTAAACGAATCTTACCACTTATTTTATACAAAAATTCAAAACCTTTGAATTTTGTCAGTGATTATCAAAACAAGAGTTGTTTCTTTGGTTTTCACTGCATTATTTCCTACAGTTACTCTTTACGCAACCATTTATATAACTTTTAAGCTAGCTTCCTCTCAGTATTCTCCCTAAAATTCGAAAAGACTTAGAATATTATTTGAAGCAATAAACCATCCAGGAAAGAAATGCTAACATATTTATGCTTGCAACTAATTAAGCAGAAAATGATTCAGCTTTGCCTTACCTTACCCATTGCTAATTGCTTGGTCCAAAGGAAATTTGGGTATATTTTCGTTCCACTCACATTCAAAATTTTAATTCCTCATTTTAAGTTTAATCACTTTTTGTTCTTCCTTGTACCTTTTATAATGCACCTTTCATTCTTCTCTGTATAAATGAAGGAATTGTAGATTTCCAAAAGGAGCAATAGAACAAAGCTAAATCGATATTACTATTTTTATATAACATTTTATACTTCCCCTTAAACCTTATCTGAAGAGTGCCACTAAATATGATACCCAAAATCAATGTAAATAATTTGAAAAGATTCAATTAGATAAAAAATCTATTACTATAGAAAAGACTAAACTTTAAATTTGATCAATTTACTTATCTATTCTTTTGATATTGTCTTATAAATGAATACAATACGTTTTTAAAATTAAACTTCTCTAGTGATCTTAGCATGGCATTAGAACAGAGATTATAAGAATATCTGTTTAGCGACCGGAAAATCATTACAAACCATTATTTTAATTGTTTTACACATCCTTAGAATCGTGGGAATTGGCCATCGAATAATTTCCAATTTAGAAATTGAAAGCACAAAGATAAGAAGAGAACTGTAGCTATATGACAAAAGAATGTCGAATACAAGGTTATATGACCTAGAAAAGCAAATGCAAAGATAAAGACAATGTAATAATATTTCGCCCAACCCAGGAAACATTGCTCTTCGTGAATTTAGCATAACAAGTCGATTTTGTGTCATAACTTTCCATATTCAATTACATGTAGTACTTGTTATTGAGCTTAGAATCTTGTTTCCAAGATTCTCAATTGGAAACAATTTTTAAGCCTGAAGGCGTGCGGGATCATAATTTTCTTCCGTCTTGTGTTTTAATGAATTACATATTAAAATTAATCATAACTCTTCAAAGGTTTCCATCAAGGCAATAAATTCTCCTTCGAATATATTTAATTTTTATTTAAAGAATTAGATTAGATTTGTTATTTAATTTTTATTTTCTCTCTTTTCCAAGAGAGTCCCATCACTTTGTTCTCAATAACATATATGTAGATAAAAAAATTGAATGAATATTTTGACTTCTTTAATCGTATTATCAAGAGGAAGTGACTGAGTTACAGTTTTATTAGTGGTTGAGTAATAAACTTCTATTTGCAAATATTCTTTCTAAGCAAAACAGCTTAACGAACTTAATCATCGAAAAAGGAAACCATTATTTAGAATACTGGAACAAATATAACACTTAAACTATTTTACAACATAAATGTTCTTTAGAAAATTCGGGATGTGGTAATCACAAAGCATCATATACAATTTTTCAATAAGCTAGAAATATGAGTATTTAAAGTTATGTAATTTGGCATGGAATTCAGTAAAGCATTTGGATGCATTAGTATAAAAGTAAGTTAAAAAAGCTGTTGATTAAACGTTTCACTCACCTACATTTAGATTTTGAAAAAGATTTCTATGAAAGAAAAATTTTCAACCGCATCATGCTCAATACCTTTTTACTTCTTAATAAAAGTGGAGCAATAAAAATTAAGCAGTAGAGACAGATTAAAATCTAATCAAGAACATACTAGTTAACTCAAAAGCTCATAAAAAGGTAGTAACAACAACACCCAACTACAAACAGGCACTGAAACTGGAAGATTTTTAAAAATGGTATACTGAATATGACCATAGATACGCTGATTATTTAGTAACCTAGGTTAGAAATATCACCAAGAAGGCGGACTGTCTTTCCAAAGACGCAAGTTTGTGGAAGAGAGGATGTTAGCGCAATGCAATAGAAGTGGCGAGATTAAAAACTTAGTGGTCATTGAGCACCAGGTAGTTTAATCTTGCATTCACTGGTTTCAGCTATGTAGGATTACGGGTGTCGTAGGGCGACCCCACACCTGACACCAGGATTATATAAAGTTTGTCGTAGAGTCGAACGTCGATGCTAGACGAGGATTCACTCTGTGGTGACGCGGGAAGGTAGCACGCCAGAAATTGAGATAAAGATCCTAGGGTACGTGGGTAAATTAGTCTAAATTGAGTGCGGAGGGCCTAAATAATCAATTCTTAGAGTTTCTGGGTTTAGAGAAACTGATTGCAGAAAATAACTATAATATATTCAAAGAAAATATTATTAGCAAAAGTAAGTAACTGAAAATAATTCAGATGAGACTTGGGGTGACAAACAGGTGGGGGATACAAATGACTTGACAGGAAAAATCGAGGATCTACGATGATTGCTTCCATGTAAAGTGGGAGTGCAAATAACGACGAGACTCACTTAAAGCCTTATTGACTGGAGGCTTTGAAGACGGTGAGGGAGCGAAGTGCTGCAAGCTTTAACTTACAAAATTTCTTCTTTATTTAACCTCGCTGAGAAATAAACGCGATAGTACTCCAGACGAGAACGAAGTCGATACCCGAGGGATAGATGCCTGTCCGTGTCTATCGTCTGTCGGGCTGGAACTCTGGCCTTAGTTACGAGCGAGGCTGAGTAGACAGGTGACGCGTGGCGTTCGTAGCTGGATGCCGTTAGGAGGCGGAGCAGGCTGCATAAGACTGTACCTGGCTGCTAACCAAGGCGGCCCTATATGGTACTAATTTATCAAAGCTTTTCCGCAAGTATTTATACTACCTCGATGGAAGAGGGTTGCCAGATGGCCCCAAAAGTGAGACGGGGATACCATTTTAGTTGGGGAGCCAGGGGAGATAGGATATTCTCAGCAAGCATCACAGGTTCGCCCAAAAGTCCTCGACGCCGTAGGTTTAGCGCCGATCAGGTGATGCGATGGGGGAGAAGGGAACCCAACACGGATGACGCGGCTGCACGAAATTTGAGACGGTTCCTTGAGTTCGACTGACCGGACCATTCTTGATGAGAGCGCTGGGTTAATCCGACCTCACGAAATTTTCGCTACTCCCTTGGGACTGTCTGGACGTGCAGGTGCAACTTTCTCCGGCACCACGTGTAGACGTTGGGTTATAGAGGAAAGGGGCAAGCTTCTCTCTCTGACAACGTTTTTTATTGTGGTCGACGCTCAATGGTCCTTTCTTTCCACCCAAACTCTATCTTGGCTACATGTTTTCTTTTGAGATATACGAGTATTACAGCATTCGGCTGTTTCCCGGTCCTACAGTTGTTCCCCAAAATCAGAAAGTAGTCGAATCAGATACAATTCACAATACAACGATACCCCTGTGAAACTTTTCTATGTGTAGTTCAAAGACCCAATGGACGTAGTTATTTCTTCCCACGCTCGGCTTTCAGGTTATTCCTCGTCGCAAAACAAATCAGTAGTTGGCCGTCCATTGAAACTTGCTAGATAAAACCTTAGGAAAGCTTCTTATATACATACATACAGCCAGTAATCCAATGGATGAAATTTTAGGGAGGGGGGAGGAGATAAATCACGAGCGTTTTGACCCCACTCATTCATCTGAGGCAGGTAGCCCCTTGTTTGTGTGAATAGAATAGGGCTACTGGGTATTATGTAGAACAACCATTCTCCTGAAGATAGTATCTTGGTAAGCCGAAGATAAGCACCTCATAAAATCATGAGCAACATAGGAAAAGTATTAATTTATAAAATTGGTTTAAGATTTAAGTAAACTATGCGTTGACTACCCTATGTGCCAGCAGCCCCTCATTGAGATGCCGAAGTAATTTTAAGCCTTAAATGAATCTATATGAGATAGTGCCAATCCGTAGTGAATCCTAGACAAACCAACTCTAACTAAAACTAAACTAGCCCAATGACGGAATTTGCAGTCATATATTAAATCGGTTATATTTTTCAGAAATTAATAATTGCCATTATTTTTCAAGATTAAATGATGCAACGAAGTTCAAATTACTCGTACAGTTGTACGACAAGAACACCAAAATTTAATTATTTGCCAAAGTTGAAAGCCAACCAAACAAGGCTGTAATTTTCGAAAAACTTTGACTAGGTTTGTTTCATCGACTACAAAATTATTCAAAAGAGCATTTTGGACTAGTGCACAGTCTAATAGAAACATATAAACTAGGATATATAACTAACAAGGTTTGTTGTTTTATATATTAGGTTGAAACTTTGATGACGAATCATGTGCCCCTAATATTGAAGGCTCATCTAACCAGTTCCTTCGCAGCAAACCAATTGGTTCTGGGTATAAATTATAGTGCCAAAATTATACATTTTTTCAGTTTTGATTTTACAAATGTTTGGAAAACAAAATACCAATAGTTGTTTTTATTTTTATTAGAAACGTTATTTTTTTACCAAAAATAATTTATTCTGTATTTATACAAGAATATATTCTATAAGAAATCTACCCTTTTCAGGATAAACACTATAAATCTTTAGGGAAACAAGAATAGTACACAATAGAAAATTACAAGATGCTTATTATTCGGTAGAAGAAAGTAGTCAAAGTGGCGATATTTTTATTTGGTAAACTCCTGGAGGTGGAGAGGATATTGACCTCGAAACACCAAATGATGAAAATTTAGAAAAAATCTTATTATGCCGAACGAAGTTACTGGAGAAGTGACTTTTGATGAAATGGTATGAATAAGAGGAAGAAGAGAAGAAGAATATGGAATACAAATCTATTTAAGTGACAAAAGCTCGAATAAGTTATAATAAAGACGAATCTTGTCAACATAAGGGAGCAACCTTTGGTAACGTGCCCTGAATTAGCAGCTTTGAGTGATCACGACCTATATGAGAAGATTTTTTTGTGACATCATAGAAAACATTGTGAAAGAAACTAATAGATATACAAAAAAAGAGAAGATAACCTCTCATATAGCCAGGAAAATGGGAATTTTATTAGTTTGGATTTACTTTTACTCTCTGGATCATGAAAAATTAGGGACGAGATTACTGAAGCAAAGAAAAAGATTTAAAATGCTGTTTTTATGTTGAACAATGGCAAGAAATTATTTTTGCAAATAAAAAACGTATATACAGTGCATGTAGCCAATAATATGTACTCTAGTAGTCCAAAAATAACCAATACAAAACAATTATATTAGCTTATAAATGAAAGGCTTGCACAATTTTGCATTCTGCATCAAGAAATTTCATTTGACGAATTAATGTGCCCCTAATCTGGATATAAATTATAGTTTTTCTCAAGGTAATTTGGTCTTATTTATAAAATAAGTATATATGATGGAAAAACTGCAGATATTAAGCAAGTACTTTAAGAAGCAGTGTTGTTTTAGATGAATCGAATGTATATGAAGATTCATAAGTATCACTTCTATATAGTTAACCTTTTTTCGCTATATGAACCATTCATTATACTAAAACATAAAGAGTTTCGAGCTTCTTGCACTGACAAGAAAAGCTTACTAAAATCTTGTAATATATAATGTAAAAAGAAAGAAAGAAGTACTTTTGATTATATGTCAGAAAGAATCTTGGAATTCGTTTGCTGGAATTATAACTCCGTCATTACTTTAGCTGATACTTAATTAATTGGCTGTGGAGCCATTTGGAAGGCTGAAAAGATAAGTAAAAGAAAAAAGGGAAGTTATAGTACCTCAAAGCTTTGTAATATAGGCGTTTAATAATAAATTGGCGTTGACTTACTTAACATAGCTCTCTCAGACTTCAGAACAAAAATTCTAGGGAATAAATGGTACTGGATTCCGTTATTGAATGAAATGTAAATTAAGGTCATGTCGACATGGAGACTATATCAACTATTGCATGATAAAAAATGTTTGAAAAAGTTAAAATATTAGTTGGGATTATGAATAAACGATTGAGCAAAATAGAAGCAGAAAATCGTATAGGAACAAGCTACGGGGTGTTCGATAATCTCTGGTTAGACAATAATGATCAGCCTCGAGAATTCATTGAAACAAGAGGATGCAGGCTTTCTAAAATATGTATAAAATGAGCTGAGAGAATGTAACAACCTTTTGAAAGTTTTTCACGATCAATAATTTGTCTTATTTAGTTTATTAGATAAGCATACTGACCATGTTATTTTTACTATCATTTTCGAAAACCGCATGTTAAAACTAAAAAAATGAGAACATAATAAAACATAATTTTTAATATTTAGCGGAAAACAATTTAACATCACTCATAACCTAACTAAAGCTAACTCATAATCTATAGGGCTATTTGTAGGGTTATAATTTTGCCAATATTACATCGGAATGCCATCTTATGTAGCTTTTCGTCATCCCCACAGGTGGATGGGTCTAACAAATATGCCATACGCAGCCAGTTCCATCACGATCGCCAGCGTTTTGTGTTCTCTCCCTCTAGGATTGAATCCTTTTAGGTATGGGTTAGAAATCTAAATCCTAATTCACCAATCTAACGACAGACTCGATTAATCCTATAATACACATGACCATGAAAAAGTTACATTGATATTCCAGTCAGATTTATTCAGCAAAATTATAAACTAAACTTCTAACAGAAAATGAGATATATTTGAATCCATCCAATATATAAACATATTAGAATGACCCTTGTTTGATGGTAATTTTGATTTTTTTTTATATTTTACCAGGAACGGGCAGTTTAAATGTTCCATTTGCTCCGGAAACAATGTCAGCAAAATATTAATATTTAGGGGTTTCTCAACGAGCTTAAAGTTTCTTATTTTTTGTAAGAGAATTGACATTTTCTTTGTGCCGTCATAGATGATTTAGAAAACTGTTTTACTAACAATTTAAAAAGTCACCTTATTTGATTGCATTAAACATAGTTGTAAACACATTTAACTTCACAGCACTGATTCTAGGTCCCTCTCCTCTCGAGTATTATCCCCTTGAGGGTAATTGGTCTCATGGGCGCCCATCTCCCACTCATTATAGCCTAGAACGAAGTTACTGTGGACTTGCGGGCGTCAAGGTAATTCCACCGGTGTTTCTCCACTACTTGGAATAGGAACTGCCTTTGCTCTTCTTCCTTTGTGAGGGCCAGGTTGAAGTCCTGCATCAGGGCGACGCCCCTGACAGCGAAGTCTTTCACAGTATGCAGTTCCTTGACGCAGGAAGCGGCGAAGGAGTATGCCTGATTGTCGGGCCAGTCCATTGGGTGAAGTGCCAGGAGACTTGCATCAAACCCAAGTATCTCAAAGAACGATGGCGTGGCAGACGGTACAAAACTTGCAACAGTTTTCTATGTAACTGCAGTTAAAGTTAGCTCGACAGTTGCTCGTCGAGGAAGATTGTCAGAGCCCGCTTCCTCCTGCAAAGCATTCAACATGTCCCTCTTCATCTCAATGGCCAGGTGATCATCACAAAACGCAATAGCAACCAACCTCTCACTTAAGTAACAGAGATGGCGCCCAAAGACTGTAGCTGTTGCCTTGGCCACTGCCTTGTCGGGGTAGGACAACAGCATCTCAAGCAGTTGATGGTTTTGTGCTGGGCTGCAGCTGGAAATATCGCGCGGAACCAGGGCACAATGTACGTCGAGATGCTAAAAGTGACGAATCGTTGTCTTCCAGATTTTTCGCTTGCAGTGAGGTAGAATTGCTCTAAATTTCTGATGCTTCGGCTATCCACTTAAGACGATTATAGAGAGATTTAGTAGCTCCCTGTACTCGTTACGTGGCGTGTGTTCTTCCAGTAGTCCATTAAACTCAATCATGAGTTCATCACAACGCTCAAGGAGGTGTGGCAGTATGTTTTTCTCTTTGAATGGCTGAGGCAAAGATTTGTCCAGGTCCTTCCACTTGGTGTGAAATCTCTCGAAGAAAGCAATATCCGGCCCAGAAGAAGGGCCGATGCATGCTGTAAATGCGTTCTCACACACCAGTTCCAAGATGTGGTAACGAAAATCGAGGTGAAGAACTCTTCGATTGAACCGTTGGTCCATTATGGTACATGCTCCTGACGAAATCCCTGTGTTCAATGCTGTGGTGTCAAAGAATAGGGGAGAAATGCGATCCGTTACTCCACAGTCTTCGAGAGCAGTAATCACGACATTAGCCATTGCTTAGCCACTGCCCCTGGAAGAAACTGAGACTCCTAATGCCATGTTTCGAAACTAAAACAGAAAGTCGGTCGACTATACCTATATTACCACCTGCCACTGTCTGCACCATTTTGCAATCCCAGTGCACAACCAGCGGCATTAAACGCCTGAACAAGTTTTTAACTTTCTTAGCGGCTTTTGCACAAAACTTCATCCGTTCTCGCTTTAACACCAGCTTTTTGGGAACATGCCCAAGGCCTTTTGAAACTGCCGTAAGTATATGAACTCCTACACGATCGGATATCTTGGCCCTATCTATCGCGGCTGAGAGTTGTGGATTTATGATTTCCTTTGAGCTCCTGGTGCGCTTTATTGGGGGTATGATGACTGAAGATGGCCCTACAACACAGTCGCCGGCATCTTTTTCTGCACCACGACACTGAAAATGGGAATCAGTGGAACTAGAACTGCTGAAACTTGATGTAGAGCTGGATGCGAGTTCAGTTATTTATTCCAGTTTACGGTTTTCAGCTTGAGAGCGCTTCATACGCTGTTCTTTCTTCTCTTCACCCCCCTGCTGTTGTTCTCCTCGACGTACATCAGACATGTCCCGTGTTGTTGACATTGTACCCCGGTGCACCTCTTCCCTCTGGGTTGCCCGTCGAAACTCCCTGTCCTCGGCGATTGTAATCATTTACTTCGCATCTTCATGCGCAATGTCAAAGAAGCGATCAAGGGACAAGAGGAAATCATCCTCGTTCTTCTCTTTGCCTGTTTTTTTTTGTTCTTCTTTAGACTTCTCCATTTATCATGTAGTCGTACAACTTTCTTTCTTCCTCACGGAACTTTCTGCATTGAAGTAGCTGCGCCATCTCAGAAGGTATTCATTAGTTTGGCCGTTTCAGCTGCTGATTCCTTTGTGGTCATGTTCTGGTTAAGAGGGAAGTAGAGATAATATTGAAGCACCTGTTTGTGTGATAGTAGCATGCTCCCAATCATGGTAGGCTTGACTGAATCAAGTAAATAGACACTTGTCATACTCTGGTTACAGACGCCATGGTACAGGTAACAAATAAATAAAGAACGAAAATGTCCCTTATTGTCTAGGCTGCACTGTACAACTACGTGTAGTAGAGAGGAAAACAACTCAGTATGTCTGTCTCTCACAACATGACCCAAGCAACCTGTCACCATGGCCTAGCGGAAGCGGTAGTCGTTTAGTGTTGACCAGTTGCCCTATTCTGCCTGATGTTTATGAGACTAATGGAACCTTGTTAATGCTGCGCCTTATTTTAATTTTATTTATTAAGTTTTGTGCATAAATTAGTATTTCTATTATGTTGATTAGTCTTCTACTTAAGATGCCAGCCAAAGTTTAATGTATGAACTATATATATATATATATATATATATATATATATATATATATATATATTGATAGTAATAAGCCAAAGCGGGAATGAGCCCAAAAAATAAGGTTATGGGTAAATAATACGACTTTTACTATTTTATAAGGTGAAAATATAAATATCCTTAAATGTTAACAAAATATGACTTTCTTATATTAATATAATATTGGAATGGGGGAATTTTATTCGTGTTTGCGCTTCTTTTTTTAGGCTTTTATAACTCAATGGGAACTCAAGGTTTAACAATGGACCATACCCGCGATAATTACATCGTTTGGACAACAGGAAGAGCTCTTTAGCCACAGCTAGGCTGCCATCCATAAAAAGCTAAAAATTTTACTAATAAAATGTGATATAGTCCTGAGGATAATTAAGGCATTTGGAAAATAGTGAGAAGGGAAATGAAGGTTAATCAATACAGAAAACATCTATTCTGATAATCCCATTACAAAGTTAAGATTGGCAGATATTCATTGACGTTTTAGAAAGATTGGAAAACGTCTACGGGCGCATGGAAAATGTGTAAAAAAGAGTAACAAGGAAAGGAAGTACCCTAGGAGACCTTACGGTCCATTCAAAGAGGGTCCTTTTGGACTAGCAATCGAGCAGGCACATTGCTGCTCAATTGTTTTGCGTCCCTAAACGGCTACTTTTCAAGACTTTGTCTAGTCTTGACTTGAACTGGTCAACAGAGTCACTGTTGCCCAATTCCCCTGGAAGTGCGTTCCACTTATTGCAGATACTGTAAGTGAAAAAATTTCCACACAGATTGCGGTTGTAACGCTTCAGTTCAAGTTTGAAGCCGTAATGCGCGTTCAGTTTTCACTCAGTGTGAAAATATCCCGGTAGTCAACATTGTCGAACCCTCGAAGTATTTTGAAAACTTCGATGAGCTGACCACGCAGTCTACGGGTTTCCAGCGAGAACAGATCTTATTCCCTTAGTGTATCCTAATAACTATTATGTCGGATAGAGGAAATCAGCTTCGTTGCCATGGCTTGTACGCGTTCCAACCTTGCGATATCCTTTCGAAACGAAGGATTCCAAAATTGTACGGCATACTCCAGGTGCGGCCGAACGAGGGAGTTGTACAGACAAAGTACTATATCCTTGTTACGGTATCCAAACTGGCGCTTTATGTAGCCTAACATCCTTTGGGTTTTCTTCTCTGCCTCGATGCACTGTTTCGAGAACTTGAAGTGGCTAGTAATAGTTACACCCAAGTCCTTCTTAGTGTCACTCGATTCAAAAGCAGTGCCATTAAGGATATACTGAGATTGGAGGTTTCTGTGGCTGATATGCATCACTTTGCATTTCCCCACGTTAAAAGGCATTTGCCACGTGCCCAATCACTCCCCAATCTTCCCAAGATCTTCCTGCAGGCAGGCAGTGTTTTTATCCTTTGCAACGTTCATACCATGCTTGGTATCGTCGGCAAATTTGGAAATCTTAGCAACCATTTCACCGTCCATGTCGTTGACGTAGATGATGAATAGTAGTGGTCCCAGGACAGAATCTTGAGGCACCCTGCTAGTAACGAGCACCCACTCAGAAGCCTGTCCATTCACCAACACCCGTTGCCGTCTGCCACTTAGCCAGTTCTCGATCCAGCCGGGTACTTTTCCGTGTATGCCCAGCGCTCGCACTTTTCGGAGAAGGCGGCAGGGTGGTACCTTATCAAAGGCTTTTTGAAAGTCTAAGTAGAACACATCCATCGCCTTGTCCCGATCGTGCTCACTGAACACGAAGTGGAAGAATTCCACAAGGTTCGTCAGGCATGACTGTTGCCTTCGGAAGCCATGCTGGGAACTCCTCAGTAGCAGGTTTGACTCTAAATACGACGTCATTTTGTCCACCATCATGCTTTCCATGAGTTTCCTGACTATCGAAGTCAGACTGATAGGTCAGTAGTTTGACAGGTTGCTACGGTCTCCTTTTTTGAAGATAGGAGTCACCTCCGCTTTACGCCAGTCTCGAGGAACGCATTCGGTCCGGATTGACATGTTGAAGATTGCGCTCAGGTGTCGTGACACTTGATCGCGCATTTCTTTTAACACTTTAGGTAGAAACCCATCCGGGCCAGGTGTGCCCGCGGGAGACCGGTTGCCGACCGCTGATTTACACCATGCAAATACAATTTCAGGCAGTGAAAGATTGCGGGAAATGAGTGTTTTTTGCGGCTAGGCATTGAATGCATTGTTTTATTTTTAGAGTGAGGGCAGCTATGGCTACATCATTACAAAGAAGGACATGCTATAATGAACCAAACACACTTTGCTACATCTGTGGTGACTTCACTTTGAAGGTTGAAAGGCACAACAGAATGAACTTGGTCACGAAAGCATATCTTGCCTACTTCAAAGTACCACTTAGATTTCAGGACAAAAGCTTGGCTCCTCACAAAGAATGCAAAACCAGGGTTGAAACCTTGTGATCATGGTGTTAAGGAAAGAATAGCAAGCTCAAGTTTGGTATGCCAATTTTTTGGAGAGAATCAACGAACCATTTAGATAACTGCTACTTCTGCTTTGTCAATGTAAAAGGTTTCAATAAGAAAAAAACATCACTTGCAATACCCAAATATTCCTTCTGCCATTTGACCAGTTGCACACTGTGTAATGAAATACCAGTATCATTATTTACTGAACTACCAGAGATTGCAACGAAGCTACACTACAGCAACTGGTCCTACAGATGATGAAAATCACAAGATTGATATTTTTGAGGCAATTGATACAGAATGTATTAAAGATTTTCTGTTTAGTCAGCTTGAATTTAATGATCTAGTCAGATATTTGTATTTGCCAAAGATGGCTGCTAAATTGTTGGCTTTCAGGTTGCAAGAAAAAAAACTACTAAAACATGGTTCTAGTGTCTCCTTTTACCGTAACAAAGAAGCAGAGCTGCGTAAGTACTTCCATTCTAATAGTCAACTTGTTGATTGTAGTGATGTTGAAGGACTTCTGCTCACAATGCGACTGCCTGCATACGATTTAAGTAAGTACAGACTTTTTATTGACAGTTCTTAAAGGAGTTTAAAGTGTGTTTTACTTCACAACGGAAACATGTATGATTCAAGCCCAATAGGGCACTCGGTAAAAGTTAAAGAATAATATGACAGCAACAAAGATTTTCTGGAGAGGTTGCAATATCATTTACATGGATGGGTAATATGTGTTGATTTGAAAATGGTTAACTTTCTGCTAGGCCAGCAAGCAGGTTACACAAAATACTACTGTTTCTTGTGATATTGGGACAGTAGGGCTACAGCAGACCACTGGGGGAAAAAGGAACGGCCACCAAGAACCAGTTTGAAGCCTAATGACAAGAACGTCATTAATGATCCTCTGGTTGATAGAGAAAAATCGTCTTTCCCCCACTTCACATAAATTTAGTAGGATGAAGATACTTTTCAAAGCCCTTGACCACACTGGCGACTGCTTTAGCTTCATATGCCTAATCTTTCCAAGCCTGAGTGACAAGAAGAAAAGTGCAGGGATATTTGATGGAGCTTAGGTGAGAACACACCACAGAGATGCCCAATTTGTTACAACTGATAAGTGCCTTAACAACAAAATAACATAGTTAGATGAAATAGACAAAATGCCTCTCAATTTTATACTTATCAAACATATACTTGCATGTAATTAGATAGATAAATCGATGGATAATAGATGCACAAATAGATACAAATTAAACGCTTAGCTGTTTAATAAAGTCATTTTTTTCAAAAAGTCTCAACAGTTCTTTGTATTCAACTCTCTCATCTGCTGATCAAAGTCTATATTTCATTTTCCGTAAATATCAATGAGGGTAGAGCAGAAATTGTGCCGTGTAAACATTAAAACCAAGGCAATGCTGAAGAACTGCCTCTTCTTAAATATTTCTCGCCAAAAAAAGCTTAGGAATCTAAGTTTTGTTCGACGTCATACGTTTGACATCTTCTTAAATAATTCTTAAAAAAAAGCTTATGAATATGTTATGCGTTCAAGACCCTTTCTGTTTGACGGAATAAATTTCCCGTGCCACCCACGTTTTAAGATAGGAAAAGTATATGCCCGCACTCCAGTCATGAACATAGCAAATAAACTGGCAGTGTTGGAAATTAGCCTTACCTTCTTAGGTTAGTGAAAACTCCTCGCACGTAATTTAGGATTGGAAGAGTTTCATAAAACTAGTCCACAGCTCGTCTTGAGTATTATCCTCTTGGAAACTACTTTGGAGGTGAACCCCTAAATTTCCTAATATTAAACCTTGTAAATGGTAGATCAGTAGCCATTCAGTAGCCATCTCGAATAAAGCTCAAGTCATACAGCTGCGTTTGCTCCCCGCCCCTTTGCTGTACCGGGTCTCGATCAATAACGGGCAGGCAAACATCGAGTTGCCGTGAACACTGAGGGTCACCACCCTTCTACTAGGATTGAACCCCTTGTAAGAATCCTCCTTTAACGTCAGGTTGTACCTTCTACCAACTAACAGGCAGTCCTTTCTCATCAGGAAGGATTCCGTTGCGCCGACTGCCTGATCACCTTGACGTTATGCCCCACCTATCGACTGAGGGTCATTGACACCATCGTTACAAGGCCAGAGGGGATAACATCAACACTGGTCACCTTGCCTCTGGAAATTTTGGCTACTACGTCATCTTAAGTGGCCTGGGTCATTTATTCGCCAGGGAATAGAGTAAAATTCTTTCTTTTGTTTGTTATAGCATGGGGATAACTGACTACATAGTCTACCATACCCAATGGGGAGCAACAGTGAGGTGCTAGCTCAGAAAAATTTGTAGGCCTACATCTCTGAAGTAAGCGCGGGACATAGTGGCCTTCTACCAGAGCACTGCACGAGTGCGAAATGTGAAAAACTATTAAAAGAATCTTCGAGGCCTGAAGTTTAACGAATTAAAATTGGTACGAACCACAGTGATTGAATAAGTTGGGAAAACCACGCAACTTGAAGCTACGACGTTTGGGCGTAGAGGGATTAGCCTGTTAGCTTTATTTTGTGGTAGTACCTTAATATTTCATATTGACAAAGATTTTTAATTTATTTTTCAATAATTAGTGAATTTATACGAAGTAATTTCTGGTTTTATCTGTAATTAAGAACAAAACCTTATAATTCGGGTTTGATATTGTGCCTGGAACTTTAGGCTTCATTTGAGCAGTTTTAATGCAAATTGTTCGGGCAGTGAGCTTTAAAGATTTTTTAAGATTTACGATATCTCTCATCGAAATAATTGAGCTAAAAATACAGTTTTATATTTCCGTATCAATTGTAGTTAGAGTAGGCATTAAATATTTCTTGTGGAAACGGGCTAATATTTGCCAGCCACTTAGTGGTTTTGATAGATAAGTTTGAGCTTTCCCCTTGGTTACTCTTAGTGATCATAGTAAAAAGTGACGATGGATCAAACCCCTAAAACCCCAACAACCCTACCAAATCACACACTTCCCCCTAAACTAAGCAACCACTGTATACCCACACACTTTAAACATAACATGTCTACTCTCATTACCAAATCCCGTTTGCACATTAAAAGCAACCCAAGTTAGTTCCACATGACCAAGACAAATTCACCAAGGTGATTTGTACACGAATCAGAGGGAAATGCCCATCTGGCTGTTGAATATCAACCTAGTTTAAATATCCCACAACATAACAAGCTTTTAAAGAGACTTCCGCCATCATTATCAAAAAAATAATGAAGAACAGCCATTGACCGGATTAGCTGCAGTATTCGCTCTGAAGTGGAATAAAGGCAAGAAATTAGATATGCACACTTTTACATGCAGGGTACATAAAACATTTGGTGAAGCCCTTGAAGCCATAGAAACATCATTAAACTTCGGGTGTAGTAATTTGAAAGAGCTATGGAATCTATTAGCTGCAACTGCAATTTACACAAATATCCTACCTTCTGCACAACGAAATTCCAGAATGAAATTAAGATAACGAGGATATTTTCTAATGCCTTGAGCAAAACGAGAGAGGATGAACCAGAGGTGTTTGGCCATCGGTCACAGGAACCAAACAGCCTTATCTACCTAGCCCCAAGTACTCGGTATACACATGCGCAAGTTTATACACCCGCTCAAGGAACCCAAACCCAATACGAACCCAGGTATGCAAACGATATAAATGATAAGAAAACGGATAGTCTACCTAGTAATGATAAGCGTGCTAACACTCCTAAGGTAGAAAGGTGTTTAAACCTGTGATTAAGTTGGACACAGGATGAAACAATGCAGAGAAAGACCTAGGTGTCATAATTGTGAGGTCAAAGGACACTAGACTGCTGAATATAGGAATCCCCCATACTATGCAGTATGCCGAGAGAACGGACACAAAAAAGGTGAAATCCCAAAATGTAAAAGTCACAGCTGAGAATCTGTAGCACCAAGGATAGCAATGGTGTTTCCATCAGAACCACCACAAGGAACCCATACCCATCAAACAGGGAATTTGATTTGGATGGTCTAGTACAAAGAATATTCGTGTAGTTTGTTCCGAACGAGAAGATATGCCGACTGCTTATGAAGAAGAATTGGGATATCCCGAACTTTACTCGGAGGTTGAGACTCCGTCCTATACGGTTTTTGGGGGGGAGGAAGGGAAGGCCCTCCGCCAGACGAATGACCTCCCTAGTATTAAGTAAATACCTTTCTATTAGTACCATTAAACCTTCTACAATGACTAGTAGTAGGAGGGCAAGTAAGGCAATTGCGGGCTACCTCTATGTTAGATAAAGGAGCGGCAAGTTCCTTAGTAAAACAAGTTTTGTGAATAAATTGCTAACTTGGTACCCAGGCAGGTATCATATCACCAAATCTCGTGTTAGATTGACCGACGTGCAAGGAAGCGAAATCCCTAGTTTTGGTGAACTAGAATTCTTCAATTCTGAGTTCTTACATAATTGCGGTTATGGCGCGGTAGACGGAGAAATTTGCTGTTGCATCGTCTATAATAATAAAATAAATTACAAGATGGGGTTATACATGAGAGCCTGGAATAAACACAAGTGAGGTTTGAAAACAAAATATAACCTTGATGAACTGCTAGGAGATTAATTCGTATCCGTCTATCGATCTTATTGTCTATTGAATTATATGCAAATGCGTTTTCTAAGTATGAAGTTAGAGGCGAGCTTTCCGTTTCATCAAACTATAGTATAGTTAATTTCGTTTGTTAAGGCACTAAACATAGAGATCTCCCAAACATGAACCATCTTGTACAAAACTATCTTACCAATGAACTACAAACAGAATTTAACAGTATTATTAACATCCGTCTTATGTTGATCACCAGATACCTGGAAAATTAAAAAAATTTCTGAGAAAGGTTTTACAAGCTGAACAGTTTGCTTAAAAACAGCGTATTCTCGCTAACCTTCTCCCCTATACTGCCATGTTTAGCTTGGTCACTACTACTTCTAACCAGTTTAAGCTGGATCCTGTTTTTTTCCCACAATCGAAAACCTACCCCGGTTTTTAAAGTACACTTGACCTTCCATTGAAACGAATCGTACACCTTCGTTCTCATCATTCCCTTTCTCGCACCTCCCCTAGCTTCTTTACCACCTAAGACTGTTTCCCAGGCCGTTCTCAAATGATACTCGTATTAGTCGCCTGTACTATTCAAATCCCCATACATACGCATTTGTTTTAAATGATTACCGTTTGTATTCAGAGGTTTTGGATGTAGAAACCCCATTCTGTAAACACCCTGCTAGCCAATCTATTGTTAAGTGTCCGCTTATTCATACATTACAGATCGAAAGAGCAACCCTTGCTATTAGGTTTAGGCAAAAATCGTCACCTTATCGCTTGTGAATTGATGGAGTATAAATCGAACCAACCAGTCTCAATTCCTATCGGCCTGGCTACCTGGATGTCCTTCTCCAGACAGACCACAGCGAGCTTAAATTGTCCCTTGAATAGAACCACAGTCATACTTACATACATCACTCAAATTCCCCATGGTTGCTCCATAGAAACTGTTGATATCCGAGTATATAATCCCCAGCGCATGCCTCTCATTGCAAAGTCCTCTATAAATTTTTCCAAATGGGAATTTCCTCATTCTTAAACTGAACTCTTGAACTTTTCGATTAGGCCTGTAACTGTTCACCTGTTTCCAGCTATAGATTTGGAAAGCGAAAGGCTTGAAACTCTTAATCACTTTAAAACCATCATGCAAAAATCCTTGACATAATGCAATCCATTCATACTCTACTACTGTTGTAGTGATTGTGTCCGTTGTTTTAATTGTAGCAATAGCAATCATCATTTACCGAAATGGGGAATCTTGCAAACAGGCCAGACATCAGGTATTAACTATACAAAATAGCACTAACGATGTAGGGCCAATAGCCTATGATTATATTGAATTCATTCCTCCCGAAAACCCCATACAGTAGCAACAAGGTGCACAGACTTCTCGTATTCAAAATCGCCCCTAATTACTTCAAATGGCTGAAAACCCTATCTACAAACGAAACTTAAACTTATCGATCGAAAACAAAGTCTAAGATTAGAATATCATTTAGATAATTATTTGTTTAGCATTTTACTCCCAAATTTATCATTTTGTTCAATATATTTCTACAAAACGGGTACGTTGAGTTTGTTTCTGATTAGCCGCTTGTAACATATTTTTAAAATAATAGGATATAGAAATTTCAATTATTATATCAATATTATGAAAGTGCAACGTGGAGAAAAGTACCCGAGTTTCCACACTTCCTTTAAAAGGGAGGAGTGTTAGTGCCTTAACAAGCATAAATCGTGCCGTGCAAGCATTAAAAGCCAAGGACTGCTGAAAAACTGCCTCTTCTTGAATATTTTTTCCAAAAACAAGCTTAGGAATCTGCTATACGTGCAAACACCCTTTTGTTTGACGCCATACGTTTGATTGTTTCCTAAATAATTCTAAAAAGAAATCTTAGTAATCTGTTATACGGTCAATAGGAAACTTTCTGTTTGACGTCATACGTTTTTCTTTGCCACCGACTTTTTAAAATATTTTAGTAAAGTATATGCCCGCCCTCTGGTCGTAAACCTAGCCAATAAACAGGCACTGTTGGAAATTAATCTGCTCTTTTTAGGTCATTGATTGGTAAACCCATTTAAAAACCTGTGAAAACTCCTCCCACGAAATATAGGAATGGAAGACTTCCTTTAAACTAGCCCACAGCTCGTGCTAAGTTTTATTCTATTGTCCAACTCCTTTGAAGGTGAACCTCCACCTTTCATAAAATAAAACCATTCTAAATTTTAAATCAGTAGGCATTTAGAGCAAATCTTGAATCTCGGATAAAGCTGAAGTCATACACCTCGTTTTGCTTCCCATCCCTTCGTCGTACAGGGTCTCCATCAAGAACAGGAAGGCAAACGTCGAGTTGCCGTGAACTACTAAGGATTCCGTTGCGCCGCAAGCTGATCACCTGGACTTTGTGCCCCATCTAACGACTGAGGGTCATTGGCGCCATCGTTACAAGGCCAGAAGGGAGCACATTAAGACAACAATGAATGCTGCAGAAGCTAGAGCTTGGAACGCTTTCTCTAATTTGGTGCATAATTTCTTTTGCAATAAGAAAGATGCAAACTACAAAGAGATTGTGGAGGACCTGCTCTTGAGTTTTTAATTACTTACATATTCACTATTTGCATATTCACTTCGGCGAATTTCGAAAGAACATGGGTAATGTTAGTCACGAGCAAAGTGAACACTCTTATCAAGTTATTAAATTAATGGAAGAACGCTATCAAGGCCAATGAGACTCTTATATGATGTCAGGTTATTGATGGAGCTTGATGAGAGATGTTCCGAATGCTGTGCATCACAATTTGTGCAACTGTAGCTCGAGGACAAGTAATAAACCTTTTGTATCTCTATATATTTATGTTTAGTCCTAATATTGTTGTATCTCGAAAACCTGATGTGATAGACAAAAGCTGATATATATATATATATATATATATATATATATATATATATATATATATATATATATATATATATATATATATATATATATATATATATATATAGAACCACAGTCATACTTACATACATCACTTCAATTCCCCATGGTTGCTCCATCCAAAATTAACTTTTTAAATCCATTGGAAACATTTGATGTGTAAATTTAGAAAAGAAACGAGGGTATCTATGTTCTTTTAAGCATATTGTGCATATTTACTAGACATTTTTTAAATAAGGCACAAGTATATGCTCACGAGAGGCGGAAAATTAGGTTAATTTTTTAATTAGAAATTCTGCATTATTTTAGCAAAGTACATAAACAATTGTCAATTAACTATTATCTATTAAACTATTATTATTGTAAGCTAGTTTAAACCAGCTTTAAAAAAGTGGTTATGCAATTAAGTAGAAAGGTAGTGGCCATGCTTTAAGGTCTGTGGAATTTGATAAATATTCCAGTAAAATAGAGAAAATAAAATCAAACAAAATTGTAATTATGGTAAATATATATTATATACACTATAAAAAAATAAATGAACTTTTAAATTTAATGTTTAAATGAACCTCTTAATTTTCTTTTTTCATATTATGGGGTTGAATGCAGTATGTAGCATACTCAATCAAGAGAAGGAATGAATGCCTTTTTGTCAAAGAATGTTGGCTGGTCGTTCTGAAGGAGGGGAAGTATTTCCCAATCATTTAGTGGCAAACTTTGAGCAAATCATGTTTCCTTTAAAAGATGAATAATTACCTTTAATTAAAAGGCTCAGCATTATTTTCATTACGGTGTAGAATCTTCGCAGAAGGGCCCTTTTTGCGTTCAGTGCAAAGTGATATTTGAAAGATTACATCACAAAGGACGCGGTATGGTTTATTCTTTTTCATATAGTGCGATCTGGCGTTAAGCAGAGAGTAGGGGAAAAGTGAAATATTAACCATTATTCTAAACAAAGAGGAAAAAGAAAGCCGCAAACTTCCCTTTCGCAAGCCATAAGAAGGATAAAAGAAAGAAAATGGCAATTAGATCTTGTTTAGATTTAGTAAAAATGGGCGTAGCTTGGGAAATGTCACTGTTAAATTTACAAGCAAACTTCTGGTACTGTTGTTAACAAATAATGGAATAGAATGTTAATATTAATGCTATTTCTTGGAAAATAGTTCAGGGTTACTGGAGGATAAACTCTTCTGTCACTAGTATTTGTTCTATTTTAAGTACATTTCGGTATTTTTCGCTTAAATATTCCGGTAATTTAGTATGTTTTAGCCTGGTGACGCACTAATTTAAGTTGAAAAATAGGCTTGGTTTCCTTACTGCTGGAAAGAAGTAGAATTATAAGGTTGAAATTTGGAGTAAAAGGAACATACGCTAACCAGTTTAAAAAATAAATTGCAGTGCTGTTTAGCGGTGCGATGAGAGCACTCTACTCAATGCTTATACGATAAAGTTACTCAAAATTTTACTCAAAGTTTATATAGTATAGTATACCCCAAATTACATTCAATATTCATATGATGTGTACTCAATGCCTATTGGATAAATTTACTCATAGTTCTATTTAATATTCCTAAGTTAAAGTGCACTCAAGATATTATTCAATGTATCTTTGATAAAGTGTACTTAAAATTTTTAATTAATATTTAAATGATAACGTGTACTCAAAATTGTAATCAGTGTGTATATGATAAAACCTAATAAAAATTGTACTCAATGTTTATATGATCAAATGTACTAAATATTCTACTTAATAATAATAGGATAAAGCTTACTCAAAATTCTACTTAAGGCTTATACGACAAAGTGTATTCAAACTTGTACTCAATGATAAACTATATCCTAAAGTGTACTCAAAATAGTATTTAATTTTGAAAAGATTATGTATGTTTACTTGTAGTAAATATTTTACCTAATGCGTATAAGATACAGTTACTTAAAATTTTACTCAAAGTTTATAGGATAAAACGTACTTAAAATTCACTAAGTATTTATATGATGAAATATACTATAAACTCTATTCGAAGTTTATTGATTAAGTATCCTCAAAATTGTACTATATGATTATAAGATAAAGTGTCTACAAAATAATTCTTAATGTTTATAGGAAAGAATATTTACAAAATTCTACTCAAAGGTTTATATGATAAAGTGTATCCAAAATTGTACTCAACATTAATATAAGAATGAGTAGTCAAAGTTGCACCCAAGTTTTTTATAATAATGTGTACTAAAAATTGTTCTCAAAATATATATGTTAAAGATTACTCCAAAATGTACTCAATGTCATATATCATAATGACTACTCTAAACTACTCAATGTTTATATGATAAAGTGTACTCATAATTGTATTCGATGCTCTACTCAATAAGCTGATGTTTTTATGGTGTCTTTTGCAGCGTGTAATTTTTTATTCTCCTATGATGTTTTTATTCAAAAAAGAAACAAATAATACAAAGATTAGAAAGATAAAATACATGTGTGGCTAATAAAAGTGCATATTTAATGATGAAGTTTGATAATGCTGATAAAAAGATGAAGTAGAAAACCTTTTCCGTATAAAATTGTTGTACGGAGGCAGTCTATTGTGAACTTAAGGGACAACTTCATATAAAGAGTACAGCGACTCATAATACAGGCCTGCGTTTGAATTTTTTTTTATGTTCCCCAGGATTTCTTTGTGGTTTCTTAATGAATCTAACCTCTTGAGCTCAAAAATGAATGTTTATTTGTTCAATCAGGTCAGATTTTCTCAGTACAGCATACACCATTTTCATTGAGATTACCTCATTTTTTCTGAATTTAAAAAAAAAAAATAAAATTCTCTATCTAATAATACATTATTACTGTTATATCATATAAACAGGAATACACGTATGTAAACTATAATTCTTTTAATAACCAAAAAATAAAAGAATGCAACATAATAAAGAAAATAATTATAATTTCGAAGAACAGACGCCCTTGACGATTTTCGTTTGTGCCTGTCATCTGGTGCATCACGCTTCAAACACCAACAGTAGTCAGCAAGCATGTTTCCGTTCCATTTACACTGGTACCTGGATTCCATTGTTTCTATGTCCTGGTGGAATCTTTGCCCCTTTTCTTTACTGTAATTCCCGCAGTTGTCGGGAAAATAATCCAGATGGGACTGTAAAAAGTGTATCTTTATAGACATTCGAGCTCCCAAATGTTTGAGACTTGTTAAGAGCTGATTGACCAGGGCGACATATTCTTCTAGGCTTCTTTTATTGCCTAGAAAATTGTTAACTAGAGCTTTGAAAGCTTTCCAGGCATCTTTTTCTATGTCCTTCATTGATGCATCAAATTGCTGATCAAGTTCCTGATTTGAAGTCTATCAAAAATTCCCCCATGGAGCTTAGTGTCACTGATTTGTGGAAATTTTTGAAGAAGAAATTTAAAAGCTTGGCCTACTTTATTAAGGGTTTTGACATAATTTTTCATTATGCCAAGCTTTATATGCAGTGGAGGGAGGAGTATTTTTTGAGGAGGCACTAAAAGTTCAGCTATCACATTGTTTGATCTAATTCCAAATGCTTCTCGTGAAGGCTAAACCTTCTTCTCATAGGGCATACTATCTGCACGACTCTCCCATAAACATAGAAAACAGGGATGCTTCGTGTAGCCTGTTTGCGTTCCAAGCGTAAGAGACACTACCTGAAAAAAATTTAGCACGGTATGTAAATTCAGTGTAATATTTCTAAAAACAAATTCAAAGTAATATTTCTTAAAACAATAAGAATATGAATATGTAGTGAAAAATCCTGTATGCTGATGCATTAAATCATCGTATTGGAACTAATTGGATATATGTACATCTTATTTTGAGTTTATTAAGTTGTGTTGTATACCTTCTCAATTAGGATAAGTTTCCCATTAATCCAATAGGATGCATTAACCTATAGGGACACACTTCAACAAAAAATTTAACTCAAAAATGACTCATGATTTCCAGATTTGCATTCTTGTAAAATGTAAGTTGACCAAAAGGTGTATACAAGTATTAACAATTAAAAATGAAAATGTCAATATCAAAAAGCTTAGAAATTCCAAGTGTAAAATGATCTTAACTTTAAGTCACCACATATCCTCCACTTATAGCTAGAGTAATTTATTGCATCCTGCAATTTTTTCATATTTTCATAACTTTCAGTAAGTTGGATTGAATGGCCTATAGGAATGGAAGCTATCTTGTTACCAATATTCAGTAACACAGCTTTTAAACTTCTACTGGAGGAATCTATGAACAGTCTCCATTCTAATGGGTTGTAGGGAATTCCAAGGGCCTCAACAAGTCCTTTAATATTGGCGCAGTATACTAAAGAGCTGGAAGAATGCTGTAAAAAATAGCTTCAAAACTCTTGTTCTCTATTTCTGTACCCCCCTAAATGTCGTTTCTTCAAGCGAGAAGATTACTTTCACGAAGTCGAGAGCCAAGAAGTTGTGTATTCGCCTTTGAAACCCTTAGATCCCTGGTTAGGTCATTTAATTGAACTTAAGTGAATGGTCTTGCGACCATATCATGTGTGGAAACCTGATAAGACTCAGATGTGTCATAATCTTGGTCAACTTCCATATTAATCTCTTCATGTACCTCTATATTTTCAGGGAGAGAAGGTATAGGAATTCCTGGGCCATGGGGCAGGGGTTTAGTGGCAGAAGGAACATCCGGATATGCCACACTATGTTTATTCTTCTTATTTATACCTGTGGAAAATATAATTGCATATTACATAAAGGAATTGATTTGGAGTTGCAGATAGTACATAAATGTTTAGTAAGGGATATATTCATGCTGAAGTGAACTATGTTAGTTTTTAATTTTATGCTAATTCTTTGCTTAATAATAAAATTTTCAGGAGCTAGTATAATACAGAAAGCTTAAATACTTGATACAATGCTCACCTTTAAGATTTGTCATGCAAAAGTAGCAGTCCGTAGTGTGGTCCTTGCCATGTCTCCACACCATGGGAACACCAAAAGAGAGGGACTTCTGTTCGCCCTGACTTCTAGCGTCTTAAACTTATGTAGCATCCCTTGCAAAACTTTTATCTTGATCTCTTAGCCTTACTCCAAAATATTTGCTGATACAAATATTTAATTACAGGAGGGATTGTACTTTGCTGCTCGGGAAAAGTCACTTTGCCGCAAACATAGCAAAATCTGTCGGAGCTATTCTTACATTTTCTGTTCATTTTTAACTCAACCACTATTATTATTATTATTCTTATTATTATAATGATAAGCAATTTTTAACCTGCAAAATATAAACCTATTTGCATAATTACTTAAAATGTACACAAAATTTACTGCGAATAGAGCAGTGTAAAAACTATTGAAATTTGATGTAATATAGGAGATGTATAAACTATAAAATTATTATCACCCCCTGTATCGCAAAAACTGGAGGTGATAGTGAAAAACCGGTGACAGATTCGGATTTAGGAGGTCTATTTTATTAAGAAACACTATAGAAAACCTAAGGTACATTTTTGACGCAGACCAGTGTAATCAAAAGATAGCATAAACATTTCTTTCACTACGAACATTATTTTTACCACGAAATTATTAGGGAATTTTCCTCCTCATAAAAATAATGCACTATAAAAAATATGGAAATGTTAATTTTCTTATATTTGTGTGATTTCGCCACACCTTTTTGATTTGGACCAACTTGTGTAGAAATGCCTAACTGTTCATTTAATTATTTTATGCATAATTAAGATTTCCAAATTTTTTCGCAACCTCGATTTTCCTTCTAAAGAAAGTTCTCTTTTTTGCTTTATGCAAAATTTTTGCTTCATTTCCAAAAAGAATTCTTGTTACAACCACTTTTGAAAATATTTTATTAGTCTCTTCCATGAAAAGCAGTTGCCATAACACTTTTCTTTAAATGATTTGTTGATCATATAACAACTAATAAATGGGGGTGGGGCTCAAGCTAGCCCAATTCACTGTCAGTTGCAAGCCAGGACAAATAGGGAGTCAGGAAGGGGATTCGTCCGTAAAGACCCTTGCCTTAATGGATAACTTTTACCGAATGAGAGTAATGCTTTGACGTCGGCCGTATGCGAACAACAGAGACATCCCCCTCTCTAACAGCAAAATTAAGAAATAATTATGTACTCAGTAATGCCATATCTCTTTGTTTAGAACCTCCCGACCAATAATGAAACCAACATAAATATCCGCATGACATCGCTAGTGAGCCCTAGGTTAGCAGGGGTCAGGCTTTATATTGGGGAAAGGTGCAGGTAAATATTTGTCTCTTGACCCTTCCCAGTGTTCAAATAGGAACCTTCATTAAGCCGGGAGAATGGGGACCAGTTCCACTTAATGGCTATGAGGATACGACTAACTATATGGAGGAGTCGCTGGAAGAGAGAAGGCTGTATGTGTTGTGTAGTTAAGGAAGGAGAGGAAACAAAGTGGTGTCGTAATTAGCTGTGTGTGATGACCGGTTAAAACAACTAAAGTTGATTTAACCGTGCTAGACGGCATTTCTTAGCAGACCATGTTTGCCAACGGTCAAATGGGTTGAAGAGCAACTTGGTAGGGTCTTGAGAACCTTGGATGTAGATGAATTGCCCCCTTTGACCTCACTTGAACACCACCGGTCACTGTCTGGGTGCATGAATGTTCATGTTTACTACCAACGGAATCTTTGAAGTGTATTTACTAATCTATAGACATAGTTGTGTGACGAACGTTCCTGAATTCAGTCACTTTCCTTCAGTTGTGTAGCACAACCCGGCATCTCTTATTTTTCCTTAATTCTGTAATTCATTGTATCGAAATATGAGAGTACTATATTTAGCCATGGCCCCCAGTACCCAGTAGTCCTTCAGTGGTTGGGGGATGGTCGGTTGTTTTTTTATTTCTTATATTCCCTGTATATTAGTATTTATTTGGCATTATTCTTATTTTATCCGGCGACATTGAATCTAAACTTTGCCATATTCGTCGTAAATTCTGCAATTTATTCTACTGCAACCTCCGTGGTCTCTATGGCAACTTGAGAAAGCTTTCTGTTGTCTCAAATATATATATATATATATATATATATATATATATATATATATATATATATATATATATATTATTTGCTGCTTTGACACTTTTGTATCAAATAGGAGACATAACTCAGAACTTCTTTTGCTGGATTTTACTAAACCTACGCAATTTCTGAGGAACTCCTTACCTCAAGCGAAAGGCTTGTGTGTATATACTCGAGCGAAATTTAATGCTTCCCGTTTTAGTAAGTATGAATGTGGATGTCATAAGATCATTACTATTAGACTATGCAGCCCTTTTAATACTTTTTATTTTGAAGCCTTTATAGAAACCACGACTTAGATCACAGTATTTATGATTCCTTTCTAAACTCATATATAAATATTCAGGAAGAGGACAAGAAATCTTGCTTCATTTTTATTGGTGACCTGAATGCTCATCCCAGAGACTGGGTGAATGTTTTCACAACCAATCAACATGCGATTGTTGCTCTTGATTTTTCGGATTTTACTGGTTGTGAGCAGTTAGTTACTTGTGCAAGTCATAAATCCGGCAGGGGTTGTTGAGGTTCAAACCACTGCGTCAATTGGTTCCTCAGATCATTGAGGTTTGGCTTGTAAAATCCAGTTAGATTTCCCTATTCCAGACTTTACCATCTCCAAGGAGTTTGTTATCAAATCTAGAATTAACTGAGATGGGATTAGCTGTGTTTTTAATAGTGTTGTCTGGAGGGATATCTATGATGCTCTTTTCTCCTTTAGCGCATTGAATTTAAAGTTATTAGACTTGAAAAGTAGGTTTGTACCAATGACAAACCTTAAAGCTCGATCTTATGATAAAGCATGGTTTAATGACCAGGGTCGCCTGGCCTATCCTGATGAGCATGCTGCCTACAATCTTTGGTCTCATAATCACTCTCGTTTGTGTTTGGAGAACTAGGTTGCGATGAGGAACACATCAAATAAGTTTATAAAGAGGCTAAAGCTCAACATAATGCCCATTTGAAGAATGTCCTCACAGGTGCGGCTCAGCCGCATATTTGGTGGTCAGCACTTTAATCTGCTTTGTTTGGTGTTGAGCCTACTATTCATCCCATAACGAAGCCTGATGGTAGCGGTACATATCATCCTCTTCATAAAGTCAGCATTCTTATTGGCAGTTTTAATTTTAAGCAGAATAGGGAAGATATTCAGCTGCCCTTAGGCTGTCACGCGCTACCTTGTTTTAGTACATTTGCCTTCAGATCTTCTGAAATAAAGTTTCTTTCAGCTAACTTGGACAAGTATGGGGGGAGACTGATCCTATTAGTCTGTTTCTCTTGATTTTACGAAGATTTAGCAGTCAGCTATCTCTAAAACTGGCTGTTATATTTCGTATTTTAGTTCGTCTTAGCTCATTTCCTGAATGCTGGCGTTCAGGCAACATTACGCCAATTCCCAAGGGATCATCATCATCTTCATCTCCCAGTGAATATAATAGGCCCATTTCCATCACACCTATTTTATCTAAGACTTTTGAACGTCTGCTGTTCAAACGTCTTACTATATATTTGAGACAGTTTCTTTCAGTGACTTAGGTTGGATTTAGAAAGGGGCTAGCACTGCTGATGTACTATTTTTGCTCGTACATGAAATGCAGTCTGCTTTAGAAAATAATTCTCAGTCTAGGCTCGTCTCTCTTGACTTTATTGCAGCCTTTGAGACTGTCAACCCTAATGGTTTGATTTTTAAATTAAAGTCTGTTTGTATTGGTGGTAGAGTCATAAGTATTTTAACAGTCTTTAAATAATAGACAACCACGTGTTGTTGTCTATGGGTGTTTTATTACCCATTCTAGAGTATATTCTTGAGTTCCTCAGGGTAGCGTTCTTGGGCCTTGGCTTTTTATATTATCTACTAGTGACATAAGTTTTAATATTACTACTTAAAATTCTAGCATATGCTGATGAAACCTCTCTTTGTGCTCATTTTCCATCTCCTGCAATGTAACTGAGTGTTACAGACAGCCTCACTAAGGATTTGAATAAAATTCCTTTCTGGTGTCTCAGTGGGGTATGACATTAAACCATGGTAGGTCTAAGGAAATGAGCGTGAGTCGTTTTAGATCTCTCTCACCTTAACATCCCGAAAAGTTGATAAATGGAACTTTGATTAACAAAGTTAACCTGCACAAGCTTTTGGAAGTAGCTCTCGATTCGAAACTCACTTTTGAAATGCATCTAAGATATACTGGTATGTCTTGGTAATTCTTAGTAAATCTAAAAAAAAATATGACGATGATTTTCTTCGCAAGTGTTTTCTGCTGTATGGAGTTCTGCCTCAGACTCTCTTCTGAGATTGCTTGATCCGTCCTCATAGCTGAAAGAGGATCCAATATTCTTCCCATTTTTAATATGAATTAGGGGTTAAGAAATGAATAGAATTTCTATAGTCTTCTTAACTTCGTTAACAAAGTCATTCGATTTTCTAACAAAGCATGGGAGACTTAATGAAAACGGATAATTTTTCTACTGTATTTTGTGTTGGATTTTTATGATAGAGACAAATAAGAAACTTTTTAATCTGTTTTACAACTATTGAGTGAAGGTAGCCATTATTTTTAAAGAAGATTTTAAGAGAGTAGAATTCTTATTGCAGCATTTTGTATAAGGAACATATGTTGTAGGCTTGATATAAATGAGTTTTTACAAAGGAAAACTCAAGGTTTACTGGCAAGAAACGAGAGAATCTTGTGTCTAACCTTGTAAATTTAGTTTTCCTGTAGACTGAATTTTCAGACTTTGTTTTAGCATACAATGGGAGCATACGATTTATCTCGATCTCCGATAAGTAATTTAAACTTATATTTCCTAAGTATATGTATTTAAAGTTATTTTATTCCTATTGACGTGATTTCATTAAGACAAATGTATCTCAACATAAGGTCTATAAAAGATAAGTTTATATTTAATAGGACAGTTATTGAGACAATGTTGGTCATAATGAAAAAATAAGATAGGTTTAATATTAGGTACTAATTCAGATGGCAGGACCAAATTAATTAGTCTTGACAAATATTAAATACTCAGTAATAGCCTCATCCAAACGAACTATAAATTTTAGAATCGCTTTTAATCTTAAAAATAAAACCTAATTTAAATATTTATCAAACAGCATCCAATCTCTACATGGCATCCTAAGTTGATGGAATTTTTATTCTTGCATTAAGAAGCTTGTCCTAAAATCTAATGGTACCTTTAGTTTTTTATCAAATTTCGAATTTTAACTTCAAACCTTCTGGTTTCTAGAGCTGTTAAAGTAGCTATAAACTCGAAACATTAAAATCAAAATAAAAGGGATGATTTTAACAAAAGCGTGCATAGTTCCACCTTCATATTGAATCTCTGGTTTAAAAGAAACTCAAAATTTCAGGATATATATGTATATATATATATATATATATATATATATATATATATATATATATATATATATATATATATATATATATATATATATATATATATAATATATGTATATATATATATATATATATATATATATATATATATATATATATATATATATATATATATATATATATATATATATATATATATATATATATATATATATGTATATATCTCTCAAACTAGCACGAGAGAATGATGAAAATGAATCCATTAAACCACAGTTAAAAGTATGCGTAGCGTAGTGTACTAACGACATACTTTTAACTGTGATCAAAGCGGTGCTCGCTGCCTCAGTGTGCCTGGTTCGAATCGCTTCCCTCCACGGATGTTTTGAAAAAAAAGGTAATAAAAATATTAGTGCAAGGAAAAATGATTCCGTTTTCTCTTTCAATGTGGTTTAATGGATTCATATATATATATATATATATATATATATGTGTGTGTGTGTGTGTAAATAAAACCACTGTGGGGGAGCGTAGTGGTTTTATTTACATATTTTGAATCTTTCATTGGATTTAACAATTGTTCTGATATATATATATATATATATATATATATATATATATATATATATATATATATATATATATAAATTGTTGTCAATGGGTAGCAGTCATTCTTGAATGCAGATTTTGTAAAAGGCTATAGTATATTTCGCCTTGATAATTTTCTTTGGGATCTTTTTCTCTTTCTTATTTTCTTCTTTTGTCCACCTTGTAGAAGGTAGATAACTTCTACGTTAGAGAAGATATCTACAATCTACAAGATGTACAAAGAAGACACTAAGCAAAATAGAAAGTTCCCCAAGAAAATTATACAAGGCGAAATATAAAATGGTCTTTAAAAAATCTGCATATATATATACATATATATATATATATATATATATATATATATATATATATATATATATATATATATATATATATACATTATATATGCAAATTTTGTTGAAGATCATTGGGTATTTCACCTTAATTAATTACCCTTTGGCAACTTTCTCTTCTTCTAACTATCTTTTTTATTCAATCTTGTAGATGGTGGATCATTTGTCCTGTTTTCATCTCTTTTAAATGAATGTGTTTGGTAAAAACCAAACTAAATTGCTGAGCTTTCGATCTTATTCGATCATATTCAGAACGTTTTGATATGTTCTTGCCTCCTTTACTGATGTAATGAATTGAGTGAGGATCTGACAGAATGAAAGAATTTGAATTTGATGTAATAAAAATGTAAATAGTGGTAGGTATATTAAGGTAAAAGGATGTTGAGTTTTGCTCTGGTGTAGAGGTATTTTTTCATAATTTGGTCTTCTTTTCCTCCAATTGGGTCTCGTTGCAACTTTGTCATTTTGGTTCGTTTATTCATCTCCACTCTTTTTTTTACACATATTTATATATATATATATATATATATATATATATATATATATATATATATATATATATATATATATACATATATATATATATATCTATATATCTATATATATATTTATATATATATATATATATATATATATATATATATATATATATATATATATATATATTTATATATATATAGATATATATATATATATATATATATATATATATATATATATATATATATATATATATATATATATATATATACATATATATATATATATATGAATTCATTAAACTACATTGAAAAAGAAAACGGAATAATTTTTCCTTGCAGTAATATTTTTATTAACTGTTTTCGAAAAAATCCGTGCAGGGAAGCGATTCGAACCAGGCACACTGAGGCAGCGAGCACCGCTTTGATCAAAGTTACAAGTATGCCGATAGTACTCTTTGCTACGCTTTTTGGTGAGAAATGAAATGGCTGTGTCAGTCCTACTGCTCTTGCGGAACCAGTGTTGTTGAGGGTTATGATCTTCCAGCTCGGTCAGCTAGTCTTGTAACCCGTCGACTGGAAGCTATCTAAGGTATCTTCGTCGAGGTAGTTGGAATGCCGCCGCAATTATGAGCTTGCCTACTAGAGTGGGCAGCTCTACCGCCACAAATGCCTTGTCCAGTGCCGGAAGGTGTCGAACGAGCGATTCCTTCTGACAGGAACGGCAGCACCGTCGTACATCTCTTGAGAATAGTTATTCGAGACCATCCAGTAGCTTGCTATCTTTAATTGCCTGGTGGTTGTAACCATACCATATTCCGTGATTAGTATGATGTTGGGATCAAGCACGCAGAATATGTTCCCTTATGCCACGGCCTATCCTTCCCATCCATTCACGTTTAAGGTCAAGATTCTTAACCTGTTATTCTGGTTTTCCATTCTCTCTTCTGTCTTAGGTGAATGTCTTAGTGTTTACGAGTTTTTGATTTGCGTTTCCGTTCTTTTGCTTCTTATACTCTGCTGGGGACAGTTCCACATATGTTTCTTTGCGGTAGGCGATGTTTTGGTTAAACAGTGCCTCCTCAACAGTTTACTGTGGCGTAGATGTTGAGGATAATCCTGTCTGCATCGATTTTCTTCTTATTTTTTCGTTTCCCTTTTGGGGGGTTTCACTTGCCAGGCGGAGCGCTCTAAGTCCGAGGTGTCCGTAATATAAAAGGACTCAGTTTCTTCTACCACACTTTGTTTATTCGTTCTGCCCCTATGAAAACTGCTTTTGACCCCTGTGCATATGATGTGTTGTTTTTGCTTTCTTGCTCGTCTTTCTTTTGTTGTACCTTCTTTTTGATAAGTTCTTTTTTCAGTGGGCAGGCCATGGCCATGGAACGATAACCTTGGCCGCAGTTTGCACATTTCTCCCTAGGACTGCTGCAGTTCTTCCAGTGATGACCTGGCTCACTGCACCTTGAAAAGATCTCCTGCGGTCCTTAACATTCTTTTGTCGCGTGCGTCTCAACCATGTAGCATCGGAAGCAGAATTGTATTGGAGTAAATTCTTCTCTCTCAATCTGCTCGCCACTGACTTTTGCATGAAAAAGCAGTAGTCCCTTTTCCTTTGCCTTTTGTAGCATCGTAGTGTCGAAGAAGACAACCTTTAATACGTGAGTGTATTCCGAATTATCCCTCTTGTTATAAAACTTTATTATATCGGAAATTTGGCCCACGGTTGATTCTTCATTATTTTCTCTTTTATTTCCTCCTTAGTGCGTTGGCTAATCCAGGGGTACAGTCGCAGCTATACGACGCTCTTATGCGTTAGGCTCTGCGGAGGAATGGCCGGTCAAAAACTATATCATTGAGCGTTCCGACTGCCTCTTCTTTTGTTATGTTCTCCTCATCCTTCTCCTTCTTACAGAGAGCAACTCAACCTGAAGAGACTTCAAGCAGTTGAAGCAGTGCAATCTTGAAATAGCTTATCTCATCTGGGCCTGCTTTTTCCGCTGATGGTGCGCAGCTGGATCCAAGTGGTCCCATTTTGCTCCATTTTCCCAATGGGGTGGCCCCTCAGGCTGGTTTTCTTCTCGCTGTGTCTTATGTGAGGCTTCTGGTTCTTCGTATTTTCCGCTTCTTCTTGGTAGAGCGCTTTGAGAGCCGTCTCCTCCTTGTGGCAAGCAATTTCCCATGAACATAAGCTGCCGGATGGGATGGATGAATGATGAAGAAGCCCCTCTGAATGGGTGAAATGTGTCGGACATAATGATGGGTGGTGATCGAATCAATTACCACGACCCAGGGGTGCCGCCCGCCTTGGGTTTAGTTATCGATGCTCCTTCCAACTTAGACAGGGAGAGTTACGTGTCCCCCTGTGATCCTGGCCGACAACTACCCTTAGAGACTAGAGTAAACTCTACCCCAAAGCTTTGAGCATCGCCTCTTAACAGTGGGCTAATCATCAAACCTGCCCTCATCTATGCTTTCAATTATGTCTATCGAAGGGACCGACATAGTTGGATCGAGAATAAATGAATGGCAGTTCAGTTCACTTTTGCTGCCTTGCCTCGATGACGGGGCCGAGTGAGGGGGAATAGCCATAAGTGAGTCGGCAATGCGTGGCTCCTTAAATTATCTTCTTTCTTGTTATCCCCGTGAGGTGAAAGTGTGTTAAGTTCACGTTTTTTGGCGCTCCTTTTTCTTTTCCTCCTTCACAGGTCGTGAACTTCTTCGAAGAAATCAAGCTAATTCCTCTTATCTTTCAAGTCGAATGAAAGAAAACATTCATTTCTTTCATGTGAAAGAAAGGACAGAGACGGATTACTGTGTAACAGGCACTTGTAGAGGAAAAGGATGTGGAAATAACTTGAGTGGGGATAGGAAAAGTTGATAGGTCTGTGGCTAGACACCAATGAGTTCTGTGTTTGGGTGGGTCTCGAGGTGTTCGTGACTGGACGACGGTTGGATGGCGGTGGTCATGGGCTGCGGGGTATCGCAGTGCCATCGCAACATACCGTTTTGCGTGAAGGGCGGTGTATAAGGGGTCTCTCGCGAGTTTCCCGAGTTGTTTTGTGAGTCTGGTGTAAGTGTATGTATTAAGAGGTGCGTATTTATTGTTGTTCTGTAGTGTGGACATTCTTGTTTACAAGGGAGAATGGCAAGCGCGCTTCAGAGCAGAGTTATGAATCCGCTAAGCTTTCTGCTGTCACGTTGCACTCGCAGCTACGAGTAACAGTCAGGCGTTCGTCAGAAGAGGTCACACGAGGTGTTATGTATAGGTATAGTATTAGTTTCTTGCCCGCAGGGTAGAACCTGTGCATCATTGTGTTTGTGCGTGCGGCTCTTGTATGTGTTATGTTCTGGTGTATATTGAACCTAAGGCACTTGTCAAAAGTTACACCAAGGATAATGTATGTTGTGTATAGGCAAGACTAGTTGGGTGTAGGTGGTTCATGTATGGTGTGTGTGAGAATATTTGTAGATTATGCATCAAGTGATCTCTTGCGCTGAAGAGTGTCATCTGTGTCTTCTGATGATTCGTGGCAATCAGCGATTTATCCTCATATTTTGTCTTTGCGTCTAGTACTTTTTGTGCGTAGAGCACGATCTCGTCTGGTCCACGGCCGCTGATGAGAATGGTCTCTTCATCGGCGTAAGACACTGTGTATGTGTAACAGCAGTGTTCGGGTGGGCGTGGCGTGTCTTTTGTGTAAATGATGTAATGTGTGGTGCTAGTCCGCTTCTTTGGGGAACGACTAAGCGTAATGTGAAGGGTAGTGAGAGGCTATTGTTGTATTTTATGTGTCATCTTCGTTCAGTGAAGTAGTGCGAGAGGAGCCACCTGGTGCAGAGAGGTAACTCTGTATTTTTGGCGAATTTCCAAAGGAGTCCCTCATGCCACACCTTATCAATGGCCTTCTGCATGTCCTTGCTGATGGAGAGTGTCTTTTGACATATCTGGCTTTTTTGTATTAAGTTGTGAACGATGGGCACAGCCACCTGAGTAAACTAGCCCATCCTAAACCCATATTGGTGTGGGAAGCACCAGTCCCTCTCTACCAGGTAGTCCCGTAGGTGGTAGTTGATCATACGTTCGATTATTTTGTCTCGGTGCTCTGAAGGAGCAATAGACCTGTAATTGTTTAGGTGTTTGGGGTCTTTGTTCATTTTGTGTAGAAGTATGTTGTGAGAGAATTTAAATATTTGGAGGAAGTGACCTGAGGCTAGTGAGGCGTTGAATAGGTGTGTAAGAGTAGTGTATATCTTTGCGTATAGGTTGTAATAAGTGCAGCTGGTAGCCCGGAAGGGCCGGGTGCACGTTTTGGTGTTGTTTTCATCTAGTGTTTTGTTTCCTAGACGGTCATGGGAGTGTTCAATGTAGATGTGTAGTCGAGCGCTCCATTCGTATCAAGTGGGTGGGCCTTAGTTTGTGAGCGTGGGCTCGACACCACTCTTGGACTTCCTGGAAGTGCTCTTGCGCGTGTGGTTTGGGTGGGTTGTTGTGTGTGGGCACTGTGTTCCAGTGGGAACTAAATGCGTCAAGGATGCCGTTGGTGTCTGTGAGTGTTTGGTTATTTACTTGGATGGTGATGAGTTGGGCTGGATCAGTGCCTAGTAACCTTTTTGCCTGTCACCAGAAGAAGGCAGGGTTAGTGCAACGAGTGTGGTCCTCTATGTGGACGATCTCACGCCACTGCCGGTTCCTATATAGTTGCACCTATTGTAGGATGCGGGCACGTATGTGAGTGATGTTGTGTTGTCGTTGGCCTCTAGTGCAGTGATTGTTGTATGTACTGTGTGATTAGTCTCTAAGTGTGTATGGAAAATGTAAAATGTTTAATGCGTGTGTAGGGTTTGTGTGGTGTGTGTAGGTCGCGTGTTGTGGTTATAGTATTTAAGATTGAGCAACATTGGTTGTCTAACGTATCTAGATCTGTGTGGTCCAGGTCGAGGTTTTCTGGCGTGTTTTCTGTTATGTGTCTCTTGAGCTCTTCCCAGTTCATGATTTTTAGTGGGTATGAGTATGAGAGTTGTGGATATGATAATGCATACCGGTATGTGGTCAGAGAGTACTTGGGGACCCACGGAGATGTATGAGTAGAGGTGTGTACCGTGGTCGTTACGGAAGACATGTTCGGAGATGTGTTACCTCCACAAGGACCGAAGAATGTAGGGAACGCTGGACCGATGTGTTCGCAGCCATAGCGTGGCAGACAACCGGCCAGTTACCTTCCTGCATCATTTGTAGTGTTAGAAAGAAGTGTTGGGTCAAAGGCGTTTAGGTCCACCGCAAAGAAGATAGGAAAGTTTTGGTTTGATAGAGCCCGGAGTGGGACTTCTATGTTTAATTGTAGGCGTGGTGGTGTGGAGTGCCTGGCCATTTGGATTGGGCGTGAGCTTGTCTGTACCTCGCAGGCTAGAAAAGAGTCATCGTGTGTTTGAATGAGAGAGTGGTGTATAGAGCGCTTTATTAGGATCGCTGATCATAGGTGCAGCGCTTGTGAAGATAGATATGTGTGGTAGCCTGTAATGCGGAGTCTGTTGTTTGGAGGGTGTAGGCTGGTCGAGTTCAAGAGTATTATGTCAGGTCTTTGTGTTTTTAGGACCCAGTTGGCAACAGTATGCCGAATACCGTGCCAACTACGTAGGATTATTTGTGTCACGTTGAGGCAACCTATTGTTGTGAGTGGAGTGCGCGTGAGGCTGATTTAGCGGGAACCTTTCCCCTCTACTTGGTTATTTCCCAGGAAGCGTGGGGAGCGAGTATCTTTACGCATGTCGGCTGTGGTTTGGAGAGGTTGTCAGTGATGTTATTGAGTGGGCAGGCCAATGCGGAGGGGAGAGTGTATTCTGTGGAGGGAGGGTTAGAGATAGTGGTTGTAGAAGCAGGGTTGGAGAGAGTAAAGTCTAGGAGGGGGGAGTTAGGAGCAGAGGTGGAGGGAGTAGAGCTAGTAGACTAAAGATAGTAGGGGAGGTGCAGATTATGAGAGATGGGATGTCGGAAGAGAGAGGAGGTTGGAATGGCAGAGAAGGAGGGGTCGAAGGAGGAAAGAAAGGAACAGCAGGGGTCGGGGGGAAAGCTTTGTGCATGGGTGTGTGTGTTTTTCTTCGTGGTAGAGTTTTTTTAGTAATACGGAGTGTTGTAGAGGGTGTGGTGGGCTTGGGGGAGCTGGAGGAGGTGGTGGTTGTGGTTTCAGTGGGAGTAGGGCTATAGGGCGGTGAGAGGGTAGGAAAGGGAGAGGAGGAGGCAAGAGGGAGAGAGTGGTGGGAGGAGGAAGCAAGAGGGGGAGGACGGTGGGAGGAGGAGGCATGAGGAGGAGGACGGTGTGAGGAGGAGGCATGAGGGGGGTAGTGGAGGTTTCCGAAGGAGGAGTATTGGTGGTAGAAGGTAGTTTAAGTAGAGAGGAGGAAGGAGTGGAAGCTGTGGAGGAAGCAGAGGAGGTGGTTGAAAGAAAGGTGGGAGCAGTGGGCGCAGTGGGCAAAGGGGCAGGAAAGATGGGTGCAGTAGCGAGAAGGGCAGCGATAGAAGGGCGGGAAGAGGCGGAAAGGTAGTGAGGGTGGGGGCGGTGGGTCTTGGGGGAAGGTGTTCGTTCCCACCAGACGGGGCAGAAGTGCGGGTCTCATGGGTGTGTGTGCTCGTCGATTAGATCGATCACCTTCTCGAGAAAGGTGATCTGTTCTAGACCTTGCGAGGCAAACAGTGTGTTAATTATTTTCGTGTATAGTCAGAGGTCACCCCTCGACATGTCCTTTGCCAGGTGTAGCTTTGGGTGTGTGTTGTCGGTGGGGTGTGGTGTGGGGTAGGGGTGGGTGCGTAGTGTAGGGTTTGGGTGCGTGAAGAAAGTAGTGGTTGTCTCTGGGTGTACGTTGCTTGTGGGGGGGAGGGTGTCGGGAAATGTGAGTGAATCTGAGGGCTGCTGAAGTTGGGTGTGTCTGGGGTAGCAGAAGGAGAGGTGTGTACACCGTCTCGCCTGCAGCAGCAGAGAATGTTCTTGTGAGGGGAAGAGAGGCGAGGGCGGAGTGTGTGTTTTTGTTGGTGAGTTGAGCACGCCGTATTGCCGCTACGGCATCAGAGCGGGCCTTACCTAGTTCAAGGGCATTTTTTGTTGACCATGTCGCCGCCGCAGTTTGTGCAGAGGGATGTGGTGGCTGTGCAGGTGGTGTACTGGTTGCCTACTACACTACACTTGGAGCAGACTAAGTCTGCTCGGCAATCACGTTTCGAGTGTCCAGTTTTGTAACACTGGTGTCACTGTGTAGGTCTTATGTTCAGTTGTGACTAGATGTTTTGTGGGTATGTTAGGGTGCCGCAGACTTTTATACCTTGGTCTAGTAGCAGTCTTATTCTGTTCGCCGGACAGTGTGATTACTGCCCTTTATTTTATGCGGTTGTAATATAGATCTCTGATGACCTCCTCGCCATACTTCTGTCTGAGGTGTGTGCGAAGGTCATCAGTGGAGAAGGCCAACCATAGGGGGTTGGTCTTTGTGATCCGTATTTGGTGTTTTTTTACTACACCGTCGGCTAATTTTGTCTGGAGGTCCTGTGCGACGAGTGTCTCCAAAGCGAGTTCGTGAAATTTTACAGCGTCCTCCTGCGAGCGGAAGACAAGTTTTTGGCCTGTGTGTGTATTTACTTTGTTTCTGATGGGGGTGTCGTGTGTAGCGGCTAAGGTGAGAAGTGTGTGTTCATTGTTGGTGGTGGGTTTGCTGGTGGTGGGTCTTTTATCTATGGTGTGTAGGAGTGTGAATGATGGTGTGTTATATGCCATTATTCCTTTTTCTTTTTACTTCCTATGTGGGGTCCCCCCACCCCACCGATAAAGACCCAATGAAATTGACTCGGATGTGGTGATGATTAATGAGTAAATATGGACCTAGTTAGGCTCCTCATAGGGTGTAAAAACATGGCGGACTTAATGGTGACTGAAGCTCGAATCACCTGACTGCAGTTGGGGTGCCACCCCCTCTCTTGGGCTTTAGTTATTTCTGAGTTACGTTTGACATCTCAGAGAAACGGTAGCGTGTCGTTCTGTGCTCTTGGACTTATGCTTCCTATGTGGGCTAATCTTCACACTAATTTTCACATAAGCCCATAATTATGTCAGTCTAACTGACCGACATAGTTAAGACGAAATTAATGAATGGCAGACATCCGAGACAGCTTCCCGCGCAGGATGATGGAAGGAAGTAGTGTGGTGCTTAAGCACTCATTGAATTATGAATTCCCAGGGAAGAAAATAATATTAATCTCTTTCTGAAAGGCGAAGTGAAATTCACCTAAGGTAGGGGTCGTGTAACCTTTTTGGGTGTTACCCCAAAAGAATTGTAGTAAAATTAATTTACCTCTAGCTTTGAAGTACTCTGGGGGACAAACCAATTTACTAATAAAAATCCAGGATAATAAAGACACAAAAAAATTTATATTTGGATAATTTTGTATTTTTTATTTCATCTATTATTAGGAAATAAAACTCCGTCTTTTTGGCAAAGAAAAATTTTTAGGAAATTATATATTTATAAACAGAAATAAAACAGTGACTTTTTAGCATTACATGGCACGCAAGCAAAATTATTGACTATGATGCTATCATGTATTTAAAATCCGTACAAAAACAAAATAGGAAAATGTTATTGAATCCACTATTTTGGGGAAAAATGTTTACCCTTTCTGGCATGAGAATGTTATACAAATAAAACTAATGAAAAATTATTGAAAACTTGAATATATCAGCTCCCACAGGCTTTGGAAAAATGATACTGTTTCATCTTTGATACAACAATTTCAATATCAGGGATTTTGGATGTCACTGCTACTTTGATACTGTCTTTAGGATCCAACCGGTTTCTGTACTTTGTTTTTAGATTTACAAGAGTAGAAAAACCTTGTTTGCTAAGGTAGGTTGTTGCAAAATGTAGCAGCATTTTAGTTGCTTCTAAATGTTCAGTTTTATAAGCCTTTGCAGGTTTTGACATCCTAAACTTGAGAGATTATCACTGGTCTCAAATTCCATGATTGTCTTAATTTTAGAACGCAGTTCAATAAGCTCTTCTGCCAATTCTTCAGGCTCTTCAGGCAAATCTGGCAGTTCACATTTCAGGGGATTTAAAACACAGCTGACAGTATGTGAATCATGCTCTGGAAAGTAGTCACAGAACCTATTCCTAAGTTTGGTCAGGTGCCTTGTAACTGATTTCTTCATGTCACTAAGACTGCAATCTTCACATTCTCATAAAAACTCTGCCAGGTTTGGAAAGACAGCAATCTTATTGGCATTTAGTTTTTGGTTTCATTACTGAAGCTTTGATACAAATGCTGATTTTTTTTTCCTTGTTAAGATGAGATTGATTTTCTTTCCTTGCAATTTCTTGTTCAGCGCATTTACATAACCAAAAATGTCATCTAAGTATGCAAAAAGAACTAGCCAGGTTGATTTTTCTGACCTTATTTGCAAGTGTGTGTTTTTGATCAGTCAGAATTATTTCAAATTCGGTTTTAAGAGCCCACACTCTATTCAGGACATTTTCACGTGAATTCCACCTCAATTCCGTATGAAAAAGAGAGTTAAATATTCAGCCTCTTCATCCTCACATAAATCACGAAACATTTTCGTGTTTAGTGCATGCCCTTTTAAAACAGTGACAATCTTAATTGCCTCATTCAACACAGTTTCCACTTCTGGTTCCAAATCCTTCACAAATAATGCCTGGTGATGTTTCATACAATGGATGACCTGAATATTTTGATTCTGTTGTTTGGCCAAAGTCACAAAACCAGTGACATGACCAAGCATGCAGGAGCTCCATCAACTGATACTGCAATATAATCTTCCAACTTTAAATCAAAACTTAGTTTTTTGAAGTTTGCATTAACCTTATTGAACACATCAATACCACGAGTTCTGAACTCAAGAGGAGAACATAGCAATATTTCTTCTTCAATTTCATCAGAACCACTGTATCGAACGTATATCATTAGCTGCGAATTGCTACTGATATCTGTAGTCTCCTCAAATTAAATGGCAAACTCTTTACTTTTTTTACTAAGGAAATCACTTGTTCTCTCACATTTTCTGCCAAGATGGAAATTATTTCTTTAATGACTTTTGCAGACAAAGGCACTGTATTCAGTTGTTTAGCTACTTTCTGCCCACACATTATTTCTGCCATTTTTCACAGCCGCCGGTTTGATTAAACTTCACCAATAGTATTTGGTTTGTTTTTTCGAGCAAGCAACCATGCCATTTCAAAACTAGATATTGTTGCTGAACGTTGGTCAAACGTTGCATTCTTGTTATTTTCCAATCTCTGTATTTTGACTGTTTTATCCAGATTCTCAAAGTATTCCCGTGGTTTGCCAAACAGATGTCAATGAACCTTGTCCAAGTGTTTATTCAGTTGATTCTTTTTGACAGACTCAGCAGGCATTACTTTCATACAGACGACATATTGAGGTTTCATTTGTCCTTTTTCCTCTATTTCTGTGAAGCCATTATTAAGGAACTCTGCCTGATATGTCCTTTTCCTTGCTGATGCCATCTGAAAATAAAAAACAAATCTATAACTTTTTTAAGGTCCTTTGATTTCTATTTTTGAAAAGTAAAATATTATTTAGTGACGAATTTAAGAATTTAAATTAAAAAAATTAAAAAACAGAACATCAAACCACAACTCACAACCATAAAAAATCAAACAATAAGCCTTAAAATGGGTGAGCATTACATTTGCAGGGGTTGCATGAAATCTTCTTAAATAGAGTTAAACTCGTTAAAAAACTTACTTTCTATTTGAAATAATTCATTAAAAGAAAAAGAAAAAATAAAGGAAAAATATAATAGTTACCCCTAAAAAAGTGAGAAATGGCATTAAACAGCTGATGGGACAATTAGGTCTCTTCCAAATAAGCTAAAATATCCTAAAGTGTAAACTAATCTTATAATTAGATATTTAACTTTTATGGAATTTTAATCACAAAGGTTTATACAGAAGCGTAAATATTATAAATTATATCATACCTCACCTTATGTAAATAATTATTATATCAATTGATCAAATCTACTAATTCATCAACTACTCTGAAAAAGGCATAGTCAAAACATGGCAAAATGCCACTTAATTAGGAGAAATATTGCCAGATTTGAACGGAAAATAGAAGAAAGATTCCTCGATGCATTCTTTTTTTCCAACTTTCATATTTGTTTCCCCCACTTAGCACATCCACATCCCTAGCACATTCAATATCCCCAATTTTTATAAATTAACCCATTTGGGATAATTTACACCTGTTTCCCGACCACTGACCTAAGGACTTCCGGAATAGGCTGTTTTTCTACGTCAGCGGTGCTCAATGTCCGTTTTAAGCAAATGAAATATGCCTTATCCGTAACGTAAAGCAGAGATGTTTCTAATCGTATGCTCGGCCGTGAGAAAAAAAAGGAATGAAAAGTTAAATACAGTATGAGGTATAAATTTGCCCTGTGGCCGAACTAGTCAACTCTTTACAAAAATAAGTATTACATTTTTGATAAATATTAAATTGATTATTGTATATTTTTTGTCTCCTTAATCATTAAAATATGTAAACAACGATAATTTACCTTGCTATGTATTAATTTTACTTCTATAAATTTAGTTTATACACAATTGATTAAAAATATTTGCACAATGTTAATTTACACTACTATGTTTTTTATAAATTCACTTCACTTGGTTGTACTGTTAATATATTTCCTCTAGACAAGCATTTAGTTTGTCGCTTTTGTAAATTGTAACTGTTTATTGAAATTAAGTTATTAAGAAAAAAGATATATATAAATTATATGCGTTGATTATAATATTAAGTATTCTCCTGTATTTTTTTCAGAAAAATCAAACTTTTTACTATCTTAGCTACTTTTTATTACCACTGGTTAATTCTCTTTTTAAGATTAACTCTTATGACACTCACCATAAATTGAACTATTAATGCTTTTACGAGGGGAGGTCAATAAGTTTTGCAAATCGGTAGGGCGAAGCAGAGGAAGAGGGATGGCTGTTTGTGGAAGTGTTAGGACAAGTTATGACAAGTCACGACCTGCAGCCGCACGCTCCTATTTAAGAAGCAGTAGCTAATCGCAGATCGCAGATCGTCAGTGACAAATTTTGCAACAATGGAGAAGGTTAAGCACCGCGCAGTGATCAAATTTTGGACCAAGGAAGGCAAGAATGCAAAAGAGATCCATGAATGCATGGTTGCAGTGTACACCGCACCGCCCCTTCCTATGCAACTATTGCTTGGTGGAATAGGGAGTTCCACCAAGGTCGTGAGTCATTTGAAGATGACCCCCGTCCAGACGTGACTAACAAGGACAATATGGACCGTGTGGAGAGGATGATCCTCGAAAGTCGATGGGCGAAGGACGAAGAATTCGAGCGAGAACTTGGAATATCACATGGAAGTGTTATCAACATCATCCACGACAATTTGGACATGACCAAAGACTCTGCCCGTTGGATCCCTAGAAACCTCACGCCCCATGATCGACTTCAACGTCGTCAAAGTCCACAAGGCCAGAGTTGCACAAGCTGCCCTGCGCGAGTGCAGATTCGAGGAGCTCAACCATCCCACCTACAGTCCCTATCTGTCCACTAGCGACTACTTTTTATTCCACCAACTCAAGGCTGCACTGCGTGGTTCCGGTTTGGGGACAATGAAGATGTCCAGCTCGACGTCCAGGAGTGGATTGAACAGCATTCGAAAGATTTCTGGTTGTCAGGAATTCGAAGCCTCAGGGACAAGTGGCGCAAGTGCATTGGAGTCGAGGGTAGTTATATTGAAAAATAATAAAAAACTTTTCCTCATATCTCGTTTCCTTATATCCTAATTGCAAAACTTATTGACCGCCCGTCGAATTACCGTTTAGAATTCTTGTTTTTTTAATTTGATCTTTAAAACCTATTTACTGTTAGACACTTTTGTAGCTTTTTTTTTATTCTTTCACTATGTCAAAGGTTTTTGGACGTATCTTTGTCCATTGCTAATACCTTGTATCAGGTCATGTTGAGTACGCGGAGACATGGATCAGGAATGAAGATTGCGTCATCCCACAACAGACCCTTAACATACTTTGTAAAGTACGGTTACTGAAAGTCTCCAATTGTTTTTCCCTTAAGGTATGCCCACGAGTAGAAGCCGAGGATTACCACTAGGTAGTACGTACAAATTGAGGGACAGTGCTTCTCCGTGGGAGAAGGAGCCTTGTTGAAGGAATCCCGTTTCTCGAAAAGGGGGACTCCTTGGAAAAATGTAAACTTCACAGTTTCGTCTTCCTGCTTCTTAGTTTTCGTTTATTATGCATCTCTTACTTCTTCCATTTAATTCTTTCCTGGCGGGAACCCTACCTTCTTGATAGTCATGTTGTTCTTCAGCAGGTTATACAATTCCTCCGCAAAAGTACCCGGATTTGCCAAGTAGGCGAAAATAACCATGGCCATTAGGATCATGTTCTCGCATGCAATCACCAGCTTCGACGCCGTGACTCCATGTTTGTTCTGCGTAACCATTGCTTCCGCGAACGACTTTGCCTTCGTTTCCATTTAAGACGTCTCCCTCTTTGCACGAAGCGCTTCCTTTCGGTTGGAGGTCTAGCTCTTCCTCTTGTATGTTTTTCTTTTCTTCTTTTCTCTTTATAACTTTTCTTTTTAGTTCTTTGGTCTTTGTTTCTTTTTTTCTTTGAGTTTAACATTGGGGCTTTTTTCAGTGGTTGCATATTCGTCTGCGGACTTTAAATTTTCAGTTTTGGCTTGTTCTTCTTTTTCTGTGCGAGTCATTTCTTTTACGTTGGGAAGGTCAGTCAGCTTAATTTTTCGGACGTATTGTGAGGCAAGGTTAGGCGGAAACCAAAGCTTCTTGTTAGTCCCGTTCCTTTGCAAGAGGCTGTTCAATTCCTCCGCAAAAGTAGCCGGATTGCCAAGTAGGCGAAAATGATCGTGGCCATTATGATCCTGCCCTCGCTTGCCACCATTAGCTTTGAAGCCATGACCCCATGTTTGTTCTGGGTAACCGTTAATTCTGCGAACGACTTTGCCCTATTTTCCATTTTAGACTGCTCCCTCTTTGCCAAAAGCGCTTCTATTCGGTTGAAGGTCTAGCTCTTCCTCTTGTATGTTTTTCTTTTCTTCTTTCCTCTTTGTTTCTTTTCTTTTTCTTGTTTGGTCTTTGTTTCGTTTCTTCTTTAAGATTAACTTGGGGCTTTTTTCGGTTGTGGCATCTTCGTCTGCGGATTTTTTTTTCCGTTTTCGCTTGTTCTTCTTTTTCTGTGTGAGTCATTTCTTTTACGTGTGGAAGGTCAGTCAGCTGAATTTTTCCGGACCTCTTGTGAGGCAGGGGTAGGCGGAAACCACAACTTCTTGCTAGTCCCGTTCTTCTTCAGAAAGCTGTTCGATTCCTCCGCAAAAGTAGCGAGATTTTCCAAGGGGAGAATATGACCATGGTCATTATGATCCTGGCCTTGCTGGCCAACACCAACTTCCACGCTGTGATTCGATGTTTCTTCTGCGTAACCGTTGCTCCGCAAACAACTTTGCCTTCTTTTCAATATTAGACATCTCCCTCTATACAAAGAAGCGCTTCCTTTCAGTTGGAGGTCTAGCTCTTCCTCTTGTATGTTTTTATTTTCTTCTTTACTTTTTGTTTCTTTTCTTTTACTTCTTTGGTCTTTATTTCTTTTCTTCTTTGAGTTTAACTTGTGGCTATTTTCGGTGGGTGCATTTTCGTCTGCGGACTTTTCTTTTTCCGTTTTGGCTTGTTCTTCTTTTTCTGTATGAGTCTTTTCTTTTACGTGGGGAAGGTCAGTCAGCTTAATTTTCCGGAAGTCTTGTAAGGCAGGGTAAGGCGAATTCCAAAGCTTCTTGTTAGTTCTGTTGTTCTGCAGGAGGCTGTTCTATTCGTGCAAGAAATTACCCGGATTTGCCAAGTGGACGAAAATGACCATGGTCATTATGATCCTGCTGTCGCTTGCGATTACCCTTTTCGACGCCGTGAATCCATGTTTGTTCTGCGTAACCGTTGCTTCCGCAAATAACTTTGCCTTTCTTTCAATTTTAAACGTCTCCCTCTTTGACAGAAGCTCTACTTTTCGGTTGAAGTTCTAGCTCTTCATTTTGTATTTTTTTTTTTCTTCTCTACTCTTTGTTTCTTTTCTTTTTCTTCTTTGGTCTTTGTTTCTTTTCTGCTTTGAGTTAAACTTGGGGCTTGTTTTTTAGTGGTGGCATCTTCGTCTGCAGGCTTTTCTTTTTCCGTATTGGTTTGTACTTTTTTTTCTGTGTGAGTCTTTTCTTTTACGTGGAGAAGGTCAGTCAGCTGAATTTTTTTGGACCTCCTGTGAGGTTCTTGTAAGCGGAAACCACAACTTCTTGTTAGCCCTATTCTTCTGCAGAAGGTTGTCCTATTACTCCGCAAAAGTAGCCGGATTTTCCAAGGTGCGAAAATAACCATGGCTATTATGATCCTGCCCTCACTTGCCAACACCTGCTTCGACGCCGTGATTCCATGTTTCTTTTGCGAACCGTTGCTTCCGCAAACAACTGCCTTCTTTTCCATTTTAGACTGCTCCCTCTTTACCAGAAGCGCTTTCTTTCGGTTGGATGTAGAGCTCGTCATCTTTTCTGTTTTTCTTTTTTTTTTTCCTCTTTGTTTCTTTTCTTTTTCTTCTCAAGTCCTTGTTCCTTACCTTCTTTGAGTTGAACTTGGGGATTTGGTCAGTGGTGGCATCCTTGTCTGCGAACTTTTCTTTTTCCTTTTTGGCTTGTTCTTCTTTTTCTGTGTGAGTCTTTTCTTTTACGTGTGGAAGGTCAGTCAACTGACTTTTCCGGACGTCTTCTGAGGAAGGGTTAAGCTCGAACACAACTGTTTGTTAGTTTAATTCTTCTGCAAGAGGCTGTTCAATTCCTCCGCAAAAGTAGCCGGATTTGCCAAGTGGGAAAAGATGATCATGGTCATCATGATCCTGCCCTCGCTTTCCATCACCAGCTTCGAAGCCATGACTCCATGTTTGTTCTGCGGAACCGTTGCCTCCGCGAACGACTTTGCCTTCTTTTCTATTTTAGACTGCTCCGTCTTGTCCAGAAGCACTTCCTTTCGGTTAAAGATCTAGCCCTTCCTCTTGTATGTTTTTCTTTTCTTCTTTACTCTTTGTTTCTTTTCTTTTTTTGTTTGTTCTTTGTTTCTTTTTTTTTTTGAGTTTAACTTGGGGCTTTTTTCAGTTGGGGAATCTTCGTCTGCGGATTTTTTTTCCGTTTTGGCTTGTTCTTATTTTTCTGTGTGAGTCATTTCTTTTACGTGGGGAAGGTCAGTCAGCCTAATTTTCCGGTCTTCTTGTGAGGGAGGTTTAGACTGAAACCACAGCTTCTTGTTAGTCTCGTTCTATTGCAGGAGGCCGTTCTGTTCCTCTATAAATGTAGCAGAATTTACCAAGTGGGCGAAAATGATTATGGCCATTATGATCCTGCCCTCGCTTGCCCTCACCAGCTTCGAATCCGTGAATCCACGTTTCTTCTGCGTAACCGTTGCTTCCCGAACCACTTTGCCCTCCTTTCCATTTAGACTCCTACTTATTTAATAGAAGCCCTTGCTTTCGTTTGAAGGTCTAGCTCTTCCTCTTGTATTTTTTTCTTGTCTTCTTTTTTCTTTGTTTCTTTTCTTTTTATTGTTTGGTCTTTGTTTCGTTTCTTCTTTGAGATTTACTTGGGGCTTTTGTCAGTCCTGGCATCTTTTTCTGCGGAGTTTTCTTTTTCCGTTGTCGCTTGTTCTTCTTTTTCTGTGTGAGTCATTTCTTTTACGTGTGGAAGGTCAGTCAGCTGAATTTTTCCGGACCTCTTGTGAGGCAGGGGTAGGCGGAAACCACAACTTATTGCTAGTCCCGTTTTTCTGCAGGAAGCTGTTTGATTCCACCGCAAAAGTAGCAAGATTTTCCAATTGGAGAATATGACCATGGTCATTATGATCCTGGCCTTGCTGGCCAACATCAACTTGCACGCTGTCATTCGATGTTTCTTCTGCGTAACCGTTGCTTCCGCAAACAACTTTGCCTTCTTTTCAATTTTAGACGTCTCCCTCTTTACCAGAAGCGCTTCCTTTGAGTTGGAGGTCTAGCTCTTCTTCTTGTATGTTTTCATTTTCATCTTTACTTTTTGTTTCTTTTCTTTTACTTTTTTGGTCTTTGTTTCTTTTCTTCTTTAAGTTTAACTTGGGGCTATTTTCGGTTGGGGCATTTTCGTCTGCGGACTTTTCTCTTTCCGTTTTGGCTTGTTCTTCTTTTTCTGTATGAGTCTTTTCTTTTACGTGGGGAAGTTCAGTCAGCTTAATTTTCCGGAAGTCTTGTAAGGCATGGTTAGGCGGAAACCAAAGCTTCTTGTTAGTTCCGTGCTTCTGCAGGAGGCTGTTCTATTCGTGCGAAAAATTACCCGGATTTGCTAAGTAGACGAAAATGACCATGGTCATTATGATCCTGCCGTCGCTTGCGATCACCCTTTTTGACGCCGTGACTCCATGTTCATTCCGCGTAACCGTTGATTCCGCAAATAACTTTGCCTTCTTTTTAATTTTAGACGTCTCTCTCTTTGACAGAAGCTTTTCTTTTCGGTTGAAGTTCTAGCTCTTCATCTTGTATGTTTTTAATTTCTTCTCTACTCTTTGTTTCTTTTCCTTTTCTTCTTTGGTCTTTGTTTTTTTTCTTCTTTGAGTTCAACTTGGGGCTTGTTTCAGTGGTGGCATCTTCGTTTGCGGACTTTTCTTTTTCCGTTTTGGCTTGTTCTCCTTTTTCTGTATGAATCTTTTCTTTTACGTGGGGAGGTCAGTCAGCTTAATTTTAGGGAAGTCTTGTAAGGCATGGTTAGGCGGAAACCAAAGCTTCTTGTTAGTTTCGTTTTTCTGAGTAGGCTGTTCTATTCCTGCGAAAATTTACCTGGATTTGCCAAGTGGACGAAAATCACCATGGTCATTATGATCCTGCCGTCGCTTGCTATCACCTTTTTTGATGCCGTGATTCCATGTTTGTTTTGCGTAACCGTTGCTTCCTCAAATAACTTTGCCTTTCTTTTAATTTTAGACGTCTCCCTCTGTGACAGAAGCTCTTCCTTTCGGTTTAAGTTCTAACTTTTCATCTTCTATGTTTGTATTTTCTTCTTTACTCTTTGTTTCTTTTCCTTTTCTTTTTGGGTCTTTGTTTCTCTGCTTCTTTGAGTTTAACTTGGGGCTTGTTTCAGTGGTGGCATCTTCGTCTGCGGACTTTTTTTTTTCCGTATTGGTTTGCACTTTTTTTTGTGTGTCTTTTCTTTTACGTGGAGAAGGTCAGTCAGCTGAATTTTTCTGGACCTCCTCTGAGGCTCTTGTAGGCGGAAACCACAACTTCTTGTTAGTCATATTCTCCTGCAGGAGGTTGTCCTATTACTCCGCAAAAAGTAGCCGGATTTTCCAAGGTGCGAAAATGACCATGGTTATTATGATCCTGCCCTCGCTTGCCAACACCAGCTTCGACGCCGTGATTCAATGTTTCTTCTGCAAACCGTTGCTTTCGCAAACAACTGCCTTCTTTTCCATTTTAGACTGCTCCCTCTTTACCAGAAGTGCTTTCTTTCGGTTGGATGTATAGCTCTTCATCTTTTATGTTTTTCTTTTCTTTTTCCTCTTTGTTTTTTTTTTTTTCTTTTTAAGTCCTTGTTCCTTATCTTCTTTGAGTTTAACTTGGGGATTTGGTCAGTGGTGGCATCTTCGTTTGCGAACTTTTCTTTTTCCGTTTTGGCTTGTTCTTCTTTTTCTGTGTGAGTCTTTTCTTTTACGTGTGGAAGGTCAGTCAACTGACTTTTCCGGACGTCTTCTGAGGAAGGGTTAAGCTTGAACACAACTGTTTGTTAGTTTAATTCTTCTGCAAGAGGCTGTTCAATTCCTCCGCAAAAGTAGCCGGATTTGCCAAGTGGGCAAAGATGATCATGGTCATCATGATCCTGCCCTCGCTTTCCATCACCAGCTTTGAAGCCGTGACTCCATGCTTGTTCTGCGCAACCGTTGCGTCCGCGAACGACTTTGCCTTCTTTGCATTTTAGAATGCTCCCTCTTTGCCAGAAGCGCTTCTGTTCGGTTGAAGTTCTAGCTCTTCATCTTGCATGTTTTTATTTTCTTCTTTACTCTTTGTTTCTTTTCCTTTTCTTCTTTGGTCTTTGTTTCTTTTTTTCTTTGGGTTTAACTTGGGGCTTGTTTCATTGGTGGCATCTTCGTTTGCGGACTTTTCTTTTTCTGTTTTGGCTTGTTCTTCTTTTTCTGTGCGAGTCATTTCTTTTACGTTGGGAAGGTCAGTCAGCTTAATTTTTCGGACGTATTGTGAGGCAAGGTTAGGCGGAAACCAAAGCTTCTTGTTAGTCCCGTTCCTTTGCAAGAGGCTGTTCAATTCCTCCGCAAAAGTAGCCGGATTGCCAAGTAGGCGAAAATGATCGTGGCCATTATGATCCTGCCCTCGCTTGCCACCATTAGCTTTGAAGCCATGACCCCATGTTTGTTCTGGGTAACCGTTAATTCTGCGAACGACTCTGCCCTATTTTCCATTTTAGACTGCTCCCTCTTTGCCAAAAGCGCTTCTATTCGGTTGAAGGTCTAGCTCTTCCTCTTGTATGTTTTTCTTTTCTTCTTTCCTCTTTGTTTCTTTTCTTTTTCTTGTTTGGTCTTTGTTTCGTTTCTTCTTTAAGATTAACTTGGGGCTTTTTTCGTTGTGGCATCTTCGTCTGCGGATTTTTTTTCCGTTTTCGCTTGTTCTTCTTTTTCTGTGTGAGTCATTTCTTTTACGTGTGGAAGGTCAGTCAGCTGAATTTTTCCGGACCTCTTGTGAGGCAGGGGTAGGCGGAAACCACAACTTCTTGCTAGTCCCGTTCTTCTGCAGAAAGCTGTTCGATTCCTCCGCAAAAGTAGCGAGATTTTCCAAGGGGAGAATATGACCATGGTCATTATGATCCTGGCCTTGCTGGCCAACACCAACTTCCACGCTGTGATTCGATGTTTCTTCTGCGTAACCGTTGCTTCCGCAAACAACTTTGCCTTCTTTTCAATATTAGACATCTCCCTCTATACAAAGAAGCGCTTCCTTTCAGTTGGAGGTCTAGCTCTTCCTCTTGTATGTTTTTATTTTCTTCTTTACTTTTTGTTTCTTTTCTTTTACTTCTTTGGTCTTTATTTCTTTTCTTCTTTGAGTTTAACTTGTGGCTATTTTCGGTGGGTGCATTTTCGTCTGCGGACTTTTCTTTTTCCGTTTTGGCTTGTTCTTCTTTTTCTGTATGAGTCTTTTCTTTTACGTGGGGAAGGTCAGTCAGCTTAATTTTCCGGAAGTCTTGTAAGGCAGGGTAAGGCGAAATCCAAAGCTTCTTGTTAGTTCTGTTGTTCTGCAGGAGGCTGTTCTATTCGTGCAAGAAATTACCCGGATTTGCCAAGTGGACGAAAATGACCATGGTCATTATGATCCTGCTGTCGCTTGCGATTACCCTTTTCGACGCCGTGAATCCATGTTTGTTCTGCGTAACCGTTGCTTCCGCAAATAACTTTGCCTTTCTTTCAATTTTAAACGTCTCCCTCTTTGACAGAAGCTCTACTTTTCGGTTGAAGTTCTAGCTCTTCATTTTGTATTTTTTTTTTCTTCTCTACTCTTTGTTTCTTTTCTTTTTCTTCTTTGGTCTTTGTTTCTTTTCTGCTTTGAGTTAAACTTGGGGCTTGTTTTTTAGTGGTGGCATCTTCGTCTGCAGGCTTTTCTTTTTCCGTATTGGTTTGTACTTTTTTTTCTGTGTGAGTCTTTTCTTTTACGTGGAGAAGGTCAGTCAGCTGAATTTTTTTGGACCTCCTGTGAGGTTCTTGTAAGCGGAAACCACAACTTCTTGTTAGCCCTATTCTTCTGCAGAAGGTTGTCCTATTACTCCGCAAAAGTAGCCGGATTTTCCAAGGTGCGAAAATAACCATGGCTATTATGATCCTGCCCTCACTTGCCAACACCTGCTTCGACGCCGTGATTCCATGTTTCTTTTGCGAACCGTTGCTTCCGCAAACAACTGCCTTCTTTTCCATTTTAGACTGCTCCCTCTTTACCAGAAGCGCTTTCTTTCGGTTGGATGTAGAGCTCGTCATCTTTTCTGTTTTTCTTTTTTTTTTCCTCTTTGTTTCTTTTCTTTTTCTTCTTAAGTCCTTGTTCCTTATCTTCTTTGAGTTGAACTTGGGGATTTGGTCAGTGGTGGCATCCTTGTCTGCGAACTTTTCTTTTTCCTTTTTGGCTTGTTCTTCTTTTTCTGTGTGAGTCTTTTCTTTTACGTGTGGAAGGTCAGTCAACTGACTTTTCCGGACGTCTTCTGAGGAAGGGTTAAGCTCGAACACAACTGTTTGTTAGTTTAATTCTTCTGCAAGAGGCTGTTTAATTCCTCCGCAAAAGTAGCCGGATTTGCCAAGTGGGAAAAGATGATCATGGTCATCATGATCCTGCCCTCGCTTTCCATCACCAGCTTCGAAGCCATGACTCCATGTTTGTTCTGCGGAACCGTTGCCTCCGCGAACGACTTTGCCTTCTTTTCTATTTTAGACTGCTCCGTCTTGTCCAGAAGCACTTCCTTTCGGTTAAAGATCTAGCCCTTCCTCTTGTATGTTTTTCTTTTCTTCTTTACTCTTTGTTTCTTTTCTTTTTTTGTTTGTTCTTTGTTTCTTTTTTTCTTTGAGTTTAACTTGGGGCTTTTTTCAGTTGGGGAATCTTCGTCTGCGGATTTTTTTCCGTTTTGGCTTGTTCTTATTTTTCTGTGTGAGTCATTTCTTTTACGTGGGGAAGGTCAGTCAGCTTAATTTTCCGGTCTTCTTGTGAGGGAGGTTTAGACTGAAACCACAGCTTCTTGTTAGTCCCGTTCTATTGCAGGAGGCCGTTCTGTTCCTCTATAAATGTAGCAGAATTTACCAAGTGGGCGAAAATGATTATGGCCATTATGATCCTGCCCTCGCTTGCCCTCACCAGCTTCGAATCCGTGAATCCACGTTTCTTCTGCGTAACCGTTGCTTCCCGAACCACTTTGCCCTCCTTTCCATTTAGACTCCTACTTATTTGCTAGAAGCCCTTGCTTTCGTTTGAAGGTCTAGCTCTTCCTCTTGTATTTTTTTCTTGTCTTCTTTCTTCTTTGTTTCTTTTCTTTTTATTGTTTGGTCTTTGTTTCGTTTCTTCTTTGAGATTTACTTGGGGCTTTTGTCAGTCCTGGCATCTTTTTCAGCGGAGTTTTCTTTTTCCGTTGTCACTTGTTCTTCTTTTTCTGTGTGAGTCATTTCTTTTACGTGTGGAAGGTCAGTCAGCTGAAATTTTCCGGACCTCTTGTGAGGCAGGGGTAGGCGGAAACCACAACTTATTGCTAGTCCCGTTTTTCTGCAGGAAGCTGTTTGATTCCACCGCAAAAGTAGCAAGATTTTCCAATTGGAGAATATGACCATGGTCATTATGATCCTGGCCTTGCTGGCCAACACCAACTTGCACGCTGTCATTCGATGTTTCTTCTGCGTAACCGTTGCTTCCGCAAACAACTTTGCCTTCTTTTCAATTTTAGACGTCTCCCTCTTTACCAGAAGCGCTTCCTTTGAGTTGGAGGTCTAGCTCTTCTTCTTGTATGTTTTCATTTTCATCTTTACTTTTTGTTTCTTTTCTTTTACTTTTTTGGTCTTTGTTTCTTTTCTTCTTTAAGTTTAACTTGGGGCTATTTTCGGTTGGGGCATTTTCGTCTGCGGACTTTTCTCTTTCCGTTTTGGCTTGTTCTTCTTTTTCTGTATGAGTCTTTTCTTTTACGTGGGGAAGTTCAGTCAGCTTAATTTTCCGGAAGTCTTGTAAGGCATGGTTAGGCGGAAACCAAAGCTTCTTGTTAGTTCCGTGCTTCTGCAGGAGGCTGTTCTATTCGTGCGAAAAATTACCCGGATTTGCTAAGTAGACGAAAATGACCATGGTCATTATGATCCTGCCGTCGCTTGCGATCACCCTTTTTGACGCCGTGACTCCATGTTCATTCCGCGTAACCGTTGATTCCGCAAATAACTTTGCCTTCTTTTTAATTTTAGACGTCTCTCTCTTTGACAGAAGCTTTTCTTTTCGGTTGAAGTTCTAGCTCTTCATCTTGTATGTTTTTAATTTCTTCTCTACTCTTTGTTTCTTTTCCTTTTCTTCTTTGGTCTTTGTTTTTTTTCTTCTTTGAGTTCAACTTGGGGCTTGTTTCAGTGGTGGCATCTTCGTTTGCGGACTTTTCTTTTTCCGTTTTGGCTTGTTCTTCTTTTTCTGTATGAATCTTTTCTTTTACGTGGGGAGGTCAGTCAGCTTAATTTTAGGGAAGTCTTGTAAGGCATGGTTAGGCGGAAACCAAAGCTTCTTGTTAGTTTCGTTTTTCTGAGTAGGCTGTTCTATTCCTGCGAAAATTTACCTGGATTTGCCAAGTGGACGAAAATCACCATGGTCATTATGATCCTGCCGTCGCTTGCTATCACCTTTTTTGATGCCGTGATTCCATGTTTGTTTTGCGTAACCGTTGCTTCCTCAAATAACTTTGCCTTTCTTTTAATTTTAGACGTCTCCCTCTGTGACAGAAGATCTTCCTTTCGGTTTAAGTTCTAACTTTTCATCTTCTATGTTTGTATTTTCTTCTTTACTCTTTGTTTCTTTTCCTTTTCTTTTTGGGTCTTTGTTTCTCTGCTTCTTTGAGTTTAACTTGGGGCTTGTTTCAGTGGTGGCATCTTCGTCTGCGGACTTTTTTTTTTCCGTATTGGTTTGCACTTTTTTTTGTGTGTCTTTTCTTTTACGTGGAGAAGGTCAGTCAGCTGAATTTTTCTGGACCTCCTCTGAGGCTCTTGTAGGCGGAAACCACAACTTCTTGTTAGTCATATTCTCCTGCAGGAGGTTGTCCTATTACTCCGCAAAAAGTAGCCGGATTTTCCAAGGTGCGAAAATGACCATGGTTATTATGATCCTGCCCTCGCTTGCCAACACCAGCTTCGACGCCGTGATTCAATGTTTCTTCTGCAAACCGTTGCTTTCGCAAACAACTGCCTTCTTTTCCATTTTAGACTGCTCCCTCTTTACCAGAAGTGCTTTCTTTCGGTTGGATGTATAGCTCTTCATCTTTTATGTTTTTCTTTTCTTTTTCCTCTTTGTTTTTTTTTTTTTCTTTTTAAGTCCTTGTTCCTTATCTTCTTTGAGTTTAACTTGGGGATTTGGTCAGTGGTGGCATCTTCGTCTGCGAACTTTTCTTTTTCCGTTTTGGCTTGTTCTTCTTTTTCTGTGTGAGTCTTTTCTTTTACGTGTGGAAGGTCAGTCAACTGACTTTTCCGGACGTCTTCTGAGGAAGGGTTAAGCTTGAACACAACTGTTTGTTAGTTTAATTCTTCTGCAAGAGGCTGTTCAATTCCTCCGCAAAAGTAGCCGGATTTGCCAAGTGGGCAAAGATGATCATGGTCATCATGATCCTGCCCTCGCTTTCCATCACCAGCTTTGAAGCCGTGACTCCATGCTTGTTCTGCGCAACCGTTGCGTCCGCGAACGACTTTGCCTTCTTTGCATTTTAGAATGCTCCCTCTTTGCCAGAAGCGCTTCTGTTCGGTTGAAGTTCTAGCTCTTCATCTTGCATGTTTTTATTTTCTTCTTTACTCTTTGTTTCTTTTCCTTTTCTTCTTTGGTCTTTGTTTCTTTTTTTCTTTAAGTTTAACTTGGGGCTTGTTTCATTGGTGGCATCTTCGTTTGCGGACTTTTCTTTTTCTGTTTTCACTTGTTCTTCTTTTTCTGTGTGAGTCATTTCTTTTACGTGGGGAAGGTCAGTCAGCTTTATTTTTCGGACGTCTTGTGAGGGAGGTTTATGCTGAAATCACAGCTTCTTGTTAGTCCCGTTTTTCTGCAGGAGGCTGTTCTAATCCTCTGCGAATGTAGCAGAATTTACCAAGTAGGCGAAAATGATCATGGCCATTATGATCCTGCCCTCGCTTACCCTCACCAGCTTCGAATCCGTGAATCCACGTTTCTTCTGAGTAACCGTTGCTTCCCGAACCACTTTTCCCTCCTTTCCATTTTAGACTCCTACCTATTTGCTAGAAGCCCTTGCTTTCGGTTGAAGGTCTAGCTCTTCCTTTTGTATGTTTTTCTTTTCTTCTTTACTCTTTGTTTATTTTTTTCTCTTTTTTGGTCATTGTTTCTTTGCTTTTTTGAGTTTAACTTTGGGGCTTTTGTCAGTGATGGCATCTTTATCTGCGGACTTTTTTTCCGTTTGGGATTGTTCTTTTTGTCTGTGTGAGTCTTTTCTTTTACGTGGAGAAGGTCAGTCAGCTGAATTTTCCGGACGTCTTGTGAGGCAGGGTTAGGCGGGAACCACAGCTACTTGATATTCACTTTTTTATGTAGAAGACTGTTTAATTCCTTCGCAAATGTACTCGCATTTGCCAAGTGTGTGAAAAGACCATGGCTATTAAGATCCTGCCCTCGTTTGCCATCAGAAGCTTTGACGCCGTAATTTCATGTTTCTTCTGCGTAATTATTCTTCCGCGAACATGTTTGCCTTCTTTTTCATTTTAGACTGTTTCTGCTTTGCTAGAAGCGCTTCCTTTCGTTGCGACACTTCATAGATATTCTTTTGTGGTCCCCTTACAGCTAATACATTTTACCTTTTCAGCCACACATTGTCTCTATTCGTGACTGGGCTGGGCACAATTCGAGCACGTGACTTCTCTTTCTTTACATTCACGCGTCAGGCGCTTCTTGTTGGTGTATCATCTTAAGCAGCATTCTACGTGAACGTACTCTTCTTCCTCGATTTGCTCTCGGGACACACGAAAATAAAAGATTAAGATGCAATCCGTTGCCCTTTGCCAAACTTCTATACCTTGGTTATCTTCGTCCACGTTTGCTGCGTCATCACTTCTTGTCTGATGTTTTCACAGGAGTTATGCGAGAAAAACTGGTCGAGCCGTCTAAGGATTATAGTCCGGCAAACAAGGATGTCCTGTGTCATAGACGCTTTCAACCCGATCTTCTAAAGTCCTCTTTTGGCCTTTTCAGGACGAGCTGCTCCACGTCCTTCATCGAGTGGTAAATGGCGGTGTATCCATTCGGAGTCTCTATTGGCCTGATGATATGAAGGTTAAGAACTCCAAAAAGAAATTCCATGTGGGCTGGTCTTGTAGGTTTTGCCCCCCCCTTCCTCATTATGACACGGAGGGGAACCCATCGGGTAGCGGAATTCTAGCCCTTTTGGGGCTCTCTTCTATTCGTGTGAAGAGAGCTTCCCCATACTACGGTGTTTTGCTGTCTGGTGATAGAGTTCTTCGTATTTGGCCTTCACTTTTCCTCCTTTGCCTCGGCCAGACTTGACGACTAGCGTGAATTCTTTTTCTATATCATTTTCTAAAAGAAACTCTGAAAAATTACATTGGACATAATAAGTAGGGAAAAGAAAGTATATTCTTACATATATGATTACAATTGCGCTCATATATGCACATATATATATATATATATATATATATATATATATATATATATATATATATATATAATAGGAGATGGATAGAAAGAAATAAATATCCCTGGTGAAAGGTATATCGAACGGTAGGAATCACTGGTGAAAGGAAATCGCAGGCGTTTTATGAGACTGGTGTTCATCTCGTTGTTGTTTATTTATCTTATTTTCAAGCTTTTGGGAACTCTGTAGCTGTCCTTTTTACTGTTGTTCTTGGTCGTGATGTTAGTGCATGATTGTTTGTGTGTTTTATTTTTTGTTGAATGTTGATTGTGGTAGTTTATTAGTTTCCTTTGTTTCTTGTGGCAGTCAGCATTTATATATTTTGTTTCTCTCGTTGTCCGTTTATGTATTTTATTTATTTGTGTGTATTTTTCGTATTGTTTGATTCTTTATGCAGTGGATTGTTTTTCGTTATCATAATCGTTGTCTTAGCTATAGATTGGTTCTACTTGTCTTTCAGTCTGTTTTTTTTTCTATTAAAGCTTTTGCCCATTATGTATATATATTTATCTCGCAACAAAATATCACTGTGTCTTTGTCAAAGCTCGTTCTTCATGTATCATTTGATTTTCTTCCAGACTTTGCGGGCTCTTGAGTCTAACTCAATTTTAAACGGGGAAAGTTGGAGCTCTTGATGTTGTTCCCTCTGTCTCCTTCTTTTTCTCCTTCTTATGTTGATGATTAGGAGTACTGGCTTGTTCTGTACTCTCTGGAGAAACCTAATTTGTGTTTGGGGACTTTTGTTTATAGGTATATGCGTGTACTGCAGGCTTGAACTTATAATTGCATCTTATATTTTTTCATGTTTGTCATGTTTAGGTTTTTGAGCCTGAACAGCTTGCTGAACTCGTCTTTCGCTGGCACTGCTGCCTGAGCAACGTGGCTGCCATACCCATTTTTACCTGTCTTCAGTCCTAGAAGTTGTCCCCTCTGTGCTGTTTGGAATGCGGGTGTCTTCGGTTTCTATATGGCCCAGTTTCCTCCGGAATAGTGGTATCACCTTAAACTTTTGTTTGTTTGTGGCGATTTTCTACATTTTATGAACTTATTTTCTTTGTCGATTTCTTTGGCTAGTATTTCTGCCAGGAGTTCAGGATTTCTGAAAGTGGCAGTAATAATCTAGGAGATGTCGTCTGCGAACTCGACATACAGCGAGTATTCCATGACCGGATCTGGGAGTTCGAAGGTGTAGATGTTGTATAAGAAGGGGCTTAGGCGCCCTCCTTGCGGTACACCTGCAGCCAGCTCGAAGTCTGGACGGTGTAGTCCTTAATCTGTATGTAACCCTTTCTTTCCGTTACATAGTCAAAAGTATTTTCTCTAGTCTTGGGGTTAGTCCTAGTCTTAGTATTTAATGCTGTATTCCAGTCCTCTACACTTTGTCAAATGATTCCTTGACGTCTCTGAGCACCAGGTCTGCATATCTTTTTGGTTAGCAATTTTCGCCAGCTTCTCTGTGATAATTGCAACCGCCGAATCAGTTTATTTCCCTCTTCTGAACTAATAGCTTGCCTGCCACTTTTAGGAGGGAGATTGGTCAGAAGTTCGCTGGTGTGTCAGGTGGCTTCCCGAATTTCGGAATGAAGATCATTTTAGCGATCTTCAATTCGTCCGGAAAATAGCCAGCGTTTAAGCATACATTCATTATTTTGTAGGGTGCATTGGTGAAGTTAAGTTTCTCAACTGTGTTTTGCCTGGTGCTCTCTGCCTGAAATTATGGAGGGTCGTTGTTAATTCCTTTGGTAGATGCGTTGTTGAAGGGGTAAGTCCTGTCAAGCACTTTTCCTAAATGGTCGTGGATATGATCTTCGAAGTCAAGGTCAAAGTGTTCGTTTTCTTCAGGTTAGATGGTAAAGATGTTGTTCTAGAAGTTTCTGAACTATTCTTCCGTTTCTTTTTCGTCATCTAGTTTTGTCTTATAGTCTTTTCTGAGGTAGGTGTCTTTGTCCGGTGGTTTACACTTTAGTCTCGATACGGTATTCCAAAAGGTTTAAGGGTGTATCTTTTCGTTGATTGTGCTTATAATGTCACTTCATAAGGTCGTCTGTAACTCCCTTAAGAGTGCTGTGATCTCCGTTTTTGCTTTTCTTAGTCGTCTGCTCCTTTGTCTGTCGGTACCTTGCCGTCTGATTTCTTCATAGAGACTTTTGTACTCGTCTGATAGGTCACGTAGTCCTTGAGTGCATAATGGTGCAGTTAACGTATTGTATGTTGTTTTAGGCACTGTTGCACTATATGCTTCCACCTTTTGTCGTGTCAGTGTTGCCAGTTCCTGGTCGATTTCTTCCAGTGTGGCCTCTTCAAGGAGTTGAGGGAAGTATTCATTAAGAAGAGTTCGGTACTGCTTCCATTTTTTTCGGAAGAAGCATTTCCTCTCGTTAACGAGAATCTGGATTAGACTTGAGGATATTTTGATTGTCGGGGCGATGTGGTAGCTTGGTATCAAGGAGCCGGGTAGAATAAAGTCATTATATGGAAACTGCGGCTGGTTAGAATGATATCTCGTTTTGTTGCGAATCGTTTATTTCTGAAAGTAGGGAACTCGAGTCCAACGTGTACTAAAATGTTCCTATTTAAAACGGTCTTCAAAGTTTTCCTTTGCTGTTTTATCGTCCGATATATGCGAATTCCTGCTACCTGGCGTTGAGATTTCCCCAAACAACACTATTTTGCCGTGTGTACAGAAGTGAAGTAAGTTGTGCATGTGGATGTAGTCTTGTATTGGATGTTAGTATCCTGTGGACACTACTAGGGGTCACAGGATGGTTTGGGAATCGAAAGCTAGATAGGATCCGTCTAGAGTAGGAAGTTCTTTGAATCGAAGACCCCTTCTGACAACGATGACAGCACTATCGTAACGCTATGAGCTGTGATTTTGAGAGATAACGTTGTAGTTAAAGATCTCCATTTGTTTTAGCTTAGTGTTAACTCCATGTTCAGATATCAATACAATGTCAGGGTCGTGTGACCAATTATGTTGCTTTATGTCGTTTTTTTGTTGTCCCAGCCGTCTGCGTTCATCTGTAGAATTGTTATATCTTTAGAAAGACTGTCTTGGCTGTCTAACCTTTTCTCGGTCCTTTTTTCTTGCTTCTTCGGGGTATAGGGGCTAGATGTTGGTGATCTGGTTTTTCCGGATCTTTTTTGGCGAAGGACTCCTGGTTCAGTCGCACCATCCTTAGGAGGAGGGCTTCCTCAACAACCCTCTCTGGGATATCTTAATCAGTGATGCTCACTGATGGTTCTATCTGTTCTTACATTGGAAAAGAATTTTGAATCGTGGTGAAGATTCTCAAGATGATCATTTTACCATGGTATGTTATTATCCTCTATTGAGGTTGAGGTAAATCTTACCCTTTGTCAGTTGTGGGATCTTTTAGTGCGTGCTCCTTGTTAGGAGGGTTGGTTTGCTGCTAAAGTTGGTTTGTTCTTTTCAACTGTTGGCTGGGGTGTCTCCTTTGTTAATGTTGGACTGCAGTCTGCTGGTTGTCTTGTACTGGAGGGGTGGAGACTGTCTCTATTTCTACAGGGACTGTTTGGGGTTGGCGTGAATGAAAGATTCACGCCAGATTTAATCGAGTATATTTTTTTCCAGATTGTTTCCTGCTGTTTCCTGCTGTTTCATTTTGTTTAGGATATGTCTTACCTTATATATACTCTGTTTCTTACCTAGCATTTTCATTATTAGTTGAAAATGGCATGTTGCCGAAATTAGTCCGATAGTTATAAATAAAATCTTGATTCAAATATTGTTGTTTACCATTATCTTCCAATGATATACATCACATCAATGTGATATCATGCATATATATACGAGTATATGCAGATTTGGTTAAAGACGCTAGCATATTTCGTCTTTATTTATTTTCTTTGGAAACTTTCCAGTTTTCTTTTATCTTTTTAGTTCATCTTGTAGTTGGTAAACAACTTCTCTTACGTGCTTGGCAAAAACTAGACTTGACTTTAATTGCTGAGCTTTCGATCACTGCAATCAAATTCAGTGTCTTTCCTCCTTTATCGGTGAAGAATGTTGGAGTCAGAATGAAAAGAAATGGTCAACGCTCAACGGTTTATTAAGAGATGAATTACAATTGAGAGAATTCCAAACATGTAAAATAGCGAAAAGGGGGGAAAATATAATTTAGCAGAGAAGGGATAGTTAATCGTATAAGTAAGAAGATAAAGGTTTCCGGAAACATGGAATTCAATTAGTTAGTGCTATACAGTACAATATTCTATTTATATTTTTACTCATAAGAGTGGAAAATATATAATCTTCTACGTTATGTATATATACAATTATTCCACATAATTATGATACACCGTTATTTCTAAATTATACAATTTAAAATTACTTTGTTTAGTTTGTTCAATATATCTACACTTCCTAACGGTTAGTTGGTTATTAAATACTTCTGTTCAGTTACTCTGATATTTTTTTATAGGCTAGTTAGTGCATCTATTAATTTTAATCACATCATATTTTTTATGTTAATTTTCACTGTCTTTTAATACATTCTATTAACTAATTTTGAATTAGATTGTTTCTAGTATCTAGTCGTTAATTATTCCAAATTGAGTGACGTTATTTGTTTCATTTCTCTTAATATACGCACACTGATTATTTTTACACTTTTACCGATTAATTTTCGTTTCGTCACATATATTATTTTATTGGGTTAATTCACTTATTGGGCTCGTTATTATTATTTCAACCGCTTAAACTTTTAGTCACTTAACACTTTACTTCGATTAATTTATTTCAGATGCCTTTTGTCTATTTTGATGTTTTTAAAGGTTGTCATATTCACTTTGTGTACACACTTTGTTGCTATGTAGACTGTGCCCTTCAAAACCATTGTTGCCACTTCCTCGGGTGGGAAGGGCCCCTCATAGGTGAAGTTGAACCGTTCTGTGGCTATGCCATGCATTAGTAGTTCTGGTTCCTCTTTTGGGGGCGAGCAAAGAAGTGAACCAAACATCTTAATGCCCACGTCAGCACCGTCAAAGAAGTATCCTTGTTTGAAGATCTCATTATTTTCGGTGAGGAGTACCTCCATGTAGTTAGTTTCCAGTTCCTCTTCTTCATCCGTGGTTGTTTGTTCGTTGTTTTTTCTGCCTTTTTTTATTCCTTTCTTTTTTCTTTTCTTCTTCGCTCATATATTCGTTTCTTTCCTCATTTTGGAAGTTTCTTATTTTCTTTTCTTTTTCTTTTTGGGGTCTTCCGTTGGGATCTGTTTTGCTTCTTCTCTGGAAAGATGTCCCACTTGAGGCAGGTCAATGGACTGAATGTTCCAAGGTTTTGCCGAGGGCGGGTTTTCGGGGAACCAAACCTTTTTCTTGGTCCCATTCTTCGCAAGGAGACGGTTAAGTTTGATTTATTTTTGATTTTATTTATTTATTCCAAATTAATCCAATGTACAGTATAAACATATTACATTTTAAATCTTAATTACAAGTTACAATAAGTACTTATACATACTCGTATATATGTATATACATACGAAGATTAGTTATGGGCCCAGAAACTTAAAACTTAAGACTAAGCATAACATTATCAAGAATAAAATCCCTTCATGTTTATAAAAATATAAACAACTTAGTATACATTTGAGAACCTAACCATTGTAAAGATTGCAAATAACGAATAATTATATTATTTAAATTCAGAGATAAATTAAAAAACTATTTTATTTCCAGCGATTATTTCAAAAGATCTGTAGTTAACATAGTCAACAGTCTTATATGAATAATAACATATTTATAATGTATAAATCAAAGTAATAGTAACAGTATAATAGTGTACGGTAGCAAATAAATACACAATAACAAAAACTGAATAGAAATTTAGTAAGCCGAAATTATATTGTTTTTAAGAGCGTTTTTGAATTGCGCTCAATTGGTTTGTGATTTCATATTGTCGTCCAAGCCATTCTATATTTTGATAGATTTGTACAGAAAGCTACATTGTGATTTTGATTTTGAATACAAGGGTGAAATCAATTTTGTTCTTTTGCGGGTTTGGTGATTATGGGTATTATCAGATGTTTGTAACATATTAAATATATAGTTATTAGAGGAACACTTTATTGTTTTGTAAAGGAATAAGGATGTTTGAAAAACAAAGAGATCATTTAATTTTAGAATTGTGGATTCTTTAAAATATCGATTAGTGTGCTCTTTGTAGTCAAGTTGATGGATGGCTTGAATCGCTTTTTTTCTGTAATATGACTAATTTATTGAGATAATTTTGATATTTTCCAAACCAACTCTTTATGCCATATGTCAAGTAAGGTTGCACCATTGTCATTTATAAAAAGTGGAGAATAGATTTAGGAAGAAACTTATTTAATTTATATAATATTCCAATCGATTTTGATAGTTTTGTTGAGATATGCGTAATATGTTTTTTAAAACTCAGACTTTGGTCAATAAAGATGCCTAGGAATTTGATATGAGTAGTTTCATAGATTATTCCGTCGCCAATTTTAAGAGAAAAGAATATTCATATTTGGTTTTATTTACATTTATTGATAGTTTATTAACATTAAGCCACATGAAGACATTATTGAGTTCTTTATTTATTGTAGATGCAATGTTGCTCGGTTTGTCATATGGCAAGGGAGTTGATAAGGCACTATCATTTGCGAATAATATAAATTTAAACAGAGATGATGATTTAACAATATCATTAATATAGATTAAAAATAACAGTGGCCCGAGCACGGAGCCTTGTGGGACCCCAGTTGTAATATTAAGGTGGAATGATTCTTGACCATTGACGGAGACAAATTGCTTTCTTTCAGTTAAATATGATTTGAACCAATTTTGACAGTTGCCTCTAATTCCGTACAGGGCTAATTTTGACAGTAGAATATTATGGTTGACACAATCGAAAGTTTTTTAAAATCGAGAAAAATTGAGAATACAATGTGGCCCTTTTCAATGTTATCATATAAATATTGAAGGTGTTTAATTATCGCCTGAATCGTTGATTTCTGACGTCTAAAGCCATATTGGTGTTTATACAACAGTGAATTAGATTCCAGTAATTTATAAAGTTTATTGAATGCTATTTTTTCAAATATTTTACTGAACATTGTAAGACAGGAAATAGGGCGGTAATTGCTGACGTTTGTTAGGTCTCCGGCCTTTGGTAACGGTTTTACCCGAGCAACTTTTAATACACTTGGGAATATAGCCTGCGTAAATGATTTATTAATTATTGATGCTAAAATTGAAGCAACTATATCAGAGATGTATTTTAAAATTTTAGTGGAGATTGAATTAATACCTGATTTTTATATTTTTTAGCGAACTAATGATTTTTTTTATATCGGCTACGCTTACAGGAGAAAAAACAAGGAATTTGGTACATTAATCTCATTAAAATACGAAAGAAAAGATTTATCGACTATTTTGCAGGATTCTGAGATTTTTTTACCTACGTTGACAAAAAATTTATTGAATTCATTCGCTTTTTCATTATTGTCATCAACCGGTTTACCGTCAATGATAATTTGTTTAATTTGGTTTGTTCCTTTAGTAATTTCAGGTTTTATCACAGAATTGATTAATTTCCAAGTTTGTTTAATATTGTTTTTCGTTTGATTAAATCGTTCATGGTAATAATTTTTCTGCCTATTTTAATTTGGTTAGTAACTTGATTCCGAAAATTTTTCTATGTGTGTTCTGGAATTTGACTAAGCTTATAAAGAGAAAAGTATTTTTGACGTTTTTTGATGTTATTTCTAATTGCGTTTGTTATCCAAGGTTTTGTTTTGTGTTCATATGATAAGGTTTTAGATTTTAGAGGACAATTAAGTTTAAAAGCATCGTCTAGCCTTGAAATTAACTCTTCGGTAGCAGAATTGATGTCATTTATATATGAAATTTCATATAGATTATGATTTAGAACATATTTATAGAAGTTTGATAAGGTATTTTCAATAATTATTCGGTAGGTTATTGTACGGTTTTGATGAATATTGTTCGAGTTGAAAAAAGACTTTTGTATCATGAATATAGGAAGATGGTCCGATATGTCACAAAGGAGAATACCGGAAGAGTAATTTTCGGGGTGAACTCTGAAAATATTGTCAATTAGTGTTGCTGAGTTTTGTGTTATTCTTGTTGGTTTTGTTATAATTGGAAGTAAGGAATGAGAATAAAAAGTATTGAGGAAGGACTGAGTTGATGCGTGGTTTTCAAAGTTTAATAGATCGAAGTTAAAATCTCCTGTAATTATTATGTCGTCATAGTTTGTAACATTGAAGTGATTGATTAATTCAGTAATCTTATCTAAAAACATCTCTGGGTCACCAGAAGGAGTTCTATATACGGTTCCAATGATTATTGTTTTACCATTTGATTTTACTTCGATAAATAAAGTTTCAATATAGTTATAGGAAATACTGATTTCGTCAACTTTTTTAGTATTGAGTCTTTCAGATATATGCACGCTTATACCTCCCCTTATCTTGTTTAGGTCGCGTAGTGAATGAAAAGAGCTATAGTTTGGGACACTGATAAGGTGTTTATTATTATTTGTTAGCCAACTCTCGGTGAATGCCAAAACGGAAAATTTATAATTAAGTGTTGACAAAAATATTGAAAATTCATCAATGTTTGCGTGCAAAGATCGAATATTAAGATTTAAAATGGACAAGTCTGTTTTTTCAAATGAAAATGTAGTGTTAAATTTATCACAATCGTATTTGGATATAATTCATCAAAATGGTTTATGTCTGGATCAATATTATTGAAGTGATCGAGTTGTTCAAACATAAAGGTAGTTCTATTGGAATTTAAAAATTGAAGGTTACAAATTGAAATTACGTATAAAATATCTATAAACAGTTAAAATACTATTTTTATGATAACTTTAATAAGAGAAAAAGGAATAAAGTATGTAATACAATTGAAATAAAAGTAAGTGAATGCTAGATCAAAACATGGTATATTTGTTGTTTTTTTCTTATCTAAAGCAGTAATCTCGCCGGAGCTATTATTACTGATCGTTCCAGAGATTCTCACCATTAAAGTCTGCAAGCGTCGAATTGAGGTGCTCCGACAGAAATCTTTGAAGGGGGGCAGCTCGGGTATTGATAACTATACGTAGGTCACGGTAAGATTAACCAGGTTTGCCAGATGAGCGTAGATGACCATAGCCATAACCACTCTACCCTCTTTTGGCATCACCAGCTTCGTGGTATTTGTTCTCTTGTTATTCTTCAGGGCCGCTGCTTCCGCGCAGTTAATTTTTGTTTTTGCCTCCTTTTCTTTTTGGTTTTGCTTGCTTTTTGTACGAATAGCTTCCTCGAGGATGGGGCACTTCGTGGCCAAGACCATGTGCACCCCTCCTCAGTTAACACATTTTTTGTTTCCTTTCCTTGCATTCTTTCCATCCATGCTCGGTTTTGGCGCAATTGGAGCACGCTACTTTAGTTGTTGTGTAGTCTTTTGTGCGATGCTTCTCGAATGCAAAGCACTTATAGCAGCATTCGATTGTGATAAATTCTTCTGTTTTTATTTCTTTGGGTGACACCTTTAGGTAAAACCCGAGCAGCCCTTGATTTTTTGCTTTTTTCGCCATTCCTATATTAGAAAAAATGACTTTAACGATGCTTTGGCATTTCCCGAACTTTTACACATCGGTGATGTTGGCCCAGGGTTGCTTAGCAGTGACCTCTTCTTTAATCTCTTTTTTAGAGTTATCTGTAAAAGAGGGTCCAAGCGCGGTAGGATGATTGTCCGTTGGACTAGTATCTCTTGGGGGATACTAGCCTCCTACCCGATTTTGTTCAGGTCGGGCTTTGCTTCATCAGAGACCAGTTGCTTTCTATCCTCCATGGAGTGGCAGATGGTCACATAGCCGGTAGAAGTGTCGATAATTCTAATGAGGAGGATGTTAAGGTTGTGGTAAATACTTTCGATGACGGCCGTTCTCATAGATTTTGTTCCTTTCTCCCCCCGATAGTGCGGAGGGGAACACACTTGCATTCTTGAGGGACCAACTCCATGGGGCCAAATGGATAGAGTACTCTTTTCCCTTGGGCTCCTTAGTTCTTCTCGTTTGTTAAGAACTCCCCGTTATACGAGCGGAAAAATAAAGTTGTCTGGGTCTTCTCAATTTAATCCGCCTTTTCCACGACTAGACATGATGAAAACTCAGCTTTCTTCGGCTACCAACTTAATATATTTAATAATAACCAAAATAAAAAGAAAATGGATTTTATGGGACATTTATTCCTCCTCGCTTAAACGTTATGTCATTTCTACGGGCGTTTGTCCTGTTTAATCGGAATTTTAAAACAACTTTAATGTTCGATTCCAGCCCGTAGTCTGGATGTTGATAGCTGACCTTTCTTCGTTAATTAATATAGCTGGAGCTAATTTTGGTAAGTTAAAAAAAGGTTTTAATAATTCACTACCGCTTTAAGCAATATAGGTTTAAAATTTGATAAAATTTAATAAAGAAAAATGAATTTAGGTTCACTGACTTTTTCGTTGTCCTTAGATCATTCTCAAAACAAAGTTCAATGTATGTCTTTCAAATTTAATATAAATCTTTTTGCCAGCATTGGCCACTTAAAGTCATTTTGACCCGTTATTTCATTTTTTGTAGGGTGAAAATTCATTAACAAACAGAAGACTTTTTGAAGTATTTTTTAATGCTGGCATATCTTCGAATTCAAATTCTATATTAGCTGGAGTTTCTTTTTCAAAGCAAAGTTTGAAAATTAAAGAAGAAAAAGATCAAGAAATTCATAAATTTGTAGAGTCAGTACATAAAATATGTAGAAGAAAATTGTTGAATCCAGCTGTGTGAAGATATAAGAAGATGGAAGAAAAGTATAAGGTATGGCTTGACAACATTTTAAATGTCCTTCTTTAGAAGAAGGAAGAACAATACAGGAGGAGAAATACTATGTATGCATAGGAAGCGAATGCGGCCTATTCTGAGGCGGAAACAAGAAAGACATACGTCAAACTAGAAAATGAGAACTCAACTAAAATTCCTATGTGCATACTGTATGCTTACGTCAGCAAACTGACACAACCCGGAACATTCGCCAAGGAATTGAACCGAATGCTTGCCATCAATGGCATAAGTGAGATGTTGGTCCCAGATGAACCTCCATCAGGGGACGTGCTCCAATTGCAGATCGAACCGAAGCAGATGACATAACAAATACAAGAGCTCCAAAGGAATGACCGAAATCAAAGGAAAAGGTCAGGCGGCCCGATCCAATAATAGAGGCCAGACAGAGATGGAGGTAGCTGCTAAAACAGGTAACGTGACCAAACAAATGGAGGCCTCAAATTCGAAAAAGAAAGACACGTAACCCTCAGATTCCACGGACACATCGGACTCATCGGACTCAGAAGTTGCTAACAAGGATGTTTGCCGCAATAAAGGAAGGAAGGGGGCCGTTAGGAAGCTCGACGATGATGGAATTAACTTCTCAGTCTATGCTTTCGAACAATTCCACTTCCCTAAAAACCTTGACACCAACAAAATTTTCGTCTGAATAAAGAAAGCATATTACAAATGTCACTTTGACGCTCAATGTAACGAGGATACTGTTGAGGAGGCCATTTACAACCAAAACGTTACTCTCTACCTGGAAACATTTGTAAAGATCACCCCAGTGGAATTCAAGATGAGGAAGAACGGGAAAAGGATGTTTACAACTAAAAAATACTAAGAGCCAGAACACAGAATAGAAATCGCGAACCACAAACTAAGGATCGTGACACTCAACCTTGATGGATGGAAAGGAAAAAGCCACTGCATAGGGAAATAAATATATTCCCTGTGTTTTACCCCGACATCTTTTAATCACGGAGAAATATATCAACAGCACTTCCAGTCAAATAAAGATACCGGGCTGCCGAGTTGTCACTAAGAACCATTCTCAGGAGAGGTTTGACGGTGCTGCCGTTGCCATCAAAACGAATATATCGTCAGCACTTCAAGTCAAATAAAGATACCGGACTGCAGAGTTGTCACTAAGAACCATTCTCAGGAGAGGTTTGACGGTGCTGCCGTTGCCATCAAAACGAATATATCGTTCAGACATCTTCCAAAACTGGACGAGTCCTTTGTGTCAGTGGAGTTGCCACACTAGTAGGCAATCTCATGATAGCGGCAGCATACCAACCACTTCGACGATCGAACTTGCCCCTCACTAAATTCTATACCCTGTTCGTCCCGGGCAGAATGGTATTTTGGGGGGAATACCTCAATGCAAGATTACGAACGGCTGACTGTGGGAACACGAACAACAGAGGCCATAACTTGGAAATGCTTATGCGTCGAAAGAACATCCAGAGGATATGACCAAATTTGCCGACCTATATCACCTCTCGGGCAGCAACAAAGCCCGACATAGTCATGACAAGTGACGGATTCCTATTCAATTACCGTAGCGAGAAGGGTCCAACAATACCCTGTGACCATATAGCACCTTGACGACCATCTCACTCGCACCTTTCCAGCTTCCTGCCGCCATCCTCAAAAGCTACCTTTGGCCAACTGGAAACGCTATAGGGAAATCCTAGGCAGATATGAACCAGCGAACCTAAGCGGAGCAATTTTATGAAGAGATCTACGGGGATCTGGAGAGGATAACAGCCTGCATCATCGAGGCTTACCACAAGTGTGTACCTATGAAAGGGTACAAGACTCCTTCACAACCCAGATGGACCGTGTAGATGAAAGAAATTGCTAGGCAGCACATTTAGGTGTACAAAGAAATCAGAATAGCACGTAGAATTCGGGAAAAAAGCTATCTGTAACGTCGCCTGAGTGAAGAACTGAAGCAGGCAATAAACCAGTAACAGTCTGAAATCTGGCAAAGCCTGATGGCCAAAGTAGATAAAGAAGTGAGACCCGTAAAGTTCTGGCGATTATTAAAGAAATTAAACGGCCTACCAATTTGAGAGAAGACCCGCATTAAGGATGGCAATGACTACTTGGAGTATCCTTGTGGTTTAACAAGACAGATCCCGCACTTTTTGGAAGGAAATCTTTTCAATTACAGTTGAGAATGATACAGAATTCGACCAGGAGCTCGAAGGTCAGCTAATTGAAGATTTTATTTAAAAAATACATCGAACACACCCAGAGTCCTATGTCAACGAAGGGAAGGAGATGGCAGGCTATGGCAGAGCAATAACAACCGAAGAGGTCATGGCAACCGTAAAAATCTGTGAACAAAGGGCACTAGACTGGACAGGCATGACTAAAACCAACTTAGTGCATGTCTCGAGGAATTCATTCCAACAATTACGAACATATACAACGCTTCCCTGAATACAAGCTACTTTCCTCACAGTCAATAAATGCCCCAAATCATTTTATAACGAAAGGAAAGAAGCCCACCAATCAACTGGTGGATTACAAGTCAATATCCCTTTTCGAGTTCATAGGCAAAGTCTAAGAGAAGTCTCTAGCAAACAGGCTACAAGATCACCTAACGGAGCTGGAAGCCCACAAACCTTAGTAACACGGGTTTCGAAAGAGAAATGTGACTGATACAGCCCTCACCGTTTTCACCGAAAAATTTGCCCGCTTTAAAGTTAAAGGGAAATACGTAGACATGGTGATGCGAGATGTTCAAAAGGCCTTCGATAAGGTTACGCTTAGAAGTTTACAATAAAATATCTTGGGCCTCCTAGCAAAAACGGATCCAGGAAAGAGTCCTCTATGATTATATCATGGAAAGAAAAGCCTAAATTTCGATTGATGGCTACAGAGTGCCCGAATTCGAACTTGAAGTTAGTGTTTCACAAGGAAGTTGTCTGAATCCAATGTTGTACGTAGTGTACATATTGAACCTACCTGCTCAAGTTGGAAAGGATGTGATGTATTTGCAGTTTGCAGATGACATCACTCAAATTATCCCCAGTACTTATAAGAACGCTGGGGTTCAAGCATGGAAGACAGCTAACGAAATCGAAAACATCAATCGATACGAAAAAAAGTTGAAGATTAAAACCAACCGCCAAAAGTTCCAAATTCTACCAGTAAACCACCAGAAAATTCACGACATCGGTGTGCCCGAGAGTGGTCATAAAGGCCGTGAGTTCTACCTCTCTCAGGCAAATGCAGAGAGTACAGTACCTAGCAGCCCTACTGATATCTGGGGCCCACAAAATGGACGATATTCAGCAGACAGAACTGCACGCAAGAGCAGGATTGAAGCCATTGAATATGGAACTCCAGAAGTTAGGGAGAAAGACCCTAGACAGAATTAAAGAAGAAATACTCCTAAACACCGACAGACACATTCCAAGAATTTAAATTGGAAGCGCCACCAAGAGAGCACTTGTCGCGAGTGGAAGAACATGCTCCCGAGAGAACTCAAATGAAATATTCATCTGATAATAACCCCCCCATAAAAACAAATACAAGACAAGGACTAAAGAGGAGAAGTGCCCAACTACAATGGAAATACCAGACACCGAAAATTAAAAATGAAAAATAATATTAAAAAGAGGCCAATTGCCCACGGCAATTACAATTAAACAAGAACAAAAGGAGGCAAAGCGCTTACACTGAAAAACAAATAATAAAAGAACAAAAGAGGCCAAATCCCCACTAACCCGTGCGATAAATAAAAATTAGTTAAATGAAACACAAAATAGAAACCTAAGAAGATAGCATATACAATAATTCTAAGTCTTCAATGCTATGACGGTGAAAATAGAAAAAAGTGTATTTATATATTTATAAAAAAATACCCCCAAAAATAAAATAAAAAATAGAGAAAATGAAAATAAAGAGAGAGAAAGAAAAAATAAAACAAAAAAACTACAGCAATAGTCGCAAAGCGCCTAACCCCACTACCAGTAAAACACTTATGGCGAAAAAGGGAAACAAAAGAGCGTAAGGAAAATAAAAGAAAAGAACTCAAGAGATGTCCTCTACACCAGGGCAATACTCAACTTAACTTTTACCTATATTCATCTTATACACATTTAAAAAATTTATTCATCTTATTTCATCTCATTATTTTTCATTCCGACCCCAACATTCTTCACCAATAAAGGAGGAAAGACACTCTGAAGATGCTCGCATAGATTGAAAGCTTAGCAATTACGGTCAAGTTTGTTTTTTACCGAACACATTTCAACTACAAGACCAACTACAAGATGAATTCAAAAATGATCGTCTTGTCATGAGGAAAGAGAAAGCCTTTAAAGTCTCCAGCCTTGAAGCCTGCTTGTCGAGATCTATAAACGAAAGAATAAACTGGTAAGGAAATTTCCCTTTAAGAGATCTAGATTTGAAGAGGAAAAAGAGCATTTATTAAAAACTATTCATATACGATATTTGTAGTATATATAAAATAACTTGCTAAAGTTTATAATTTTATTGGTATTGAAGAGGAATTTTCCTGCTGAAATCATATCAATAATCACATTGTATACGCCTCTCTGCAAAAGCTCCTTTGCCTGCTTTATAGAAACCTAAGAGGATAGCATATACTATAATTGAAAGGCTTTAATGCTATGACGTTGGAAATAGAAAAAGTGTATTTATATCTATATAAAAATAAATAAACATAAATAAATAAATAAAATATAAAAAATAGAGAAAATCAAAATAAAGAATGAAAGAAAAAATAAAGCAAAAAACTGCAGCAATAGTCACAAAGCGGCTAACCCCACTACCAGTAAAACATTTATGGCACAGAAAGGGAAGCAAAAGAGAGTAAGGAAAATAAAAGAAAAGAACTCAAGAGATACCCTCTACACCAGGGTAATACTCAACTTCTCTTATACCTATATTCATCTTATACACATTTAAAAAATTTATTCATCTTATTTCATCTCATTATTTTCATTCCGACCCCAACATTCTTCACCGATAAAGAAGGAAAGACACTCTGAAGATGCTCGCATAGATTAAAAGCTTAGCAATTACGGTCAAGTTTGTTTTTTACCAACCACGTTTCAATTCAAAAAGAGATGAACGTAGAAGAAGTTGTTTACCAACAACAAGATGAACTAAAAAATGCTAAGAGGATTTTCAGTAAGAGTTGTTCAATAATATCTTGGTATTTTGAGTAACTCATAATTTAAAAATGTGTATATAGTTAATAAAAACTAATTACCGATTCCCTATAAATCAGATCAATACATTTTTATAACTACTAAACTTCTATTTTAAATCAGTGTCTCAGCCTTAAATTATAAGCTAGTAAAGATGAAGAGCTCTCAGCTACTCTTGTGCTGCAGAAATTTAAAACGTCGGTAAGTGGTAAGGTATGAAATCTGCATATCTCCATTTAATTTTTAGGAACAGAGAGTGCCCCAAACTCTTCGAAACTGCTTTTTCGTCAAAATGAGACAGAATCTTTTTACTAAAGGAAGTATACCTGCATTGGAGCACCTTTCACTATCTATTGGATAAAAGTTTAAGAGAAGACTAGCACACTTCTGGTATTTATCATTTATATTTTTCTCTGATTATTGCTAATTACTCTATTTAACCATTGTCATTCATAAACATCGATAGAATTTAATGTCCTTTCGGAAATTTTGGAAATAATCTTGCCATGCCTTTTCAAATAAATTATGTTAGGCTCGATTTTCTCTAAAAGAGAACGAGAGACACTAATGGGGATCAAAGTGGCTCAAAGATTGATTAGATTGGCTAGACGATGGGATATTTGGGGAATTAACGATTGATTATGCTTAACACATTTAGTAGATTAAAGGTATAGGTGAAAGTAAGTGATTGGATGACTAGTACTCAGCAAGTGGGATATGATAGATCAAATTATATTTTAGCGTACCGAGTAGTGCAAACTAGCGGAATATAATCTTCGCTTGAATAAGTCTTTTTGAGACTCAGGATGGCACAGTGTATTCACCACTCTCTAACAGTGATTTGAACACGCAGGAAGCTGTTCTACCCTTGTCTACTCTACTTCAATCTCTATTTTGTTTTTCGTCCTTGTTCCTACATCATTCTATCTAAAATGGTCCCCAGACGCGGGTGGGAGAAAGTTATCTTCTTGGATAACATTCATAAGCAGTGTTCGTCGTCTTCTTTTAAAGAAAATACGCTCCGCTTCTGGGACGGGGCTGTGTAACGTGCAGAGATGTGTAAGCGACAATTTTGAAAGCTTTGCTTGAAATTATCTTTTATGAGACGTAGGATGGCGCAATGAAATCGCGATTGGCTAACAGTGGCCCGGCGAATCTGTTCGCAACTCGCCTACGCTGCTTTAGTTCTTTATTTTATTCTTCGCCCATACTCCTACACCTTTCTATATATCTGTAAATGGCAAATAATCTGAGGGCGTCCAGGAATTTTTGCACCCTTGACCCATAGTTTTCGTGGACAAGGCTCGTGAAGCCGTTAAGCAGCCAACTATACCAGGGGAGCAATGAGAGGGAGAATTTTCTAACTTGAGAAATATAGAGGCCCAAGTCATAAAAGCCAAAGCTTTGTCTTCTCGAAAAGAGATTCGGTCTGCAGGCTGAACAGCCGCAACCTTTATCAAGCAGATAAGATTCATATTGATTTGAAAAGAGATAGTGTGTTTGAATGCAGTAACAAGATTAGCTATACATGACATACGTGAAAAGTAAGGGCTTTGAGATATTTACACAGATTTTTAATTGACCCGAATTGGCACTCCTTTTAGACCAAATTGTATGGCCAAAGTGGTTCCTTTATTTGCATCTCTGCGGCAGTGGACCCAAAACCTTAACGCGACAGCGATGCCACTAGCATACACAGACTGTCTGAGCCTCTCTCAAAGAGTGTAGGAGTGGTTTACGAGTTCACTCCCTGTTTTTTCATTACAAGTTTAAGGTTGGCCACTTTTTTCTCGTCCAGAACATTAGTGATTACTTCCTTGAAGTAGTTCTCTACTGGATGGAAGATGAGACATTGAGCTAGTTTACTAGCATCAGTAGAAAAAATGAAAACGAAGCTCAAAAAGGTCTGCGAGCATCTTGATAAGAAGCCACGACGTGATAAAATATCAACTGAACCTACTTACATCTTTTGCTTACTCATTTTGCAATACGTGCCCTCGTGGCCAAGGCTGCTGCACAAATCGGCAGTACACACGTCCGTTGTTGGAAAACCGCAGAAAGAGAGGAGCCCTTGCACTTCCTCTTTTTTTCTTTTTGCTCTCCTCTTTCTTCTTTGTAGAATAGGGTAGAAAGGGACACACTACCACCTACCACTAAAAAGAAGCCACAAATCAGAAGGCGTCAGTATCATTAATAATATGGCTGACCTGGGGACCTCAGCTCAGCTGAGTATCTCTCTTTTCCTCTTTTACAATTTGAACCCGTGCCGTCCCATAAAGATCTTGCACACGGGCAGACATAGGAAAGTGGTGTCTCAAACGAGTCAATGGGCATGAACAGGAAATACCGTCGCATCTGGGCATCCCAAGAGCAAATTCCAAATCGAGAGGGGTTTTCAAAAATCTTCCCTCTAAAGGTTTCGGGAATTCCATGTTGTGAGTCAATAGAGTCATGGCACGTTAAGAGAATAAATACCATATGATCAGTGTCGTGGTATGACATTAGATTATATCAATACCATATTATATCTAAGGGGTGGGGGACCAATAACTTAAAGGGGAACCGACAAGGGACGGAACGCCACGAGTATCGACTCACGGAACAGCGAGAAAAAGTGCAACGAGGTTAGGTAAAGTTTGGGCAATGGCAAAGCTCAAGGTTATTTAAAGAGGCTTGTACAAAAATACAATTTTATTTACATAAAAAAAAGTGAATTAATGGGCAAAATTAAATTCGTAAATGAGGGGGGAATTGCAGAGTTATGCGTCAGACTCTGAAGTTAACAATCAATGTATTACAGAAGGAGAGTAGTCAAATAGAGAGGATTAACTCAAATGGGTTGCTGAATGGGGAGAGGGGTTGGCTTACGGAGGATTCTGGGTGAGACATCAGGGTAAGCTTCACAGATGTCTTCTGCAGGCAATAAACGTAAGGCAAGGGCGCTTGGAGCTTCTGATCTGGAAGTTAACGTGATGATGGTTCTCCAAAGATGGGGGGGGGGTAACGTCCGGTCCAGGGGAGAGTATTTCGGCCAACCAAAAAAAAGGGGCAAACGAAGAGGGCTTCGACAGGAGTCGAAGAGTGGAGTAGGAAAAATTGCTCAGTACCGATGTTCAAAGGGAATTACCTCACTGACTGGGGCTAATTCCAACACACAAATAGCTCAGCCGTCACTTTGCTTTGTTGTTAGCACCTGATTTAACCCTAGGAGAATCTTCTTGGGTCCCGGCAAGGCTCCTCAACTCTGGAAGACGAGCCCTATATATATCCTAGGCTCCCCCCCCCCCGCAGGGGGCGGGGAAACAGCGCTACTCTCGACTGGCCTCTAATCTTTACGCCGAGGCGATTCTAACCCTCATAAATGTGGTCCGTGGTGGACGCGTTTCAAGGCTACCGTTTGTTGATAGGGGAGGGGGAGGCTTAGTAATTTAAGCCTAACCAAAGTCTCCAGGGCATGGATGTCACTTCCGTGCTGAAAAAGAAATTCCACGTAGAATTCCCCCACATTCAGAAACATCTAGTCTGTGATTATTTACGTACCCAATAATCAGTTTTTAGATAAGATGGTCTTGAAGACTCGCCCCGCATCAAATCTTTCATCGTGGCATCGCCCATAGATGTGTCTGGAATACCATCCGGCCCGTGTCCCGTAGGTATCGGTTCTATCCGTGGGGCCGGCGCGCCTACCACCTGCCCAAAGTTAAAGGGAACCGACTGGCTAGAAAACGATGATGTTATTTGTAACCTTCGAAGCTCGGGACAGGAGCCCGCTGGAAGATTCCCACGATAGCATCCTTCAAGGGATATCTTTTATCTATCCAATGACTTCGGAGAAAGATCAGCTTAACTGCGGCTTATCTCGTACTCGATTCAATCCGGGTAAAAACCTTTCCCATTTTTAATCGTTTAAGCTATTCCTCTACTTATGTGATTAACTTCAGAAGAATATTGTTATATTCGAGCGTTTTAATCAGTCGCTGATAGATGATTTTGTTAAACTCTATAAAAAGAGGCATGTAGATCATGTTAACTGTTCTGAACTATTTGATGAAATATTAGGGAAAATTATTAAAGTTCGTGTTGTGTCTTCGAAAACTGGTGTATAAAGTCCATCGTCTTCTCGTTTTCTTTTATAATTTTCTCTTAAACAATTAATTCAATTAGTTTAATAATCAAGTATGTTAGATTATTTTAATTGTATTTTGTTCGGCAGTGATAATACATTGAATATTTCTGGAACGCCATAATCTTTTTTTATTTAATTCATATTTTTGTCAAGAGTAATAACAATGATCTTTTTTAAATATTAAAGGTGATAGGATGCATTATATCTGACCAAAGGTGCCTTAGTATTTTTCTGACTATTTTCGTAAGTCAACTTTCTCATAGGCTATTTACATAGCATCATATTATGACCAAGTTTTCATCCGATATTTTCCAGTATAAACCTGAAGTAAAATGCTAGTCAATTAAGTATTTCAGCCATAAATTTTGCAACACTTCTTAAGGGTCGTTTGTATTTTTCAATGGACCAATGAAGTCTCTTATATAACATATTTTATTTACCAAAGTGTAAAAGACATGGATTATTTTACAGTATTTTGGCAAGGGAATCTTTTTATTTTCTCTTTTGAACGCTACGCTTTGGTTTGTGTATTGAGTATATATCATTCTTCTTAAGACTTTTTGGCATTAAGGTATGTTCGATTTATTATAATGATATTTTTGTGGTATTCATTTGTTTCCCATTTTGGTTGTTTACTTAGCTTACATTTTACGGAACATACAAATTATTAGATCTTTTCCTTATATTTTCTAATCGAATAAATTTTTTTACGATTTCCTATATCGTAAGTTTAAATTAGTTTTGTCGGCTCTTCCAAAATTGGGAAACATCATGAAGTTTGGGATTAGTAGATATGTATCAGGAATTTTAAATAAAATTGCTTTGTAGTAACTGCCATAAATGGATTCCAATGTTTATTTATGATTTTTTAAATAGGATCCAAAATGTTATTTTAACGTTAAGACGATCCTCTCGCTGTACGAAAGTTTTATAGTAAATTTAATAATTTTAATCGGGCAATGTCCAAATTTTAAGGGGTAGTTAAAACTTCTGACGATAATGAAGATATATGTTTTTCGTGAGGCTTAAGAGAGATTCAAACATCGCGTTCTCACTTGCACAATTATAAGATAATAATAATAAGTCTTTTGTAATTCACTCTTCAAGGCCTGAGGCCTTCCCAGAGCGCACGTTGTGCTGAGATGAGAATGGAAATTCAATGAAAATTCAAGAGGGAAAGAAGGCAATTCTGCAAAGATGCGTTTTCAGGAGACGCTTAAATGTGGTAAGAGAGGGAGAAGACCTGATTTCAGCAGGAAAAGCATTCCACAACTTAAGGGCGCAGATTAAGAAGGAGCAGTCCCCATTGAGCAGAGGGATAAACAAGGAATATTCAAAAAAGGTGCATGTGATGACCGAAGGGCCCGAGGGACATGGCGTGGCGGGAGGGATGAAGAGAGGTAAGACGGGGCCTTGTTGTTTATGGCCTTAAATGCAAAGAGAAGTATCTTGAAGTGAGTACGGGATCTGACAGGGAGCCAGTGCAGTTCATGCAGCAAGGGTTTCGAAAAAGAGAAGCGAGGGCGATGGAGGAGAAGCCGGGCGTCATAGTTCTGTACAAGTTGAAGGGGGCGGAGAGAGGAGGATGGCAGATTCACAAGCAGAGAGTTACAGTAGTCAAGACGTGAGGTGATGAAGGCATTAAACAGCAATCTCAAGACTTTGGCGATTTAAAGTGTGAGCGAATGCGAGAAAAGTTAAGAAGGAAACATAGAGAGGATTTCCCCAAAGTGCAGGTATGAGGCTTAAAGGAGAGATGCTCATCAAAAACAACACCCAGATTCCTAACGCAGTCAGAGAAAATGATAGTATTACCGCCCAGAGTAAGCGAGGGAAAAAGAGATTTAGATTTTTTGACAAGAGCAGTAATGCCGACGAGGAGGACCTTAGTTTTGGATCGATTAAGCCAGTCAGAAATGGAGGAGTAGGCAGCCAGGAGGTCAGTGATAGAGTAGGCAAGAGACGTGGGGGATGAGGAAACGAAAATCTGAGTGTCATCTGCATATAGCTGCAAGGATAGACCGTATTACGGAGAAGGGAACTAAGAGGGAGAATGTAGATACGAAATAGTAGAGGACCAAGGACAGAGCCTTGTGGCTCTCCAAATCAAATGGGGGTACAGTCGGATGAAACGTCGTCAATCACCACGGATTGGGTAAGAGACGAGAGGTAAGAGCGGAACCAGTCAAACACGGTGCCTGATATGCCGAGGAAAGAGTGGAGACGATCAAGTAGGACGGTATGGTCAATAGTATCGAAGGCAGAGGAGAGGTCGAGTAGAACGAGGATGGAGGCACAACCCCTGTCCGCGGCCCTTCGTAAGCAATCGGACACATTGAGAAGGGCGGTTTCTGTGGAGTGACCTGACTTGAAACCAAATTTATAGGTTTCATCAATGTTACAGGCCACCATGTGAATGGTGATGCGTGAAGCAACCACTCTCTCTAGAACCTTAGAGAGGAAAGGAAGTTGCGAAATCGGGCGATAATTGGAAGGGTCAGTCGGGTTCAGTTGAGGCTTTTCAAGAATCGGACGAATGTGGGCACGTTTGAAGGAAGACGGAACAAGACTAGTTGAAAATAAGGTGTTAAACTGTTGGGAGGATAGCAGGCAGAATTTGCCCCAACAGTTTAGGCGAAAAAATGTTCTTTGGTGAGCCTGATTTCTTAGAACGCGAGAGCATGGCTTTAAGCTCCAACGCGGTCACAGCAGGGAGAACAGATAAGCGGCTGAGGCAGAAAGTCAGGAAGAATGGCAGGAGGCAGAAGGCTGAGGGAGGAAGGCACGGAGGTTAGTGACCTTATCTGCGAAAAAATTCGAGAGAGTAGCAGGGCTAATGGGTGGGGAGACCTGGGCTGGGGAAGTAAGACGGGAGAGCAGGCGGAAGACGGTACGGGGATCATTCCTATTATCAGTAAGCAAATTACGTGAGTAGGCTTCACGAGCAGATTTTAATTTCGCCACGTAGGAAGATGTCATAAGTCGGAACGCCAGCTTGAGAGGGGTCGTGTCTTGCCCACGGGCGTGAGCCTTTCTGACAACTCTCTCATGAGCACGCATGGACTGCCTAGCACGGAGGAGATCTATAGAGTACCAAGGGTCACGGTGAAAACGGGAGTTCGAAGGGGTGCCCAGTGAGAGTGGGCATCAAGACAAGTGAGAAGGGGTTGCTCCAAAGAAGAGGAAAGGCAGAAGCATCAATGGGAGGAAGTTTGGATGCCACATCATTAGATAGGGAGGGAATATCAATGGAGGCTAATCGACGGAAAGGCTCAGGATTATGATACAGCTGCGGAGGTATATGGAATGTGATAGAGACGTCAGGTTGGAAATAAGACAGTCAGAGATTACAAGGTCTAAAATGTTACCGTGAGAGTGGGTAGGGAAAGAAACGTGTTGGGTGAGGGAAAAGAGATCAACGATTTCAGAAAAGGCTTTGAAATTAGGATTGTCGCCAGGAAGGTTGAAATCACCGATGATTATCAGAGAACCAGGGGGGGAGAGGCCAGCGAGGAGGTTACTAAATTCATCAAGAAAAAGCTCGAGAGAGGAGCTTGGGCGGCGGTAGAGGACTAAGATAGTTAGAGAGGGGGTGGAATCAGAGACATTGATGAGCCTCTCAAAAGAAAGAAGAGGAGGAGGGTGCAGATTATTCAGAGGGAAGGAGGCACTGTGAATGAGAGCAACTCCACCACCGCGAGAGTTACAAGAGGTATGGGAGTGGACATAACCATCAGGGGAGCGAGATTTAAACAGCAAGCAGAAGTGGCAAGCCAAGTTTCCGTGAGTCCAAGGAGAGTGACTCGAGTGTTAACGAGCAGGTCATGAATGTAGTCAGCCTTCTTCGAAAGGCTTCTGACATTGAGGAGAGACGCTGAGAGAACGGGTGAAGGGGCAGGTGAAGAAGAATCAGGGCTAAGTGGGGGGGGCTTGATTCAAGTAAAAGAGTTTTCTAAGAGCAGGAGCTAAACGGAAACCACGTTTAGTTTGGTGGCGGGAACAAGAAATTCCCAATGCATTAATGTTAGTTAGGGTCTTTTGAGAAACACTGGTAGCAGTTCCATCGAGGGCAAAAATCGTCAACTTATCAATCATAATACAAATTAGTTATGATTGCAATAAAGTTAAACGATCTCTATAGTGCATGAGCTTTCGTTTGTATTATATCTACAATTAGGGCCTCTTTCCTATAACTTTCATTTTGTAAAATATCTATGCCAAAAGACCTATATTTACTCTAGATTTCTTTTGTTTACATTGATTCAACCCCCTACAAATTTCTATTTGTAATAAAGAATTCTCATACTACATACTGTAAATCTTGCCCCACAGGAGAAAATGAATGAGTTAATATCATTCAAATACAAAATCAATTTTAATTTTTATTTGGATGACGCAAAATGGGTGGGTTGCTTGGTATGGCGCTACTACTAATTATTTATTAACATATTTGTAACAGTGGAATTGATTTGCGTTATTGTATTCAGGCTTACGAAGTATATACATACATATGAGGAAAAACCAGCGTCAAAATCAGATATTAAAATTAGGCTCGATTCCTCTTTACCAGAGCACAACATAACTAGAATGCAAGACTGAAAGGAAAGAATAACAATGAATATATTTTAATAAAGCTGAATATACAGAATAATGAAGGGAATCAAGTCAAGACAAAGTGCAGAGAGGAAAGTAAAAATGAAATGACTTTCCATTTAGAGCAACCTTCTAATTGAAACCAAGTGTTTACTCAACACAATTCATTTATTTTCGTCTACACTGCATTGATCATAAAATCGTGTAGATGATTGTCAGAATCAATGATAAACCTAACGTTCTAGATATTCGTTTTTATATTGAGAGCCTTACTAAAATAAACATATTTCGTTATAGTTATACCAAATTTACGATAGTCCATTCATGAATTTAAAATTCAAATTCAATGGATAAATATCTGGTTTCAGGAAGAAATATTTTCTCGCTTGCATAGGCGAGGGATTTTGCCACCGCCCTACATTTATTCTAAAGAAAGAGTGACCCCAATCCGTCGAAAAAGTGGTCATTGCAGATAATAAATTGCTTCCCTCTGTAAGTTAAAGATATCTAAGCCTGGTTTCTGGAGTAGCTATCTCTTCAAAGTAATAACATTCTTTTGTTGTTTTGCAAATAACAATAGGAGTCCAGTTACACTGAACTGATGGACATAGTAGCAAATTCCTAGATAAATTCACAAGAATAAAAGGGCACAGACTACATTTCTAAATCTGTGCCTCCCACGAAAATGGACATTCTATATAAAAATTGAAAACTGGAAATCTTCCCTCCGTTCCAAGATTAGCGGATAGAAATTTAATATTTTCATTTAACGTTAGTATATCAGTTTTAAAGTTCTCGGATATTGCATTATCATTCACTCTACCAACTTTAATCTCCTACCAAGCTTGCTTAGTTTATTGCCATTTGATGCTTGGTTAACCATGTTCTCTTCCACTTCAGCGTTTTTATGAACAACTAGTTAATACGAGGGGTGATCAGAAAGTAATGACAGTGAGACCGTAAATTTTGGTAGAACAGATGTATATCCAAACAGTTGTCTACATTCTTTCAAAATACTCCCTTCCTAGCCTCTATGCCGGGTTTCAATCCTCTTTACCACTTAATGATGCAGTCATGTTACTTAGAAGCTGGTATACCTTGTAGCACTGAAAATGATTTCCTGCATTCACAGAGAAACGACCAAAAATCATAGGGAGCAAGGTCAGGGGACAGAGTGGGTGGGCAAGAAGTGTGATCCCCTGTTGCTCCAGGCATTACACAGTCGGACCTGTTTTATGGGGTGCAGCACTGTCGTGGTGTAGCAAAATGGGTGATCGGCGGTAGGGTTGGTGCGGACTTAGCCTAATGTCCCAGGACTTGAGAAAGGACTTGGTAAGTTTTGTATTTGGCTGTGATAGTAGACTCTTGAGGCACCACATCCACACACATTGGTTTTTGAGAATTAAAGAAGATGGGGAAAAGGCGCGTCATACGGTGAAATCCTTCCTTCCCAATCTGAGGTCGAGGCTCTTCGTTACTCAACTATATTATGTTGGACTGCTTTTTCTGGTGGTGAAGAAGGAAATCTAACACTCATCTCTAGTTGCAACATCTGAGAATTGTTTTGATCCAACACTTATCTCCAATAGGAACATCTGAGAACCGTTTCGGACTATTTGGTTTCGAATTCATCCAGCCATAGACGAGAAAATCTGCACCCGTTTTGGATTCTGTTAGCAAATGGGGTATCCATCGATCACGCTTCTTCTTCATTTCTAATTTTTCATGAACGATGTCATGTGTACTCTTACAACTGACACAAAGCTTCAAAGATAAGAATCGAAGAGTAACAGTTGGATCATTATCAATGATGGCCCGGGCACGGATTGTTGTTGCTATGGTCACGGAGGTCCGGGAACGTCCAGACATTTGATCATCTTCCAGGTGCAAGACCTCGTATCCTGCAGGAAACACTTTCCAGTGATGCAATAATTACGCGCTGATATTTGTAATTTTTTCCAGAGTTTCCACCTAATTAAATTGTTGAACCTGAAATCTTCTTTCGAGAAACCCATGTTTCCGACTTGAGGGCGATACCAACAATGACGCAATCGCAAAATGTAACCAAGCCAAGCGGCGACAAGTTTAAACATATCACAACATGCAACAGTCGATGCTCCGCGCTACCTTCGCTCTCATCACCTATGGTCTCTCTGCCACCAGTCCGACTGTCATTACTTTCTGATCATTCCTCGTACTTTTAACATTATGCATGGTAGAATTTGCAGCCTTGGAGAATGAACCATGATTGCGAGAGACATTACGTTGGATGCATACATGGTCCACACAAGCGAAACAAATAATAGCATCAGATGGTTTATCTATTGTACTCCCCACCTAATTTTTAAAAGTACTTGTCTGAGGGAGATAGTTTTTGTTTGATTTTAGAAGGTAAAATGCGTCTAAGAAGTTTCTGTCTTCTTAGCAGTATTTAATGGCAACCTGCTATGCGCGTTGGTGTAGGCATCATCAAGAATTATATGGTGCTTTAGCTTTTTGCATTATTGTTGCTTGAGAAAGGATCGTACCACACGACTAAACGACGCCTTTACATGGCCGTCGACTATAAAACTTAATAAAGACTTTTAAATATTTCTATGTAGGTGCTTTCCCCATCATCATAGACGCTAGGAGATTTCTCAATTACTTTCTATAGAAATCTGATATCATTGAAAGCCAGTGTCGTAGAAAAGGCTCCCGACGATATACTATATATCTATTCTTTGTGGGGATTATTCTATATTCGAGTGCGGGGTTTAATCAGATGGCCGAGTATGACTCTACCTTAATAAATAGGCCTGGAGAGGGCTTATTTATCTTCAATATATTAAGTTGAGGACTAAGTTCTTGCGGTTTTTTTTAATGTTGTGTTGATTTAAGTTTTGTTGACGTGATTTTTTGCACATATTAAGAAACAATAATAAAAAATGAGAGCAAAATTTGCAAAAGTTAGGCTACGTCTCTTAAAAGCGTAGACTATAAGGCTTTTACTTAGGCTACGTCTTGAAGTTGAATATTTAGTCATTGCCAGTTATTTAAAAGTTGTGTTAATTTAATTTTAGTTCTGTACCCTCAAAATGGAATGTCAAGTTGAAAGAAAGGCGCATTTTTGAAACTTGTTAATCATTTTCAATCGAGACGGGAACAATGCAAACGCAGCCAAAGCTCGACACGATATTTGTGTTGTGTACGGAGAAAAGGCTTTATCAGAAAGGACAGCTCAATGGTGGTTTTCACGTTTCACAAACGGTCATTTCAATCTTAATGACAAAGAACGTTCTGGTCGTCCCATTAAGTTGGATGAAGATCGATTGAACGACCTTCTTCATGAAAATCCTCGTCAATCAACTAGAGAATTGGCTGTACAATTAGAGTCTGATCAGAAATCTGTAGTGAATCACCTTAATTCGATGGGAAAAGTTAAAAAACTCGGTGCATGGGTTCCGCACGCATTGAGTGAAACCAACAAACTTTAACGCTCCACGATTGCCGCAGGTTTGCTTGCTCGTCACAAGGCTACTCGTGGATATAAGGACAGATTTCTTTTCCGCATAATCACTGGCGACGAAATGTGGTGTGTTTCTGTCAACATGAACCATCAAAAGCAATGGCTTAGCCTCTTTAAAAAACACTTCCGCGATTAAAGCAAGGACTTGATCCATGAAAGACGATGTTGTGTGTGTGGTGGGATTGTGAAAGCATCATTCTTTATGAGCTCCTTGCGAACAACGAGATTGTCAATGCAGAACTCTACGTTCAACAAATGTATCGAAACGCTGAAGCTATTAGGGAAAAGCGACCTCATCGAGGTTATGGAGTCCTTCTGCAACACGACAATGCTCGTACTTACTTTGCCAATATGACAAAAGATGCCATCCAAACGCTTAATTGGGGAATCCTGCCGCATCCTCTATATTCACCATACTTTGCTCAATAGGATTTCTATCTGTTCTGTTCAAAATCCAGAGATTTTTATTGCAGATCAGATGCATCGAAAAACTAGTTGAACGTTGGGAAGAAAGGTAAATAACAACGGAGAATACATTATTGATTAAATTGCATATTGTTATCAATTAAAAATTAAGTTTTTCTAAAATTGTTAATGGTAATGAATAAATTTTATAAAAGCGCAAGAACTTATTTCTCAACCCAATACTTAAGAAGTGGAACGGAGCCCCAAGGATATATAATATTGTAAGCATTAATAAAAAAGTATTTTATTAATTAATCTAACAAAACAACACATGGAAAATATTTACATGACCTGGGATTAAAATGGGAGATACACATGAAATGAAAAAGGTCATAGGATAAATTTGACTAAGCGGAGGTTTAAGATTTGAAGGGGTTTAAATGACAAAACAAACAAGAAAGGAAAGGGTTTGCTAAATCCGTGTTAAAGCACAGAGTTACGTTGGCACAAATTTAATTAGTTAAATGCAATCCGTAGCTGACGTATTTATAAGGTCATCGTGAAGATGAAGGCGATTTGAAGGGATGACTTTGGTCCGACTGGCGATTTTTGCCCGAGGAGGAGGGGTTTTTAGGGGGGTTGTCCTTAACGATAGGAGAAGGACAGACTTCGAGGAGTATGAGCAAGGTCAGGATCGGAAGTACGAGCGATCCTTGAGACAAGATACCGGAGATGTTCTTGATGAACAATTGAGGTTATTGGTGTAACCAAGCGTTCAATTGAAGAACGTTAAAAGGGGGGAATTAAATTACACTGCCGTGATATCAGGGAAGAAAGAACCGTTTCTTGTCGAACGGGCTAGAAAAACAATGACTGTTCTAAAGTTGTTATCTTCTGAACAATTGTAAATTATCACTGACGTGATATCAGGGGATCGAGAACCGTTTCTTGTCGAACAGGCACGAAGAACAATTACTGTTCTAAAGTTGTTCTCTTCTGAACATTGAACAACAGGGAAAGGGGGGCCTTGTTGACTTGGAGTCTCGAGAGGCGCAAACCTTGGCACTCAAGGGTATTGTCCTCTTCTGGACAATATGAGGGTTTTCGCGGTAGAGAGTTACTAGGTGCACAAGGGAGACCGGATCGGCATGATGCCTGACGAAGGTAATCTCGATCTGATTCAAACGTGAAATTCTATCGCATAAATAGCCGGAGCCAGCCCCTCGAAGTAGGGAACAATAGGGAATTCCATGGAATGTCCCGCTAGTGCTTTGGACAATCTTATCTTCACATAAGCCTAATTCAATCTGGCCAGATCGACACCTGCAGGCAAACGGGGGATTGAACCTCCTTGATTAAACTTGGAGTGGGGGAAGATAATCGGGAAATGTTGGGCGATAAGTACGCCATGCTACTCTCTTCTCGCAGGATGCACGTGGGAAGCATGAGTTTCAACATGTGATATAAGCGAGGCGAGGCCGCCTTGGGAAATTCTATTCCTGCCAGTCATAAAAGCATTTTTCAATTACTTAAATTTAGTTTGATCCTATTTAGTTGGATATGGTATGTAGAGGTATCGCTTTAGAATAATATTATTTCCCCAACTCCTTAGATATTACTTCGGAAGAGAAAGCGAGCCGTTACTTCCCTTGCCCTTCTGACCTCACCTTTTGTGGACTTGCCGCCGCCAGTCTCCGCTAAATTCACACCGAGTCATGACGATGAAATTGAGGCTACCTTCACGATGTGTCAATCTTCCCTCTTATTCCTCTACTCATATATATATATATATATATATATATATATATATATATATATATATATATATATATATATATAAATATATGTATATATATATATCCACATTTATTGTTGTGCCTTTTATTTAGTGTGCATTAAAATCTATTTTTGTCATTGTGTTTGGTTACGCAGCTGCCGCTATCTATTCAAATCGCACTCTTAGAACAATAACAGCTGTCGCCTTGCTTGGTTAAACTTATGAGCCTGTGAGTGCATATTCCCGTACACTTGGCTGTACTTCGACATAAAGGTATTTGGTGTCAGGTGTGGGGTCTTTCCCACCTGATTCTGAAGCATTAAGTTCAATTGATAGCAGCTGCATTACCAAGAATATCTGAACACCAATAAATTAGGACAATATTGTTTTTTAATTAACGGGTAACAACCAATTTTTAAGCCCATTGTTTTATGCTGTGTCCACAGTTTTCAAATTCCTTAAAAGAGGATACTAGCTAAGCGGTAATAGTAACCGTCCTTTTTTGTGTGTCGTCAGTCAGATTTTCCCTTTATTTATTTATTTTTTTGTGTGAACTTGCCCGATTTTTACCCGGAATTTTAAGCATTTTTGTCGTTAGAAGAATTTATATTTGTTTTGAGGTAAAGCTTCAATACCTTTGGTAGCTTTTTCTTTGTGCAAAGGCCGGAGGTAGAATATCCGGGATGTCTTCATTCGATCGCTTCCGTAAGCAAGGGCAGATCCTAGGCTTATCTGGGAAAGATTTAATCGCTTACGTCCAGGAAGAGAAACGTAACAAACGTGCGAAAAATAGTACAGAGAGAAGCAGAAGTCAAAGAAAGACAAGCACTGAGAGAAGAGCAAGCAAGTAAAGCACAGAGGAAACCGGAAGAAAGAAAAGCACAGAATGAACACGAAGAAAGAAAAGCAGAAGCCGAAGAAAAAAAAGCGCAGAGAGAAACAGAATGGAATGAAAGAATTAGGCAGCATGAGCAAGAGATAAGCTGGACCAAGTCGAAATAAACTCTGTAGGATCTCGGAATGAACAGGTTCAAGTGCCCTTACTAAAACTCCCCGCATACACAGATGGAGAAGATTTTTGCTCCTATTAAACGCACTTCGAGAAGATCTTCGAAGTCAACAATTGGGACTTAGAATCAGATGGTGTCGCTCGGTTACTTCCACTCTTGAATTTTCGTCTTCGCGACATATTCATTTGACTCCATTCCGAGACCACCCTTCATTATTAAACCCTAAAGGCAGAACTTTTTTCTGCCATTAACATGAATCCAGAATTTTATAGGGTTAAGTTCCGCTCCGAGCGAATACAGCCAGGCCAAACCAACAGGCAATTTGGATTCACGTTTCGGCGTAATTTCCAATTCTGGCTGGATTCTGCCCGTGTCAAATGATTATGAGTCGGTAATGGACATCATTCTAAGGGATCAACTGATATCGACCCTCCATTGCGATCTAAGGGCCTTTATAGCGGACATAAGAGCGTCCACTTTCACGGAGTGTGTGGAAGAAGCCGACCGATACCCGTAATCGACCAAAGTCTTCAGGCCTTCGAAGACGCGAAGTTCATTTCCGAGATCGACCTGTGTAAAGCTACTGAAAATGGGTTATTTCAGTTTACCCGCCTTACTTTTGGGCTGGTAACTGCTTTCGGAAGCTATAACAGTATCATGAGTCGGTTGTTAGATGGCCTATCGAATGTGACGTTTTACTTCGATAACGTTTACATCACTACTCATACCTGGGATCAACACATACAGTCTCTGTGCGTGCTTCTATCCCGGTTACGCGTACACGAGTTCACAGTAGGCCCAACAAAGTGTCACTTTGCCTGTGACACTATTAATTACCTTGGCTTCCAGGTCAGCAGGAATAAAATGCTTTCCGAGGACGACACGGTAAAAGATATTTCAGAAATGCCGCTGCCCCGAACGAAGAAACAACTTCGTTCCTTTTTAGGATCAATGTTGTTTTTTCGTCGTTTTGTGACGAATTTCGCTGCCATAGCCTCTTCCCTTAACGGCATGCTTAAAAGAACGGCCAAGCATCCAGTCAATTGGACTCTTTTAGCGGAAGATTGCTTCCACCAGTTAAAGGACAAGCTAATCTCTGGCCCTATCTTGAGATTACCGAATCCTAATAAAACATTCGATGTTTGTACCGATGCCTCCCAATAGGGCCTAGGTTATGCCCTCGTCCAATATGCTGACGATGGAGTGGGATATCCTGTAGGATATTCTAGCAGAAAGATGTCACATAACGAAATGGCGTATGCCACCATAGAGCTTGAAGCGTTAGCAGTATTGTGGTCTATGTGTAAGTTTAAGATGTACCTCATAGGTAAAGAGTTTGTTGTCGAAAGTGATCACAAACTCATGGCCTACCTAAAAAGCTGTAAGAGTCAAAATAGCCGTTTAATGCGCTGGAGCCTACTACTCATGGAGTACCAATTCCGGATCCTGTATGTCAAAGGCATCGACAACTACCTAGCCGTTAGCTTGAGTAGAAATCCTATAGAAGACCTTCCTCCAAAAACCTGAGTGTATAGCAAAATTCGCGTTTAATTCATTTTTTTTGTAAATACTATTTTTATTTTTTTGCCTTGTTGATGATGTATGTGCGTATGTATAGATTAATTTAACTGTGGTTACCCATATGTAAATCCCGTGTAGTGTTATGTTTTTCTTTTCTTTGTTGGTAAACATTAAATTTGTAGCTTTAGAAGTTCCCCTCTTAATGAAATTATTGTAGACATTTTTTTCGCTCCAAACTGTCCTGCGCTGTAAAAATGTCTTTCGATAGGGAGGAGTGTAGAAGTATCCCGTTAGAATAATATTATTTCCCGACCTCCTAAGTGATTACTTCGGAAGAGAATGCGAGCTGTTACTCCCCACCCACCCTTCCGACCTCACCCTTTGTGGACTTGCTGCCAGGTCTCTGCAAAATTCACACCGAGTCATGACGCTGAAATTAAGGCTACCTCCACGCTGTCTCAATCCCCCCGTCCCCCCCCCTCTCCCTTTGTGTCTGAAGATTACTTTCTAGGTTTGCCGTGAACAGCTTTTTTGGTTCCAGCAAGTGGTCGTCCGTCTGACCCGCTAATCCCTGCCGTTTTCACTTCCCCGTAAGGAGATGCACCGTTTGTCACATCCTATAACGAGTGTTCGAGAAGGCTTCTCTCTCTCCTTGTTTTGGAGAACTCCGGGTATATATGTACCCTCTCTAGGATTACAAACAGGTTTGGTTAGACGAGACTCCCCTAAACGGTGTTCAATTTAACGAAGCTCTCTCCCGAGAAGTGTAAGCGACGATCGCAAGCCACGGAAGAGCTGGACATAACACCAGTATCTTTGGGTCAGGGAGAATAGTCTCATGAGGTAACGTCAGCCTTTCTCAAACACCTTCGGATCAAGGATTTCAGAAGCCGTCCTCCGAAGTTCTTCTGGTGACCTCTTGAGGACAAGAGGACCGTTAGCTATCTCAAGCCGAGTGTGAAAAAGTCATCTGCCCCCCTCCACCCCCAATTCGAAGTTCGACCGGGGACCACTTGACGGCAAGAGATCCGCATCTCGCAAAACATAAGTTCGAGTAAGTAGCCGCACCCGCTGCAGGTTTGTGACTACCATCCGTGAGTAATCAAGGTCACCAAGACCTCCCTCACGTTTCCCTTATCTTACCCACGAGGTTCAACGAAACTATATCACTCACTACCATAAATCTCCCATTATAAGCATTCAATAACCCATGTTATCTAATTAATATTCTAACCTAATTCCGTCTTATTCCTGTACCCATTTACAGGCTCAAGATTTGTTTGTTCAAGTCCAGGTTCCTTTTTTATCTTCCTCTTTTAATCTATGTATTCTTTTTGTGTAGCATTTTAATCAATGGCAGCTTGCTAGTTCATCATATACTAGAAATTGCCTACAGCCACTTTCTGGTAACCAAGATTGTCCCTGCCCTTCGCTTTCATAAACACTACGAATCTTCAAAATGGCATCGTCTCGAACGCCAACGCAAGCAACACGACTCTACCACAAATTTGCAGTGACTCAAAATATCTGTGGGGCAATTATACAGATAACCCTGATCCAGATGTCACAGGAGATTAACATGGAAAACATTTCCCACAGAAATAATATCCTGTCTGCAACACCCAATTCAAAAGAATAGTTGTCATAATATAGAAAAATATTGCCCTACTCAAATGGTTTTCCAACCGCAGGGAGGTACCGTATGTAGCCTGTTATACTTAGCAACTAGATGATCTGCGCGTCTTTCCTAACTGAGTGCAAATTAGGAAAGCCTCGTCATTGGGTTAAATTGAACTCTGACTAGGTATAAGGAAGTTATTTCTGCACTTACTCCTCGCACCCTCTTAGCAGTTTTTTTCCTACAACTATCTTTACACCGATCTGTCTACTCAAAATTAGGTCAATGGTATATCTCAAGGTGAAACTCCTTGAAAAAAATATACCTTTGAATGTAGAAAAACTCCACCGCCGGTTCTCTGTGCGCCGGAGCAAGGTGCCCATATTCATACATGTAGGAGCAACACGTCCTCACGGTCTCATTATCAGAAAGGATAGACATGAAAGAGATGGAAGCTTAACTCTTCGTCCAGGAATAGGGGAAGCTGTTTCGTGCCCCAGGGACTTTTATGCGCTATTTCCAATGCTTCATCTCTATCCTCATCTACTGCTCATCTTGGAATAGGGCTCTGACTGACAATGATGTTTTATTCTACGGCCTCGGACTGGGTAAGCCAGGCACTCGACTCGGCTTATTCCTTGTTGAGATCAAATTAGGGCTACCACGGAAAAGGCAAGTGAATTTTATATAACGGCAATGAACGAATGTGTCCCATTAAATCGCCACTTATTCTTCGATGGAAGGTTTCCCCATCTCACCTGTCCGGATCGATAAAAGGGTTTCTCTTTTAAGTTTTGTTAAGCCATCCTTGGGTAGCTCGACTATTCTAAGGAAGTGGCTCCCCTTTGCTCTCCACAAAGATTTTATTAGTAAAGACTGTGTTTCCCTTTCTACAATAGATACAAGTCTAATAGATTTCCACTTACATTCTTGTAGAGAATTACCTTTACCAACACCTCTAGAGTGGCGGACCGCTAAAACTTTCTCAGTGCAATCTGAAAGCGTTTCCTAGTTTAGAAGGTCTCTTCTCATATCTACCCACAGGTTCATGGTTTATTAATACAACCTTTGTACAGTTGCTCTAGCTGAATCTCCAGGTCTCCGCTTTCTTTTTCAGGAGCCCATAAGACCATTGCCAGCTAGAGGGTACGCCACCTCGGTCCCACCACGGAAAAGGAGGCAGGTGATCTATATCAAATACCTTAACGGGTAAATGTGGCGATATCCACTGGAAAAGACATGCTCTCTCCACATTTTTCCCAATGGATGTAAGTATGCCGGATCCAGAGACATCTTTGACGGGCTGTAGGCCATTTGAAGCCCAATTAAGGATAACCAAAACCCTGAGAGAATGGCCAAAAGAAAGCCTCTCCTAAGGTGTAGATGACCCAAGGTGTTCCCCAGACCAAGGTCTTGGGGTCATCCTTGAGGATAACCTAGGTGCGGTGCCAGATAACACCAAAACTATGTTCATCCTTTTGGAAGTTCGTCATGATGAAACAGTGAACGCGGAGGACTCACAAGGAGAGACGGGAACTCCTCTTTCTTAGGGGGGCCCCTTTACGAGCCAGAACCTCATCCTTTTGGCGAATGACATGAGTGGTGCTGCTTCGTCATGTCTTGGGACCTCTTTCATGGGTGGGGAGAAACGAGCTCACTACAATCCCACTACTGTAAAAAAGAAGCCAAAGAGCAAGAAGAAGAATAAGAAGACTAGGTTTTCTCTCCTTCCGTGAGGAAGCCAGAAACAGACTTGTTCTCTGCTGTTTCGGTTAGAGAGGAAGACAAGATATGCATATTCGTCCCAGAGTTCAGAAAAAGAGAGGAAGAATAAGATAGAAAATTAACATTTCTAGTGTGCTGAGCACATCCTCGAGTTTTGAGCCAGCTCGCTTCAAACGGTTTAGATTTAAGAGAAATGGTCGTGCTCATCAAACTAGTGGTTAGACTCCCATGAGCCAAACTACCCGATAGCTATCCCACGAAACAAGGACAGCACTTCAGCTGCCCAGCCCTGACTCTACGCTGTATCGGGCGGCTCGGATCGTGAGACCCTTCAAGTGATTGACTGTGGCCTCCTAGGTCACTCTAGCTACCTGGGGAATTAATGTCCAATCGATTGGGTCAGTTGCTTGGCCACTTGATCGAAGAGCTTAAGATAAGTATAAAAAATGGAGGGAAGTTTCATTTTATTGAACATATTTTTATCTTTTTTCTCTTCCGATAACCTGATTGGTATTAGATGGAAGGTGGTATACAAATTACATGGTAGTAACCACTTTGCCATTAAAATATATTTTCTTTGTGTCACTAACGCCTAATAAACCATCTCGAGGATGCTTGTACCGGGGGCAGTGGTTAGAATTTCAGAGCATAACTTATTTTTCTGTGTCATTCGATGAGTTTAGGTGACAAAAGAAGGCTTTTGAGTCTTTCGGCACGCTCAGCACCGTCAGCCAAACTAATATATCCAGAATTTCTGGTTGTTTTTCATGCCGTTCACTTCCTATGTTGTCGACCGAATATAAGCTGGCTGTAAAAGAACAACCTCTGACATCCGCTCGTTATTTGGAGTCCACATGCAATTGTATGCCACCATGGAAAACGTCACTTCCTGTTCGGGAACAGTCGAGAAGTTTTAACTCCTGGGCATATTGGGGAATTATCCCCCAATTCTGCGAATTTTTCCAGAGCCCCTCCCCCGGCAATGAAGAGAGAACGAGCCAATTGTTTTTTTTTCGTACCTTGACGCTAAAAGCTGAATTACGTCTACCTCACAGATTAAGATGTCTGGAGCTTCCTTACTCCCTGCTCCGAATCCCGCTTAACCCCTTCCGTATCACTTGTACAAATACTCGGTTTTGACTAGAGATCGGTAAGTCCCGCACGCACGTCAAAGCCATCCTCATCGTCTCGAGTTGAAGCCTCGTGAGTGTTCACCAGACAGCAAAACTTTCTCCGGCCTGATTCAAATGGTAGCTTCTGTGAACGGCAATTCTTTGAAGTTACGCCACAGTCTCCCTTCGTTTAATCGATCTGAAAAAATTTCCATCGATTACCTTTGAGGAAAAAAGTTTCCTTCTTCAGTGCAAGTAATCCCACATTTCCCCATCAAACATCATCCTTAAAGATTAGCTATCCTCATCGTTATTCCTCGGAAGATTGGTTAGGATCGTGTCTCACTTGACTAATCCGGATCGTTCCCCACTTGCCTCATCAGGATCCTGCCACACTTGCCTCAACGGATCGCACCCCACTCGCCTCCTCCCAAACAGGACCTGCCTCGAAGTCACCGAGCCGTAAGATTGAAACTCCCTTAATTATTACTATTGTCAAGTTCTCCCTTTTGAGCATAGCATAGTAACTCTAATTAATTAATTTTATTTGAGAATCTTTCTTTATTTATCTTTAATTATCCAGAGAATATTTCATTTTAAATAATTTTTTTAGACTATTTTTATTCTTATTTTGATACTTGTAAATAAAATTATGTTTTTGTTGTTTCATCTTTAACTAACCTTGAACAATACTCTCGGTTTATTCAAGTAAATCTCGCCAACAAATTTTGCACTCTGCCTGATTCGTTAAGGATTTGAAACCCAACGCCTCGTGTTTGACCTCGTGCTCGATCGTCAATCCCCGCGAACAGTCCGCAAAAGATTCGTGTTGCAGCAGGTGATAAAGCCACACCCCACGTAATATAGGAGTAATGTATGGTATATGCTGGTGTACTACGACATACATTATATATATATATATATAAATATATATATATATATATATATATATATATATATATATATATATATATATATATATATATATATATATATTACTTCTATATTATAAAACCTGGTGTCAAGTATATCAAGTATATTACATAGTAAATCAGTTTTAGTTGATTTACATCCCCTTTGAGTTTTAGTAGTTCCCTCCCATTATTGAAGTTTCTTTATTTTTCTCTTTTGGCCGAAGTACGTTTAAGTTAGTTTAAGATCATTTAACTATTTAAAAATTTAGATTATTAGTTGGGACCCGTTTTGTTTTGTGTGTGATTCCATTTCCCGAAATCCTTGAGTTAATCCCCAGCCGGATTAGAGAGATTAACCCGTCTAAACCGTGTAGGAAGAATTTTAGTGTTTATTTCAGTGGGATATTTTTGAATATTCATCTTTTGGAAAAGTTAGGTTTCATGTATATTTCTGGGAAATTTCATTACGTCCATAGACCCATTCGCGTGTTAAGCCAACAAGACGTCTTCTTTATTCGACCGTTCAAGAGTCAAGGAGAGTCGTTGGGCAGGTCGTGCCGAGAATTATTAACTTATATTCAACAAGGAGGGAGAAATGGAAGAGAAGAGTGAAGGAACAATAACTAAGAGCGCAGGAATAACAACTAAGAGAAGCAGAAATGGAAGAACGTCAGAAAATAAGGCAGCATGGACTGGAATTAAGCCGTAATCAAGTGGAGTCAATGTCAATTAACACCGGGACCGAACCTCCACAGTTGACGTCAGTAAGATTACCCGTCTTTAAAGAAGGAGAAGATTTTTGATCATATCTAACGGATTTCGAGAAGACTTTTGAAATCAACATTTGCGACACCGAGGTAGATGGTGTCGCTAAATTTCTCGACTGTCCTTAACTCACAGTTGAGAGGCATATTCATTTCGCTTCCTTCAGAGTCAACTATAGAATATTCTACCCTCAAATCGGAAATCTTAGATGCTGTAAATATGATCTCAGACTTCTATGGTGCTCGTTTCTGTCACCAAAAGATATGCCCCGGTCAGACCTTTCGCCATTTTGAGTATACCCTCCAGAAGCACCTGCAATTTTTAGTAGAGGCATGTAAAGTCCCACAACAGTACGAGTTCCTTCTGGTCTTCATCGCAATAGATCAATTCTTAGCTTCCCTGACCCCCGAATTCCGTGCCTTCGTTAATGAGAAAAACTGCTATACGTTCAAGTAATGCCTAGAAGAGGCTAATATTTATGCAAGTAGTCAAAGTAGTTAAAAAGAAGCCTACACCGTCTCCTCCTAAGTTTGAGAGCAATAACTCCAAGCTTCCCTCCAAGAAAAACATCTAGACTCGTGAAAGTTCAAGTCCCCTCGAAACCCAGGAACCTCTCTCCTTCGGAACCAAGAGACATTAGGCCAAATGATTTCTACTTCCCCCGCCTCGTTTTTTTCCCAGAAGGCAGATAATCTGTTTCACGTCCGGAATCGAAGGTCATGTACGCACGAACTGCCTAAAAATTCTCAATATAGAAGCGTGTCCTCCAGTCAGGCGCACCAAGTTAGTGCCACTCCTGCTCTTCCCCCGTCTCTTCAAGATACCACTACGTCTCTCTTGTCAACCAACAACTCCGGTCACCGAGTAATTTTTCTTTTTAATAAAAGCTCCCTTAGTGGTTTGAAATTTGAAAATGGAGCCGTAAACGGATGCCGTGTGTCCACCGTTGTACATGACACTGGGTGAACATGCATCGTGGTATCCGAGAATATACTTCCCTTAGTCGGTCCTGACCACCACAGGTTCTCTTTGGTCCACGATTACCAAGGCTGAGTGAATCGTTTATCTATTGTAAAATGCCACATCGAATCTGAGTATTTGACTGGTTGGGTCGAAGTGGTAGCATTCTCAATCAAGTTTGCTCGGCAATGTTTGGTCAGAGCCTCCAAGTTAAAAGTAACCAGGTAGCACAACCCGTAGTGACCCGTGTTCAGGCTGCCCTTGAAACCTTTCCCTTAGAAAACCTCGTCGATCCAGAGATCGAGACCCTCCGGAACTAGGCTTTAGCCTGCTCCCAGAAGGGGTGCGCAACTCTCCTCGCCCTTTTGTAGAAAGCCAGGACTGAGAAGTAAGAGTTATCCCATGGTGGAAAAAGCATCTCATACCTCGTCAGGAATGAGCTGTTACATCGTAAATGTTCCGACGGAACTGAAACTGAAACACACACCTTGTGTGTTCCCCGCTATCACGTATCCACAAGTGCTCCAGATTTCTCAAAATAGTTTGTTCTCCGGTGATTTTAGTCATAATAAGACCTCTCAGAGGCTATTTAATTATTTTTATTGGCCAAGTGCGGCCAGAGAAATTGCATAGTTCTCGTGTGGCCATTGAACTTATTGGCCCTATTCATCTTTCGTCTAGTGAAGAACACAATTACGTCCTCACTTTTGTAGTCTTCGCTAACCGTTTTCCTGAGACAGTTCCACTTAACCACATTGATAGCGTTTCCTGTGCCGAAGCCAACATTTCCATTTTTTCTCGGGTAGGAATTACTAAATAGCTATTGTCCTATCAATGAAGACAATTTACCTCTGAGCTTATGGAGTACGTCAGAAAGCTCCTCATGGTAAAACCTCTGTTTACGACCCCATACTACCCAGCCACAAACAGAGTTTGCGAATAGCTAAATGGCACATTGAAAGCAATCCTCAGTACATTGTGTATTGATCAGCCCCTAGAATAGCACTGCTTTTTATCCGTGGCACTGTTTGCGTGTCATGAAATCCCCCACAAGAACCTAGGATTCGCCCCCTTCAAATTACTGTTTGCCTTAATGTTCAAGGCCGCCTTGCTAATTTAAAGGAACTTAACACCAATCCCCGTCTGGATAACGAAATTCAATCCTCCAATTCGTATCACCTAGAGCTCCGAAAGCACCTCCAGATTTGTGCCGACATCGCGTACCAAAATGCTCATGTAAATTTAGAGAAGTATCGAACTTATTTCGATTTAAAAGCGAAGGAAAGAAGATTTAAGCCTGGCGAAGAGGGGCTGTTGCTACTAACTACGGAAAGTATCAAACTCCTGAGCCAGTGGAAGGGCCCCTTTTCCGTTATAAAGGGAAAAGGACCTGATTCGAACCCCCTCAAGAGATAAGGTTTCCACACAAATATGTTAAAAATATATCACCGCCGTGAGTGTATCAACAATATTGTGGCCCTCGATGAAGAATCCCCTCTGAAAACGGTCTATCCCGCTGACCCCTTCAATGTCGTGCAAGTAGTATGCATTGAACAAGATGGGTCATTAACCTATCTCATCTTTACCTGAACCCCCAGAATCTTCATCCTCCGTACTGGATGTCTCCTCTAGGCAGCGCCTCTTCAAAATAATCAGCTGCAGTAATTTCAAAATGGATTTGAAGATATTATGCCAAGAACCCCGGTTGCTCCAATCAATTTGAGAATAACGTCGTCCCTACTACTCAAGACCTGTTCGCTCGAAAAATGATATGCGCCCCCAGGACGATAAGGTCAGATCCATTGACGAGATGCCTCTTCCTTGCACGAAGAAACAGCTGAGGTCATTCATGAGATTGGCCTCCTTTACGGTAGATTTATCCATAACTTCGCGTCTATTTTCGCCCCTTTAAGTGCTCTCCTTTAGAAGAGATCCACAGATCACCTTTCATGGAATTCCGAAGCTACTGCAAGATTTAAGCAGCTCAAGGACAAGCTAGCGTCCTCCCCCATTTTGAGGCTTCCTTGTCCCTCCAAACCCTTCGGCATTCGAACGGATGCGAGTGACGAATGAATTGGATGCGGGCCGCTCCAATATTTCGAAGAAGATGAACGCCACCCGGTGGCTTACGCGAGCCGAAAGTTACTGCCCCAAGAACGTAATTACCCGGTAATAGAACGGGAAGCTTTAGCTATAGTATGGAGCGTTACCAAGTTTAGCATGTATTTAATAGGGAAAGAGTTTATTGTTGAAACGGACCATCGCTCTTTGTCGTACCTCCGAAATAACAAGAGCCAGAACGGACGTATAATGCGATGGCTTTTGATACTCCAACAATTTTTTATTTAAAATTTGGTATATACGTGGTACCGAAAATTGTATAGCTGATAATCTTCGCCGGAATCCATTAGCCCACAATGCTAGCTAATCTACTAAGTTATAGGTCACCTCAAAACCCGTCAGCTAATCATGTATATATTATTTTTCTTCTTTTGTACATATATCTATGGTCCCTGTAGATACTTATTTAATATAGTGTTTTTTGGCGTGTTTTTGGTCTAACTTTGTTCCCTAATTTTAACGTAATTTTTTCTGTCTACCCATTTACATTAATTTTTGCTCAGCTCAATATCATGGCCTTTTTGTAAGCCTGTCGAATACAGGTCAGGTTCCCTTTTTTCAGGCTCATGCCTAAATAATAATTCTTCCTATCCAAATTTGCGATTTCCCTTGTTGTTCCCTCTCTCTTAGAAAATTTCCATCGTATGGAAGGAATGGGTGTCAAAGAATATCCTCTGTCCCCTGCCAATTTATCAGAGACCACATGCTATTGGTATCCTGCCATGGACGATGTCATTTCCTGTTCGAACATTCTTGAATTTTCGACTCCTGAGCACGTTGGGAAAATATTTCACAATCCTGTGAACTCGTCTAAAGCATCCTCTCTTCCCTCTTCCCGGTTAGGAGGTGTGAAAGAGACGCTCTGTCTCGCCCCTTGCTGCTAAATTATGAATTGAATCCGCCTCCGGATTAAGATGTCTAGAGCTTGTGACTCCTTTCTCTAAACTCTCCCCTCCACTCCAGATTCGGTAATACTAATAATACTCAGGTTATTCTGTAGTTCGTAGAGTCCAGCCAGTACCTCAAGCCCGTCCTTATCGTCTCGTCCCGTGAGTGTTTATCAAACAGCAGACTTCTTCAGCCGTGATTCTACCCAAGTCATGCCGACGAAATTCTCCATCGATTAGCTTTGAGGAAAAGAATATTCCTCTTTCAGTGGAATCACGAGAATTCCCACATTTGCCGTCGAACGTCATCTTTGAGGTTTGGCAATCTTTATCGGAAGGTTAGTTTGGATTGTGCCCCACCTGCCACATTCAGATCGTGCCACACTTGCATCATTGGATTATTCCCCATTCGCCTAATCACAAGAGGGACCTTTTTCAAAGTCATCGTCCGTAAGACTGAAACCCCCTTCAATTTTTAGTATTGTCAAGTTTCCTCTTTTGCTCTGAGCCTAGTTATATTAATCAATTAATTCCATTTGAGAATCCCTTTGCTGATAATTATCAAGAGACTATTCCTATTTAAATAATTTCCTTTTGTCTATTATTATTCTAATTTTAATCCTTGTTAATAAAATTAGATTTTTGTTGTTTAATCTTTAACTAACTTTGAACGATACTCTCGGCCTATTCAAGTAAATCTCGCCAACCATTTATGCACTTTGTCTGATTATTAAGAATTTGAAACCCAACGCTTCAAGTGTGGCCTCCTAGTCGGTCGTTAATCCCTGCGAACAGTCCTTCAACGGTTTGCTTTGCAGTAGGTGAATAAGTCACCCACCTTCCACATAATATAGGAGTAGTTTATGTTATAGAGTGGTTGTACCACGACAAGGAGAATGGGACCGCAATCTCAGAACGGCCTCGCTAGCAGAATCTTTTCCGTCCGCTTTTAACCCATTTTCTAGCAAGGATTCTGATTTTTCGGGATTCGATACAGGTCTAGATGTCACTGAAGGCCACATTCTCGGTTTTATCTGGTCAGGTGAAAAGCACTTGTATGACATATTGATGCTAAATGAGTTTGGCTCCGCTCTAATTTCTTGTGCCAACATTCCTCCTGATTGTTACATTTGGCTTAAGCTATGCTTCCAAACTTAGGTGAGCAAGGCATGGCATTTATGCTAGATTTGTTCAACAATTTTGGAATATAGGTTATCCATTCTTAAAGATACGTTGCGAATGACTACTGCGATAGGATTTCGCAATCTATTGATAGGTAATTCTACAATGGTTAGAATTTTTGCCAAATTCAGACTTAGTAAGGAAGTAGTTAAACATTTAGCGTTAGCACTATCATAGCAATATCGTCTTCATTTATACCGATACTTCAACAAAAGTCATCGAGTTGATTCTGCACAAAAGAATTGCCCAATATGACGTAATTATCATCTTCCTGCTAGAAAGAACATTAAAAGAAGCACCAGTTAGTTTTGAGAATCGGTAGTCACTTAGTAAACGGTCGGCGGTGAGCACTCGAAGCACGGTCTAAAAAAGAACTCCATACGCAGCTGGTATTTGTGATGTTATATCCTAATGCTATTACATTGAAATGTCTCAGGTCACTGCCCCCAGGCATATGAGAAACTAGGTCTAGCTTAGCAAACTCTAGTTTGAGAAGAAGTTAAAATTCGAGCTGTGACCACAGTACTTGACTTAAGATGGAATAAAGTTTCTCATGTGTCTACAAAAAAATCCAATTCTGAAAGGGAACTTAGTAGTTTCTTCGGAAGAAAGATACCAAAAAATATTCATAGACTATAGTTAATTGAGGGATATTTTTTCGCTTTTCGATTTCTCAAAGTTTTTTGCTAGTAGTTATCATTTATTAATTCTAGAATTCAGTTTCTTGCATTACACTCTTTTATTCAAAAATTTGCATATTAGGAAATTAAAACTTGCCCTATTCAACCTTTAGTCCTTATCTAATTAAGGCCCAAATTGTCTGAAAATCTTACGCTTTCATACGTGTCCTATAGAAAACCACAAATTTATTTATATGTGACCATTTTTTTTTATTTTTCAACCTATGACATCCTGATGATTAAGGTATATAAAGGTTTTCACATCAATCCTTGTTTTAATATACATACACTATATACGTATATATATATATATATATATATATATATATATATATATATATATATATATATATATATATATATATATATATATTTTTATATATATATATATATATTTATATATATATATATTTATATATATATATATATTTATATATATATATATTTATATATATATATATTTATATATATATATATATATATATATATATATATATATATATATATATATATATATATATACAGGGTGTCGTAAAAAAAAGGAAACCAATTTTTAAATTAACATATCTCTGAAAGTATTAAAGCTAAATAGTTTCTGAAAACTAACTTTTGTTTGTCTATCTTTGGTGCGTCTATGTTGATAGTTTATAAATTTACATCTATAATTGTAAATTTGGCAATGAAGTAGATGAAAGACATAAAAAGTGTAAGCAGGTAAAATACAGAATCAAACTTCAAATAGACATATTTCAAAACCATTTCGTAGAAGGGAGCAGAAAAAAATACATTTTCTAGGCTTAGCTTAGCCTTAGCCTACTAGGCTTACCTAAATTATTAGCCTAGTTCATGCTAAAACGTTGTCCGAGAATCACCACCAGTCAATTTAAGCCTCCATTTTCATTCATTCTTTAAGCACCCTAAAATGCAACTTACAAGTGAACAACGAGCTTTTGTGGTCACAAATTATTTAAGGAATGGAAGTTTAAACAAGTTCAACAACTTTTTGAACAACACTTCCGAGATAGAGTTTCTCCAACCCTCCTATAACATCTGGACAAATGTTAATAAGTACAAGACTAAAGGAACAAGTTTAAATTTAACAAAAAGCGATCGGGTCGCAGGAGAACAGAATGGACACAAGAAAACATTAACCTTGTTCAAGAAAAGCTTATTTAGGATTCAAAAATATCAGTCAGAAAGAATGGTTTGAACATCAGTAAGGATACGTTTCACCGAATCCTTTAACGCGATTTAAAATGGTATCCTTACAAAATGCATGTAAGGCAAGAATACTTTGAACAAGATATACCTCACCGCTTAAATTTTGCCAACTGCTTTCTGCAAAGAAATATTGTAATCGGCGATGAAGCTGCCATTCATATGAATGGAAGAGTCAACAATCATAACATTCGCCACTATCTGCGACAAAGCAATCCTTCAAATTTTAATTTTAATGTAGGAATATTCAGGGAAAAGGTTTCTGTCTGGGTTCGAATGTGTGGAAACGGAAGTCTCGTGTGCCCTTTTTTTCTACGACAATAACTTGACTGGAGAAGGATACCTCAACCTAATTACAGAAAGGATAGTTCCTAAACTGCGTCAAATTTATGGAAACAGATTTACTAGGCTGTAGTAGGTTCAAGATGGCGCTCCAACGCATAGAATTTGTGCTGTGCGGGAATTGCCAAGGGGCATTTTTAATACCCGCATTATTGCATTGAACCATCCAATTAAGTGGCCACCCAGATCTGTGGACTTAACACCTTGCTATTTTTTTTTTGTGGCTCCATCTCAGGAGTAAAGTGTACTTTTCTCCACCAAAAAACACAGAAGATTCGAAGCAATGAATTAGAAATGAACTTGATTTACTAAAAGAAAATCAGGAATTGGTCAAAAGAATTATGGCATAAATGCGAAGAAGGATGCAAGTATGTGCAGAAAGAAATGGAAGCCATACTGAAGGAAACGGATATTAGCCTCTTACATTATAACTAATAATTAGCTATGTTTTTGTAGTAAATGTTAAAAATTAAATTGTATTATTTTCTGCTTCCTTCTACTAAATGGTTTCAAAATATGTCTATTTGAAGTTTGATTCTGTATTTTACCTTTTTGCGCAAGCACACTTTTTATGTCTTTCATCTACTTCACTGCCGAATTTACAATTATAGATGTTAGTTGATAAAACTTTCAACATAAATGTACAAAAGTTTACCAAACAAAATTTAGTTTTTAGAAACTATCTAGCTTTAATAATTTCAGAGATATATTGATTTAAAAGTCGGTTTACTTTTTTTTGCGAAGGCCTGTGTGTGTATATATATATATATATATATATATATGAAAATTAACCAACAGGAAAATGAAAGGATGAATCCAACCACTTTCGAACTATATTTGCAAGTTCATTTTCAAGGAACTTGCAAATATAATTCGAAAGTGCTTGGATTCATCTTTTCATTTTCGTGTTTGTTAATTTTCATATTATTGTTTTCCTCACATGCCACTTTGTGAGTTTTTTCATATATATATCCTAAGCCGGAAGTAAAAGGCACTCATCATAGGGGTTATATATTTAATCAAATTTCTTGATCATTTATCCTATTATTCCTAAATATCTTTGAATTAATATTTTCCTAAATGTAATTAAATAAAATTGTAACGTTTCTAAAATCAGAATTAAACTAATATTTGTTACGTGTCAACATAAATCTATAATCATTGTCTATTCCACATCCTTCCTACATAATTAATATGAGTAAAACTAAAAAAAACTCCTGAATCACAGATAGCACTAATCCAACTACTCAATAGCCATTGATTATTATCAAAAGAAGAAATTGCGAAAATAATTTGCTGTCCAAATCACTTTAAATCGATATTATGAGACCTAGGGCTTTGTCTCGAGGGAGAAAAGCGTCTAACAAAACCTAGTGAAGACATTTATCATTTCAGCTGACGACAGAATCGTGGAAATCAACATCTGAATTTTTTAAGAAGTTTAATGTAAATAGTTTTAAATTCAAAAATATCAACTAGAACACTTAGTAGGAGTTTTAAAATTAACTCAAGGACTAAATTGCTAGAAGGTAAAACAGAAATCAGGAATATGTGGATTTACATCGATTTATGTAATTCCATCTTATGTATTTCTATTTTTCAAAGGAGAAGACCTCCTCTCTCTGCTTACAAGCGGCATGGTCGTTTTTCAACCGCGTCGTCGTCAACATCATTACTTCCGCTTTATCTATGGGTAGGCACTCCCGAGGTTCACCTACCATCAGCAGATCGACACTGTCCGATAGGGTAAAGCTTTGTGAGACGAATGTAGTTCCCCGTTATTGCATGGTACCAACTGTGCTACATGGAGGTTACTCTATCATAAAAAGGGGCGGTATATCTTCATCAGAGCCAGATAGATATTTTTTAGGACAAATAAATACACTCCAGACTTTAGAACACAATTTATTTCTTAGTTTTAGAGCCATCTATCTAGAAATTGTATCCCAGAATGAAAAGAAATTAATTTTTCTTCCAGTAGGATAATGCAAGAATATGTATGGAGAAATGAAAATCTTCCCTATGGAGCATTCAGCATAAAGGTCCTGAATCAAATAGAAGAGTTGCGGGGACTGCTTAATAAAACAATAAGAAGTACCACGGCTAAAATTAAACCAAAACTGTGTAAAAAAATCCAGTGGGGAAAATAGCGTAAGAAATTTTAAGGATTTTGGTGAAATATATGTTACAAAGAATTATGTCTGTAATTAAAGCAAATGAGGATTCAAATAAGTATTAAAATATTTAAAATTAAATAAATATATAATATATTTACTGAATTTATTTACTAGATATTTCTAATTACATTATATGAAAGATTCCATAGGGTGATTTATATTTTTGCCCAAGGTTGTATATCAAGTACACCCTATACTATGCCGAATAATGTCGTTAGCGTCCTAGACAATATTAAATTTGCTTGATCATTTCCACCCTGCTCTTAAACATTTGGCTTCAGAAATGGGTAAAAAGGAGAGAATGAAATTAAGGGGCTAATTTCTTTTCCTATATATGTTTCACCTAACCATCAAATATTTAAGAATGAGTAGTAGAGAGGGATAAAATAAAGAATCTAGGCAATAGAAAACCATGTAAAATATAAAAAATTATCACGCACAAATTTCAAAATTTAATATTTGCATTTGGAGTATACGGTTCGGAATATCATATCGGTAAATAAATAAAAGATTAAAGAAAATATTTTCGGTGTGGTTGGAAGGTCTGGTGGGGGTAACAATAGTATTCGTATTTAGGCAGAGGTTGTAACAATACTTTGAAACTTAATGAAAATATTTAGCGGAGTGAGCTTTATGTCTTTTACTTATTGCAGAAAATGTTATATTTTACCGACAATTAAACGTAAGACCGATTTATTTTGGAGCTCTACATGCGTCTATAAACCCTTTATGTGTGTTTCCATTCCTCGTTGAAAATTAGAAATTTTCTTATTTATATTTTTATTTTCACCGCAGAAATTTCTTAGAAAAGACATTGCTGTCTTTAATATAAATATATATTTAATATTTGGGTGACAATCTGCTCGTATTAAATATTTTGGTGGAGAAACTAAACGAATGAAATTTGACCATAAATAGTGTGACTGTGCTGGTTATGATTTCTAGTAATTATGATTTCCTCTCATTATGATTTCTACTATTTTTATGTTTTATTGGATAAATTGCGGAATGAGTCAAGTTCCATGAAAAAAATATCATGTTATTTAGAAAATTTATTTACTTAGGAATAAATAGGACGATAAGGAACACTACTGGATCATATTAAAGAATGCTAGCGATGCGAAAGCATTCTTGAATGTTTTGGATACATATTTACGCTCAAGAATAGAGAGTTTGGTACAGTCTTTACTTAACGAATACCTTTTTAGTTATTAAATAACTTGAAATAAAAACATCGTATCAACCTGCTAGATTTGTTTTGTATTATTATCTTTAAAGATTCTCCACATAGCTGAACTTACCTTCCCCATTTTCTCTACGATTAGCCATAGAGCTGATCTGAGGATCTATGCTGGTTTTGATTCTATAATTAATCCTTTGATTAGGCAGGAACTTAATTCTAACTTAAGCACCTTTGGTTATTTGTGATACCACGATGAGTCGTTAGGCTCTGCTAAATTTCCTATGGATTGCATTAACCATGATTCCGAAAACAGTCTACAATGTGTGTACATCACTCCCAAACTTATTACAAATAGTTAATTTTTCATAATTGACCCATCAGATTTAACTATAAAAAATCACCAAAATGAAAGTTATTTTGTACTGAAGTTTGTCTTCTCAAGGATATTACGTTTTAATAAGGCATTTCTCCCTACTTGGCTTGCCTTCTCTGAGTGTGGCCATTTTTTTTAGAAATTTTAGAATCACTTTATTCCTTTTCCACGGAGAATTAATATCCTAAATCGCATTTTTTTTTTAGCTTCTGTAAATTAAGAAAAAAAAGCTCGAATCAATTTAAAGTATTTCTTTGCTGCTTGAGTGTTCTTATCAATAATTATTAAACCTTAGAAATTTACTCTTCTAGGCAAACTTTTTCAAGTCATGCATTGTTATTTAAATAATATTTTAAGCTACATTTATAATTTTCTATTAATTTCCACCTATTTTACTTATACACTGATTTTATATGAAGGATTTATTTTCATCTGACTATAATTATAATAAATACTTCATGTCATAGAGTTTTGATATAATGCTGTATGTTTTTACCATTGGTTTATAGATGTATACATTGTAGAACTGATTTGAACCGTAGAGTTTAAAGCTGAGTTCAAACCATTAGAAATAAACGTTATACTATCTTTTTGACCATAATTTATTCGTTCATGTATATCAGTAATTATTTTCAGGATATGCAATAAATTCACCTAATATACAACATTTTCATTGAAATAAAGTTCACCCTAGTTGACTCATTAGTAACCTCCTTGGCTCGAACTAAACTCCGACCCGACTGGCACAAAACAATATGGCGTTATTTGCAAGTCGATTAATGGGCACACTAAAGAGATGGTTTCTGAACTAACATAAAACTCGTGGTAAATTTTTTACCAAAAAGCAGTCTATTATCAAAAGAGCCACATTTGAATAGGGGTTTTCTTCAATACTTTCTCTCCATTTTTACTTACCAATTTAACATATATTATTTAAGATGAATCATAACAAATTCTGGGAGGTATTAGTACAGAGGATGTGGTCCGTATGTAGATCTAGCTATACCACACTGAATATTGGTGGTTAGAAACATACAAAAGCAAAAAATAATTTACGATGAAAAGGGTATTTTAAAACGTATTACAAAGGCACGTACTAATTATTTGGCAAAATAGCAAAAGGTAAAGTACGCACTTATTCAATCTTAATTATAGATATTTCTGGCTCTCCTAAACCAAGGGAATGAGAAATCAATATGGCCACCACTTTGTGCTTTTAAACTGGATATTTACTCCACTCAATTGAGTCAAACAGACAGGGAGGCATAAACATTCCTATGTTATAAAAAATCCCTTGAAAGTTGCTAGCTCAGGGAGATACTGGGTTTATAGAGTAAAGCTTGGGTGAAATTTAGTCACTGTGCCTCGTAGCTTAACGGTACAGCATCTGACTGGCAATCGGCAGACTTGAGTTCGAGTCCCGGCCAAGAATTTAAAACTTTTCCTCATGGCTTTGTTTCTGTCTTCTCAGCATGCATTGCCTTCATTGTGCCGTCCTTTGCTCTCTTTAATCGTTGTGTTCTTCGAAAGTCCCTTTCTCTTTCTAAAGCTTCAAAAAACTCCCGTTTTTGTCTCATTGCACATTAGCGTCAGATTTCTATTCCTCATTGAGACTCGTATATATATATATATATATATATATATATATATATATATATATATATATATATATATATATATATATATGTAACCCTATATTTTTAGAACGTGATTTTTTTTTTTAAGTGGTCAGGTAAACTGGTATGAATTTCCAAAACGTTGTTTACGCCCCCCTCCTTCTATCCCCATTGATTTCCCCCCTCTCTCTCACTGTCTCAGTTCTCCACCCTGGTATCTCTTCCTCTCCCACCAATTCCCTCCTTCTCTCACAACTCTCTATTCATCCTCTGCCTATCACCCTCTCTCTCTCTCTCTTCCCCTCTCCTTCTCACTCCCTCTATCTCCTCCCTCTTTATTCCACTTTTATCTTACTCTCTTCCCCAACTCTCACTCACTTCTCTCTCTATCACCCTCTCTCTCCTCCTCCTCTATCTCCCCTCTCCCTATGCGCCCTCTCTTTCTCCATCTCAATGAACTATATCCTTAAGCCCTCCTCTCTCCTATGGGTTGAGTGATGGAAAGTGGGAAGAAGGGGGAGAGAAGGAAATAGGCAGAGATTAGTGGATGACGGAGGAATAGTGGGGGAAGGGAGAGAAAGGGCAAAATGTATATTTTTAGAACGTGATTATTTGAATAATTTTTAATTTTTTTATACCTTACTAGATGAATTAACTCTCACTTCACCATTCCCCCCTTCTGTTGAGAAGGGAGAGAAGGGGAGGGGTAAATGGATTAGGGAAGATAGGGAGGATGAAGAAAGAAGGGAATGGGGACAGGTAAGAGATTGGGGTAGGGTGATGTGATAGTAGTAGATGAAGAGGGGGATGAGAGGGTAGAGGAACATGGAGGTGAGGGGGGCAGAGATGATCACATTCGATTTGAGAGATCGAATAGGTCGAAGGGCTTGTAAGCAGCAATAATATGAAAATTAACCCACAGAAGAGATGAAGCTAACGTTAGATGTCAGCTCCTACCGCCAAACACCTGAAAAAGGATCTGGCTTCTCGCTTGTTTTCTTTACACACATGTATTATATCCACAATTTCCGGGTGCCTATTAGTATTTAAAAGTTTTTTAAGGAAATGCTTCATTTTTTTTAGTCTATTATGTCAACTAATAAATTACCTTATATAAAAACAGAGAAATCCTCGCAGTGGGGATACGAAAAACTAGCGGGCCAAAGATATGACACATTTTCTGTTATCGCTTTCGGTCTTTAATCTTCTGAAACTAGATCCCCAAAATTTTCATTTTATATATATATATATAAATTTTTCTATATATATATATATATATATATATATAACTAAAAGTGCTACCCTAGTTAGTTATTTTTATGTTTTGTAGATGATTTTTATTTTGCTCGTTGTGAGAGATATATATATATATATATATATATATATATATATATATATATATATATATATATATATATATATATATATATATATATATATATATATATCTCACAACGAGCAAAATAAAAATCATCTACAAAACATAAAAATAACTAACTAGGGTAGCACTTTTAGTTAGTTAGTTAAAATTATCTTCCAGAAATTATTAAGTTTAAGCGAAAATGTATGAAAGTCCATTTCTGAAGGAGACAACTTCGCTTCTTGAATGTGCAGAGTAGAATTTGCTTGTACGCTCTGCACTGACTTGTTCTAGCTTTCCCACTATCATATTTATATGTTTGTATATTTTGTTAGGATATATTAGGAAGAAAATACCAACATAGTCATGTAAAGCAAAACATTTGTCAGAAAACGTTGGACAAGAAAGTGGTGAAAATGGGTATGCGAAAATGAGCGGTAGTCCGACCACCGGAAGAGTCTAAGGAAGAAACTTATTTTGCACTTTGTATCTACAGGACACACACTCCTGCTTACTTCTCCTCCAAATCAACACTTAAGTAGGAGCTTCACTAGCGTTGGGGCGCGAATTTCATCCAACCCTGCATATGACTTCTCCAGCTTAATTTTCATCCTACTTCTATCGCCCCCTCGTGTAGGGGGAGGGGGTGTATTTAAAGGATTACATTTGCCTTTCACATGATGTGATGTCTGTCTTCTATCTTATTTAAAATGTAAACATTAATGGAGATCTTTCGAGAGAATTCTCGAAAGAACTTTCATCCTAATCTCCATCTTTATTCCTTCTAATCACGTTGAGTCTCCATATAATGAAAGAACAGATATTCCCAAACCGTTTTATACTAACTACATTCCCCTAAAACTTTTTCTTCCTTTCACATCTTCCACTACCTCCGCCATTCCAATCCGCCATTAACTATTCAACCCATCTACGTACTTCCAAACCAGTACACAGCACTATTTAGAATATATCGCATTTCAAATAAGTATAATATTTTCAAAAAGTCTAACTCATAAAAATAACAGTCAAACTGTTTCACACAATGGAGCTAATAAGCCGAAAGTGTGGCAATATCGTGCAGGAAAAGGGCCAAATGCAACGGTTTGGCGTGAGTCTTTTAATGAGTAATACTAACTACAGTTGGTTGATCCGGATTAAATGGATTATGTATGAGTTTGAAATGGATTTCTTTGCATCTCTGCTTGGAAACCCAATTAGCGGTTTGTAACGGAGAGGTGTTTTTAAGCTGAAATATTATGTACTTAACACTCTTCTTTGTTGAGCTCCTACGTTTCTAGTTTAATTACTTACGATGATAATAATATTATTCAGTAGTATTTTTTAAAGTCTTATTATTATTTTTAAATTGAAATAATCATAAGATAGGGAAAGAATTAAGGAAGTTAAGCGGCCACACCAACAAAATGAACTCTTCGCCTTCGTCATAATTTGTACTTCCCTTGAATATTCAAGTACGCGAATATTAAACTTCTCCCTTTTAGGAAACCTTTTTTATCCAATTTTATATCGATACCAAGTTAGTTAGTTAGTTAGTCGACGCCAATCTTCCATTATCCAGGAGCATCCCCGACCGGATAATGAAATCTACATAAAAGTCAGTATGACAACCCTGGTCTGCCCGAGGGGACCAGGGGCAGGTCCTCTTTGGGCAGAGGTACCAGGAAGTATTATGTTTTGACACGAAACAACGTTCATGTTGAAGCCTTCGTCACCCCAGGGCAGAGGGTTCTGTTCCGCTTCAGAGATATTTGGATATAGATTCATCCATCGGCTGGATTCCTTTGAACAGTGAGTGTGTGTGTATTGTGCTGTGAAAACGGGAGAAGAAAGAAAGCAGTGTTGTGATTGGCTATGTGTGATGTGTAAGTTCTGCTCACCCGAAAACGGGGTGAGCACAGTGCGTCCATCAATCGGTAGCCAGATCTCTACGTGCGCTGACGTTTGTGTCCGCTCATGCTGAAATTCAAAATCGAACCCGGTGCCGCGACGTTGGAAGACCAACGCCCTATCCACTGGGTTCGCATGAGCTCTCATCGATAACCATCTCAGTTTAGCCAAGTAAATAAAAAGGGCAAATCGAGAAAACATTCATTTCATAGCTCGCAAAAGATTAAATTTGAAGTCAGAGACCACCAAATACTCTTCCCTTGAGACCTATCCACCTACCTACTGAAGTACTTCATCCACCTGGAGTTGAGCAACTATGGAGCGTCACCTGACTCGGTCTCCTGTTAGCTGCAATAACTATGCAAGCTTAAGATTTCCCCTCTGCCAATCTCATCACACTGTCCATAAATTTATCTTTCTGTTCTCCACCATTCAAACGAACACCACAGCCTCCATCTTATTCCTCCTCATCACATTTGTGGTCTTATTGTTGTCATCATTTCCCTCTCTACACCTATTCGCCTTTGCACGTCCAGGTTAGTTCGTCTTGCTGCCCATGGTATCTTCAGAATTCTCCTCCATAACCACATTTCAGCTGCTTCTAACTTCTATTGAAAGTTCTTGCTCACCGTCCAAGCCTAACATCCAGACACCAATGTTGACCACACAAACTATTTTGCTGCCCACTTTTTAATTCCCGTAGACAACTTTCTATATTTCAGATATGCCTTCATTCTGATAAATGCACTCTTTGCAATACCAATTCTGGTTCTATTTTGCATTTAACATTTGCAGTCATCTGTTATCAAACTCCCTAAATAAAAAAAAATTCCACCTGCTCTATTCTTCTCTTTTTGCCTCTATTCTTACTCTGTCGTTTGTATTCGTCTTAGATGCCACCAAAACTTTGGTCTTGTCCATATTGACCTTCAACCCTTTCTCCTCGCTCACTTTCAGTCACATCCAACAAATGTTGCAACTTCTCTGCGAAGTCCACTACCAAAACAGTGTCATCTGCATACCTAATATGGTTGATATTATAACCTCCAATCTTGACTCATTTAAGCCGTTGCAGCTCAATTAATATCATTTCCCCATATAGGTTAAACAGATCATGGGACATAACACATCCATGACGTACTCCTCTCCTTATGGTCTCATACTCTGTTTTATATCCCTGCAGTCTAACTCTCGCTATCTGTTTCTAATATAAATTTCTTATTAACCTCATTTCTCTCCTATGGATGTCCAGCCCTTCCAGCATCCTATTAGTACTCCATGTTTTACTTTATCAAATGCCTTTTCATATTCAATAAAACAAAGCAACACATTTCTTTGTTTTTCGATCATTCTTTCCTAGAATTTTTCTAATCACAAATATCACATTAGTTGTTCCGTTTCCTTCTAAGAAGCTATATTTCTCCCACGATACCTGTTCTCACTTTATTCTTTATTCTCTTCATTCTAATATTTAAAATTATCTTTGTTATTTAGTTCAGTATATTTATCGTGCGGTGGTTACTACATTTCAGTGTTTCTTTATTTTTGGTAACGGTATAAAAGTTGAATTGCACATCTGTTCAGGAATTGCACCCGCATTATAAATCTGATTAACCAAAACTGTAATATTCTTTATTGCAAATTCTCACAAGGCCTCTAACATTTCCACCATGATCGTATCTTCTCCAGCAGCTATCCTCTTCTTTATCATATCATATTTCACCTTTTCCTCTAATATTTGTTTTCCATTTAGATGCCTACAGTTTTCTTCTTCCTCCTCACTTCTTTTCTATCATCTTTAAAGAGGTTTCTTATAAATTAATTCCCATCTTTCATTAAGTGCTTTTGTTTCCATAACTACCTTTCAATCTTTTTCTTTAAGATCACCTCAATTAATACTTTTCTTCTTTGTTATTTCCCGAATCTTATCGTACATCATTCTAGAATCTCTATTTTCAGGATCTTTTATTTCTTTACATTGCTCATCTAGTCACTTCTCCTTTGCTTCTATACACTTCCTATTAACCTGTCTATTTAGTTCGCCAGATACATTGTCATCTTGGCCTTTAGTAGCTCTTTTTTCATCAATCAAGTTAAATATTTCCTCAGTGATCCACTTGTTTTTTGTAACTGTATCTTTTATTAATGATCGCGTAATCGATTGGATTTCGTGCTCTGTCTCCCGGTGAATTCCAAGTCTACAGGCTTCGTGGATGCTGCCTGAACCAAATATCAGCATCTTTTCTCTTTCTGTACACCAATTTACCCATCTTTCTACTCTTTCATTCCTCTCTCCCAGTCCAAACAGTCCCACCGCCTCTTCTTTATCGCTTTCACCCACCATTGAATTTATATCACCCATAAAAATTATATTCTCCTCATTCTTACATTTGTTTCTTGCTTGATCCAATTTATCATAAAACTCTTTCACTTCATCTTCATCTCTCTCACTGTTTGACCGTATACCTGTATGTAGTTATAACAAATGGTTTGCCTTTGGATTTTACCACAAGTATCCTGTCCGACAGTGTCCATTTTTCCTTCAGGCACTTGTCCACTTTCGGATTTATCATAACTCTAACCCCTCTTACCGCCTCATCAGATCACTAGGGTAAAAAATATCCACATACTTTCATTTCCCGCCTATACCAAATTCTCTACATCCCTTTTCGTATGAAATTCACTCCGGCAAAACCTTCTTTTTTTACATATAAATAAATTTCAGGGGCAAATCTTATTCGGTTTCTTTTTCTTACACTGATAATTTTTACTGTGATAAAAGCGTCTTCCACGCATTTGTAAGATTCAGCTTTATTTGTTTTGGAAGAGTCATTCTTTATTATTTTATTCATTCATATTTTTCCGATTTTTATTTCCTTCCTATTTCCTTTTAAAATCAAGTAAATATTATAGAGGCAATAATATTTATTATTATTATTGAGAAAATAATATTAAAAGGTATAGATTAAATGAGTTTAAAAACTTCACTTCGTAATATGCAATATATTTTCATCAATAAATATTTTTATCATTACTTTTTACTTTTTAATAATAAAAGCCTTGATTAATAGACTTTTGCAACTTTATTCCATAAAACGATATTTAGCTTACTTGGAAGTCCATTTTGCAAAGGTCAAAGAGGCAACAATGTGCAAATCAATATTTATATTTAATTACAAGAGGAGCAGCTTCACCACTCCTCATTACAGAAGGAGCTTGCGATTCGCTGGCAGACTTTCGGTCTGTTTCCTACGGCCTATCATTTTTTTCTCCATCTAAATTTGCTCTAATAATTTCTATGACAAAATTTTAATAAATTTTCTTAACTTCACCATTTGTAATTCCTTTAGTTTTTAAAAATTCACAAAAATTTGATACTTATATTTATTTCTGAAGTTCACCATTTTATTTTTTATATTGTAAAGGAATTATTAGAAATAACTTTGAATAAGAAAAAATCTTATTCAAACCTTTAAAGAATCTCGCTCTTAAAATATAGGCTATGGAGGATTATTCATTAATGTGTTACATGGTTGCAAGTTCACCGTTCATAAATGTGTGACATGGTTGCAGGTTCACCGTTCATAAATGTGTGACATGGTTGCAGGTTTACCTTTAATAACGATGAACAAACTAGTTCAATTGTACACGCATTCTTGCTTTCTCCAAATCATAGCCGTAATGGCTGATTGTAGAGATTTAATATCCCCCCTTAATCACCCTTAATCCCCTTCTCTCTTTTCCTGTCGCCACAGCTGCAGTCACAGCTGCCATCCTTGTCTCATGTAACTTTAACTAATATGAGATACTCTTATTTGTTTATTCATTTACAAGCTGAGATACCCGTCGTTTTACGGGGTAAAATTTACAGTGAAATGTATGGAGGTGATTTACTGGTTGTGCTTCTCATCGACTAGACTCCGTGGACAATCTGAGCATTGAAAATGTCTTAATCATTCTTGGACGTATCTATGGCATTATATAGATACTGTATAAATTTACTTTGACAAAAATAAAAAAAAATCCGAAAGATCATTTAATTATCAATGAGTTGCAAACCATTATTTTTGCTTTACTTTGCAATTGCTTTGTAAATTTGTCATTAAATACCTCATTAATTAAAAATCGAATTTTATTACAATGCACAATATCAAAGTCAATCGTTTTGAGATAAAAACATTCCAAATTTCCCAACCAATCTTTTTATATTATTTTGGTTATTATTATCCGAGAAACTTAGTTTATTAACCATCCTCAAAATAACTAATGATTTTTGAAGTGATTTCAGACACGGCATTTCAATTTATTTAAAAAGAATTGTTAAATATGTATCGTAATAACTTTTTAGTATTATTAAAGTTTCCTTACTTTCATACTTTTTTAGTAGTATCAAATATTTCCCCACATTCATACTCTTTTTATGGTCTTATATGTTTCACACATTCAATTAAGTAATTTTCGACTGTTTATTTTGTTTTAAATATCCATCCTAAAATGCGTTTACATTTGCTGACGGCTGATGCCAGATAGCATAGCAATGTTATATATTTATTATTAACAAAATTTCTTTTCTCTGCTTTTCAATTCCCAGTCTGTATATACATAAATTCGAATGAAGCAAAATTAGCGAAGTTAAGGGATAAATTATTCTTTTCGTCCCATGTATCTAATTAACTTTAGAAGCTCAAATATAATTTCATAAACATTATTTGTTATATCCACAGAGGTTATATCCCACACATTTCATTACGAAACCTCTCTCTTCCTCCCCCTCTATTCGCACATACAACAAATCAATTCTCCGGCCAGAAACAGCTGAAGGTGTTTCCATACTTATATTCTGCTCAAAGGAAACGGTTGGCCTTTCCATAGGTGTTGGCACACAGTATTGCGTTAATTTCTGCCACCCCACCCAAGTGAATCCCGGACCCTTATTTCGTCTAGCTTTCCTACAATTGCTATATAAATCTTTATGTGAATTTCATGATTTGTTTTGAGGATACTGGGAAACAATTAAAACGGACGGGGGACCGATTGGCTGTTTGGCGGTCATTTATCTTTATTTTTACAAAAAATGCAGTCGAAGAACAAGGGCGTGAATTGCAGCGTTTATTCATTTTTATCTCTTGGTTTAACTCATTTTAATACTAATAATTAAAATATAGGATTTAAAACAATGTTTTCCTGAAGTTTATTATCTTTCATTTATGTTTCTCTTTTGAAAATTTCGGAAAGAATTAGTCAATTTTATCAAAACCATATGGGAATTTATGATCAACATCTTCTATATTTCATTTCTTATTGATTAGTTTTTAACAATTTACATTTATTAATATGACAAATGGAATTTAAATCTTAAGAAATGTCAAATTATAAATAATATATTGAAAAATAAATAATTGTTTTATAATTATAACTTGTTTGGATCACAGCTAAAGGCAATGACAGATAGCAATTATCGGTGAGTCATAGTTTCGAAAGTTTAAATCTTGGAAGAGTATTTTGAAGTCTTTTAGCTTAAACAGACCTTAAAACTATAAATATAAATAGGTATATCTCAAGGGACATAACGGTACCTCCCTTTAAGTATATGGCTTGTCGTAGTGTTAGTTCTTTGATTTCCACACTTGTGAGAAGATGTCATTATCCTTCAAAGAGTGTAGCCTCTTGTTACTTAAATGTTTCTCATCTTGAAACAAAATCCAATGAAGAAAAACTTAAGAATTAATGTTGCAATCACTGGAAACTATATTTAAGTATGATTAATTCCTGGTATAAAATTCTTTATAAGGTGTTGCTACCTTAAATTAAAATTTACATAATATTTAAAACATATGGCTAAAGGAGTACCAATGTATTCAAACATCGCGTACTCTGGTGATATATATAAAATTACATAAACAAAATCTGGAATAGTTAAAATGTAACTAAAAGGGGTTATCCCTGATAGATTCAATTTCATTTTGTTGACTCAGGTGGATTTGAGTACATATAAATGAGATCAAACGCATTGCAAATTTGGTGAATGCTATGTTAACATCACAATTGAGGAGTATATTGAAGTGTTTTTGCTAACATTCCTCACTCCTCCAAAGGTTCAACGAAGAAAATTGTACAGAGAGCAAGAATAAATGATAAATAACAGAGAAAAGAATACAAATAAATGTAACCATGAATAAGGCTAGTAAAATCACATTACATTTAAAGAGCTAGAGAGACTTTTGGCCAAATCAATAGGGATTTCTTTAATTAGCACACTTTATGCATAACTAGTGGATTACATTATTTAAGCTGAATTTTCTCCTTAACCAATAGGTGATAAAATACATGGTAGATCAAAACTTTAAAAAAATTCGAAAACTATTTTGATTTATTGTTTTGGCAAACCATGGTTCTTAATATTTTATTTAATATTAATCTATAGTAAGTTGTTCATTTCAAAGCTAAAGTAATTTGTAGCTTTTCTTTCATGAGTGCATAATCTGAGAGCAAGTGAAGCTATATTTATTAAGCAAAAACTCATAAAGGGGTGGTAAAAATGAAAGGATAGAAATAGCAGAAAATTTGCACTACTACATGGCTTTGATTGTAATATTTCTCTGGATTATATGGTTTCTCTTATTCATAATTTGAAAGGATTACAGTTAATAGAGTTTGGGTTTGCAATTATCTTACAGGAGCGTTCTTTGTCTCTTATAACATGATGGTTATAAATATAAAAATTAAAAGCTTTCATTCCATTTCATAGTTTTGGTTATCGCTTATCCTATTTCTGTTTATCTCCACTACTCCAATTAAGCCTATATTATAAGACAGATTGCATCTTTAGGACGATTTTCAAAATCTATTTTTACAACATGACATAATTTTACAATAAATTGGAGAAAATTGTCCTTTTTCTTACCAAAACAAAGTTTAATTAAGACAGAGAACAGCCATTTTCAAAGGTAACTTTCTGAAATTAGTTCTGCTTCGTCTGATGGAAAAAATCATGGGTGAAAATTCCATTTCAGAATAGAGTTTATGTTCACTGCCAGACAATCATGACAGGCGCGGGGAAAAGTTATACATTACTTATGTGTCTGTTATTAGTATCCGTTTTTTGTAATATTTTTATTCTCTACAAGTATATATGAAGTCTGTTTCTCAGACAGAGTATGGAAAGAAAAGCATCTAAATTGAGCCAATTTTATACATTGTAAGTTTCGGTTAGGGCTTTTGTGATGTGGGAGAAGAAGTTGGAGAAATAAAGCAGATTAAGAATAGACGCATATAGTTAATGTTTCACACAATTCTTTTCTCATAATCTCACTCGTTGTTTTTTATCCTCGGGTATGTGTAATGTACACAGAGAATACCTATTTTACCTTTTCTATTTTTAGTTTAACTTCTATTTATAATTTTATTTGCTGTACATAGTTGCTTCCTTTATACCAGGGAATAAAAGTTAAGCTATAATTCGGTTACCCATACATATCCTATCTTGAATTGATTCGTATCTCTTTTCATTTTCGAGGCAAGCCCTGAGCACACATTAAACTCTCAAATTACCCTGAATTTTCTATAGTTTCTTAGCATTTGATCTCTTTAATCCAAATTTAGAAAACAAATTATAGACTAAGCGAAAATTCCTTATTTTTTAAAATTTTTAATCTATTATTTATTAACAACAAAGTTTAAAATAAATTGGGTAAATTTGTAGACAAAAGTTTAAACTTTCCAGAAACAAGAATAAAAATCTAAAACTATAAAATATTAATTATAAATTAACAAAAATATAATTTCAAACTTTTTCTCCTTACGAACAATTTTGGAACACTTTTATCAAATTATACTTGAACTTTTTTGTCATATTTCCTCGAACAAAGAGTGCAGCGTTCTTTTTCTTAGAATATGTTAAACTGTTAGCTTGCATTTTCTCCAGGTGTCTTATCTAAGGTAAAGGTAAAATTATTGCGCTAAATGAATGTTAGCTTTTGTGACTTACTGGTGATATTGAGCATAAATTTCCTTTGGTTTTGCCGTTTTACCGTTTTAGAATACAGGAATTAACTCTAACAAAATAATCAAAGTGTTTAAGATACTGAAATCTAATAATCAGGTGCCACCTTCAGCTCATTTATTTGCTAGTTCAAGTTTGTACCATTTGATTAGCTGTAACCAGTCCAGCTATAGTTATATTATAATAAAAAATCATTAGAGCGTTTTGGTAATCTCTGGTTAAATTAATAAAAATTTGCTCTTATTTGGTAGTATAAAATGACACACTTTCCAATTTATTATACACATACGAAACCTAGATTCCATGCTTTCGGAAATCAAATATTGAGGATTGTAATTTACGTCATTTACCAGTGAAAATTTGAGTTGGTACCAATTTTCTTTTCTATTATTAAGATTTTATTTATTTCATTAACAGCCAATCAATGATTTAATAGAAATATAAATAAAAGACCATCAGCAAAAGTTAAAAGTAAAGGCTGTAAACTTGTTACATTAAAAAGTGAATAATAAACCTAATAAGGAAGAGATACGGTAGTTTAAGTCTTTAACCTCACTCGCCACATAATTTTCTCACAATATTTTTCTTTTATTAATATATTGATACAGCTGATAATTGGTATAATTCTAATGTTGAGATGTTAACAGTTTTAAGACTCTCTTATGAAGGTTTACTTTTGTTAGGATAACGAATTCAAACCTTTTGGATTAGATTGGCATTTTGGAATATTTGATTGTGTCCATTTCTCTTTCAAGTTTGCTCTCTTAAAGATTTATTTTAACTGAAGGATGACAACAATCTGTGTATTCTCCTGCCAAACTGTAAGCGCAAAGAAATTTGTTTGACAGCTATCCGTTTCTGCCTACTAGAAGAGAGATTTTGCCCAAATAACAGTTTATTCCTCATTAAAATTGGCTTTCTTAAGAAAAATTGTTTGCAAACTATCTGCTTATCTCTCGGTTAAACTGCCTATCTCAAGCTAGCTTTATTGAAATAAAATTGTAACTACTTGTTTAATCTTCGCCAGAGTTATCTTGGAAAAAAGTTTTTAGACTTTTTATAGGGATAAGTCAAATAGAGTTGTATGCCAGCTATCGCCGCCGCCCTAGTATATGATCTACAGCAACTTAAATCCTGACTAGCTTGTGATCTACATAAAAATATTTTGTGGTAAATGTGCAATCCTAATTAAATGAGTGAGTTAAACATTAAAACATATTATGAAAAATGTATAAAATTCCATCGATGAAGGAAAAGGCAAAGAAAAAATATTTAATTGATTTTTATTTCCTATTACATGAATACGAGTACTATGACTATTTGTATACTGCACGAATGTCATATAAAAATGCAATAAAAAGATTCTGCTCATCTGATCTCATAATTTTCCAGCATATAAAATTCTTGGTTCAACTTGGGTATTTTCGAAGAAATTTCGTAGCCAAATATCTGTTTATCCCGACTTAATACTGGCTACTTTGAAGAAAGCTGTTTGATAACGATCTGTTTCTCTCTTTCAAAGTGGCTAGGTAAATAAAAATTTACGCATTTCTCCCTCTCTCTAGTTTCATCAATAACACCATATTATTGCTGGATATTTGCGATTAAGAAATACTCAATGATTTGTTATTATTCTCTAAATACGAGTATACTGACATTCTAATCCTTGATATATGATATTCATAATTTATTTACTTGGCTCGAAATTTCGTTTTATTAATCTTTCTGAAGAGATAAAGGGCGTACCTAATGTCAGTAGATGAGTCATATTTGTTTCCTTAACATTTAACTTAGGAATTAGTTTGCTTTAATAAATTATAACATTTGCTATACATTTCAGAGTTCATAGCCTAGGCTGATGTAATGATCAAAGAGGCTAGATTTTTTATTTTTTTAAGAGCATTACTTACAACTTGCTTGACTAGCGTGTTTACTATAGACCAGAGATATTTCATTGTTTGAGGCATAGCCTGTCAGATTCGACACAGGGATCGCTTCAAAATCAGTCTGTGCAAACTTGAGCCTGATCGAGACCATCATATTAATAATTACAATTGATGTGGCTTAAGTTTGATAAACGGCATGCAGTATTTCTACTTAGCTAGATGGGTAACCTGTGGTCGATACAGCATCCCCCTAGCTGCACGGAATTCTGTGCGGTGAAAACTAACGTGAAATCTCAGCCAATAAATGGGTGAAATTGGTTCGAAAATATAATATAGGTTAGGGCAAGTGAACTTGTTTGGTCCTGGTTTATAAATTTATCCCGTATAATATTTCCCTTCATATGCATAATTGTGACATCTTGAGAAGTGCTACGTGCGTAGCCACATTAACCCTACCTCCATATCACCAGGCAAGTTTTATCGTCTGGAACGACGCGTTATCATAAAATGAGTTTGCTTAGACTGAAACCAATAATCACCAAGGGACCAAAAAGGCCCTGAGGCGACTATCGGATCAGCCATCCGAGTATTTAACCCGAAGCTCACCATCTCTCGAGAGATTGAAAGCCCGACTTCCAATCCGTTTATACTGCCGTCTGTCTCCCCCACGTGAACCCCAGTAACCCGCCCTCGTACTTCCTCGAATATCTCGTCAGAAGATCTACCTTTGTTAAGCTTTAGCCCCTGTTTAGAGGAAAGCTATCGAGCACCGTTCTTCCCGGAAAGTTGCGCGGCCCTCTCATCTTCACCACCCCTTCAAGATTCCCGTGCTTTCGAGACTAAGACTCCCTGCAGATCTGCAGAATCGTCTTGAGTTAAGATTACGTCTGTCTGGAGCCGAGAAAATTTCAATCTTCATCACAAGGTAATCCAACTCCATCTACAAATTCGCTTCCTCAGGACTCCCTGAAGTATCTTCTTAGAGACCTGCGCCTTTGTCTTCCACCCCCCATCCAATTCGCCCGAGCTTGTAGGTAAAGCAAACTTGCATGGTCATCAGTCATCCCCAGATTACCTCGTTAATCTTCACTTAATTCATTTAACTACCAAAAGTAATTTTCTTCCCCCTTTTGTGTGTGTATATATATATATATATACATATATATATATATATATATATATATATATATATATATATATATATATATATATATATATATATATATATATAAATTGCCCCTGTTATTATATATATTAAAATTATATTTTAGGGGTATTGTCTCAAGTGGCCTGTGGTCAGCTGTCTGCCCGTGCTTGTGTACAACTCTGAGCGCGGAGCTAGTTTACACAGATATAATTCTACATATATATATATATATAATCTTTGTCTGGTGTCAGGTATAGTTGGGTACTTTTTGTGGTGAAAAAATCCAGAATTTAATCATTATCATTATTTTTATCTGGTGGCAGATAATTTGAGTTATCTTTGGTTTGAAAGAACCATTTTTCTTTTCAAGTTATCCTCCTTCCAACTTAGGTTGTTAAGGAACCAATCTGCCAAGTTCGTTCAAGGATATCCAATGGAAGGGGAACAAATTCTTAATTTTTTGTCTTTCTTTTTTTGATTGATCATTTTTTTGTGGTGACTGTTTTATCCCAATTTTATTTTCGTTGTGTGTGTTGATTTTGGAGGGACGATCTCCCCTTAAAACCCTCTACTAATCCCCGTGCAGGATTAAAGGCCCATAATTTTTGGTCTCATAGAGATCAAGTTTGATTTATTTTATTTATTTTTTTTTTATTGCGTGCAATACTTGTGTCAAAAAATCTCGCTTAGGATTTTAATACGATCGTCAGAGCTTCATAATATTCTCCGTAGGTTCCTTGGACGCGCATTTACACCAAAAAGATATCCTTATTTGAGCGTTTCCATCAACAAGGAAGGATCCTTGGGTTGTCAGGCAAGGATCTTGTTGCATATGTTCAGAAAGGAAAGAGAAATGAAGGGGCAGTAAAACAAAAGAAGAGGGAAGGTGAAGAGAGAAGAGAAAACGACTAAGAGAAGCTGAAAAAAGAACGAAGAGAATCTGATGAAAGAGAAAGAGAGAGAATTCGTCAGCATGAGCGTGAGTTTAACAGGAATCATTTGTAGATCCTTTATGTTAGCTCGGGAAATAAATCTCCCAAACCCCTTAAGTTAAGTTTCCAGTGTTTAAGGACGGCGAAGAATTCAGTGCCTACATAACTCACTTTGAGAAAATTTTCGAAGTGGACCACTGGAATTTTTAAGCCAATGAAGTCGCTCGATTAATTCCTCTTCTTAATACTAACCCCCGAGAAATTTTCCTTTCGCTCCTGGCCGAGGCTACGATCGACTACTCCTCCCTCAAGTCGAAATTATTATCGGCTATTAATTTGAATCCCGATTACTAGAGGTCATGTTTTGCCAGGCGAGAATAATCCCAAGTCCACCTCGACTACTAGTCCCTAATTGATTTCATTCTACGGGATCAGTTGATGGCTGCACTACCCTCTGAAATCCGTGATAGACAGACGCATATCTTCTTTCAAGGAATGTATAGAGGAAGCGGATGTGCACCCATCAAGCCAAAAAGTTTCATTCCCCATCTCCCGAAAGTAAAATAACCTCTCCAAAATTCGCCCGAAGAACTCGCCTAAGTTCTCTAAGGTACCTGTTCCCTTTAAACTCAAGTACTATCTCCCGCCAGAATTGAGGGATATTAAGCCCCTCATATATAATCACTTAGCGTCAAATTATCTTCGTAGACCCATAATTTGTTTTTCCTGCGGTATTCCCGGTCACGTGATATCCCACTGTCCTCAAAACTCCCAATTTGGTTTAGCTCTTAGTCATCAAATCCACCAAATAAGTGCCTCTTGCGTATCCGCGGCCCCCACTGCCACCCCAGCAACTTCCTCAACAAGCAGTTAATTTCCTGTTTTAAAAAAGCTCACCAGGTGGCCTTGAGTTTGAAAATCAAAGTGTAATGATTGCCGAGTGTCAACACTAGTAAGAGACACCGGACGCACTTGCTTCGTCGTCTCTGAAAAGTTGCTCCCTCTAGTGGTCCCTGACCGGGAAAAATTCGTAGTATTCCGTGACTACTTAGGACGTGCAAATCGATTCCCCGTGGTTCGCTGCTATCTTGAATGCAAATACTTTACTGGATGGGCCAAAGTGATAGCAACTTCAATTAATTATGTAATGCGTCGTGTTGATTGGCCAGAGCCCGCAGCTCTTCCCTAGCCGCGTCGCACAGCCCGTTATCACGAGGGCCAAGCACTAAAGGACCCTGCTTCCCCTATGACATTAAAACCCTCTTATACACCAGAATTTGCAGCCCTTCTAAACGGGACCTTTGCAAGGGAAGTCGCCTACCTCATTAGAGATGGACTTTATTATCGCTTCAGTTCGGCTGAGGATAAAACCCCCACTCGCTCGTTTGTATCCTCTGTTTCCATGTTCCCAAAGTCCTCCGACTTGCCCGCGATGCAATGAAGGCTGGTCATTACAGTCACAACAAAACGGCTCAGAGAATATTCCATTATTTCTACTGGCTTGGGGCTGCCAAAGAAATTGCCGAATTTTGTAGATCGTGTGACATTGGTTAGAATACTATAGCGAAAGGACGAATACCACTTGCCCCCGTCTAGCGAAGGACACTTGTGCGTCCTTACTCTTGTTGACTTTGCAACAAGATTCCCCGACCAAGTCTACCCCTTGAGAAAATAGATAGCGTGATCTGTGCCTTGTTTGAGCTCTTGTATGACCGAAATGTACGCAGACCAAGGAGCATTTTGAATTAACTTTTTTCTAATCAACGCCTGGATGAGGAGATCAAGTCACCTTATTCTTACGTGCTAAATTTAGAAAAATATAGGACCTATTTTGAAGTTAGGTCCAAAGAAAGGCGATTCAAACCCGGTAAAGAGGTGCTGCTTCTTCTACCTTCTGAGACAAGCAAGCTCTTGAACCAATAGAAAGGCCGTTTCCCAATTCTAGAAGCCCGCAGTCTCGTCGATTACGTAATACAGCCTCCTCTCAGGGAACAAATTGTTTCATGTAAATATGCTTAAGCGCTATCACCGCCGTGCCTGCATTAATAATATAATTACCCTTAACGAAGAAGCAGTAATGGAAGCCTCTTATCCACCTGAGTGTTAATTTAATCCAAATTGTATGTGTCGAAGCGGACGAAAACTACCCTCTCCCATCGCTCCTCTGTTCCCGTGTAAACTTCGTCCCAGAACTCGATTTAGAACCCCACTTGGAACCCCCTTAGAAGACGCAGTTGGCTCTTTGGTTAACTCAATTCCCCGATGTAATTTCTGAGAAGACTGGTTGCTCTTTGTATTTTAAGCATGATATAGATCTAATCACCCAGAAGCCTATTAGATATAAGCCCTATCTTGTACCAGTTCACTTGCCTCTACTTTTAACGCGGAAGTGGAAAACTTGCTAAAGTTAGGAACAATTTAACCTTCCACGTCGATTTATTGCTCTCCCTTTGTTATGGTCACAAAGCCGGATCAATCTTAGTGCATTTGCGTAGACTTTAGAAGGCTGAACACTGTAACATTTTTCGACATTGAGCCTATCCCTTTAATATACGAGAGGCTACATCTATTTGAAGAGGCCAAGTTTATTTCAGAGATAGACTTGTGTAAAACCTACTATTAAATCCCCCTTAAGGATAGTGACGGAAATACACCGCATTTCCCTCAGAAAAGGGCTTTATCCAGTTTAAGCGCCTAGGTATTGGTTTAGTTTGTGCCTGTATTGACTATAATCGAATGATGCGCAGGATACTGGATACATGGGACCAGCATCTTACGAGTATCTCCCTATAATTGCTCTTCAATAGTTTTCGTGAAAACGGACTCACTCTTGGCCTTAGCAAGTAACATTTTGCCTATAGCACTAATAAATACGCCGGTTTCCATATTGGTGAAAATCAAATAGCCACTCAGAAAGAAAAAGTAAAGGCCATTGCCGGCATGTCTGTCCCTCATACTAAAAAGCAATTACGCTCTTTTCTCAGGTCAACATCCTCTTACCGATGTTTTCTCCCGAATTTTGGTGACTTAGCGTCCCCCCTTAGCACCCTACTAAAGAAATGTTCTCTGGACCCCCTCGCAAGGAACCCCAAAGCGACGGCCCACTTCCATCAGCTCTCATACTGAAATTCCCGTAATCCCGCAAATGAGGTCCGTCTCCCGTATGCTTTCTCAGGGGACCCTCTAAACTTTTACCGGAGAGGAGCTTACTCCTCTTCTAGGGATACGGGTGCGATGCTCTGCCCCACATCTCGTTTTCTAAAGGCACCCTTGGGAGACTCTCTTTCCTGCGGCAATCTTTCCTCTGCTTTCACAGGGGACTGCCAAGAATTCATGCATGCTGCCCAATATTGACTGATCCTGGTGGAAGCGGCTCTATAGGTCCGACCCCTTTAGGGGAGCAAGAGATGGCAGAGCCCATCGGTCCGTGCTTATAATGTACTACATTCGTGTATTATGAGGTTAAAGGGGGTCCCGCCTCTCTTCATTGAAGGATGCGGGTTCGTTGGCACTAGACGATAAAAAAGGAACCTATTTTAGGATCCACGATGTCTTCGTGCTGATGGCCACAGGGAGGCTCCTCTGAGATGGACATGGTCCCTGAGATTACCCATTCCTAGACGGTAGAATATTCCATGGGGTCGAACTCGAGCTCGGGGCCAAGCACAGAACCCTGTGCAAGCTTCTCCCCCGACGGCTGGGGCCCCCAAGGCTCCAGACGGAGAGTACCAATGAACTCTGCTGTTTGATGCCCTTAGGACAGCAGAGGCCTTCTCCATTTAGTACAAGAATCTTAATGATTCCCGTCTATCTGGCCTAAGGCTTCCTTATGTCGGAAGAGAAATGCGCTTTCATTCCCCACATTGCTCTGCTAAAAAGAAAAGAAACAGGAAGAATACGAAAAAGACTAGGCGGCTCCTCTCCCTCCGCGAAGGGTACGGGGACGAACGCGTCCTCTACCGTTTTAGTAAGCGACCGAGCCCTGATTAGCACGTCCAGGCCCGGTTCTCCCAAGGGGTGGGTCCCAGACAAAGAGCAAAATTGTAAGTGCGCACAGCATAGCCTCAATAACGTCGGGGCCCCTTATGCAGAGACTAGCTAGCATTTTTTAATCCCGGTGGCTTAAAATGCTTTCTGGTAATTCGTTCCATTGATGGCAGCATGTTGGTCAAAGGCAACATGAGCTATCAGAGGAGAGCACTAGCTAGCGTAATTGTTAGCGAGCCGAATGTTACCATTTCTCGGACGGAGGCTTTTTGGACAATGAATCAATCCCTGCGAAGCGGCCATGATTAGTGCTAGTCGGACACTTGATGGCCCAGGGGTAAGGGTGACGCAACACTCTACCGTGAACTACGTGAAAGGATTGGTTTAGACGAGAGAACTCGTGGACTACTCCATAGAAGAAAACAGCTTAGAGCAGGCCGACCATGGAGCGGTCAAGGTGGAATGTGTAATGAGAAAACACGGAGGGGCTTTGAGACCCGCCACTACACTCTGCTTCACCTTTAACTGAGACAAGCTCTCCGAGTCAGTAGGTGCCGCTTGGTATCACTACCGCGTGAAAGTGTCAGTGCCCCTGCCGCAGGAGTTTTACTAATCCCTATGCTTCAGCCAATATACGTGGAAAGTCGAGGTTACCCTAAATCTGTGTTAGTTGCTCTAAGGCCACACAAGATAAGCCCAAATCGTTTGTGGCCAAGTTTGTCAATTGCGGGGAGCCGCCTCCCGCTTCTTTGAAGCAATGTGGTGTGTATCTCTTTAAAAAGAAAATCCTGGCGGTTCAGGGCAAGGATCGTCTTTTATTTCGCGAGACTAGAGACTTAGCCCTCGCACGCCCCTCCAAGACTACGAGCGCGGACGTTTCCGCACCCATTACGAACCCTTCTACTCAAGAAATGCAGAGGCACGTCTCTTGCATTTTTGACATAGCTATCTTTTTGCAAGACACCAAGCTGGGTGCGTGTCACCTGCCCACCCTCCTGTGGTATAAAGCTTTTGCGACCTCCGTTCTTCTATTTGCACCGAATACCTCCTTTAAGGCAGTAGGTGGATAAGAGGAATACCGTTATTAATGCGTACCTTTCACCATCAGACTACTTCGACGCGGGGGACTTCCACTGCTTCGAGGCCCGGTTACTCAGGCTCTTTTTCTTGTTGGCTGATTTGAAGGTGGCAGGACCTTGCCCACCTGGGGGATAGGTTGCTTGGCACGGTTGGAGTGGTACGCATTTCAAGAAATAGTTGATTTATCTGTCTCATTTGAGGAGTTTAGGTCTGTACATGAAGCTGTTGAGTTCTCTGGCAACCTCATCGCCGTGGGCCTAACTACCATTCCTAGAAGTTCTGGCCTTGTTACTCACCGATCGCTTCCGTGGTGATAGTCCGAGTGTGAAGTGGCCCTCAAACAGATGCGTTATGCCTACATGCGTTATATGCACCGCCCAAACGATTTCACTAGCGGTGAATTTCGTCGCGCTAGAGTTATATTCCTCTATGTTTTGAAGCACACCCACACCTCCACTTGGCGAGCATACGTGTTTTCACTTACCGTAAAGTCTGCTCTAGCTGATTTGTGGAAACGAGTATCAAAGATTCAAGGCGAGTTCTCGCTGGCCCCCCTTCTAGTTTTCCAGGAAAATGGGGCCGCATTCTCGGACCCCGCCTCCGTGGGGAAGTCCTTTTTGACCACTTTCTAAGCATTCTCTAGCCGAGATATTGCTTCACCTGTATTCAATGCACGGCAAGATGTTGCGGAAGTTCGCCGACGAGACTTCACCCTTAGAGGCGGAGAACCATTCAACGACAGTTTTATTTTGATTGAGCTATGTTCCGCTCTCGCTTCGTGCGCGGACAACGTCCTTGGTCTGGACGATGTACTGTAAGCTATGCTTACACAAAAAGGTGAGTGTGGCATAGAATGTCAGTTAGGTTTGCATAACACGATCTGACTAGTGAGTATCCTCTCAGACTACTGCAAATCGCTGCTGGAGAAAGCTCACTCTAACCCGGCTGTTTGCTACCCAATCTCTCTAATATCCTTCGTGTGCAAGTTGATGGAGAAATTAGTTAATGCAAGATAAGTCTTTTTCTCCACAGTGGAGGCCACCAGTCTTTTGCACTGTGCAGTGTCTGTAAGTTCCACTCTACGTCGGATGGTCTGCTCCGACTAAAAAATGCCGTCGGTGAAGCCTTCCTTCGTAGAAATCACTACGCCACGGGTTTTCGATCTGGAAAAGTCTTAACCTTTATATCCGAATTTTTTGAGATTGTCGATTTCGCGCAGGAGCACAGCGAGCCATCTCCTCCCCACTAGATTCAGGAGAGGGTCTTGTGAAGGGGTTTGTCATTAGTGTCACACTCTTGGCTCTTAGCATCAAAGGACTCACCTTGGTGCTGTCTTAAGATGGTCTAGCTACGCTCTACGTTGACGAACTTTCGATCAATTTGGCACGGCACAGATGCCAACTCTGAAACGTCGACACTAACAGACATTGAACTGCATTTCTCGCTAATCCAAAGCGCACTGGCTTCTGTTTTTCTTGAGCCGAAACTGAAGTGGTGCATTTATGCCTCCATCCACGACTCCAACCTGACCAACGCTTGTTTCTAAAAGGGGTTCTCCTTGATATGGTGGACTCGCACCCTTTGCTTGGTCTTGTATTTGACAGACGCATCACTTGGGATGCTCCTATTCACAGCTTTATCGTCTCGAGTACCTAAGCCATGGATATTCTTCGTCCGTGAGGATAAGCGCCTTAGGTGCTGAAAGGGCTAACTCGTTAACTTTTTTATCGATCCTTTGTTCGGTTGAAGCTTAACTACGAATGTGAGTTTTATGCATCCACAACCAAGCATGTATTGCGAAAGTTGCACTCGATCAACCACACTGGTCTTCGCCTGGTGACCAGTGCCCCCCTTTGAGAGCCTACTTGTCGATGCGGGGGACATGATACTGGCTGGGTGCCGCACACAGTGCATTATGAGCTTATACCCGCAATCCCAGTGCCTCACTCATTCGCTAACAGCTCTCACTGCATCCGCAGCTGATCTCGACGGTGCCCATACCACCGAGAGTCGCCAGTTAGAACCTAAGCCCTTAGTGTTAAAAGTTTAGAAACTCCTTTGAGAGCTAGGTATAATTCTGGGCCAGGTGGCCTTCCTGGTTATGCCCTTTGACTATTTGTTATCACGCCTCTGCTCCCAAAGCTTCTACAGCGCCGTAAGTATTGCGTTTGGCCTTTTGGGAGCACACTTCGCGCCACACTGGAACCGTGCAGTTTATAAGGATAACTCTAAATCCAAAGAGAGGGTCGATATCTATGCTGCATCTCGTCTGTTTGAAACCAACGGGGGTCTGTCAGGCGCTCTGTCGGTACAGGAGATAATTGCAACGCTCCAGATTCGGACACCGATTTGTAAATTATATCGACTCACAAAGCTCCCTAAGTGCTCTCGTAGCATAGGAATCTCCCCTTCCCCTAATTCGCGATATACGTGACGCCAAAGTTTTAGAGGCGTGTGGATTTCGAGATTATCTTCTGCTGGGTTCTTGGACATGTAGGAATTAAAGGATATGAGTGCTCAGATGAGGGGGCCAAAGTTTCGCGAGGACTGTGCAATCAGCCCAGCTTTTCGCACTTCCACACACCGATTACATGGCAGGTAAACGGGTAGCTCTCCTCGTTGATTGGCAGAAATGATGGCAGAAGGTCAAGGGGAACTTAAATTTCCGTGTCATTGCGCAACGACTGTTCAGATGGACCTACCCCACCAATACCGCGACGGCTTCAGGCTGCTTTTTTGTCGTCTCCGAATTGGACACACTCAAGGAACACACAGCCATTTGATGGACCTTTCACCTCCCCCTTATTATGAAGGTTGCGTTGTCTCCCAGACTGTTCGGCACATTCTTGTTGAATGTGCCAGTCTGTTTGCCTATTACGCAATGTTTTCCGGTACCGGGACGAGCAGGGTCGCTACCGATTGTCTCTTGTACTCAGGACTAGTTCGCGCACACTATATAACATTTTGTAGAAGGCTGGTCTCATCTACTTTATTTGTTTTGTTTTTTTGCTGTAGGTCGCATGCTCCTGCGCCTGTAGAGGCGGGCTAGCCTCGAACTTGGAGCGCACTTCCTTCTAGTTGACTAATCTTGTTTTTTTGGGGGGGGGTTAATTTGTTGTCTTTTTTTTAGCTTGTATTAGCCTTTATTCAGTTTTATCTTTGTTGTTTTTTCTTTACCTATTATTTGTATATTAATTGAACCTACTAGTATGCTATTTTGTGAGTGGGGCGACTTCTGCTCTTGTAAGCAGTCGCCAGATCAGCTCTTAAGAGTAAAAAATAAATCTTAGTCATTCTTCTATTTACACTTTTCCGAACCAAATTCGCTTCGTCACCCTCTCATTTATTTTCTCCTGCAATTGTTTAGTCATCTCTGTATTCCATCACTTCCGTAACCCAAATCATCCTTCTCTATCATCGCTTCCGCCCTCACTTAGTCATCCATGTATTTCATCGATTCTGCGCTCGCTTAGAGTCGAAGGAGCTCGCTCGTTTGGTTGCTTGCTTAATTGAGCCTATATTTCCTCGCTTCCGCGCTCGCTTAGTCATTCCTTGTATTTCATCGATTTGGCCACCTCTTAGTCATCACAATATCTCCTGGCTTGTAAGCTAACTTAGTCGGTGCTGTATTTACTCAGTTTATCCCTAAATTGGATCATCCAAGTGAGGCAGGTGTATATGTAACCCCTTGTGCATTTACTAACTGTCCCTCCTTGTATTTAGGAGAGACTGGGCAAACATTACAAAAATGAATATATGAACATAATAAATATGAGGTCAGGTGAGGCAGTAATATATAAAGTTTTTCTAATCTTATTAACAATTACAACAACCAAATAGATAATATGAAGTCCGAAATGATATAAAATTGTATAGATTTCCGTAATAGCAAAATTATAGAATTGAGAGGAATAAGAGAATTTCTCAATTTCAATCTTTCTTACGGTCAATTTAAATGCCGTACCTATTTCCTAAACTTGATCGCAAACAGTATAGCTAATAATCTCAGAACTACCACTCTGATTAATTACATTTTACTCTCTTTTTTTCTTTTGTCCTAATATTCAGTCTGTGTAACGACTTTTGTATCTATTCCATTTTCAGTATACGACTGAAGAGGGCATGGCAAACTTCATACCAAATCTAGTCTCGTGAATATAATCTATGCTGCTATACAGTGGTTTGACTTTCATAATATATATATATATATATATATATATATATATATATATATATATATATATATATCCTTTTAATTTCTTATAGTTTTCGCATGTTCAGAGTGAGCTGCATAATGTTTATAAATATTCGGAACTCACTCACCTTTTATCTATTGCTTTGGAGCATTTTTGCCACTTACTTAGATAAATAATATTAGTGGGAATGAAATAAAAACACTTTTTCTCATAATCTTATATATATTCCTACATCTACTTTTGAATTTACATACAAAAATAAACAAATGTATTCTTTCCTTATTTAGGAATGATATAGGTCATAGGACTAGGAAAAGGATGCAACTGACAAACCCTATGTTATATATTACAATATATATCTTAACACCTAGATAATATATCTTTATATATTGCTATGTATATTTTCTTATTTGAATACAAACTATCGTACAAATTTAACACAAAATATAAGAATGTACTTCGTCTAAAATATAAAAACCGATGTTTTTCTGTTAAGATTGAGAACTAATATAAAATAATTAATTCCGACACATACTCGTACAATTTTGCACGTTACAGAATGCCACAGAGCGACCTTATGAAAAACATTCGAGTATATAAACCATTGCTATGTAAATCATGCCAAGTTTAGACTTTACTTTATTTTAATAATCTATACGAACTTGTTGATTGAAATAAGTCCCTACTACATTAGAAGCATATTGCAAACAATTATTGAGGTCGCATTAATTGGATATTAAAGTTCAAAATTTAGAAAACTAAAACTGTTCTTATGTTAATAATTCATTGGTATATAATGGAAATCGAAAAATTCTATTCTAAATAGTTACAACCAAAAATACTTTTCTATTCAGTTATAAATCTCTAAAAATAGATGAGATTTAAGTGATAATAAAATCATTGCAATGCGAAAATATTGGATAGAGATGGTATATATTCACTCGAATATGTTTGGAGCATCCTTAAAAAAATCAGTCTCATAAAATCCCGATTATTTAATACTAAAAAATACTAAAATATTTTTTCGACTTTCACCGCTTAAAAAATGTGAAATTTAATTCGAAGATGGCTACAACGAAAAGATATTGTATATACGCTGTTGCTGTTCTAGTTTAGTTTTATATTTCCCTTCTCATTTCTTATATAATTTTTTTCTAAATTGCTTTGTTGATAAAAGAATCTGGAGTCGAATCTTTTATAGCTTAAAGCACTCCTAAGATTTTCTTGTAGTTTGAGGTGAAACATTATAATGGATCACAAATTCACAACAGAGATAATGTTAGATGCCGAATTTTGCACCATGCAGTAAAACATCGTTTTACTTTTTAACATTTTTGAATAAATAAAAGTTATCTATCAGACAAAATTTAAGATACAGTTATGAATCGAACTTGAAGAATCTTAAAATTTACCTAATTATTGGCTGTTAAGGCAGAGTTAAGAGAATTTCAACCCTATATTTCTAAAGTTAAATAATTAATTGGAAAACGCAACTGTGAGAGTCACTGAGGGATAAAGGAATAAAAATTTGTAGGATGAAAATATTATTTCTGGCTCATTGGCGAAGAACAGGCAGGTGACGCTGCACCTGGACAAGATAAGTTGAAGAGAGTGAAATCGTTTAAGTACCTGCGATTGTATGAGACGCAGGGAGTAGAGTTTAATACAGAAGTGAATCAACATTCAATCATCTGTGAGAAATTGAAAGAAAATATCGGCAGTTTTAAATGATAAGAAGATCACTGCGAGAGTAAACAAGTAAAGGGCATCAACTGTTGTTATCACATTAATTATCTATGTAGCACAGGTATTGCCTACGAAGGGAGAGCAGGAAATTAAAATGGAGTTGACGAATATCTGAATGTTGCAATGGCTATGATGAGCGACAAGGATATATAGTATTAAGAATGAAAGGATAAAAGGGAGAGAAAGAGTAGTAGTCATATCCAAGTAATTATATTGGATGAGATTGGACTGCTATGTGAAAGTTATGAGAAGATATTAGGAGGCATATTTTGACGGAAAATTAAGGAATATACCGGTGGAAAGAAGGACAAGGAGAGTAAAGCCCAGAATAATGTCGAAAGATAAAGTAACACAAGATCTGCGCCAGGCAGGTGTAGGTGGACTGGCAGAGCTTGATGGAAGGTGGTAGAAGCGTCATACAAGAAACAGCGACTCTTTATGAAGATATCAAAAGCTTGCCATAGAAATGGAAAAGAAGAGTAAGAAAACGCAAGAGAAATTAATTTTGAGAATTTTATAGGCAATAATATGTTTAGATCTGCGTTTCTTCAGGTGAAGATAGAGAGATATCTTATACACCAATTTTCTGAAATAATATCAGTAGATTTTGGTAATTAGAATATAAAATTTTCGTAAGATGCACAAGTGAGCAAAAGACAAGACTACTTGTCGCACATGAGACAAACTAACACATAAATCTATCAATCTTGCAGGGTAAGGAAAATCCAAAATCTATAAAGAGGATGGAAGAGAAAGAGTAATGAGGCTGCAGGAAATAAAACGTCATTTCATTCCAAAGTCAGTTGTAAAAGAAAATATATAATATGTAGGAGGACGACCTCAAAGCACTATATTGAACCCCACCCCACTTTTCAAGCAGATACCGCGTGGTCTCAAACAAAATACTAAGGAAGGACAATAACGAAGATTCTCACGTGGAAGACTCTGAAACATCCTACCTACTTTTGCTTAAATTAGCCTCCCCTGCCCCCACCAGGATCTGGGTACAAATTAATTCCCGCCAGACAGGAGCATTCAGGAAACTCAATGCCTCAATGCCAGAATTGGCGCCAGGCGAGCATCTTTTCAAACTCTTATCTGAAAAGGAGCTAATTCGTTCGGCGCCAGGATTTTCCTTGAGACAGTAGCCGTGCTCAAAGGACTTTTAGCGACTTAGCCGGCTAAGTATATATATTATGGGTGCCCTGTTACTCGAGAGAGAATACAGCTTACGTCCCTCGAAGATACGTCTCCCTTTTGTCTCGAGTCGAGCCCCTGAACTTTGAAGGTCTCGTCGGCTAGGTCACCACCGTGAACTTTTGACCATCCTCTATAAGAAAGTTCTTAAAGTGGTTTCTTCGAAGAGTTCGTGCGACAAACTCCTCTCATCCTTTTTACGAAAATACGTAGTCCCGTCCGAGGGCACTTCCCCAAGCCTAAGTGTATCTCGCTACTCCACTCACGAGTAATTCACCGTGCTCCAACCTCACCTCACTCTTCCTTGTGGTAATGGACTCCCATTGCATGATCTCATCGCTGCGCTGCAAGATCTTCTCATCCCGTGCATTCTGAGTATTGGTTCAATCACCACCCCATCCTTTTCCGAGAACAGAGTCCGCAGGGTTAAGGTCCTTCCGCCCAATTTTTAAATCCCCCTTGGAGGGTATTTCCTGCTGTCCATAATTTGTTAATTACCGATTCTAATTTTCATTCACCTATTGCATTAGTCCATGTCCTATCTGTGCTTTGCAATTGCATAATACCTCAATCTTGACCCATGTATATATTTTGTGTTAACCTTTCTTTTTGTGTGTAATTAAATAATTTATTACTGAGTAGTCTCTTTAACTAACCTTGAATGAATCCTGGCATTTTCCGAACCCTTTAAGGCCAACTTCACCCACTCGCTTACGCCTCCTTTTTGTTTGAGCCTCCCATTGAACTGGAGCGAGGCCTACCTCCCCACTCATCATTCACGCTCGGTCTCTCAGCTTTTGGCCGCCCATTTATGCGTGTACGAACCCAGGACTAGGTTGTACACCCATAATTCTTCGACATAATATAAATATTATATAAACTTTCAGCTTCTATACTAATTATAGCCATCGTCTTCTATAAAAATTCGTATTCATCTTTAAGGTTTTCATATCCAGATGTCTGCGAAGCTGATTCATTAATGAGCAACTTCTTCTGCCCTATTTTTTTTTTTTGTTCAAATTCAACCTATGCATGGAAATTATCAGCAGGGTTGACAGGTGTACTCTGTAAATGCTCTCATTATTTATTGTTGATGACAAAGCTAATGCAAGGTTGCTACAATTAGTCATTCTACAGTTTAGACTAGATTTAGTTCAGAAAGTGATAATTTAATGTATTATATAATGGGAGAGGGAGTATTTGGGGGTTATTTATTATGACTTTACCTGATTAAATTTAGTGAAATACATGTTTTGTTTCAAAACATGTATGCTAAATTTTCTTAAAACTTTTATTTTGCTGACTTAAATAACTTATATATTTAATTACTAATAATCAAATCTACAAAAAATCGTTTTAACGTTCGAGTACATATTTAGTAATTTTATCCCTATAATTAATTTTCCAACATTATTTGTTAAAAGGCTAATATTATTTGATAACAAAGAACAGAAAATTCGAGCGTTAGTCATCTTAAACTATTCGAGGCTTAATACAAATATAAATAATCATATACTAACTTACTGTTGTCCAGAACATATTGAAAATGTGACATGACTAATTTTGGCAACAGTATATCGAAATTAATGCTGATAAAGATCTATTATTTTTATTTATTCGTACTTTAAAGAATGAAACTGAAGTTCGCCTTATTTTTGACGATATAATTAAAGTCCAGTAAAAATTTAATAACATTTAGAATTCTTCTAATGCTTAGGATTTTTTGAGAAAATTTGTAATATCACTAAAACATTATTCTCCACTTTCTTTCTCATTAATTAAATTAGAAGGCCAACATTTCCCGAATTGTTTAAAACCGTTCTGCTAGATTTGAAAACATACTCAAAAAACGTAAGATTTGGGGAAGTGCAAAAGGGGTAATGTGGGAAAGCTACACAGAATAAGAAGATTCAAAAGGTTGCAAGGGACTTGTGGGTCGCAAAACTTTACTGGAAGTGCCTCCGTTGTCCAACCGAAGCAAATCCCCTTGGATTTAGAAGAATAATGGGTTTGGGTAAAATAAGAAATAAATTATAAAGTTGAAACATAGAGCCAGTATTCTTAATAATTATTATATTGCTAAAGTTTATATACAAAGATGGATGATTTCTATTTTTAAACGGAAAATTGATCCCATTTATTTGGTGAAAAGTGATCTTATCTACAGCCTCCCATGGAAATATAGATTTCTTGTATTTTTAAAATTAAGCCTGCGAATTTTTTTAACCTAGCAATCCTTCATAAAATCTGTGATGAGTACAATGAAGAAGGTTAAAAACCGCGCGGTGATGAAATTTTTGACCAAGGAAGGCAAGAATGCAAAAGAGATCCATGAACGCATGGTAGCAGTGTACAACGACACTGCCCCTTTGTATGCAACCATTGCTTGCTGGAATAGGAAGTTCCGCCATGGTTGTAAGTCCCTTGAAAATGACTCCCATCCAGTACGCCCATCAGACGTGACCAACGAGAACAATGTAGCCCGTGTGGAGAGGATGATCCTCGAAAATCGACGGGTGAAGGTCGACGAAATCGAGCGAGAACTTGGAATATCACATGGAAGTGTTATCAACATCATCCACAACAATTTGGCCATGACCAAGGTCTCTGCCCGTTGGGTCCCTAGAAACCTCATGCCCCATGATCGACTTCAACGTCGTCAAAGTCCACAAGGCCAGAGTTGCACAAGCTGCTTTGCTCGAGTGTGGATTCGAGGAGCTCAACCATACCCCCTAGAGTCCAGATCTGGCCCCTAGCGACTACTTTTTATTCCGCAAGCTCAAGGCTGCAGTGCGTGGACGCCGGTTTGGGAATGATGAAGATGTCCAGCTTGCCGTCCAGGAGTGGATTGAACAGCAGTCAGGAGATTTCTGGTCGTCGGGACAAAAGGCGCGAGTGCATTAAAGTCGAGGGTAGTCATATTGAAAAATAATAAAACACTTTTCCTCATATCTCGTTTCCCTATAACCGAATTGAAAAACTTATTGACCGCCCCTCGTATTATGTTTTTTTCCGAAATTTGCCTTTTTCTATAAAAAAGCCAGCCAAGGAAGTTTCATAAATTAAAAAAGGATTCATTTTATGCAGCAACAATGGGCCACTATTTACCTTTAATTTTCCAAAGCTTTGGATTAGTTTGTAAGTAGTATAATTGGTAACAGTAAAGGAACCACACTACATTGGACCATTTTAATTATGCCACATCCATTTGTGCGAGTCAGTTGCTATCTTGACTTTAGAGTGCAAATATGATGTTTTCTGTTATATATTGTGTTTTTGTGTGCTTGAGATAGTTTATTAGTTCTTTTAATAGTTTGATTTGGTGTGTTTCAGGTAGTTTTTAGCTATAAATGAATTAAACCAAAAAGAGTACATAGAGTGATTTTAGTCTTCAAAATATTTAACAAATAAACGTTTTACTGAAAGAAACTAAATGGAAACTTTAAGAAATAAGGAAAGAATTTAGTTGATTCAACTAAAACAGTCAGTGTTATTAAGACAAAAGGTGATCATGGTACAGATTTAAACACAAAATGTTTGTAAAATAAGGTCTAAAATGAAAATAACTGCAAAAAACGTAGAGAAAATTAATACAACATGTTCTTAAGAACAGAGGAACATCTTGCAGGAAGATTTCTATTAAGCTAGCAGCAGAAGGTGTTAGCCTTCACCAAAGAACAATGAATGTCAGGCTTTTGGAATCTATGAGGGGCGGTCAATAAGTTTTGAATTTCGGATATAAGGAAACGAAATATGAGAAAAAGTTTTTTATTATTTTTCAATATAACTACCCTCGACTTCAATGCACTTGCGCCACTTGTTCCTGAGGCTTCAAATTCCCGACAACCAGAAATCTCCCGACTGCTGTTCAATCCACGCCTGGACGGCGAGCCGGACATCTTCATCGTCCCCAAACCGGCGTCCACGCAGTGCAGCTTTGAGCTGGCGGTATAAAAAGTAGTCGCTAGGAACAAGATCTGGACTGTAGGGGAAATGGTTGAGCTCCTCAAATCCATACTCGCGCAGGGCAGTTTGTGCAACTCTGGCCTTGAGGACTTTGACGACGTTGAAGTCGATCATAGGGCATGAGGTTTCTAGGCACCCAACGGGCAGAGACCTTTTGTTCATGATCAAATTGTCATGGATGATGTTCATAACACTTCCATGTGATATTCCAAGTTCTCGCTTGATTTCTTCGACCTTCACCCGTCGATTTTCGAGGATCATCCTCTTCCCACGGGCCACATTGTCCTCATTGGTCACGTCTGACGGGCGTCCCTGACGGCAGTCATCTTCAGAAGACTCACGACCATGGCGTAACTTCCGATTCCAGCGAGAAATGGTTGCATAGGAAGAGGCGGTGTCGGTGTACACTGCAACCATGCGTTCATGGATCTCTTTTGTATTCTTGCCTTCCGTAGTCGAAAATTTGATCACTACGCGGTGCTCAACCTTCTCCTTTGTTGAAAAATTTGTGACTGACGATCTGCGATCAGCTACTGCTTCTTAAAGAGTCAAGGAAGAATCGTGCGGCTGAAGGTCCTGACTTGTCATAACTTTTTTTAATACCCCCACAAACAGCCATCCTCCTTCCTTTGTTTTGCCTTACCGATTCGCAAAACTTATTGACTGCCCCTCGTATATTGAAATCATATCGCACAAGAGAGTAGCATCGGCACTCATAAATATTGATAAAGGCACGCTATTCCTAGGCAAAGAATCAACTTGAGTATACTTCAGAACAATGAAAGAAAGTAACAATGACACATCTATCTAACTAATTACCAGAAATTCATAAAAAAACATGAATAACTTGTAACCTTAACTATGCTGCATTCTTGTAATGACTCCAGTCGTTTCAAACCATAAAGTTTATTTGATGATTCATTACTTCAATGGCTTTTCAAATACTTCTATCACTGGTCAACTACTTAATGATGGATTATATACTAAAGCAGGAAGTTTTCTCGGACGAATCAACCATTACAGTGCTAGATGGCCGCGTGCAGAGTGTAAGAAGACGGCTTGGAGAAGAATTTCTGGATGAATGTCTGAGTAAAAGAGTAAAAATTCCAACGAAATTCTGGGTGTGGGGAGCCATTTCGTTGCAGGGAACAAGGGTTTTTACACATTGTTGAAAAAAACTATGAACCAAGTCAAGTATATAGAAATTCTTAAAAGTCGTTTACTGCCTTAAATAAGAGAATAGTATGGCCTAAGACTTTGGATATTCAAACAAGTCTCGGCCCCATATCATACAGCAAAATCATTGAAAGCATGGTGTGCACAAAATGGAGTTCAGCTGCTCCTATGGCTCGGAAATTTCCAGGATATACATCTGTTTGAGTTTCTGGTGCCTCTTGAAAGGTGAAATATACAGAAATCCCATTACAACGAAACAAGAACTCATATTGAACTCAAATTACTCTGAATGAATGTAGAATACTTAACACTGTTCCAATGTGTCAAAATAAATCTATTTACAATCAATAAAATTAGTTTTATTAGCATTTTTGTTTCAAGTTTTTATCATTTGAAAAATCCCTAATAATTTTGCCAGTACTGATAATCCAATAGTTCTGAAAAATTATAAATTTGCAGGAAATGAGACTTTTAAACCACATCATCATCTGCTATTTACTAACACTATAAAATGAATAATTTCAACTTCAATAAACCACTTTATGCTTAAAAGAAGACAACGTTCAAAGCTTTTGTGGAAAAGGGGGGGCTTATTTGTATGCGTCAGAATGCTTTTAGCAAAAACTTCTTATCAAATAAAATTGAATTCTATAAAGCGCCAATGCATCATGAAGAAATTAAATATTTTTCAGCACAATTGATCTTTATACAAACATTACAGCACGCTTCTCTCTCGGAAGAGGGATAGTATATGTCGTGCAAGGCCTTATGAAGGGATGTTGGTGTGGGAGCGAAAATATTCTAGTCTTGCCAGTAAATAAATTAGTAAAAAATATTAAGGACAAATACTAGAGCCAAGAAAATCACTTGATACAAAAATCAAATAATAATGAGAATTTAAGGGATAATTTAACTTGCCAACAGAATTAATGTTTGTCCATAAATTGCGATAATCCGATTGAAGGCCTATTAATAATCTAATTGAGACTATAAAAATATGTTTTCCAACCCTAATTTTCCCATATAATTTATTCCTAGAGTGTATTACCAGAACTAAAAATTAATTGCAGCTCTAGGAGTTCAAATCATACGTGGTCAACTGATTTTAAAAGTTTGCTCGAAAATATTTCGGTAGAATGTGGAAGGGAGCATTAACTGCCGATGGAACCATCTGCGTCCTACTTATAATTAAATTGACTGTCTTCTATTAGAGCATCTTGTATTTTAGAGCCTTAATTTCATACGATTGTGAAATTTAACTACTTTGTCAATAGCAGTCGCAGTACAAGGATCTATGTATACAATGAAATATATATCGTTGCATCTAGTCGGCTCTTCTTTGGATGCCTCTTATGGTCAGTTTCTGTCACTCGGTTTCAAATGGTTATTACTTTAATCCCGTATGTTTTTGCATTCTTTTTACACTGATTAATGTAGACAGTTTGTTTTTGTATGCCTAAGATGATTTAATGTTACATAACTTAGTCCAATCTGTCAATGCTAGTCGGCTGGCATGGCACCGTTGTTCTGTTTCATTTCCTCTTTTTTCTGACCTATGTTAATAAAAAACATTTTATTAAAAGGTTTCCACCGCCCTGAGTTTCTATAGCCCCTACGGTCTGTTTCTTCTCTCTCATCGAGTTTTTGTTAACCAGTCAATTCATAAGCATTTAGCGATTTGGTTTGCTTAGTTTGTTCTCCGTATTGTCATGGTTGGTCACACCGTCTTTCTCTCTCATGATTGGTATGCTTCGTTGCTTCTGTTTACATTGTTCAGCCAATCATTGTAAGAATATAATGGAAATTATATATAATCTCTTTGGTAGTATATGTTTGACTTTATATGTCTACTCTATGATGCTTAACTCTTCGTTTTCTCTTATGTGTTTGACGAAGCGAATAAAAATTATCATACAGAGTTGCCTGACATTGATGTCTCAAGTGTTATTGTCCTATTATTCATTAAATTAATCAAGCTGTAACTGTTTGCCTTTCTCTGAATGTTAACTATAGACTCTATTCCAATATGTATTTAGCTTTGTTAATTTTGATATAAACTTTATGGGGTAATTGAAGGTCTTTATCTGAATTATTACTTAAACGTCTTGACCGAATGTTTTCCGGTTTAGTGTGGCAAATTGTTGATTAATCCACTTGTTTAGATTTATGCTCATGAGCTGAAGCTTATCCCAAGCACTATATTTTAGGAAGGCAATATTTTAACAGATTAAATTTTTTTTCTTAGTTCAAGTGACATTTTGTATGTTATTGTTTTATTAAAAATTAACAATGAAATTTTGGAAATTAAAGGCTATTAAGAATGAAACTTTTTGAAATTAAAGGCTATCAAGAATTCAGAAAAATAAATAGAATTATTGAATGTTCTTTAATTTAAAAAAAAATTACAAATCGTGAATTTTATAAAATGTATTAAATTTGAGGCATGGCTTTTTTCTCATTTTTGGTATATAAAGGCAAATTTAGATGAAAAAAAGAGTTCTGACGAATGATTTTTATCACTAACTCTATAATGTAAGAAGGGAAATTTTTAAGTATTTGAATAATAATTTTATCTTAGTTTGGTTATGACATGTTTTTTAATCAAAGTTATTTCTAATAATTCTTTTATAATATCAAAAAACAAAATGGTGAAGTTCAGAAATAAAAAATATAAGTATCAAATTTTGGTGAAATTTTTAAAACCCAAAGAATTACAAATGGTGAAGTTCAGAAAATTTATTTTTATATATCTTCTTATATAACTATATTTTAGCAACGTGATATTTTGGAAGTTGGGAAATTTGGTTTAGAGGTCCTTTTAAAATTATTATAATTGCCTGGTTCTGTCGATAAAATAATTCCCAGACAAGATTTCCTTGGCTTTAGGCCTGGAAAATAAGCATGGCTATGAAAACCATAGGCCAAGAATAAATTATTAGGAAACCTGGAGCAAGACGGGCCTAGGTCAAAAACAAAAGGTCTGCTTTCGAAGCACAAGCACCTCCTCTAAGAAGTGGCGAAGCCAAACCACTTACTGCTATAAACTGCCATAAATTCAATAGTGTTAATTATTTTGTAATTCTGGTTTTCATCTCTGATTAATCAAACCTGATACCAATCTCACTGGGACCTCTATTTTATATGTCCTCAAAAATCTTCGACTAGCTAAAGATATGGAAGCAGTTGCAATGATAACAGGATCCAAATGGGGTACTCCTTCGGCAATCAAGAATAACCAATGAAAGTTAACTAATTTCGGAAGCCGGATCTCCATTCGATTTAGAAATAGCCTGGATAATTAGATGTTAGGGAGAAGAGGTTTAAAGCGAAAAAAATAAAAGAGCAACTCCAATATATCCAATATAAGTACAGGGAATTGAAGAATAAATACAATAAGTGTAATTAAATCATCCAAAACGAATAAAGGTAATCATAAAAGTAAGAATTTAAAACCACTTATTTGCCTGTTCGCATTACGTATTGACTTGATATTTTATAGTTATTATTTTAGCATTATGTATTATATTTTTTGACATAGACTCTACTTTCTTATAACCCATTATTTTCCAACTACATTATATTAGCCTCGATCTTCTACTTTGGAAATCCCCGGTTACGGCCTTGCTGAGTTGATTAGGCGAGAGATGGAGTGCTCACTCCGGTTGAGCATTTCTAATTATCGACATCTTTATTTATCGGAAATAATTAAAGAACTAAAAATAAACTTTTGAACTTGCTAACCTAAAACCTCACAACTACCGGAACCAAAGTTTAGTTTCTCTCTATATGTTACTGCAAGGTTCCACTCTCCTATATAACCCACCATAATTTTGGAGATGCTGTGTAGTCTTAAACCTACCAAACAATTACTTTGGTCATGAATAGGTTATTAAATGTGCGTCAGGCCCTGGCTCTTGCACCTCGAGATGGGGCCTCTTTTCACTATCCAACTTTCATACAAAAAATTTAAATTTAAAAACTTTATTTCTTTGGGAGTACCACATTAATATTACATTAATATTACAAATAAATATAAAAATAATATTCTTTTTCTTTTTTATATCACTACTTGAATATATAAATGAACGATCGATCATAAGCAGTATGTGATGAGCGTTAGCTCCCGCACTTACCTCGTCTCTTAAATGTTTTTAAGTTTCAAAGGCCAATATTAGAATAATATTGGCCTAAATATACTAAGGCCAAATTTCTATAAGTTATTTTGTGGATTTCTTACATCTAACCCCAACGGGGAAATTTAGTGCCAGCATGGGCGAGAATGTTATAGCTAACATCCAGAAAATTATGAGTCTTTCATGCCCTGTGGGAGATTTGTTTTACTTCTGTAGCTTGGGAATCTTTACAATCTATTCCAAGGTTTCATTTCACCCATCATCTAAACTTCATCAACTTACCATCACTCAATTGGTCATCGTTGTTTTGCATGTATTAAATTTACATAAAAGCTTGGAATCAAATGCAATCATTCCTTATGGTGCTTTGCCTGATTTTCACAAAAATTGACCACGTTCCTTTTGATTTCACAGATCATAACTTCACCACTTTCAAAAAATCGTTTTGAAACCTTCCTGTAGAGGATACCCCGTTATTTTGGCTTTTTCTTGCTATATGGATCTTTGTTTTTTCTCATAGGTCCCAAAACACGAAAATTCTACTTACTTAAAAAATAAGAGCATAATAACAGGCGATAAAACTGATATTTTACGAGGAAATTAAATTAAAATATGCAAATTTTCCCTAAAGAGAAAATGTCAGTAGTATAATTTGGGGCTTCACCCTCTAAATAAGAACGAGGAACGAGAAGTACATAGTTTAATCTGTCAATTTGAGTCATGGGATTGGGAGAGTGAACCCTCTCTTCCTGTTCAGACCTGCCTCAGTTTCCCTGGTTTTGACTATCAGGACTATGTCGATTTTAGACATCTTCACTACTCCTATTTCTACGACTACCATCTTAGATTCCTCCGTTTGGCATATCCTTAGTGAAATAAATTATAATAATTAAAGATAATGAATAATATGTAAATTAGGAGCAAATATATAATAAACTAAACTAAAAATATTCCTTTCACAATTCATCAGATATTTTTATCTCCACAGATTTAGATCTTATTTCCACTTCGAACGGAAGCATCGCCTAGAAGTACGGGTTATCTGTCTACAAGTGGCGAAGAAGGAATAGAAATACGCGAATAGAGAAGGGAGAGTTTTCGCCCCCTAACTATGATAATTGTCCTTATAATTTAGTTACCCAAGAGGTTCTCCATTTTATACACAATTAAAATATATAGCTCGTTTACAAAAGTAAAAAGGGTTGAGAGAGTAACATTTACTATAGAAGAGAAAATAATAATAAATTATATGATTTAAATCCATTAATATTTAAGATATATGGAAATTCATCTAGAATTAGTATTAAATTTGAATAAGAGTTGTACGCGTGTTTGAACAGCTACAAAACTATAATTCTGTTTTATCTCTTTCTGATAGTGGCCTAGGAGTAATATTTTGATGTCATAAAGCGTCTAGCGCACATTATAAAGTAACAGAAAGGTTATCAACCCAATTCTACAACTCAAGAATTCTTCCATGGCGCCACCGTGAAATGCAATGAAACGGCCATACGCCCGAAAGATTTGTGTGAGAATAAATCAAAGTTTATTAACTTCCTTTAGGAAACTAAAAGTCTACTAAACATTTTTAAATACCTTAGTAACCTTAACCTTTTACATTATTGAGAGATAATTTAATTGATATTTGATCAGAGTCCACCCAGGAATGCTCACAAGCTTTCTTTACGTTACAAGAACAATAAAAGATTTGCGCGTCCCTAACAGTCCTTTTTCCCTAAAGATGTCTCTTTAGGATATGCAAATTATAAACATTTTCGCTTTCTCTTCACCACATTTTTCTATGAACCTTCAGTTTATAACTTTCTGTGAAAGATTCCATCGCGGTAATTGGTTTACGCTTTTAAAAAAAATGAATCCTTGATCAGTTTATTCTGTTTCGCCATCTACTAAAATGAGATCCATCGTTAGGGGAGGTAGCAAGTTCGGGAGAGTTGCATTCTCTGCCAGTCTAGGGAAGGCCAAAATGTCTCCTCTTCTACTTCTTGAGAGTATATAGCTTATAGTTGTGCTTGTTATCAATTATTATTATTACTACCATTTTTCCGTATATTCTTTATACTATGATTGTTTACCAAGGAAGAGCTCATATTATTTCAATGATAGTAAATGTAATTAGTACTCAATAGGTTTTTGCATTCAAGATGCAAGGATTTCAATCCTTCATTTAAATTAGTGAAATACAAGGCAATTAATAGACAGAAATTAATTATTTTTAAAAAAAATAAAACGATGAATCAAAATAGAGACTGAAACTAACAGGAAGATGCAAATATATACAACACTAAAAAAGGGAAATGGTTTGTCAAAAGATACATTTCTTTCTAACTAACAATAACCAATACTATTTTCCTCAAATCAACTTGAGCTTGAGTTTTAGTGAAAGAACAATATATATATATATATATATATATATATATATATATATATATATATATATATATATATATATATATATATATATAAAAGCCCAAGGATGTAGTTTAAATAGTAAGTACATGCCTTCTAGGAAAGTTCCAAAACAACTGAATATTTTATAACAAACATACGTATTAACTTATTCACAATTCTTTACATTCCTCAGGTGTATGTACAAATTTGATGAGAAAATTTGTTGATATTCTAAGAAATATAATAAAGGTTTTTACATGACTCGCGATACATGATATATAATATTTTTCTGGGAAATATAAAATCTATTTACTATTAAATTCTATAACCTTCAAAAGGGTAAAAGATATATACACCAATTCATATATATATATATATATATAAATAAATATATATATATATATATATAGATATATATATATATATATAGATATATATATATATATATATATATATATATATATATATATATATAATTATTACTAATCAAATTAAAGCTAACAAGTCAACATTAAGGGAAAATTGTGGGAAAATCTGCTAGCTATTATTGTAAATTTCCACAATTCTCAGTTATGGTAATTAACGCCCAATACAGCTAAAGAAAAATTTAATTACGTTGAACAGTATAGAAATTAACTGCTGTCAAAGCGAATTTATTAGTGGTATTATTGGTATTATTGGTTTTAGAACTATTGAACGTAGATATTTATCTTTATATATGACATGAGTGCAGTTATATAATATCAAATAACACTTTCTGCTGCTTTTTCAATAAACTTTCTTTAATTTTAATATGTTGCAGAATAAAGCAAAAAATAATACATGGTTTTAATAGATCAATTGTTTTTAATGGATAAAAAATAACATATAAATACTATAGAGCGACAGTTGTTCCAAAAGTATACAAAGGGTAAGCGGGATATAAATTACTACTAAAGTAACCGTCCCATTTAGACAAATATAAATGAACATTTTAACCTTGCAACATAAAATGAAATGTTAAGAATATAGCAGTAATAGTAGCAGACAATTTTCATTTATAAGTGACATTCTTGGGCACGTTAATTAAAACATTTAGTTCAAAGAAAAAAAGAATAAAATTGAAAGAATCTGCGGTTACTATCATATGGATTTTATAATGTAATCAAATAATTAAATTTGTCTTTTGTACTTTCTGTTCTGATATTAAATTTAAGCTGACTGCTCTTTTGAATTATTTTTTTTTAAAACTTCATAGCACTGGTTCCTTCTCTATATTCTTACCAAATTGCCTTTTTAATAATTATATATCAGTCATAAATTCAATTGAAATAATTTAAATATTGATTTACATTGATTTTGTAATGTTTAGTCTATTCAAACTAAATCTTCCAAATTGGCTTCAAAGTAATAAATTTATGTATATATACAGCTTACCTATCAAATGTAGGGGTATATTACAAATAACAATAAAGTAATTTAAGTATATATATATATATATATATATATATATATATATATATGGATAGAAACTGCAAGGAAAAAGATGACAAACGGAATATTTTTCTTCGGAGAAATGAATTTTCCTAATTGCGGACAAATCCGTGCATAGGTTGGGATGGAAGTAAACACACTGCGGCAGCGAACAACTACTTTAATCTCAATTAATGCCAACTCTAAAGCCACTCGAGTGCCTTTAATTGAGATCAGAGCGGCAGCTCGCTGTTTTGGTGTGCTTGGTTTGATCCCTTCCTATGCACTATTTTATTCACAATTAGGAAAATTAATTTATACGAAGAAAAAAATTACTCCATTGATCTTTTCTCTCATTGCAGTTATATATATATATATATATATAAGTGAAAGAACTTAATAGCGAATTATAGTATATGATAGTGAAACCACTGTATATGAGCAAAGAATGTATTTACGAGACTAGCTTCGGTATAAAGTTTTCTATACCCTCTTCAGTCGAATACTGAGAATGGAATGGACACAAAAGTTGCTAAACAGCCTCAAAGTCCCGACAAAAGAAAAATAAAAGAGAAAAGGTGAGGTTCTAAGATCATTAACTATAATCTTTACGATCAGGTTCCTGGAATAGAAGCTACATTTAACTTTCTGATGGTCAATCTAAATATAGTTCCTATTCCTGGAACCTGATCGTAAGCAATAAAAGTAATGATTGTAGAACCATAACCCCTGATTACTGAACATTTTTCTGCGTTTTTTTTTCTTCTTTTTTCTTGAATTTGTGGCTTTTTAGCGACTTCTGTTTCCATTCCATACTCAGTATACGACTTAAGAGGCTATCGTAGACTTAATACCAAAATTATTCTCGTAAATAAATTCTATGCTCATAAACAGTGGTTTCACTATCATATATATATGCAGGAAAGAAGTCAGAGTGATAGGATCAATTTATTTGGAAAACCGGGTTTCGACAGAAACCTCTGTCATCGCGAATATATTGATCCTATTACTGTGGTTTCTTTCCTGCATTTACATTCAGGTTATTGTGCTTCTTTGGATATATATAAATGTATATGTATATGTAGAAAGAGCAAGAGAGAGAGGAAAACAAACAGAGAGAAAAATTAAAGTGCAGAGATGGAAAGAGAGGATATGAAACTAGCGCGAATATAAAATTAAAGATATCGGTCTTAATATTTCATTTCAATTTCTGAAATTCCTCATGCGATTTGCTTTACTGATCTTTCTTAAATAATATAAGAAGTTTGAGAGAGTTAAACCAAATAGCTTTCAGACATTGCTTCTTCTTTTTAGTGTGCGTAGCTCTAGATTATATATCCAAAACTTGAGAGGTAGCTTGTTCAAATCCCGTTAAGCTTTTATGCCTCAATATACTAATTACAATTACATAAATACACACATACACACATATATATATATATATATATATATATATATATATATATATATATATATATATATATATATATATATTTATATATATATAAATATAAATATATATATGTATATATATATGCTTCTTTGGTTCGAATGAAAATGGCGGATTGAATTATAAAATTTGAGTCTTTTAAATTAATATTAATATTTTATACCGTTGGATTCAATAAGGAATGTCCCATCCCACTCAAATAAAGATAACACATCTTCTCTCACCTTCCATTGGAAATCTCAAGTTGAAACTTAAACTGTATCTGGTGAAGAGTTATTGAGAAGATATGATAAATACCTGCCTATTAACTCTACATAGCTACTGAGGCAATAATGGGAGACGGTACGTATCAGAGGGAAATTAACTGAAGCTTATGAGTAATCATTGGAATGATGATCCTTTCTTTCCTAAATGATATAACAATTTATTAATTAAAGAACGATCGTAATTAAGAAATTTAGCCCGTAGTGAAGTATAATATTATGACATTAATTGATTTCTGCTTTTATTTAACAAAATGTATAATTTTTATATCGTTCATAACGTATTAAATTGTTGTGAATGAAGAAAACTATTAATGAGTTGCAACCAGCGGGAAAAAAAATGACTTTAAAAATGCTTCGACCATTATTGTTCTCTTAGCTCAGATAATCTACACATTTATCCATCACCCAATATTTGAGAACAAAATTAAAAGTCAGGTTTTATTTAATTTCTGTATAATTAAATATCTCTTAAAATATATTTTCTTTGTTGTATCATATTAAAATGCATTAATAGAGTTGTTAAGAGTTAACATTTGGTAAGACCTCTGACCTTTCCGATTTTAGCAATCACAAATACAACACTTTTGTGGAAAGGACGATAATTTAGTCGCTATCTTTGGTGCTTTTCTCTAAGTTTTGCCATTTATCTAAAGGTAAAGCGAGAAAGCATGTCCTAAAACCTTTGGCATAATATCAAAGCATATATTATCTCATTGTCAGTGCACGTCTCAACATTGCATTTTTACTGAGTAATGGAAGAAAATTGTACTACCTAATAATTATAAAGATGTTCCTTTGGGAAACCTATTAGGAGGACTGAAAAGTCCTCCTTAAAGAATATTATAATTCATCGCCGTCCTGGCACTTCGTAAAAAGATACTATACTTCAGTCCCCTCCTGATATCCTTCGTCGGGTGAATCCCTAGCTTTTATTCTTTGCAAAGCATTAGTTGGATGTGGCGGCAAAACTGGAACTCCTATTCGGACAACTGGTGTAATATGAGACCCAGGTACCCAAGGCCTTTCACCAGGGGGACCATTTATTTGTGGACTTTCTGTTCCTTCAGCAACATGGAGGCTACTTCCTACTTGCTGAAATTGAACTTCAGGTGTAATTTTGTTTTCTTGAATTCTCCTATCAGGTCCGAGCTCACTGTTGAACATGGAATACGTGTTGGATTCATGTTTTTTGAAGTGGTGTAGCCCGTAAATACTTGGCGTCAAATTGTCCAGATCGTCACGAGAAACGTAAGTGTTTTTATCGATGTCGGGAGCTTGATCTGCAGCTAATATTATTAGTTGACTGGCGTAAACAGGTTCTTCTGTTTCAGGAATCGGTAATCCGTAATCGGATGGGTAGCCGTAGATATGCAGACCAATATTTGGATCGGGTAAATTTTGAAAAGGTGAGGAATGGATGGGAATGTGGTGAGGTGATTCATGAGCTATAAAGCCAGGATTAAAATGCTCATGCAAAACTGGAATTTGAGAGTTCCATAAACTGCTAGGATATAAGGAATCTCCTTCCATCCGGGCATAGTCACCCATCTCGGCTACGGATGATGGGTTTTCCCGCCCATTGGAAATTAATCCATTGGGATGATTCCCTCTGGAGACCTTTTCAGCTTCACTTATAAGGTCTGGATCCGTAGAGTTAGAATTGCTGAGATTCGTCAGCCTGGGAGGCTTTTGAATTGGATTGGGCTCAGTTGGGGAACATGGGAAGGAACAAACTGGACTTTGTTCTTTAACTGTAGTAGGATAAGAGGTAGAACGTGTTCTTGCGAACAAGATAAATGCCACAATGAAAAGTAGCAAAGCAAGTACGATTAATCCGATGGATATGCCAGCAATATGACCAGAATTTAAGGGTTCATTTGAAATGTTTTTCATTTTAACTGCAAGAGTAAAGTTTGCTGTCGCCTTACCAGCTGGATTAACCGCGATACATCGGATCTGGCCTGAATCAGCTTCTTGGGCTCCAGTAATAACCAGATGACTAATCTTATTTCTTTTTCCGCCATTAACGATGTAAACTCTTTGAGGCCCTAAACCTAAAATTGATCCATTGACCACCGGCCGATCTCCAATGTACCAAATGACGTCTGGAGGAGGCTGACCTTCAACAGGACAAGTAACTGTAGCATTTTCTCCCGCAACTCCTTGCACGTCTTCAACTTCTGGTCGGATTTCGGGTGGGCAAGCGAAATCTCTTTCCTGGAGGTTACTGAAAGCGATGCTGGAAATCCGGCCTGGAGCGTTACAGACCGGAGATATGGGATGGGGAACTCGTCGAATAATTAAGAGCCGCCATAGAGGCAGGGCCCTGCAATCACAGAACCATGGATTCCCGTGAACACGAATTCCGTGTATGTTTTCAATATTATTAATCACTGATTCGACCAACTCTCTAATATTGTTGTTTTGAATCTGCAGATTTTCTAGCAGGGCGAGCGGCTTAAAAGCTGATGGGGATATTGTGTTTATGCCAGCATTACTTAAATCTAGATGGACCAGGGCAGGGATGTGTAAAAAACTGTCCGCTAGGATCGATCTAAATCGATTGCCAGCGAGATTCAGGTGTCGCAATTCAGGGGTATGTCTAAAAGCAGTTGACGGGATAGTAACTAGAAGATTATTGCTCAAATTTAATTCAATTAAATTTGTCAATTGAACGAAGGCCTCTTCATTTATTTGTTCTATATTACAGGAGCCGAGATGTAATTTCTGAAGGTTTATGAGGCTTCTGTTTAGAAAAGCTAAACGAGGGAGTGTTTGTAGGCTGTTACCATCTAAATTAAGTACCTGGGTCCCGTATTCAATGTCTGCTGGAAGAGTCAAAAGACCTTTATTTTTACATTCCACCGTTTGTTTACCACCTTTCCACTTACAGGAACAGGATGTTGGACATCCTATGACGTATTGTAAACATGAGATGGCTAAAATTATGACCACATGGACGAGTTTTCGTTTGTTTCGATTCATTTTAGCACACTTGGTAGAAATAGCAATTTCACATGATAACTTCTCACATATTCGAAATATTGGTAAACTAGATAGTACTGAAAGCCTTTATATAAATACTAGATATAAAAATGAAAAAACTTCACTTCCTTTTAGGGTATAGCTTCCTTCTAAATATTTATCATATTTTAATATGAACACAGAAGAATCTCTGTGAGAAAAGGACAGAAACACAATAATTTCACATTAATACTCCTGTCACAGTAAAACACTGCAATATATTTATCATATTGGCCACAGGAATTCCCAATTATTCATGGTTTCTCTTTATATTTGCAAAATAAAGTTAATCTTAATTTCCAAATGACAAGGAATTATTTGAGTACATCATTTGATCGATATAGCTTCCATCGTTTCTTTCGATAAAAACTTTTTAATATTTTTACCCGCTCAACACCAAAGTGAATCAGATACAGAGCGACACACCCTTATCGTCCAAGGTTTTAGCGTAAACTGATGCAGGACTGGAATTATACCTTGCTCCAATTTTGAATTCCTACAGTTAATTAGATGGAAAAAGTTAACAAAAGGATTATCACTTTAAGAGAAACGATATATTTTTTTTAAATTTTCGTTTATGGATGTATGAAAGGATAATTGTTATATGTATCTCCCACCTAAATCGTAAAATATGAGCGCTACAAATGATAAGAGTGGGTGATATAATGTCCCCAGTTGCTTAATTAGAGGGAATCATTGGCCGTATCATATTCAATAGTGGTTATTCATTACATTCATTAATCGTTGTTTATTCATATATTCTAGCTCATCATTAGTCATATATTTTATTTAATTTTAGCATGGTCACCGTTAGGAAGATATAAAATGGAAGAGGAGATCTTAGGGTTTTATTGTGGTACAAAAGTTACTTCACATTTTTATTGTGTATGTATAATACGTATATAAATAATATAATACACAATAATACCCGACTAATTATTAACCCAGAATGGCAAGATACAGCAAAGAACAGCGAGTAAGAATTGTGACTACTTATTTAAAACATACTGGATCAATTGTTACTCTGCAGAGGGATTTTAGAACAGCATATAATCAACGAAACAGTCCCTTGAGGCATTACATTCATGTAATGGTATAAAGGTTCAGATAATCCGGGTCTACAGGCTGTAAAGAACGCTCTGGTAGACCGAGATCTGTGCGAAATGCAGGTGTCATTCAGCGTGTGTTAACCAGTGTTCAACAACAGCCACATAAGTCAACTAGGATACGTTTCAGTCAACTAGAAATTTCTCGAACATCATTGCAAAACAGCCTAACAAAAGAATTGAAACTTCATCCAAACAAAATTCAAATAACTCAACAATTAAATATAGCAGACCATCAAAAAAGAATAAACATTGCACGTGCATTTTTGGGACTAACAAATGATCCGACTTTTACCTCGCACCTAATTATGTTCGATGAAGCCCATTTTCACATTACTGGATCTGTTAATAAACAAAATTGCAGATTGTGGTGTGCTGAAAACTCCATGATAACTTACAAGCAGCCTCTTCATAGACATAATGTTACGGTCCGGTGCAGCATAACCAGTTCGAGAATCATTGGTCCCTACCTCTTCGAGGATGCTGACGAAAAAACAGTTACAGTAACAGTTGAAACTTACAGAGAAATGATAGAAGATTATTTACTGGCAGAACTAGAACATTTAGATATGCATAAGAAGTGGTTTCAACAAGATGGGGCGACACCATACACAGGGACAGAAACCATGGCTACACTAAGAGCAGTCTTCCCTGGTCTGTTAATTTCAAGTTTAGGTGACATTTCTTGGCAACCACGATCACTTGATTTTATCCCTCCAGATTTTTCCCTTGAGGGATGCCTTAAATAAAAGGTATACGTAAATAAACATAATAATCTTTAAGAATTAAAATAAAACATCATTGAAGAAATCAAAAAAATCACTCCTGATGTTTGGGAAAATGTGATGGAAAATATGATGCAAAGAATCCGCATTTTTATAACAATAATGGAGAACAGTTAAAGAATATTATATTTAAATAATAAAACTCCAAGATCTCCTCTTCTATTTTATATATCACCCACTTTTATAACTTAAATAGTTTTTGTGTTATTAATTTTTCAACATGTAAAGTAACTTTGAGGCCACCCGTTATTTAGACTAACCTTAAGATGATTTAGCATATTCCATATTTATATAATGAGAGGCATCCACTGCCCCTATCGTCTGTATTCTGAAAGTACAAAGATAGAAACTATCTTGGGTTTTTTCATCCATAAATATCAAGTTTACCGATGTTTCCGCCATTTACTTTAGAAGCAATTCCTCCCTTATTTCTCTTTGCCAGCAGATAATTTTGCAAGCTAGTCGTCAAGCAGCTTTCGTCCACTCATTAATGGCCAGAACCAGCAGGGAGGTTAACCCTGTCCCTCTTCTTCCCAGTCATGCAGGTTCTGTATTTCAAATTCATATCCTCCTTATCCTAAATTCTATTATATTATTCCACCTAGGAAGAATGCGTGTCTTTGCGTCACCAACATCCGAGATACGGCCTTATCCGCACACAAAAGACTATTTCTAGGAATATTTCTAGGAATATGAAATAAATTGAAAAATATTTATATAATATATTGTTATATTTGTAAAGAACGGGATATGGTCGCTCGGTACCACAGGTTCGGGCTCGTTGCTGATGTTAGGGGGGAAGTTACGGCTCGCTCACACTATGTCCAGTTTGGTTGCCAAACGTTGCGTTAGGTAGGTTGAGAAATTTGGTCCTACTCTCTCTCTTCCATATTAATAAATGAAGATAAGACGGCCTTCAACAGTCAAGCGACAAGCTGGAATTGCACATTAAACTTATTTTAAATTCCCACTAACCGGACTGACCCATATCCTCTAACGTTGTGTTCAACCTAGGAGGAATAAATACCCCTTAAAAATCCTTTACTTTCATTCTGTCAGATCCTCATTCCGTTAATTACATCGGTATAGGATGCAAGAACATATTAAAACGCTCCGAAAATGATCGAATAAGATCGAAACCTCAGCAATTTAGTTTGTTTTTACCAAACACATTCATGGATACAGGAAAAGTGATCCACCATCTACAATATGGAATAAAAAAGATAATTAGAGAAAGAGAAAGTTGCCAAAGGAAATTAATTACTGCGAAATACACAATGGTCTTTAAAAAAATTTGCATATATATATATATATATATATATGAAGAACTCACAAAGTATCCCGTGAGGGTGGCAAATGAATGCAATATCCTGCAGGAAAAAATTAAAAGGTGTTTCCAAGTACTTTCGAACTTTATTAAGTTCCTTATCAAGGATAACTACAAGAAATAGTATTATATTAGAGGTATATATACGAAAGAAAAATATGAAGGACCGCCTCAAAAACAAGAAATCACCAATGAGGAAGAAGAAAGGGTAAAGGTAAAAAACACATTACTACCTGCTTCTTGTAATCCTTAATGTGTTTTTTTACCTTCCCCCTTCCCTCTTCTTTATTGGTGATTTCTTGTTTTTGAGGCGGTCTTTCATATTTTTCTTTCGTATATATACCTCTAATATAATACTATTTCTTGTAGTTATCCTTGATAAGGAACTTAATAAAGTTCGAAAGTACTTGAAAACACCTTTTCATTTATTCATGCGGGATATTGCATTTATATATATATATATATATATATATATATATATATATATATATATATATATATATATATATATATATATATATGCAAATTTGGTTGAAGACCATTGTGTATTTCGCAGTAATTAATTTCCTTTGGCAACTTTCTCTTTCTCTAATTATCTTTTTTATTCCATATTTTAGATGGTGGATCACTTTTCCTGTATCCATGAATGTGTTTGGTAAAAACAAACTAGATTGCTGAGGTTTCGATCTTATTCGATCATCTTCGGAGCGTTTTAATATGTTCTTGCCTACTATATCGATGTAATTAGTGGAATGAGGATCTGACAGAATGAAAGTAAAGGATTTTTAAGTGGTATTTATTTCTCCGAGTTTAAGCACAACGTTAGAGGATACGGGTCAGTCCAGTTAGGGGGATTTTAAAATAATTTTAATGTGCAATTTCAGCTTGTCGCTTGATTGTTGAAGGCCGTCTTATCTTCATTTATTAATATGAAATAGAAAGAGTAGGACCGAATTTCTCAACCTACATAACGCAATGTTTGGCAACCAAACTTGACATAGTGTTAGCGAGCCGTAACTTCCCCCCTAACATCAGCAACGAGCCCGAGACCTGTGGTACCGAGCGACCATATCCCGTTCTTAACAAAAAATCTCGCTTGCACCAAATCACAAGCCCGTCCCACTTTAGGAAGAGTTCTGCCAAAGCTAACTGGGAGCTATATAGAGAGATACTCAGCAAATATCAACCAGCTGACCTGGAAGACGCCAATATCGGAGAGGTGTAGATGAGGAGATAAACTCCATCACTAATCTCCTCATTATAGCTGACGTGAGATGCGTCCCCAGGATCTGCTATAAAATGCCCCCACAACCTAGATGGACGAACGAGATGAGAGATATCGCTCGGAAACATAGGGGAGTCTTGGAAGAAATAGGGCAGGGCAGGAACAAATCGGGAGAGGACAGACAGAATGAGACAACTAAGCTAGGAACTTAAACCTCGCATTCATAGAGAAACAGAAGGAAATCTGGAATGACATCATTGGTAAGCTGAACAAGAAGGACAGTCCAGTAAGTTTTTTGAATTGTATCCAAAGAGTTAGAAGACTGCCCACCAAAGCCAGAACACAAATAAAAGATGGAGATGAAATCATTGAGATCCAGAGTCTCTCGAAAAAAGATTCAGGACGCACTGGAAAAGGATTTTCACTATAACTCCTAAGGAAAACGACGACTTCGACCAAGAATTCGAAAACCAATTGCTCGATGACCTCCGCACAGTATTACATAGAGTACCTTCTCACCCGAAAATATCTCAGGAAAAAAAGATGGTTGGCCACGGGTGATCTGAATTAGAACTCGAAGCGGGCATTCCACAGGAAAGTTGCCTGAGCCCACTGCTTTATTTGATCTTTACCATCGACCTGCAAACACTGGTGCACAGGGACACGAGGTATCTGCAATTTGCAGATGACGTCACCCAAAACGTTTCGTGCCCGGTGAAGAAAACAAGGAATTAGGCAATGCGCACAATAGCGGAAATCAACAACATCAACCATTACGAGAGACGCTGGAATATTAGAACTAATAGGGACAAGTTGAAAATCATCCACTGAGAACCGCACGTTGACGTGGCCCATTATCCTCGATTATCTACCAAAGGCACTGTCCTGGGCCTAAAGATCTCCGACCAAGGATACTCTAGACACTATACGGAGACGCGAAACCTGGCAAAGAGAGAAATTTTCAAGCTATCCAGGTTTAGAGATCTTTGATCCACCAACATTAGAAAAATATACCTGATGAACATCCGGGCTAAGCTCATCTATCAGCAGTATTGACTTAAGCGGACAGCAAGACCTCAATGAGACAACTGCAACGCGTACAGAACTCCGCATCCCTAATAATTAATGAATACAGAAGTCATGACGAACATCGGCAGAGGGATCTCCATACAAAGAAAAAACTGGACCCTATTAACATCTTTACCCAGAAATTGGGAAGAAGGCTCTGGTTAACTCTAACGAATCTTATCATTCCGGAATTACAGGGAACTGGTGGCAGATTTAATAAACCTGCACGACTACGAGAAAAAATATCACGTCGTAGCTAGTTCCCAAGTCCTAAGTTCTGCTCATAGGAAAACATTTCATCAATATACACAAACAAAAACGAAACAAAAAACAGAGAGACCAAATAACATAACATTAAAACAACACAGGTAAATGGCTGAGCTAACAGCTATTAAAGGCTTGAATACTCAACAATTTAACCCAAAAATATTCATACAAAAATTGAGACACTAACAATAAGAATAACACGCTAGCTACACAAAAAAAAACAACCATAGAAAAACATACAACAAATAAGACAAAAAGAAAAAATCAAAATAAAGAATATAATGTGATGCCCTCCTACTAGGGCAAAATACCCTTCCCCACTTTGAATTTCACCCACTTTTATACAATATTATTCTATCATCTACTAAATTGAGTATAGCATCTTTTTATTTATATGGCTTTTAAGATATTTATCCTAGCTATATTAATCTTTTTCCATTTAATAACGGTGTTGTTAACTCGTTAGGTTAATGTTATTAGCACGCTCCATATGATTTTAAGTTCTTCCGCTTTGCAGGTGCATAGTTAAACGGCTCGAAATTGTAGTAGTTGCTATAAAGTTTACAGTCTTTAACGAAGCAGATGTAATCCTAAACTATGTTGGTTGAATTGAGATTCAAAGAGTTTAGGCAGCTGTTGTTTTTCATCAGAAGATTGCTGGCTTTTATTGTTTTGTAATAAATTATGAGCTAAATTTTACCCAACTACACTAATATATATATATATATAGGATGCGATTGCTGGCGCAAAAAAGCTAAATAGTAAAGAGATTTAAGAGCTTTTGGGCCAAGATGGGATAAACAGTTGGGTTGCCTTTGAATTTGCATAAAAGTGAATCATTTATAAGTTATTATGGGTAAACCATTTACATACGAAAATTAGAATGAGTGAATTTAGTGGTATCACTTTAGAATTTGATTTTCTCTGTGATGATAAACAAATTGGTAGTTTAAAACACATTGGGGACTTTTCTAATGAATCGAAAGAGTACAATTAATTTTAGAATGTGGAAGAAATGCGTGGAAAAAGAGCTCAGCTCTGATAGGATAATTGGGTGGGAACAAACGTACTGATGAGACTTAGAGATTAGATAATGTATTTCAGTGTCGTACACTTAAAAAGGAAAAAATTCCAAGTGCAATCTAAGAATTATTTATGAACTGGCCAAAATTGACAGCTTCCTTATTATCTTCATAACAAAATTCAGAAATGCTGACCAAATATACGTCCCAATACATCATAAGCAAAGGTTTACGGTAAAACCAAAGTGGTGGAACAACGAGATCAAGGATCTAATCAAAGGGATAAAAACCTTATACAGATACCAGTGGAGCACGTCCAGACGAATACATAGAACTAAGATGCCGTGTCAAAAGGCTAATTAGAAAATTAAAGAAAAATTACGAAATCGAGCTAGCTAGAATTGGAAAAGAAGATCAAAATATGTTCGGCAAAATATGTAAACAACAGAAACACGGCAAAGAACTCAATTGGCCCACTTAAAAATCCTAATGGAGACGTAATATATGACCCAGCTGCCATTGCCGAGATTTTAAACGATTTTTATGAGTCAGTTTTTACAATGGAAAACATCCACACCATTCGAGACATTGATGTACCAATAGTTATCGAAGAAGAATCATTTATGACTAGTATTCAATTAACAGAAGAAGACGTAATCAAACATATCGAAAATTTAAAGCTAAGCAAATCGCCAGGCCCGGATTTTATCAATCCTCGCCACCTGAAAAATTTGAAGGAAACGATAGCCAAGCCACTCACTACAATATTCAACAAATCACTTGAAGAAGGTGTCGTTCCAAAAGACTTTAAAAGTGTAAACATTACTCAGATCTTTTAAAGGGGTGACCGATATAGCTCAAGCAACTACAACCAATAAGCCTGACATCTCTAATCGGAAAATTGCTCGAATCTATTATAAAAGAGAAAATAGTCGAACATTTAGACAAATTGAGTAGCATCCGCGAGTCACAGCACGGTTTTACGAAAAACAAATCATGTTTAACAAATCTTCTAGATTCTTTCAAACCATCATCGAAGAGTTATGACACAAATTGAGCAGCAGATGTAATCTACATAGATTTTCAAAAAGCTTTCGATACAGTCCCCGACAAGAGTCTATTTAAGAAGATTGCCGCTCACGGAATCGTTGGAAACGTATTGAAATGAATCGAAGACTAGCTCAACGGTTAGAAACAACGTACAGTCATAAATGGTCACCAATCAAGATGGCGAGACGTAACAAGCTGAGTGCCAGAAGGGTCTGTGCTAGGACCATTGCTTTTTCTAATATATGTAAATGACTTAGATGAAGGCAAAGCGAGCCTATTCTCAAAATTCGCTGACGATACAAAGCTGGGTGGTAAATCAATAACACTTGCTGATCAACATAAAATTGGGAGATGAAACTCAACATTGATAAATGCAAGGTACTACATATTGGAGTAATAAACGAAGAATTTAACTATAAAATCAAAGGCCTGTCATTGAAAAAAGGTATCAAAAGAAAGGTTTGCAAGAAAGCAAACAAAGTGCTCGGTTTCATATATAGAAATTTTGCCTAGAAATCGCAAAATAGAGTAATTACCCTGTGCAAATGTTTAGTTCGACATCATTTGAAATACGCAGTTCAGTTTTGTAATCCATACTTGAGAAAAGATATAGAAATGTTGGAGAGAGTGCAACATCGTGTGCAAAAATTATAACAAAACTACGTCAAAAGTCTAACGAAGACAGAATTAAAGCACTCAACCTGCATTCAGTTGAGACAAGAAGGTTAAGATCCTAAACAATTTTGATAAAGTAAAAATTCAAACCCTTTTCGAGTTGGGCGCTTCCTTAAGAACCCAAATCAATGGATACAAACTTAATAAACAAAGATTTGAAACAAATATATCAAGTAATTTTTTATCAAGCAAGCTGGTTTCCTCGTGTAACGAGTTGCCGAAGATCTTTGTTAAATCAACAATCATAAACATCTTTAAGAACCGGTAAGATGCACACTTCAATTGAATAGGCGTGGTTTTAAGGATAGCTGGCCCAGAAGTAGACCACACGGTCTTTCACTTCTTCTTCGTCACTTTCTTTACAGACCACTCCTGACAAACCTTCGGTTGAAAACGCCCTCGTTGATTTTCGCTTTTAAATTAAAATATCACTCAAATTATCTCGTTGAAGTGGACAGACTCTGCCTGAAAACTCGAGAAAAGTTGTAGTTTCATGTGTCTAATAGCAAAAGAACTATTAAAGACAGCATGTGGGAGTGTATGTTACTTCTCCATAGCGAAAGATCCCTCTTGTATGTCAATGAGCCAGGATTGCTTGAGGTATAACAGTAGGTGAAAACGGAATTCCAAGTATTCCGTGTAAAACCTTTGCCACAATATAATTCTAGGTGAATGAGTATTGAAACGCTAAGTTGAGTTTCAGCCTTGATTTGCCATAAGTTTCTGCCTGTATTCAACGATACTAAGTTGGTCTATTGTTTTCAAATATCTGAACGATACCACGCTAACTGACCTTACCCCCAAGAATCCATAAGAAACGGATCTTTGGTAACTGGGCTAATCAGAAAAGGTTTTGCCCGAATAAAATCAACCTTTATTCCAAGCAACGACGAGAGAAACAATATTTCAAAAAACGTTCAACCAAACAACCTTTTCTTCAGACACCAATTTTGTGACTTTTTCTCGACGCATATTTTTGTAGGCACTACTGACACTTTCTGCTCTGGCATTTTCTGACACTACCTTGTATGCCTGTACGATCTATATAGTTTTTGCACTGATAACCTTCGAAATGAATGAGGGTATTGACGGCTTTGATTGAATTTGAAGTAGGATAATGTATATACTTTACCCTGGAAGATTAAAAGTAAGAAATTTAATTTGTTTTATATTAACACTAAATGATTGGTTTAATGATATTAATTTAATATTGAAATTAAATGGTAACCCAATGAAGATTGTATAATTCCTTGCAGCCTAAATTATTAAAGCAAATTTATTTACTATTATTGTATGTATGGTAAGATTAGCAACCTACACTTGAGCAAATCGGAAGAGATAAAAAGGACCAGCTTACGGTCCTGATATTGGACGATAGTATCCAAGCATGTACGTGAGGCAGCTGCGAAATTAATCAGTGGCCAAGAAAATAGTTGATAGCAGACGTGTTATTAATGATGCGTAAAAATGGAGAACCGGAATGTCTAGAATGAACAAAGCCAAGGTAGTTTCAATCTTTTTAAGACTGCTTGTAAATAACTTTATTTTTCCAATATCTGAATAGCAGATCAAATCAGAGGGAAATAACTTCATCCGCGAATATAATTTTATATAGCTTGTCGTGGTATGACATTAAATTATATCAATAACATATTATATCTATGAGGGAGGGACCAATAACTTAAAAGCGAACGACAAAAGGGACGGAAAACCACGAGTTTAGACGGGCTGAGTAACGAAAGAGTGCAACAAAGTCAGGTAAATTATGGACAATGGCAAAGCTCAAGGTTATTTGAAGAGGCATGTTCATAAATATAATTTTATTTCCACAATAAATAATGAGAGAATTGATGGGTAAAATTACCTCAGAGAATTAACCAGCAAAATCACATCAGTAAATGAAAGGGAGAATTGTAGTTTGAAATCAGGCTATGAAGTTAGAATTTAAGGTATTCCAGGAGAAGACTATTCAAATGGAGGGGGGGGGGGATTAACTCAATTGGGTTACTGAAGGATGGAGAGGGGTTAGCCCACGGATGTCTCCTGCACGTGAGGTGAGGCCGTTCGGAACTTCTGAGTGGTAGTTGAAGTGATGACGGTTCTCCAAAAACAATGGGGTTGGGAATACTTCCGGTCCAGAGGAGAGTATTTCGAATCCTCAAAATAAGGAGGGCTTCGACAGGAGTCGATGACAGAAGTCGGGAAAATCCCTCGGGGCGATCGTTCAGTGAAATTACCTCCTGGCTGGGGCTAATTCCAAATACACAAAATAGTCCAGCTGTCACTTTGCTCTGTTGCTAGCACTTGACTTGGGACGATGGGGAATCTTCTAGGGTCTGGGCGAGACTTCTCAACTCTGTGTCTCCTCATGGGAGTCGAACGCTATTTATGTCCAAGACTCTCCCCGAGGGTGGTTAGGGGGAAACATAACAGCTCTATTCTCGAATTGCCTCTAATCTTCTTGTAGAGGCTATTCTAGTCCGCGTAAAGGTGAATATGTGAGGGACGTGGTTCGAGGCTACCGGTTAGGGAAGGGGGGACGGGGGTAGGCTTACTAATTTAGGCCTAACCGAGCCGTCTGCAGCACATGGAGTTTCTGTCTGCTCAAGAGATTCCACGTTGGGCTCCCTCACACATCTCCCAACCGAAAGATGATGCTTTACAAACCAGTTGCGTCGGAAAGGTTCATCCCAACCCGTCAAACTAGAATTATCAAAGGTCTAAGGAAATTCTGACCTGCTACGACAGGTGAACACACAAAAAAACCCGTAATTCTGAGCTCAGCGGGGAATTTACGGACATACAACTTAAACAGGTCGATTATAGAAAATTTAAACAATACAATTTTAAACAAAAGAAAAATCCCAGGAGAACATTGGCGACATTTCAGTGGAACCAAAAAAAAAGGATACAATTATACGGAGGCATAAGTATGGGACAAAAAAGATAAACAATTTAGTGGACCCCGCAAAAAAACATAATTTGGAACATTAATGAGATAATATATATATACAATTTACGTGGAAAACCTTCGCTCGCGACGGAGTATGGATGAGGTAATCCATAGGTCCTCTAGCCTCAAGGACGGAGTAGGGTCCCTTTCACTAGCTAAGGATTTTGTTGCTTCTCGTGGTAAGTAGAACGAGCACCTTCGTGCCAGGCTTGAATCTTCGTTCTCGTGACTTAACGTCCAATTAGGTCTCAAACCTCCAAATAAGTCCTTCTTCACGGGATACGAGACTCGTTTGTTACCTCGCGTGTACTCATGCTCGAGGGCTTTAGTTTTCTCCTAAAGGGGGAGAGAGTGGCGCACTCCTTCTGGGCGCGGGAAAACTTACCTCTCCGGAGGGCTTGGAACTCCGGGTCGATAGGGATTTCCAGGGGAACAGGTGCAGGGGATTCCTGGGCTGCCTGTGCACGGGTAATCACGGGCTGGGCCACGGGATGGTCGTGAATTACGGGGCTCTGACCGATCAAAACGGAGCAGAACTTGATTGGGGCTGCCACCACTTCGAACCAACCGGACATATAGTGACACTCGATGTGACAACGAGTAACTGGAAAACGACTGGCCCGGCCAAGGTAGTCATGGACCCCTGCACATTTCTCGTGGTCGGGCCCAACAGGGGTAAGTAGGTCCTTAGACACTATAATACAGGTGCACCTGGTGTCACGGACGAAGATGGATACTCGGTGACCGTTCACAGTTCCGTTCTCGAACTTCAATCCACCAGGGTTGTTCTCATTAAGGAGGAAGTTTACCTGATGGACCGGGTCTTTGGTGGGCAAGGGAGGGTTGGGAGTCTTTTGAGGCGAAGGAGGAGGATCAGGGGCAGCCTAGATTTGGTGTACTTGGTGGGACTAAGAGTTTGCGAATCCGGAGTTTTGAGGACAGTTCGTGCGTTAATGGCCGGGAACTCCGCAAGTGAAGCAGACGATCAAGTTCTTTTGGGGCAGCACAAACGGGGGAGAAGAAACTAGGGGCTTAACGTCTCGGTGTTCCGATGGATGGAATTTTCTTGGCTTCGAGGGACTAGGAGCTTTGGTAAATCTTGCAACCACTTTAGAGGGGTCTTAGGGCCATAAAATTTAGTTTTCGGTGGTGATTGGGGAGACTTTTTAACATCCTTAGGGTATAAATTGTGACTACCCGCGTAAACATTGACCTCTTCCAAGCACTCATTGAAAGTGGCGCAACGTTTATCCTTAATGGAGGCGCGAATTTCGGGAAGCTAAAAGCTGATCCCTAAGGAAGAAATCCAGAAGGGACTCGTAGCCCTGGGGAATCTTGCTGCATCCAGCCAACACTTAAGGTTTTTTTGGAGGATGTACGCGTGTTGTCGAAAGGTTTGGCCAGGGCGGATCCTTGATCAGCGGCTAGCAATTCAGGCTTTAACGTGGAATAGTCCAAAGTTGCTACCGTGGGAAGGGATACGAAGATATCCCTTAACTTGGGATTTAGGAGGGGAAGTAAGTGAGCGACGCCATTATTTTCGAGATCCCATCTAGTGATCTGAAAGATTCTATCAAAATGGGCCAAAAATCACCTAAAGTCCTCTCCATCATTGAAAGAGGGAAGGTGGACTGAAGGAGTTTGGGGAATTTCAGCCCAGGAACCGATGAACTGAGAATCCATTTGATTTCGACTAATTTCCAGCTCATGCTGCCTAATTTGTTCACGTTCTTCCATTTCCATTTTGTTCTTCTCCATCTCCATTTCCATCTCCTGTTTGTTCTCCATCTCCTTTTTCAGTTTGTTCTCCTCCATTTCTATCTCCATTTTCAGTTTGTTCTTATCCATTTAATCTTCGGTTTGTTCTCCTCCATCTCCATTTTGTTCTTCTCCATCTCCATCTTGTTCTTCTCCATCTCCATTTACCTTCACTCTGCCCGTTTGTTCCTCTCTTCTTCCTGCACGTAATTTAGCAGGTCTTTGCCCGAAAGACCTAACATTTCACCCGGACTCTTGAATTTTTCAAAGGATGACATTGTTACGCAGTTAACTGAGTAAACACTGACACGCGAACGATCTAGGACACTACCGACGCAAAACGAATACTTGAATATTCGTGAAGGCCTTGATCACAAAAGAAATTAATACAGCTACCTACCTCTGCTGTTTCTAAGCAGGAAAAAATTAAAATGGTCCTACCGGAGTTAGAACACCAAAGACCTTAACTCTTTTGGATTGATAACCAGGAGAGTCTCCAAAATTCGAAAACCATAAAAAAATTAATTAACTGGGGTCCAACACAAAAAAATAAATAAATTACGTCTCAGTGCTCTTCAAATAACTTGAACTTGCCTTCTGCCAGTAAAATGCAAAAATTAAAATAAAAGGGATGTACGTCAATAAAAAGGGAACTTCTAATGTCGAAATTAAAATAAAACGGGTTCGCAAAAAACCCAACACACTTGACACCAGATTTATATTTTATGTATATGAGTATATATATATATATATATATATATATATATATATATATATATATATATATATATATATATATATATATATATATATATGTCGTGGTATGACATTACATTATTGTCGTAGAATAGACTCTCGACGATATACCATATATAAATATTCGTTGAGGGAACTTCTTTAATTATCTTTAGAGTGCGTGGATGTCTGGCGGGCAGATATTATGATATTATGTATCTTCGATATGCTTAAGTAGTGGAACTGAGCTCAAGGATAATAATATTGCTATCATTAATAAAATAGAGTTTTATTAATAATAACTATCAACAATACACAAAACGGAAAATATTGACATAAACAGAGAGTGGAAAGGGTCGTGGGGGCTCATGCTAATCCGAGGATTAAAGGATTTAGAAAGTAAAACAAATATAAAGTTAAAGAGATGAGATGGTTCGCTACACCATTTAAAGCACAGGATAGAATTTACAGAAGGGTTGAATACTCAAAGGTAACGTTCTGCTTACGTAATTTTATAGTAGTAGTGCAGAGGAAGACGACGTAAAGGAATTTTCGGTCCGCTGGCGAGTTCCAGCCGAAGGGGAAGAATAAACTGATCCTGACGTTGCGTCTTGGGAATGAGAACCGTTTCTTCGAACGGCTTAAAGAACAATGGCTGTTCTAATGCTGCTCTCTTCTGAACAACAAGGGGGAAGGGTGAAAACCGTTTCTTGTCAAAAGGGCTCAAAAGAACAATGGCTGTTCTACGTTTTTCTCTTCTGAACAACAGGGGAAGGGGTGAGAACCGTTTTTTGTCAACGGGCTCGCACGAACAATGGCTGTTCTAATGTTGTTCTCTTCTGAACAACAAAAGGGGAAGCCTTGTGGACTTGGCGTCACGAAAGGCTTGAACCATGGCCCTCAAGGGATATTGTCCTTCTTCTGGACAAGTGATGGTGAATCTCGAGGTCGAGGTCCCTTGGCGCACAAAGTGAGAGAGGGTCGTGGTGATGTTTCGCGACGAAAATCTGGATCTCCAATCTGATCTTAGTGGTAAAGTTTCCATCTAAATAGTCGAGACACTCCCTTGGCGTGGGGGGACAATGGAGTGGGAGCCTCGGGGGAATGCACAGCGGAGCCTGGGAACAATGCCTTATCTGCCCATAAGCCTAACTCAATCTTGCGAGGTCGGCGTATTGGGGCGAACTGGGGAAAGATAAACCTCCTTGTTTAAACATTGACTCAGGTGGCTGCGATAAGGCGCCAAGCTTCAAAGCGAAGATGCACGTGAGAAGCATCGTGGTTTCAAATAACATGGGATAGGGGTTGAAATTAACGCGGCCTCAACCCGATCTATCACAATTATATCAATATCATATTATATCTATGAGGGAGGGACCAATAACTTTAAAGCGAACCGACAAAAGGTACGGAAACCACGAATTTAGACGGGCTAAGTTGCGAGAGAGTGCAACGAGGTCAGGTAAATTATGGACAATGGCAAAGCTCAAGGTTATTTAAAGAGGCATGTACATAAATATCATTTTACTTACACAAAAATAATGAATGAATTGATGGGTAAAATTACCTCAGAGAATTAACCAGCAAAATCACATCAGTAAATGAAAGGGGGAATTGTAGTTTGAAATCAGGCTATGAAGTTAGACCTTAAGGTATTCCAGGAGGAGACTATTTAAATGGTCGGGGAAGGATTAACTCAATTGAGTTACTGGAGGGGAGAGAGGGGTTGGCTTACGGATGTCTTCTGCACGTGAGGTGCTGCCGTGATGACGGTTCTCCAAAAACAAGGGTGGGGAATACTTCCGGTCCAGGGGAAAGTATTTAGGCTACCCGAGATGAGGAAAGCTTCGACAGGAGTTAATGAGAGAAGTCGGGAAAATCCCTCGGGGCGATCGTTCATTGGAAATACCTCCTGGCCGCGGCTACTTCCAAATACACAAAATAGTCCAGCTTTCACTTTGCTTTGTTGATAGCACTTGACTTTGGACGATGGGGAATCTTCTGGTGTCTGAGTGAGACTTCTCCACTCTGTGTCTCCTCATGGAAGTCGAACACTATTTATTTCCAAGACTCTCCCCGAGGTGGGTTAGCTGGAAACAGCTCTACTCTGGAATGGCCTCGAATCTTCTTGTAGAGGCTATTCTAGTCCACGTTAAGGTGAATCGTGGGGGACATGGTTCGAGGCTACCCCTTGGGAAGGGGTGAGGGGGGAGGTGGGTAGGCTTACCAATTTAGGCCTAACTGGGCCGTCTGCAGTATATGTAAGTTCCTTCTGCTCAAGAGATTCCACGTGGTTCCCTCACATAGCTAAACTCAATTTATAAAAGATAGGTATTCAGGGAAGGGCGATGTGTCCTCTTTTATTTAAGATAAATGCAAATGCAATAAATACATTCTGAATCCTATGGTAGTTTCTGTAGTCTCTTTAGATGCGGAGAAAGCTTACTTCAATTTTGCTATAAGAAAGACACCCTGCAAAACCAAACATACAAAATCAAAAAGTAAATATTTGAGTTTCTAGGTAATGCTGGTATTCATAGATTGACTCTTACAGTTACGAATTTTAACTATCCCTTGTAAAGTTTAATGGGAAAAGTGAATAACCGTGCAAAACCATTAATCGATTTTTTAGTAAGCATTATTTCAACAAAATACTAGTAGTTTATGATTCAAGGTAAAGTTCTTATAAACAATACTTCTCTTTTCTCATGGTAAAGCTTCGAAAATTTGTCCAGAAGGCCATTTGGGGATGATGTTATAATCGGGTAGTAGGTTCATCAAACGAGCGTGCAGAACTGACAATTATCTGTTGAAGAATTAGGCAGTTATCGCCTAATTCTCGATTCCTTCGTTTGTTCGGGGAAGGACTACGACGGCCCAAAATAATAATTGGAATTGAATTTCGTTGACTGCGCGAGGTTTTTGTTATTCGAATACTTTAAATATGGTTGGCCGGGATTGGTCTTATTTAATTAAGCTTTGGTGGTTGGAGGACTTAAACAAGGATTGCAAAAATAATCTGTAATTACACAACAAAACATATATGTAATAAAAATAATTACACTCTCTAGTTATTTATTAATTCAGCAATGGGAAAATTATTAATAATTACCAATAATTACTCATGTTGCAAGGTCTCAATACTCCGAGTACTAACCCGATAGGGTTTAGGAAGAAACTACGAATGGAATCCTTGCCTTAGGGGCACAATAATTCACTTTAATTATCCGAGATGACTCGAGAGGAGACTACTTGACGAGTCTTAGTCTGAGGGCCTCGCTCCGCCTCAACGAAGAAAGGAAATGTGTAAATATCTTACTATTTGAGGGGGGGGGGGTTACCACAAGTAGACGCTCTGGGAAGATTCTCCAAGTAGACGCTCAAAAGGAGAAGATTCTCATGTAGATGTTCGAGGGGAAAACTCCTGTGGGGCTTAGACTGCGCACTTCTTCTGGACGGGTCCTTCGAGACTAATGCCGTCTTTCCAAATAAGATCCCCGCTGCGGGCCGGTAGGACACCGTGTTCTATCGCCGTCAGTGGATGATTCCACAGACCTATTAAAAGAGGCGGCCGAATACCTTCTGTATTTTCCAGGATTGGCTCACTCGGGAGCAACGTAGAGACAGCTCACCACTACGACCTGGGGTCTTCTCTAAGGGGTGGGAGGGTATGTCTTTGGGACTCTTCCTTGGGCGGATTCTGACGGAATACTTCAATGATTAATTTAATGACGATGCAGAAAGTTCCATAATTGCCAGAGAGGAAGGGAAACCAGTGGCGATACAACGAAGAAGGCAGTCTGCTTCTTTTAGTTGAGCTACTTAAGTGCTGTGTGATGCCTTAATAACAGACTCAAAAATCTCCTGATTTGGTGTAAGTTTGTTGCGCCGTTTTGATTCAGATTCGATTTCTTTAGGATAATAGTGAACAGTAAAATTTGAAGTCAGTTGGTACTAATCCATCTTAAATCATGTCTTTTAAACGCCATATTGAATGCACTCTTATTCTTAGCAATTACAGGGATTAACTGACCGTTTGGTATTTTTATGCATTCTTAGGTATTTTTTCCAATGTTTCATCTATACTATAAACCGTCAGCATGAAAACTTCCCGCTTCTTCTCCAAAACATTATTATTTCGATAGCTAACATTGAATTTTCTTAGCTATTTCACCCACTCTTACAGAATTTAAATAACTATCAGTACTTGAAATATTTTCTCTATTTGCTTTATCTTCTCATGTGTGTAGTTTGAATTTTGGTCTCCTTGAACATTCCTACATACATTTCCGTCTCATTGAACAAATAACATTTCACTTCTGATTCTTTACCTCGCTTTGACCATCCTCTTATTTTTGCACATACACATCAAACAATTCAACCTTACTCAACAAAATCTTGACGACCTATAGTCTCAAAATTATGCCTTTTAGAACTTCTGCATCAAATACATTCTTAAGCAATTTCTTTCTCACCAGAGACAAATATATCTTCCCTCTTCGCATAAATGCTCTTTCACTTTTTTGCCTAACCTATGTGTATTTATGCCTATCATTGTAGAAAACGAACCACTTTTCATCTAAACAATATTTTACAGCAACTCATCTAATCAGTCTTTCTATTTTCATTCTCTCGAGATGTACAGAACATTCGAGTTGACCCCGTAAGAGAAAGAATGCATTCTGTCGTAGAATAGGCTCTCGACGATATACCATATACAACTATTCGTTGAGGGAATTATTCTAATATTTCGAATGCGTGGTAATCTGATTGACCAAGGTTAGGCAAAAAAGGGGAGGGGGGGCCTGGAGATGCTTATTTAGCTTCCATATGCTTGAGAAGTGGAACGGGGCACCGTTTCTTGACGAACGGGCTTGAAGAACAATGGCTGTTCTAACGTTGTTCTCTTTCTGAACAACAGGGGGGATGGGGTAAAAACCGTCTCTTGTCAAACGGGCTCAAAGAACAATGGCTGTTCTAACGTTGTTCTCTTTCTGTACAACAGGGAGGCCTTGTTTACTTAGCGTCTCGAAGGCACAAACCTTGGCAGTCAAGGGATATTGTCCTCTTCTGGACAATAAGGGGTTTCTCGGCAGAGTTCCTAGGTGCACAAGGGAGACCGGATCAGCTTGATGCCTCGCGAAGATAATCTGGATCTGCTTCAATTGGGAAAAGCTATGGTATAAATACCCAGAGCCATCTCCATGGCGTAGGGGATAATTGAGTAGGGGACTTCGGGGGAATGTCCCGGTGGCGCCTGGGAAAATACCCTTATCTGCCCATATGCCTAATTCAATCTGGCGAGATCGACGTATGAGGGCGAAACGGGGAAGTTAACCTCCTAGATTAAACATTGGCAATGATGAGGAATAAAGCACTTCTGCTTCCTCTCGCCGGCAGGATGCAGGTGGCTGAGCATGGTTAACATGTGATAGAGGCTGAATTAAAGCGGCTCGCGCCCGTTTTATCACAGTGTCCTTTTATGCGGATAGTTTGAAGATTGTGTGCCTTTCCTCTCAAATTCAGATTTGGGGTCTCTTCAAATAGGTAGGTTTGGAAGGTCCTCGTCTAGTTAAGTGCAAATTTTAGTTCTTAAACATCGTATATGGTTCTGTAATAACTGACACTATTATAAGCCTGATTTACTATTAGGATTTTAAGTTAACTGCTTTCGATCAAGCATTTGGTAAGCTATGGCAAAAATCGTTTTATTTTTTGGTATTTTATTTAAATCATTCGAAAATTATAAATTTAGGAAAAATTACTTGCATGTGAATTACAAATGTCAAATGTTAATTTATACTGCCCCGAATTATACGTCAATAGAAAATCACATAAGAGTAATTTGCAGTCATGGCGCAACGTTTCGAGACTAATATAGATGTGCTTTTTCTTCATTTTTTTTTTAAATTTACGTGATAAGAAAACTTATTTTAATATTTAAATTATTGCATATTGATTAAAAAGTCAACACTTCAAAAATAATAATAAAAAACTGCATTCCTTCTCTAAATCCGAAATAGCGCTCTGATCTTGTTTCTAGTCAGGTGAGTTTTAGTCCCTGGAGCTTTGCTAATAAGCGTAAGTGTAAAATGAAAACAAATATAGGGTAAGTTAATGATGTTGTGTAATAATAATCTATTTCGTAATAATTTAAATGGACCTTGGCCCGGAAATTCGCCAGATTTTAGCGCAATAGAGAATTTGTTTACAATAATTTAACTGGCGTTAAGAAACAAAAGCTGTCCGTTTGTATCAGTTCGGAAATGCTTATTAAACAAAATAGATCAATATAAATCAAGATATCATCACAAACATAGTCTTCAGCATTCCAAATGGAATTGAAGCAGATCTGAAGAACAAGGCACATCATTGGGAATATTGACTGCGCGCATCACTTGACTGTATTTAATAATAAAATGGGGTTTGGCTCAATATTTTGGATATTTCACCTTAAAATTATGATACAAACAATAAAAAAATGCATTGGTTGATTATTTCTATTAATTTTGTTATAGCAAAAAATATAGTAGTCTCCTAATTTTTACATCGAAATAATTTCTCAGATTACAATTGTTAAACACCAAATTTATTTGCATTACACCTAATTGAACTATGCGGAAATTAATACGTTTATTTTACGGAGAGAGAATGATACTAGAAAAACCGTCAAACGAAGTGGTCTCCATTATAAAGATAGGGACTCGTGGGATTGTAGACGAGACTGGAAATAGTGTCCTCTTTTAAGGAGTTTGTAGAAAGTTTCATATTTTAAAAACTGGCAAGTTACTTTAGCATCGAAACCAGGAAGTGATGTTTGAGGTGAAGAGTTGTACACAAAAGTAAAGTCGCAAGCATGATTGAGTGTATGATATTCAATAAAGTAATGAATGTCTCAAACCAAGAATGAACTGACTTAAATGGATATTCAGAAAGGGAGTGGCTTTTCACAGATATAGGCGCACACCATTAAGCTAAATTTTGGCTCGTCTGAGATCGTTTGACGTAGTCAAAGCACTTCATTAGAAGTCTTCGCCTCTTTCATGGCTTTTAGTATGTGTCCTCGTATTAGTTTTTTGGTAATAAAACCCCTGTGTAGAGAAATCTTTTGAACTCTGTGAAACCATGTTGCTAAAGTCTAGCAAAGTGTAGGAACGAGCGAACATGAAATGCGAGAAAACGGAATTTGAATCGTCACCTCAGGTGTTTGTGAAGGTTTCAGGTGGGGCAGCTTCAGTAAGTGGTCTATGTAGTCATAATTGCTCATATCAGTTAAAATTTCAAAGTTAAAGTAAATAGGACGTTGAGATAGTACAAACACATAAGGCTGCAAGATAGCACGACCTGCTCGAGGGCCATTAATTTCATTGCTTCAAAACAGGAAGAGAGAGGCGTATAAGAAACCTTGCTGTTGACGCTGGATCGCTCTTAACTGTCGGCAAGAGATCGCTTCTTGGGTACAAATGCAAAAAATGACTCATGTGTTGTGAAAACACCGTTAATTTCATTGCTTCAAAACAGGAAGAGAGAGGCGTATAAGAAACCCTGCCGTTGACGTTGGATCGCTCGTAAATGTCGGCGAAAGATCGCTTCTTGGAATATCAAGGGTGCGAATGCAAAAGATGACTCATGTGTTGTGCAAATCGTGAGGAATAAGATAGAGAAGAAAGTAAATACCAAATTCTTAATGCGAATGAGCTTGCCAGCGTTTCGGCCGTCTCTCAACGAGGGTTACTATTAGAATTTTCCTGGGGCGAAAAGACGCATTGGTTTGTAAAGGAAATGTAATGTGTGGCACATCTTTGAAGAGGTGGAGGAACTCTATGGGTAGGGTGACGTCCGGTTAAGGGACTTGAATGTAGAACAGGTTAGGATCGATCAGCGAACGCGATTTTAGGCGATAAGTCCGTCAGAGTAGATCTCAGACGCATGGAAGTAATCGAGTTTGGAACTTGAGTACACGGAAAGTTGCCGGATGAAAGAAAGTGTCCAAGAAACATGAATGAAGGCATCATAGCGCAAAGGAGAATTATGTTCTTCGACGCGCAAAAAATGTAAGTTTTAACTGCAATGATTCTAAAATCGCAGCGGATGTTAAAATTAAGCCCATGATGAATTATTCTTTAGAAAAAATCACGTTATGGAGATTAATGGGTATTTAACTCATTCAACAAGGCAATGAAAGAACTTTCATATGTCCTTTTTGGTAACATTTTTACTGTCAATTTGGTATTATAATTTGATTTTAGCACGCTGATGAAATTATTTTGTGCTAAAGTTGGTCGTGAGGTTTAACAACAAACAATTATTTTGTATACTTTATTTCTAAAACGGCACATTATAAATTAAAAATTAAATATGCGTGAATATAAATTGCAAAATGTTAATTATATTTGCAGTGATTTGTCCTTCCGATATTCAATTACAAAGAGTTACTTAATACTGCTCAACTTATACAGGAATATTAAATAGCAAACGATTATTCTCATTGCAGAAAATTGATTTTTTCTGATTGCAGTTCTTAGAGACTAAATTTAGTTTCATTTCATTAGATTAAATTAATCAACTTTGAATGATTTAAGCGGAAAGTATTACGTGATGGTTAATAGAGACCCAGTAGGTCCCTTACCCAAAAGTTAAGATAACAAAGTATTTGTGTAGGAGAATTGTCAATTTCCCTCACCCTTCCCCCGTTCACTCTTGGTGCAGTCACAAGTCAGTTACCGCAAAGGCATCCGCCCCAGGAATCGGTGGGCCAAGAGCGTAACCACAGCGTCACTCAACTCGGTGCCATGAAAGACCTAAAGGTCAAATGTAATATCTCCCCCAGGAGAGTGAGATCCAGTTTCACGTGAAGGCTAACGAGGAGCCGATGTTTTACTTCGTGGGAAAATTAATTTGGAAAAAGAACTCTTCTGGGGCAGTCCTCAAGCCCCTCCCCCCCTTACCACTCCCCAAGGGGGGTGACGAGGTATAGATGAGGAACTCTGAGGAAAATCGGGGTAGTATACGTCAGTCTCTAGGTGACGAAGTCTTCGGATCAAACCGAACTACCAAGACTGGAGAGGAAGTTTACTTGGGTCACCAGACCAAGAATTACCCTGCAAAAGAGGCAGGGTTACCTACCTTAAGATGCTAAGAAGAAACTCACCCTCGAGTTAAGTCCCTGGTTATCAAACCAAACAATAAGTTAACTCTGTTAAGTTTAACTTACTCTCGCCAGCGAGACTCCTCATATCCTGGTGCACCTTAAACACCAGGGGTATTCCTCGTCCTTGAAGAATTAAGAAAAGAAGAAGGAAAAGGCTCCCCCCTCAAGGCTGTTACTTGCTGGCCACACCAAACTCATAAGTTAACTTGGTAAGGAACCAAGTTCAACTTATTCTCGTCAGAGAAACTCCCCTCTGTTATACTCGCCCTTGAAAAAGACTGGAACTAAGAAGAAGCTCATCCTCGAGCTAGTTCCTTGGTTACCAAACCGAACTTTAAGTAAATTATTCTCGCCAGAGAAATCCCCCTCCGTTATCCTCACCCTTGAAGAAGACCCTCCCCAAGTTCAGTCCTCCTCCATGAGGAAATAAGTAACGAAGGAGAAAAGCTCCTGCTCGAGCTCGTTACTCGGTGGTCACACCGCACTCCAAGTTAACTTGATTAAAAACCAAGTTGGACTCACTCTCGCCAGAGAGACCACGACTGCCTAGATGTTGCATAAAGCACCGTATTTGTTCTCGTCCTTGAAGAACCCCCCCCCCCTCCGGAAGAACGTGTGGACCCTCCAGAAGCCACCCTCGCCAAAACAACCGTGTGATTTCGCCCAGCTAGATCTGGCAAGTCGGCACGCGTCGTGAGTCAATAACATTTCTGAGGCCCTTTAAACTCTAGATGAGTCCGTAAGCCTAATTCTTATATTATTGTTGTGTGTAGAGAAATTAACCAATTTTTGTGGGTAAACTAATTTAATTAATTCTTGTTTAGGATAATATTTAGAGTATTGCTGTAATTAACGTTTAGATGTTGTGTATTTATTGGTTAAAGTTAAAATATAAGTTTATTTTGGGAGTATTTTGCGTTTTTCTTATTTATCCTTGCGTGTTTCGGAACGGCTCTGTTCGTTAAGATATTCAGATTTCTATATATATTAGACACTCTTAGCACTCTTAGAATAGAACAAAAAGGGGGGGGGGGCATTCTACGACATAAATAAAAGTGGTGTCAGGTGTGGGCTGTTATTAGAAAGAACCCAGCATTGTCTAATTAAGAAAGAGCCAGCACGTAAAGGAATATCAGGAGTAAGAGAATAATTGACGAGAGGAAAATTGGTAGAGTTAGGGGTCACAGCAATCTGAAATGTCTTTGGTAGGCCAAGTGGTAAATTTGTTGTCGGGAGTGGTATTTCAATCAGCATAGTAGTGGGATTAAGGGTAAGTTATGCTGAGCGCTACCTGGTGAGTGGTGGCATAATTACCTGAGAATAAAGAAAGGAAAAATCGACGGACCAACACAAAATGGATCCGGTCTCAAGATTTTACTTACAAGCCCAAATTCTGGGATTTGAAGGCGAGGATATGGATGGCTACATCCTTGAAGAATTGAGAATACAAAGAGAAGAAGAAAAAAAAAATAATAGAGTTTGATAGAAAATGGGAAAATATAGAAATACGGATGAACCGGAAAAGTGAAGAATCCCGAATACAGCGGAAAATAGAAATAGAGGAAAGAAGATTCTCAAGCGGAAATAAGACAAACGAAAGGATACGACAGTTGAAAAGAGAAGCAAAAGAATTCAGAATAAGGATAGAAAGGAAAGATGAGGAAAGAAGACTAAAGATAAAGCTGGAAGATGAAGAAAGGAGGACTCGGCGGGAAAACGAAATAGCAAAAGCAGAAAAAGAAGCTGAGGAAAGGAGAAGGAAGAGGGAAAAAGAACGTGCTCAAGCTGAAAGAGAAGAGAGAGAAAAAAAAGGAAAGATTGTTCGCACTCGAAACAGCACCTATCGACAATCTCATAGAGGCTTAGGAAGTTGTAGCCTGGCCTGGATCTAAGAAAGGACCATCGATGGAAACCCAGACAAATGACGTAACGATGGAAGAAGTAGAAGGTAGGGATAAGGTACCAGCAGGAGTACCTAAAGAAAAACCTACGAGGAGAACGCAGCCAAATGGGGTTATCAGGAAAGAAGTATAAAGTAGGGTAGAGGTACGAGCAGGTGTACCTGAGGAACTACCTACTAAGAGAAGTGAGTCAAATGAGTTGACAAAGGAGGAAAGAGGTGCTATTACGATACACCCAGGTAAGACTAGTCAAATCGTAGACACGGATGAGTATTCCCTACCCCTATTAGTGTCCTCCCCGAACGGAACGTCCACGGAGTTACCACTAAATTGCCAAGTCGTAGTGAGCGCCACGCCCATTAACGACCTCGCAGGGAAAAATTTTCTCGATCCCCAAAGATCAAACCCTGACACGATCTTCCCGTGCACCTGGTTAAAGGAGGGCTATGGGACCTACGCTTCCATCAATTATGCCCCGCTGCAACACGCCGCTCAAGCCATAATGTTTAATTTAAAGGTAGTCAAGTACCATAAGAAGGGTAATTCGAGTAGGTTGAAATACAGCTACCATTTAGTAACATACTTGCGTAGACTCAATAACCCGAACGGCCGACTCAGGGGCGGTAAATTATTAGGATAACAGCACCATTTTAGCATCAGCTACATCAAAGGAGCCAATAAAGTCAAGCTGCTCTATAAGCGGAGATGAAAAACCATTTAGGGTTATTTCAGTACCTTATGACCGTGAAACCATGTTTTCATTTGTCGTACATGTTAAAATTTATCGGTAGGATTTAAGTTCTCAAAAACTTAGAAATGTAAGGATACTTGTTTTGTTGTTTTTTTTGTCGGTAATCGATGAATTAAGGTTCTGTTATTTTCATGTAAAATTGTAAATCGAGTATGTCTAATTCGACACATTGGCTGTGTAAACGCACGCGAGGGCGTACATGTGTAAGGAAACCTAATGCAAGAGAGGGCTCAAGGAAATACAACTTTGCTAATCTCGACTAGGTCGAGTAAGTTGTTTTGAGTTCCCGGGAGTCCCCCCCCCCATTAAGTTCTTCGATAGGAGGTGTTGTAGGGGAATCGTCACTTTCCCTCCCCCTCCTCTCGTTCACTCTTGGTGCAGTCACAAGGTGGTTACCGCAAAGGCATCTGCCCCAGACATCGGTGGGCCAAAAGCGTGACCACAGCGTTGCTAAACTCGGTGCCATAAAAGACCTAAAGGTCAAAATGTCAAAATATCTCACTCTCCCCCAGGAGAGTGAGATCCAGTTTCACGTCAAATAAGAAATTGGAGACGTGTTTCTCCCAAGCTTGAAGGCTAACGAGAAGCCGATGTTTGACTTCGTGGGAAAAACCGTTTGGAAAAAGAACTCTCTTGGGGCCGTCCTCAAGCCCCTCCCCTCATTACCACTCCCCCAGTGGGGGGACGAGGTATAAATGAGGAACTCTAAGGAAAATCAGGGAAGTATACATCAGTCTCTAGGTGACGAAGTCTTCGGATCAAACCGAACTACCGAGACTGGAGAGGTAGTTTACTTGGGTCGCCAGACCAAGAAGTACCCTGCAAAAGAGGCAGGGTTACCTACCTTAAGATGCTAAGAAGAAACTCACCCTCGAGTTGAGACCCTGGTTATCAAACCCAATGATAAGTTAACTTTGTTAAGTTCAACTTACTCTCGCCAGCGAGACTCCTCATATCCTGGTGCACCGTAAACACCAGGGGTATTCCTCGTCCTTGAGGAATTAAGAAAAGAAGAAGGAAAAGGCGGTCCCCTCGAGCCCGTTACTCGCTGGCCACACCAAACTCATAAGTTAACTTGGTAAGGAACCAAGTTCAACTTATTCTCGTCAGAGAAACCCCCCTCAGTTATACTCACCCTTAAAGAAGACTAGAACTAAGAAGAAGCTCATCCTCGAGCTAGTTCCTTGGTTACCAAACCGAACTTTAAGTAAATTATTCTCGCCAGAGAAATCCCCCTCCGTTATCCTTGCCCTTGAAGAAGACCCTCGCCGAGTTCAGTCCTCGTTCATGAGGAAATAAGTAACGAAGGAGAAAAGCTTCTCCTCGAGCTCGTTACTCGGTGGTCACACCGCACTCCAAGTTAACTTAATTTAAGAACCAAGTTCGAATCACTCTCGCCAGAAAGACCACGACTGCCTAGGCGTTGCATAAAGCACCGTATTTGTTCTCGTCCATGAAGAACCCCCTCCCCCCCCGGAAGAACGTGTGGATCCACCACCTGCCACCCTCGCCAAAACAACCGTGTGATTTCGCCCAGCTAGATCTGGCAAGTCGGCACGCGTCGTGAGTCAATAACATTTCTGAGGCCCTTTAAACTCCAGATGAGTCCGTAAGCCTAATTCATATATTATTGTTGTGTGTAGAGAAATTAACCAATTTTTGTGGGTAAACTAATTTAATTAATTCTTGTTTAGGATAATATTCAGAGTATTGCTGTAATTAATGTTTAGATGTTGTGTATTTATTGGTTAAAGTTAAAATATAAGTTTATTTGGGGAGTATTTTGCGTTTTTCTTATATATCCTTGCGTGTTTCGGAACGGCTCTGTTCGTTAAGATATTCAGATATCTATATATATTAGACACTCTTAGCACTCTTAGAATAGAACAAATAGGGGGGGCATTCTACGACAACTTGGATGGCTATCAAGAGACGCTGGAGTAATTGCGAAAGGAGAGACTTATCTTTTTGTCAAGGAGATTACTGAGGTTGCCCTTTTATTGAGAAGCTTGTATGAAACTCGCATTATGAAGAAGGATAAGGACACACTTCGAGTGACCAGTAAAAGACGCTTTACTTCAAGAGCTACATTTAAACGTTACATTTGTCGAACACATTTAGGCGTATCCACTATCTTTTTTTCACTTCCACCCCATCAAATGCAATGCATAGACTGCTACTGCAAGAGACCTACTTTAATAAGAACAATAAATTTTCTTTAATATTAGGCTATTTGTTTTTAGCTTAATATTGCTGAAAATAATCCACTTTTCCTATCCTGTAACTTTTCTGGAGAGAAAAAGTGCACATGAACTTTGAGTTAATTAGAAATTCAGAAGTATTTATTCGAGGTAAAGTATGTCCTTCAGAGAGCTCATGTCTACCATAGACCAGTTATGTTTATATTTCAGAGTCACTAGTAGTTTATTAAAGGCTTAGGCCTTGATAGCGTACAAAAGGCCAAGGCAATACTATAACAAAACGGCCTAGGCATTAATATATTTATCTGTAACAAAGTAGCCAGAAATAGGAAATATTAACTTGCTCTTAGAAGCAAACTTTCTTTCTTCTAAAGTGAAATTATTTCTTTGAGAACCTAAGTTTTATAGCTACAGAGAAAAACATCTCCCTGGAGAAGAAATTAGTTCCGATTTGAGAAAATTAAAATTTGAAAAAAAACAAGGTTTGCTGACCAAATGTCGCGTGCTCCCAATTCTTCTAATATAGGACATTCTAACCTTCAAAACTTTTAATAATTCCCGGGCTAACCTTGCAAAGACTTTTGCAATTAGCATTCGAAAGAGAATGTTAAACAACATAATGTTGTTAGATTTCGTTAGAATCGGGGGTATAGTTATAATATTATTGCCAAATAATTTCCAGGCTAACCTTGGGACAACTTTAGCAATTATATCATTCGAAAGAAAATGTAAACCAACATTAGGGTTTTAAATTTTGTTAGAATCGGGCGGATAGTTATGATGTTATTGTCAAAATAAAATAATTCCTAGGCTAACTTTGGGAGGGACCTTGGCCTTTATATCATTTGAAAAAGAATATAAAACAACATAAGAGTTCCATATTTCGTTAGAAATCGGCCGAATAGTTACATTGTTATTACCAAAACAAAAAAAAGCACGCGACTAAAAAGAGAAAAGAAATAAATTTCTTTGAAAGAATCTGAAATGACTTGCAAATTATTTGGAATCAGCAATGCGCCTCTTCGCAATGAGAGACAAATGAGGACTAAGTTAATTAATTTAGGCTGTTTAAAAAGTTCCACTCCGTTCCTTATTATAATTCCCTTTTTTATTTTCATTGATAGGTTAGGCTAGTCCACATTTGTCGCTTAACTGGGTTAGGTGTATAGCAAATATTATATTTTTTAAATAATGCTGTTTCGTTTTGTTTAAACTAATGAAAATAGGAATATGTTGTAGAAATAAAATAATCATAATATTGATTAAATATAGCCTTTTCAACGAGATACTACTAACTTTCGAGGTGAACTATAATATAACCGATTTTTTTTGTATTCCTTATATCTATTTCATTTATAACTTCAGTGCATATATGTATAACAAAATTTCTGATCCTCTCTGTTCAATGATTTTTGATTAGCATAACTCATTACTTTTACTTAACTAGAAAAATCATCCCTGATAAAATAACATGCCACTACAATCTGAAATTTTCTGGGTTCAAGGATGTAACGCTCTGCCACCCTATTCCAACTCAATTGTTCCTTTTAATTTATTCAGAAGATAATTTATATATTGTATCACTTTTGGGGTGGAAGCAAATATTTTAAGCTCTGATCGGTTACTAAAATGTTCTAGAAAAGACCTAGGTTAACTGAGGCGATGAAGTTTTTCTTTTTTTCTCCATATTCTTTGCTGCAATACTGATGGAGGGGTCCATAAATTCTCCAGAATAGAATTATGGGTTTGTTCATAACCTATTAATTTTTGCCTGTTTATTTGATCAACTCGATGATATTTATATGTTTTTAGTTGCGTGCAAATCTAGTCGATTGGTCTCGGTTTTGCATTTTTTTGTTTGTTGTAACTATTCAGCCGATTGAAACAAAATTTAAAATTCTTATGTTGTTTTAAATTTCTTTCGTTGATATAATTAATAAAATCTTCGCAAGGTTAGCCTGGTAATTATATTGTTTTGGCAATAAAATCCTAACTATTCTGCGTATTCTAACGGAATTTGAAACCCTTATTTTGTTATTTTTATTTTCTTTCGAAAGATATAATTGCAAAAGTCCTCCCTAGGCTATCTCTGGAATTATATTGTTTTGGCATTAACATCATAACTATTCGGACGATTCTAACGAAGTTTGAAATCTTATGTTGTTTTACATTTTCAGTCGAATGATATAATTGCCAAAGTACTCCCGTGGTTAGCCCGGGAATTATGTTGTTTTGGCTATAACATCATAACTATTCTGCCTTTTCTAACGAAATTTTAAACCCTTATGTTGTTAAACATTTTATTTCGAGTGATGTAATTTTCAAAGACCTTACGAGGGTAGCCAGGAATTATATGGCTTTGGCAATAAGAGCATAAATATTCGTTCGAATCGAACGGGATTTAAAACCCTTATGTAGTTTTACATTCTATTCGAATAAAAAAAAATTACTAAGGTCCTGTCAAGTTTAACCTGGAATTATTTTGTTTTGGCAATAACATCATAACTATTTGGCCGATTCTAACGAAATTTAAAAACCCTTATATTATTTTACATTTTCTTTCTAATGATATAATTCATAAAGTGCTCTCTAGGATATTCTGGGAATTTTTTTGTTTTGGCAATATCCTGATCACTATTCTTCGAATTTTAACGAAATTTGAAACCTTTATTATGTTTTATATTTTCTCTCGAATGATATAATAGACAAGATCCTCCCATGGTTAGCCGGGGAATTGTTTCGTTTTGGCCATAAAATAATAACTATTAAGCCGATTCTAACGAAATTTGAAACCCTTATGTTGTTTTACATTCTCCTTTTAATTGTAGAATTGCCAAAGTCCTCCCAATGTTAGCCGGAGATTTATTTAGCAATAACTTCATAACTATTTGGAGGATTTTAACGAAATTTCAAACCTTTATGTTCTTTTAGATTGTCTTTCGAATGATATAATTCCTAAAGTCCCCTAAAGTTAGCTAGGGAATTATTTTGCAATAACATTATAACTATTTGGCCGATTCTAACGAAATCTGAAACCCTTATGCTGTTTCCTATTCTATTTATTAATGATATAATTGCAAAGCTCCTTCCGAGGTTAGTTCAAGAATCTTTCAAAGTTTTGAAGCTCGTAAGTTCATTAATCAGGATAAGTGAGACCACGCGCGTTTTCGTCAGCAGACCTTGTTCAATAAAGTGTAGAGTGGCGAAGCAATATCAAATAATATGTTTGAAAAGATTTATTGATAAAGTGGAGGAGTTCGGCAATTGAAAATTAAAAAAAGTTAGTCTCAATTCAGAAAAGAAACAATTATTGTGATAGTGGCTAGAGAATGCGAAGAATATGACTGATCATGGGCTATGTTCAGTGATGAAGTGAAATTTGTTCGTCGGAATGGATCTTCTTACTATAATGTTCTGTCAGAGTATATGGATGTCTCTTATATAAACTTTTTACACTTGAAATTAATAATTTAATCTTATTTTTACGCCTTATTTCTTCTTATTTACTGTATTATGGCTTCTCAGGAGTCATTTTTCCTCATCATCCTTCAGACTACCAAAGGTAAGAATTAGGTGGATCAAAAACATAATACAAAATACTAATTTCCTTTGTATATAAGAGACCACAAATTAATCAATTTACAACCAATAAAAGAAACAATAAAAAGCCGAAGAAAAAATTTTAACAATAAACTGCGACCAAATAACACAATTACATAAAAAGAGAAAAACTTTATAGAGAGATAATAGTTAAAAACATTGAAAGTAAAAAGGCTAATATAAAAATAAAACTTACTATCTACTACAAAGAGAGATATAAAAAAATTTCTAGTTTGAAAAATAAAATTATAAGACTGTAAAGCTATTGAAATATCCAACATGGGTGTTACGCCCCTAGCCTCAAAACTAAATAGGAACACCATCAAAATAATGATATAATGAAAAGACACTTTACAGTAAAGCACCAAAATTACCCAAAAGAGAAATACTAATAAAAAACATAACATATATAATTAAATCAATATGAAGAAGAATACATACTGATGTTTGATTCATAAAGTATCCGAACAAAGTACTAAACATTAATTAACAAAATCATAGATTCATAAGAACCTTAAAAATATTTTGGATCTTAAAAAATTATGAATTTCAAAAATCATCTGATACCAACTTAATAAGCAATTGCCACTTGAGAATGGTACATATAACTTAACCGACATGGTGTGAAAAAAGAATGCTCGTACAGCGAAATGGCAGGCCTTTTTCAAAATATAACATTTTCTGATCAGGAAACCAAGAATATTATATAGATACACACACACACACACACATATATATATATATATATATATATATATATATATATATATATATATATATATATATATATATATATTGTGATAGAACGGTTTAAGGCCGCTTAATTTCAACCGTTATCACATGTTGTTTTAAAACACGAGGCTACCCACGTGCATCTTTGCCTTGAAGCCGGGCGCATTATAGCCACCTCCTGAATCAATGTTTAAACAAGGAGGTTTATCTTCCTTCGTTTCGCCCCATGCACCGGCCTCGCCAGATTGAGTTAGGCTTATGGGCAGATAAGGTATTGTTCTCAGGCGCGGCTGTGCATTTCATCGAAGCCCCCACTCCATTGTCCCCTACGCCAAGGGGATGTCCCGACTATTTATATGGAAACTTTACCACTAAGATCAGATTCGAGATCCAGATTTTCTTCACGAAACATCACTACGATCCACTCTCACCTTGTGCGCCAAGGGCCTTCGACCTCGAGATCCACCATCACTTGTCTAGAAGAAGGACAATATCCCTTGAGTGCCAAGGAACGAGCCTTCGTGACGCCAAGTCCACAAGGCTTCCCCTGTTGTTCAGAAAGAGAACAACGTTAGAACAGCTATTGTTCTTTCGAGCCCGTAGACAAGAAACGGTTCTCCCCTCCCCCTGTTGTTCAGAAGAGAACAACGTAGAACAGCCATTGTTCTTCCAGCCCGTTGTCTAAGAAACGGTTCTCACCCTTCCCCCTTGTTGTTCAGAAGAGAACAACATTAGAACAGCCATTGTTCTCCAGCCCGTAGACAAGGGACGGTTCTCACGCCCCCTGTTGTTCAGAAGAGAGCAACGTAGAAAATCCATTGCTCTTCAAGTCCGTTCGTCAAAAAACGGTTCTCATTACAAAGACGCCACGTCAGGATCATTTAATCCCCCCCCCCTTCGGCTGGAACTCGCCAGCGGACCGAAAATTCTTTCACGTCGCCTCCCTCTGCACAACAAGTGTAATTACGTAAGCCGAACGTTGCCTTTGAGTATTTAACCTTTTTGTCAACCCTATCCTGTGCTTTAAATGGTTTAGCGAACCATCCCATCCCTTTAACTTTTATTTGTTTTACCTTTTTAAATCTCTCTCAATCCTCGGATTAGCTAGATTTCCCACGACCCTTTCCATTCTCTGTTTATGTCAATATTTTCCGTTTTGTGTATTGTTGATAGTTATTATTAATAAAACTCTATTCTATTAATGATAGCTATATTATTATCCTTGTTTGCAGTTCCACTTCTTAAGCATATCTAAGATAAAGAATATCGGTCAACCCAGACAACCACGCACTCTAAAGATAATTAAATAAGTTCCCTCAACGAATAGTCATATATGGTATATCGTCGAGAGTCCATTCTACGACATATATATATATATATATATATATATATATATATATATATATATATATACATATATACAACAAATAAAAGGCGGATTCCAAGTAATTTCGAACTATTTCAGTTCATTCTTTCCTTAAAAATGAACACATGTTCGAAAGTACTTGGAATCAGCCTTTTATTTTCCTATGGGAGTTTTTGGCATTTTTTGCTCTACCCACGCGCTACTTTGTGAGTTACTCATATATATATATATATATATATATATATATATATATATATATATATATATATATATTTATATATATATATATATATATATATATATATATTTATATATATATATGGATATATATATATTCTCAATGAATACATAGAGAATTACTTTACAAGCATTGTATATAAAGGAGAAAGGTAAGCAACGCTCCATCTACGTAAACGTTAGGACAGTCATTTAATGTTCGTTTAACCTAACACAAATACAAAATTAAAAGAGATGAAAGTAATTGTGATTTCTTCTTCACTTATTTAAGTATGAAATTAATCCTATTAATTTCAATGCGGCTTAATTTATTTAGAACTTTGATGACTATGTTAAAAAAATATTGTTGAATGTTCGTGCATTAATTCCCCACCTAATTTCAATATATCCCTCGGTCTCTTTAAACTGGCCCCTCTCATTAAAAAGCTTATTTTAAACGAAATTGTCTATTTTAAATCTTAGCCCTTTGATTTATCTAATTTATTATTTATTTTTGTTTATTAAAAAATATATTTATAATTGCATATGTATGTATGTATTCATAGTTATGTGACTTATATTTCTACATTTCCCACATACTTTGTCACACGTGGATATTTTGGAAGAGATATTATCTCTGTCTTCTAGCGATCTAAGAGAGGGAGAGAAGATACACGCCTCTTGCCCTTCAATGGAGGGAGAGAGGCAACATACACATAGGTGACCCTTTTGGTCTGCGCTAATGTAGGTACGAAATTATGAGACGCCGCAGTGACTTGAAATGCCGCCATCACAGGAAGATGCGACAAGTTTGATACCCCAGAATGTCACATCTGAAGTCGGACAAGGCTTACCTCGCCAAATTATGAATCTTTATTCTCTTCTGCCGATGCCTCTGAACCTAGAACCCTCCCCTTCGGAATTGATGCGAGTGAACGTGCTTAACTATTAATTTTATTTCCCCACGGAATTGAATTGTTGTCCTTTAAGACCTAAAATCGTGGCGTAAGTTGAATGTATTGAAAAATAGTATTATTTTCCGTATTGCTGTGCTAGAAGTGCTGTAATTCTTTTCTCAACTACAGTGAAGTCTCGACCGCAAACCTCTCTCGCGAGTATTTCGCGCCTCCTTTGTTATTGTCGTAGAATTGCTCATAGTCGGGTCCAATAATTATTCTAGTCCTTAATCTGGACATACTGCTTTTGTTTTAGTCGGTGGTATTGACCCTATGACTCAATCCTACCATCATATATATATATATATATATATATATATATATATATATATATATATATATATTTGTAGGCTTCAATTCCTACTGAACGTGCGAAAGCTGGTTAGAGGCGTGTTGTGCCGTAGCCAGGATTCTCACTATAAAAGTCCCACTTGTTACTGGGGGGAGGTTTGTGATTGTTAGATTCTAAGATTGCATAATACAGGTTGGATAAATTAGCCGAAGGGATGCTTAATTAAAGTCTTGCCCAGGGTACGTCAGAAGGGAGGATCCACAAATAAACACACGTACACAAAATAAACTTTACTTTACTCAAATATAATAATTAGCAATAGTTAACAGGCAAAATTAAGGATTAAATATTAAACACTGACGTTAAGCGTCTAGATTTATAACGACTCAATGGGAGTATCAATCACGGTTAATTAATTAGGTAATTTAAGAATAGAGGGACACTCGGTTTACAGGTTACCATAAATTGTGATGGATCGGAAAGACGACTACTCAGGTCCAGACGGGGTGGTTCGGGTGGCGTTAACACGAGTTCTCTGGAGAGGGGGGATAAGACGACGCGTTTGAGGCTGCTTGCTGCAGTTCCGGTTAGTTCACTCCTAACTGGATGTGACACTAACAAATAGTAACTTCCAGTAACTATTTGGATGTTCCTTTTCTTACTCAAGTTACGTTGAGCAACAGAGCGTACTCTTCTAGTCACAGACTCTTCGGGGCGGGATTTACTTTCAGGAACACTTTGAGACAGGGACCAGGTTTACTCGACGGCACGTTGGTAGTCAATACGTTACTAGAACGACTCTCGTTCAAGTGAGGACTACGCGAGTAGATTTGGAACACTTCTGTGGAGAGGTAAACGGCGAGGTTATTTATATCACGGATTGTGGGAAATCGAGAAAGAGAGATCCCCTTCACGACAATTCGCTTATCACAGCGCCTTCCGGACAATCTCCATTCTGTCATAAAGAAGGCAAATAAGATTTAAGCTTCTTTGAGAGATAGGCGTTCTTTCGTCCGACTTCCTTTCGCCAGTTGGGGAAAGGGCGGGGGGAGAGAGAGAGGAGACAAAGGTCAACTCAAACGACAAATTTCCCTCGTTCCCTTGATTGCCTGGCGGCATGTGAGTATGTACGTTCCATACCCTCACAGTTATTCATGTTTTCATTGGTTAGCAAATCATTCGCACTCTCGATGGTGATTACAGGAATCATTACTCCGCCATATTTTTTATTTTCGTGCGTTAGTTTAATTCTTGTTGTTGTGCCCATCGCGTAAACCAGCAGCATGTCTCCGTTTGAAATTTTTAAGGCCTAAGGTGTGTCACTCTGACTCAGTGGAAAAGATCTGATGCCCTACATCCAGGAAGAAGAAAGAAGAAAAAGAGCCGAAAGAAGAGATAACGAAGAAAAGAAACGAGAAGAAAGAGAAAAGGAACGAGAAGAAAACGAGAGAAGTCGCTTTGACGAATTGAAAATGAACAAAACGAAGAATGAGATGCTTTCCATAAACACCTAGAGTGTTAGACTAGACACACTGTAGTCTTAAATTGGGCTAAGACTTTGGATCTTATATCATCCACTTTGAAAAGATCTTCGAGGTGAACGAGTGGGAAATAGAGATGGACGGCGTAGCACAATTATTGCCTTAGTTGAGCTCTCAACCTAGGTATATTTTTAACTCCCTTCTATGAAGGCAACAATTGATTACTCATCTTTAAAAGCAGAGTTACTCAGCGATTACAACATGACCTCGGATTTCTATCAAGCTAAATTTAGGCACTGTCTCATTAAACCAAACCAGACCTTTCGACAGATTGGCTACTTCCTACAGGGTCATTTTAATTTTTGGATTGATGTGTCCAATGTGCCTCATGAATACGACGCCCTGGTCGATTTCGTTCCGGAGCACCCTCGTTCGGGATACAGCCTGCACGTTCATTGTTGTATCCAAAGCCCTACTCCCCCCTCTCGCTCCGTACCACGATAAGTTTGGGCTGAAGTAGTGACAGCCCCCATCAGGTTTTGCTCTGTCCTAATTGGTCAGTTCCCCCGGGTTTCTTTCACCGCCGTGGCTCTAACCCGTTACGACCCATTCTCACGCGAAGAAGAAGTTGAAAGGCACTACACCTCTGGAACCTCCGTGTGCTCCCGAATTCCAGAGTGCGATGACAAATGACTTTTCCAAAAGCCAGAGGGAATGTGAATCTCTTCTTCACTTATGGTTCAAAGCCCAGAATACGACACGCGAAACCGTCAGAGGGGATAAGGCAATTTCCTTCCTCGTCAAAGACGACCTCGTCTATCGAGTGTGCACCGAAACCTGCACACTATATATACCCTGTTTCCACATCCCTCCAATCCTGCAAACGGCTCACGATAGCATATTTGCTGGTCAATTTAATGACACGAAGACCACTCAGAGGATCTTCAAATATTTTTATTGGCCTAGCACGACCGACGAAATTCTGCAATATTGTCGTTTGTGCGTCAGTTGCCAAAAGACAGCAATAAAAGGACGAGTGAGACCTGCCACTTTACAGAAGGGTCCACTAATCTCTGAATCCTTCTCGCAAGTAGCTATCGACCTAATCGGACCGATCACCCCACCCAACCGGTTATCTTTGCCCCTGTGGGCCTGCCTAAAGAAATCCTCTCGGATCCTGGCTGTCAATTCACCTCCCAAGTAATGGAGTGCGTTAGTAAGTTATTGATGATCAAGACCCTGTTTACCATTTCTTTTCAACCGAGTAGGAATGGACTGTGCAGAAGGCTAAATAAAAGCCTCAAGGCTATTCTCAGAAAGTTGTGTACAGATCAGCCCACTGAATGGCACCGCCTCCTTCCCGTAGCACTCTTTCCCCATCGTACATTAAAATTCGCCAAGTTTGAACAATTATATAAGAAGAAAGGTCAGCGGCCACCTGAGTATCTTAAGGAACTTTATTGCAATCAGAATTTGGATAAAAATATCCAGACTTCGTATTCGTATCTACTGGATTTATTAAAGGGGCTATAAAAGTGCGCCGAAATTGCGTCTCAGAACGCCGACGTTAATTTTGATAAATATAAGACATATTTCGATTGAAAGTCCAAAGAAAAGAAATTGCATCCTGGAGAAGAACATCTACTTCTCTTTCCCACTCACAAAAACAAATTATTGAGCCAGTGGAAGTGCCCCTATCCCATGGTCGAGAAGCGTAGCTTCGTCGATTACTTTCAAAAGGATTAACTGCAAGCACTCCATAGTCATTTTGATGACGTCATCACCGAGATTCCCGATTGTGCTACCCACTTTAAGTACATTATACAACTAACCAGCCTATAACCCACCCGTTCCAAACCCTAGCACCTGCCTATACACCTACGATATAAACTTCCAAAGTTGCAGATCATCGAACCTTCGGAGTCGAGCTACTGTCCCAAGGTTGTCATGATAAAGAAGACCGATGTTTCTCATCGAATGTGCATCGACTTTAGAAAGCTGATGCGTTTGAGCTTGTTTCTTTAGGAATTCCAATTCCGTATATTGTAGTTAAAAGGCACCGATAACTGCATAGCTGATAGTTTAAGTAGAAACTCGTTAAATCCTTCTCCAAACTAATTCCGAGTCATTTTCTTTTTTTTCCCATGTATTTATTTTGTTTATATGTCTATACAGAATTCCTTTGATATCCTTAATATTTGGTTTTTGTTTTGTATAATCGTAGAATAACTTTGGGGGGACGAACCTAGTAAACATTTGTTTGAAAATTTAAAACTGTTCACACATTGAACCTAAAATAGGAAGATAAACTTCCGCCTTTTAGTATTTCTCTTTCCTAAATAAGAAGTTACACCCCCCAGTATGCAGTACTATATCATGGGTCGGCTATACCTGGCTCCTTACAAAAGAGATCTTGTTCTTAAAGTTCCCGTCGGGAAAATGTAAAAATCGATGGTGTTTTCTTGAGGTGACTCCCCTCGTCTTTTGCTACTTTGCAGGCTGTGAAATTTTCGGTGAGCTTAATTTTCTTGTAGATATCTTGCAAGTCTACAATTTCAGAAGAAGATGGTATACTCAATTTAGTAGATGATGGGATAAAGGTAAATAAGAGTCGGTGAAATTTGAAGCGGGGAGGGGTATTTTTCCGTATTAGCAGGGCATCACATTATATTCTTTGTTTTGATTTTTCCTTTTTGTCTTATTTGTTGTATGTTTTTCTATGTTTTTTTCTTTTCGTGTAGCTAGCGTGTTATTTATTGTTACTGTCTTAATTTTTGTATAAATATTTTTTGGTTAAATTGTTGAACCTTCAACCTTGAAATAGCTGTTAGCTCAGCAATTTACCTGTGTTGTTTTACTGTTATGTTATTTGGTCTCTCTGTTTTTTGTTTCGGTTAAACTGTGTTAGTTTTTATGTGTATATTGATAAAAAATATTTTCCTGTGAGCAGAACTTAGTACTTGGGAACTGGCTACGACATGAATTTTCTCTCGTAGTCGTGCAGGTCTATTAAGTTTGCCACCAGTTTCCTGTAATTCCGGAATAATAAGATTCTTAAGAGTTAACCAGAACCTTCTTCCCAATTTCTAGGTGAAGATGTTAATAGGGTCCAGTTTTTTCCTTGTATGGAGATCCCTCGGTCTTCTGTATTTATTAATTATTAGGGATGCGGAGTACTTTACGCGATGCAGTTGTCTCATTGAGGTCTTGTTGACCGCTTGAGTCACTACTGCGGGGTAGATGAGCTTTGCCCGGATGTTCATCAGGTATATTTTCCTAATGTTGGTCAAGCAAAGATCTCTAAACCTGAATAGCTTGGAGATTTCTCTCTTGGCCAGGTTCCGCATCTTCGTGTAGTGTCTCGAGTATCCGTGGTCGGAGATATTTAGGCCCAGGACAGGGCCTTCGGCGGAGTAGCCGTATCTCCTCCTATCGATGATAATGGGCCACGTCAACGTGCAGCTCAGTGGGACGATTTTCAACTTGTCCTAATTAGTTCTAATATTCCAGCGTCTCTCGTACCGGTTGATGTTGATTTCTGCTATTGTGCGCATTGCCTAATTCCTTGCTTTCTTCACCGGGCACAGAATGATCTGGGTGAAATCATCTGCAAATTGCAGATACATCGCGTCCCTGTGCACTGGTGTTTGAAGGTCGAAGGGAAAAAGAGCAAGTAAAGCAGTGGGCTCAGGCAACTTTCCTATGGAACGCCCGCTTCGAGTTCTAATTCCGGTCCTCTGTATCCTTAGATCATGAGACATGCTCTTCTGTCCATGACAAAGTCACAAATCATCTATTCCAGCATTTGGTACAGCTGGAGGATCAGGATCTTGTATTGCAGTCCTACTAGCCAGACTTTTTCGGAGGCCTTCTGCACGTCCCTCAATACAATGTCTACGGAGTACCTATTCGCTTGGCAATAGGCTACTTTGTTTGTCAGGAGCGCTAGGGCTGTATCTGTGCCCTTTTTTGGCGGAACCCGTGTTGTTGGGCGTTATGTGCTCCTAAGTCGCTCAGATGGGCTTATAGCCTATTAGCTATGATTTTTTCAAAGATCTTGCCGAGCATCTCCAAAAGAGAGATAGGGCCATGGTTAGCCACCTGGTTTGGGGGCTTGTTTCCTTTCTGGATGAAGATCATTTTAGCCATCTTGTACCCGTCAATAAAGTAGCCTGTATTCAGAGCGGCATTTATGGTATTAACCAGTCCCTGAAATATTTGCCTCGGGGCATTCACGTGGTTATATTTCGTGAGCCTGGTGACGTTTGCTTGAAGGACCTTATGTTGTTCTTCGTCTCTGCGATGGTTATTGGGCACCCGTGGCCAACCATCTCTCTTTCCTGAGATATTTGCGGGTGAGGGGGGGCTCTATGTAATACTGTGCGGAGGTCATCGAGCAATTGGTCTTCGAATTCCTGGTCGAAGTCGTCATTTTCCTTAGGAGTTATAGCAAAAATCTTTTTCCAGCGCGTCCTGAATCATATTTCAAGAGACTCTGGATCCTCAATGACTTCATCTCCATCTTTTATTTGTGTTCTGGCTTTGATGGGCAGTCCCCTAAGTCTTTGAATGCTATTCCAATAACTTACTGGACTGTCCTCCTTGTCCAGCTTACCAATGATGTCATTCCAGTTTCCCTTCTGCTTCTCTTTGATTAGGCATTTTTGTTCTTCACTTAGCTGTCTCATTCTGGCTGTTCTTTCCCCATTTGATCCTGTCCTGCCCATTACTTCCAAGATTTCCCTATGTTCCCGAAAGATTTCCCTCATCTCGTTCGTCCATCTAGGTTGTGGGAGCATTTTATAGGAGATCCTAGGTCGCATGTCTCGTCGGCTTGAATGAGGAGATTAGTGATGGAGTTTATCTCCTCATCTACCTCTTCGAGATTGGCGTCTTCTAGGTTAGCTGGTTGATATTCGCTGATTATCTCTTTATATAGCTCCCAATTAGCTTTCGCATAACCTTTCCTAAGTGGGACGGGCTTGAGAATTGGTGCAAGCGATATTGTTGTAAGGATCGGGATATGGTCGCCTGGTACGAGGTTACAGGATCGTTGCTGATGTTAAAAGGGGAGTTAAGGCTCGCTAACACTATGTCTGGTTTCGTTGCCAAACGTTGCGTTAGGTAGGTCGGGAAATCTGGTCCTATTCTCTGGAGTCTGTCTCTTTCAAAGAGTAGTTCCAGATTCCTTCCCCTTTGGCTGGTGTCACCATAACCAGCAACGCCATTTTTACTCGCTCAAAGATGTTGAAAAAGTTAGGACCGGCAAGTACTTCCGGCGGGGCGGCTGATATGCCGGTTATACAGTTAGGCCTCCCACTAGGCTTCGGATTTTGACAGCGACGAATGATTCTTCTAACTCTGGAAGTGTTTTGTATGTTAGGTTTTTTCGGATCGCGATGGCTACGCCGTCGTACCGTTCTGGTGTATGTTTTCTTTACCATCACAGTATAATTTGGGGTATTTATTTTGGTAGTATCTGTGTTTACAGCGTGTTCGGAAAGGAGGACCAGGTTGAGATCCACTGTAAGGAATATGTTTCCGTAATGAACGGATTTCTCTTCCAATCCATTAATTTTTAGTGAGAGTATTTTTAGCGTGTTATTTGTATTTTTTTTTTGTTTGGTGTTATTTTATTCTATATGAGTTTGTGTATTCTCCATTACTTCTTCTCTCGTCTCTATATGCTATTTCTTATTTTTTTATAATCTGATTCACTAATTGTTAGGCAGGAGTCCTTGTGTCGTTTAATCTTCGCCTCCATGAGCATTTCATCTACTGTTGCCTATTGTGCCTGCCCAAGAGGCACAAAAGGTTGGGTTGTCTAGAAACGGGGTCTGATTAGTTCTGTCAAACTGCATTTTCAGCTCTTCTCCATCAAAGTTAGGGGTCTGTTGGACAGCCTTTTCCCTGTTTCTACTCCTAGACCTTTAGCTTTCTTTTGGAGGTTGGACCTGTTCTTCATCTTCTTCAGAGGAGGATACTGAGCTTGACAGGTTACCCTCAGGTAGCTTTATTCTCCCTGTTGCTTTTTCCCTCTGTATTTCCCCAATTCTTTTGGCCTCTATTCTTGGCTCCCTATTTTTGGATTTTTGAGGGGCTTGCGTTGTCCCCTGGTTTTCGTTAACTTTTGCTCTTTCTTCACTTGGTGGAAACAGCGTCGCTGAAGCTTCTTCCTCGGGTTCGTATTGCAGTTGCAGGACGTCCCCCGATGTAGGGTTGTCTGGAAACCACATTTCCTTGAGGCAATTCTTTTTGAGCATGGTGTTCAGCTCGGTCGCGAAGCACCCGGGTTGGTGCCTTTCATACCTTCAGGTAAGTCTTTAGGACGGCACTTTCTACGGTCCTTGCGGGGGTGGCTTACGCTGCTTGAGCATAGGAGGTATTCACTCTCCAAATTCCCTCCGCCTTTTTCTCGTCTGCTTTACTTTTCAGTAATTCCTTCTTCTTTGGGCAAGACATGGCCATTGCTCCGTGCTTTTGGCATCAGTTTGGGCATTTTGATTCGGGTGCCGGGCATTCTCGCGATGTCCTTTACCACTGCATCTAGAGCAGGTTATTTCCTGCTCCTTGCAATCTTTTGTAGTGTCATGTTATAATTTAATGCACCTTAAGCAGATTTGCACTGTGATTAACTTCTCCCTCTTGCATTGTTGCCCGCTTATTTTGGCGGTGAAAATCAATAGTCCACTCTCCTTCGCCTTGGTTAGAACATTGGAATCGCAAAATATAATCTTAAACACGTGGTTGTATTTCGTGTTGTACCTTCTGTTTCTAAAATTCACCTCTTCGCTTATGTTCACCCATTTCTGGTTCCTCTCTATCTCTCCTTTTATTTTCTCCTTTGTATGGTAGCCAATCCACGAAAAAAATTCAGAAAGATGAAAACATTATGAAATAAGAAAGAAAATGTGTGGTAGGTATATAAAGATATAAAGAGTCAATGTGCCCTGATGTAGAGGGCATCTCTAAGGTTTTTCCTGGTTTGTCTTCTCCTTCTTCCATTTGGTATTTTTTGTTAGTTTAGTGTGTGTTTTTTATACATATATATATATATATATATATATATATATATATATATATATATTTGTACAGAAATGGGTACATTAAGCATCTCAGAGGAGTATAGGTATATTGAAGCCCCCCCATGAGGAGAAGCGTGGGAATGGTAGCCGGCAAATAACTGTAACTGCCTGCCCTGTTTGATCTCCCCGCCGATTTTGGCAGTTGGAGCTAACATCTGTTTTAAGGCAATCACATAAGCCCTTAAACGATGCTCTACCGATCCAATTACCTACGAGACCCATAAACCCGTGGATAAGAAAAAAAAGCATTGCTAGTCAAAAGGCACGCCAAGTAGCGGTGCGGTTGAGAATCTCTCTAATTAGCGAGCGGACTTGGGCACCCCAGTGTCAAACTCGGCACTTCTCGTTCTGACCCTTCGCGTTCCCCTCCCGGTGGCCTGGTCACTTTCTCCTTAGATGGGGCCGTGATCCGCCTATAAATAAGCACCGCAAAGAAAGACAAGGGATTTTGAGTCGATACGAAAGTAGAAGGATCAGTTCGTGAAGATCGATTCTTCGGCCAGACAAGAAGATTAGAATTTGATACGAGAGAAGAAGGTTCAGTTCGTAAAGATCGATTCTTCAGCCATACAGGTGTATTTTCCTGAGAAACGATAGGGTCAGATTGAGAAAATAGATCACCCACTTCCTGGGCCGTATTAACATAAATAGTCAATCTTTATATCGGTACCATACCGAAGAATACTTTACAGACTGAGACGAAGTCTGACTGAAGAAAAGTAAACTCGCTTACACTCGAGTGACACTCACATCTCAATCTCCGTAAGAGTAAGAGGAGAAGAACCCAGCCCCAACGAGATCCCGTTCTTCAATTACTTTGAAGAATCAAACACCAAGAGGCGTCAAGCCATCCCTCCTCGACGAAATTCAACCATCGGCCACAACACTCCAAAGTGATAGATAAGCCCTCCAGGGACATCCGGCAATCCCTAATACCTCCTGTCATGTAAGTTAGAAATAACTTTCATATTCATATTGCGATAGCAGAAGTTTAGTAAGTCTCACGTTTTAAGGGGAGTAGAAACCATTGTTCGTGAACCTCGGTCATATTTGCGTGTAGACGAGAGTACGTAATTTAATGTTTAACGCTAATCAAATAGAGTAGCGATAAAAATAATATTTGTTTATTTTTGTCAAGGCATCCGTGCGATAGGCTTAGATGCCAACAGGAATAGTCGACAAAGATCGAAATGTGTCAACGGTTTGTTTGTCATAGTTAAGTGTTTCATTTAAAATATATGTTTATTTTGGTATAAATCCCGTGTTTCCTCTTATCCTTACGTGTTAAAATAGCTCTTCCTTAAGAACAAAACTACCGTATTAGCACTTTTAGAACAAAGCCTACTTCATCAAGTAATTATATCACTACCACCAAGAATACCACGACAAAAGCGGTTTGTGTGTAGAAAGATTAAAAAGGAGCATTCTCCTACATAAAAGTGGTATCGGGTGTGAAGTGATCAGAAAACGGCCATTCTACGACAATATATATATATATATATATATATATATATATATATATATATATATATATATATATATATATATATATATATATTTATATATATATATTTATATATATATATATATATATATATATATATATATATATATATATATATATATATATATATATATATATATATATATATATACATCTCACACATATACACATATATAAATATATACCTATTCTTTTTTTAATTAAATAAATTTTTTTTTTCTTTCCTCCGTCGCGGCATTAAAGCCTTTCAGGTTTTTTGATTGCTATATATAATTTTCTTTGTTTTTAAATAACAATTTATAATTCTTATTTAGCCGGTACTTAGGTTATCATTTCCTTTTTATTTTTGTTTTCTTAAGTTCTGGGCACTTCGCCTCTTTTTCTTCAATTTTAATTAGATGGTTCCATTATTCTTGTTTAGGTATATATTCCAATTTGGTTTTCTCGGAAGCAGCTTTTTCCGCTCAGAAATAGGGCTTGCCTGGTGGTGCGGCCCCAAACTGCTCTCGGAATGTCTAGGTCGAGGTTCAAGTTCGGGAGTATCTCATTTTTAATTTTGTACCAAGTATTTCTCCATAGCCTTTGAAGTTCCATATTCAGTGGATTCAGACCTGCTCTTGCGTGTTGTTCTGTTTGCTGAATATGGTCCATCCATTGTGCTCCAGCCATAAGCAGGGGTGTTTTGTTCTGCACTCTATACACTTGTCTGAGAGGTGGAACTCGCAGCCTTCATGACCACTACCGTGTGCACTAAGGTCGAGCGTACTAGAGCCGTGTATAGCTTTTTAACATTTTTAGAGGTGATGTTTTTAAATCTATACAGTTTTCAGAGCTGTATTTTGGCTAAGGAGATTCTGCTGTTAATGTGTACTTTGTATCCTTTTGGTGTTAAGTACAGACCTAGGACTTTGCCTTCATTTCCGTAAGGGTATACCACGCCGTCCACCAAGACAAAAACAGGTTTTTGTTGGTTTATTGGAAGGATCTGGAACTTTCGGGGGTTGGTCTTGATTTTACACTTTCGTTCGTATCGACTGATGTTATCGATTTATATGGCTATCTGCCTTGCTTGAAATGCAGCATGTTTGTAGTAGCTGAGAATGATTTGTGGGATGTCTGTAAACTGCAGGTATATCACGTCCTCTCCTACTGGATCAGGTAAGTCCAGTGTGTACACAAGGTACAGCAGCGGACTCAGACAGCCACCTTGTGCAACACCCGCATCAATTTCGATCTCTGGTCCTCTGTAGCACTGGATTTAAATTTTGGCTTTTATGTGCATTATTTAGTCACAGAGAACTCTTTCCAGGATTAGATTCAGCTTGAGGCCTGAGATTTTATATTGAAGACCTGTTAGCTAAACCTTATCGAATGCCTTTTGTATATCTCGAATCACCACGCCTACGTATATTCTCTCAGCCTTACAGCGGGCAAGCTTTTCGGTAAGAATGGAAAGGGCTGTGTTGGTCCCCGTTCTCTTGCGGAACCCGTATTGCTGAAGGCTGTGATCTTCGAGCTTGGTCAGTTGGTCTTGTAACCTGTTAGCTAGAGGCTTTTCGTAGTCTTTGCCTATAATCTCCAGGAGGGATATTGGAATAGAGTCCACCAGTTGATTGGATTCCTCCCTTTAGGTATAAAGATGATACCTTCGGAGAAGTATGCCGTATTCATGAAAGCACTGTAGATGTTCGTGATTCCCTGATTGAACTGCTGGGGGGCATGCACTAAGTTATTTTAGGTGATGCCCATCCAGCCTGGTTCATGTTGTTTAAAGGTTTTTAAGACTGCCATGACCTCTTCAGGTGTAGTTAGTTGGCCATGGTTCCTCAAAACCAACCCCTCATCGACATAGTCATGTGTGAGCGTGCGATGCACAATCTGATTATGGTCTTTAATCTGTTGGCCCTCGAATTCCTGATCAAATTTCGCATTTTCTTCTGGGGTTATCGCGAAAACATCTTTCCAGTATGTGCGGAATCTCTCTTCCAAAACCGCCGCGACTTCCCAGTAGTCATCGCCTTCCAAAATGCGGGTCTTTTCTCGACTTGTAAGAACTTTTAACTTGTTCACAAGTCGACAGAACACATCGGGTCTCACCTCGCTGTCTACCTTTTCAATCAGGCTGTCCCAGATCTCAGTTTGTTGCTGGCTAGTAACCTGCTTTAGGTCTCTACTCAGGTGTCGTAGCAGCGAGCTTCTTTCACGATTTGTAACTCCTCTCCTAATTTCTTCATACACCTACCTGTGCACTCTAGCGATCTCTCTCATTTCCTCGGTCCATCTGGGTTGTGGGAGAGTTTTATACCTCTTTAATGGTACACTCTCGCGATCCGCCTCAATGATGTGGACAGTTATGTTCTTCAACTCTTCGTCGATCCTCTTTAGCCTTCTCCGTTTAGGTCTGCTGGTTTAAATCAAGCAAGGATTTTCGTGTAGCGTTCCTAGTTGGCAGGAGCGTAGCTTTTGCGGAGAGGGGTTGGAAGCTAGATTGGCGCGAGAGAAATGGTCGACAAGATCGCTATGTGGTCACTGGGGGCTGTTGGGCCTGGGTCACTACGGTAATTGAAGAGGAAGCCATCGCTTGTCATAATTTTGTCGGGCTTTGTTGCTGCCCGAGCGGTAAAATAGGTCGGAAAATCCGGACCTATCCGCTGGATGTTTTTCTTTCGCATAATCATTTCCAAGTTATGGCCTCTTTTGTCCGTGTTATAATAGCCAGCCGTTCGGCATGTGGCATTGAGGTCGTCCCCAAGGAATACCATTCTGCCGTGGCCAAACAGGGTATAGAACTTTGTGAGAGGTAGGTATCTTCGTCGAGGTGTTTGGTATGCCCCCGCGATTATGAGCTAGCCCACTAGAGTGTGCAGCTCTACAGCCAAAAAAGACTCGTCCATATCCGGAAGGTGTCTGAACGAGAAATTTCTTCTGACGGAAACGGCAGAAGCGTCGTACCTCTCCTGAGAATGGTTTTTCGAGGCTACACTGTGGACATGTATCTTTAACCCTTTAGAGGGCACATCTAGAAATCCTTGAGATATAAAAAATTCTTCTTAGGGTCATAAGCTAGATATTTTTCTAAGACACATTTACTCTTGAGGCATTGATTGCCTGCAATGTTCTGTCAATGAAATATCCCGTGCGGGCTACCCGCTCGGCTCACGGAGAACCATGTTAGTCCCGTCCGCGCTACTTCGCCCGGTATAGGCTATAAATAATTTACCATATAGCTCTTTTTGTATTATGTTATAACTGGCCTTAATCATGTTATATTATATGTTATTTACTATCAATAAATTTCATGAATATCTCTTAACAATTAATGCTTGTTTGAAATATAACGCAAGGAGAAATTCAATGTTTTACTTATAAAAAGTATAAAAATACATGGTTTTACATACCAACACGTGGGAACCAACTAGAAGAGATCAGTGGATGGGAGACGGGCTCAGGAAGAGGCGGCAGTGGCCGAGGGCTGCTGCTTAGCTTCGATTGGAGGGATGTAGAATGGCCTAAAGCAGTTAAGCAGTTGCGGGTGTCCGAGAGGCTGAGGCGATCTGGCAGACATTGCTCATCCACCTGGAGCGGTGCATGGCTGCCGTTTATTGACGAAGATGGGCAGGTGTGGTTTGAGCTATCATAGCGCTGCTGGAAACTGTGGAGTTGGGCACTATACCCCCGACGTAAAATGGACATTGGCTGGTCAGGTGATGCCCTCGTGATTATGGACTCCATGGTCTTCTGTCAGCTCGCAAAGCGGCTGATATCAAGCTGGAAGAGCTTTAGGGGCATTAGATTCTCTCACATGGCCTGACAGTCCCGCTTGTAGAGGATCTAGGCGTTGCAGTCACAGAGGACTAGGGCATACCGAAGAGACTCATGTACCACCTCCTGGTTCGTTCGTATTGTGATCTTGTAGAGGTGGGTCAGCATGTTTGACTTGTCATACCCCCCATCTTCCCGTTTACTGCTTAATAACGTTGGGGCAGGGCACCCCCACATTCTTCTTGGTGTTGCGGTCGTTTCTCTTAAAATTGCCAACGGGCTCGACACCGACGTCAGAAGACAGGACCGTCACGTTCTTGTTGTCCTTCCAACACGGTTGACCCTCGCCATCCCCACGTACCGGCGGCCCACCTTGTCCTTCAGATACTCAATGAGCTCGATGCTGGTGAAGTAGTTGTTGGCATATATAGCGGACTGAAAAGGTCTCTTCAGGGTAATCGCCAACACAAGGACGGTCTTGGTGGAGACAAGAAGTTGTGAATCCTCCTGGGAGAGCTTGGTGTGGTGGTTGGTGAAGGTAGTCTCTCCCTGGTACATGAGGATATCATGGATGAAGCTATCAATGCTTGCCCGGCAGAAGAGCTTATACCCACACTTGTCCGGCTTTGTCCGGATGTATTGTCTCAGGATCCCTGCTCTGGTGCGATTGTAGGATACCATGACTTCATCAATGGACTGCGTGGGGGTCGCTTTCACCTGCAGAAACTTCCTGGTCAGGAAAGCAAAGATGGGACGAATTCTGAAAAAGCGGTCAGTGGTGCCAGGGACGTTCTCATTGTTGTTAAAGTGTAGAAGGGATCTGATCAACCGGAACCGCTTAGAGGACATTACTTCAGCCACCTGCACCATCCTTGTGTATGTTCCCCAGTAGTCTTCAAGGGAAGTCAAGATGGAGACCCCATGTACAGCACGATGCCGATGAACACCATGATTTCATGCTTATCTATCTGTGAGGTGGTGTTGGCGTTTTTCTGCAGGACATATAGGTTTGTTTGGTATACGATATCCTCCAGGAGGGCCGTGGTGAACATGTGCTGGAAGTGCTCAAAGGGTGACCTGAGAACATGAGGGGCAGGGTGGGTAAAGTAAGGCAGTAGAGAGGAGCTGATGTCCTCTTTCTTCCATGTCCTTTGTGGCACATCTTTTTGGGCTCTTCTAGCATTCTTAGGCACCGGTCTAGTTGCCTCCTCTTCATCCTCACTGTCAATGGTGTCCTCCTCTGGCATTGGCTGTTGACACTGGTGAAAGCACCTGTGAACCACAAAGATGTGGCCCTTCACATCACATGACTAGAGTTGTCCCTTTAAAAATTTCAGCAAAACAGTCACTGCAGCCATTTAAAGGCCACGCATTCAAATGACTCACAGCAAAACATGAGTCTGTTTGAGCTTTCTCTTCAAGTCTGTGGCTCACAAATTAAAGGCCAATGTCATCACAGACTTGGCCTTCTAAACAAGGCACTAAAACAAACACTCCTGCTCTTTAAAACATTAGTTTCATTGCTTACCTGAGATTATGGGAGTGAGATCATTTGGGAGGTTGAAGATGAAGTCAGGGTCCAGGTTGTCGTAATCAAAGACCTCATCCAGGGAGTCATTCTCCTCTTCCATGTCGCTATCGGAACAGGTGTGGGGAATCAGGAAGTCAGTGTGGGTGTCCTCTTCCCTCTGAGCCTGCTGCTTAGTCCTCCTGGCCATATAGTAGAATGCCGAAGGCTGAAATGAGGAAGCATGTTATTAGTTAGGGCCATATTTATCTAAAAACATAATAATAATGCACCATAGACTTCATTAAAAGAAAATATAATGTAGGTAATCACAGAAAACACCAGTATTTTCAGACCATATGCCATATGGGTCTCACACACAAATCGGATAAATATTCCACATCAACATAAGTTCGTTTCACCATAAACAAATCACCCTACATTTCGTTAAATAACATGCCTATAGCAGGCATGAAGTCCCGTGCGGAAATAATATGGTTCACCGTAGACTAGGCAGAGTATCCCGTACGGGAATGATATGATTCACATTTTACACTTCACATCCTTAACACATTGGAACAAATTTACCTGGCTATATGCTATTAGATTTCTATGCACCTACCTCTATTATTGCGAGCGTGGGTGGCATGTGTGTCGGAGTAACTCGAGGAAGATCTTTCTAGCACAGCGTCTGAACAGAGAATGCTTCCTTCTATCTGCGCTTCCCAAGCCGTCGCATGGGCTAGCGAGCTCTGTTTGGTGCAGAACAATAGCCGAGGAGTTTTCTCATTGGCTGAAACCAACCCAATCTGTCTACGCCATCAAAGTATTGCACCACGTTTCGTCAAAAACGTGGTATTAAGTATCCCGCGTGGGCTACGTGCACGCTAAAGGGTTAACTGCCAGTTGGTCGTATCCATACCATGCTCTGTGATTAGTAAGATGTCAGGATCAAGTACACGGAATATGTTTCCATATGCCGTGGCTTTCCTCTCCCATCCACTCACTTTAAGGGTCAAGATACTTAACATGTTGTTGTGGTTTTCCATTCTCTGTTCTGGCTTAAGTAGATGTCTTAGTGTTTACGGGTTGTAGACTTGCAATTTCCATTCCTATTATTTTTGTACTCTGCAGGGGAGAGTTCCACAAATGTTTCTCAGTGGAAGGTGATGTTTTGGTTAAACAGTGCCTCCTCAACTGTTTTGTCGTCGCATTGAGCGTTGAATCCCATTTGTAAATCCTCTTTTATCCCCACACAGATTTTATTCGCGTCCCAGTTCTTCGGGAAGGAGAACTGCTCCGTGGCGTATATGTTGAGGTTTACTCTGTCAGCATCGATTTTCTTATTATTTTAACCTTTTTTCTTTTTGGGGTTTTACCTCACATACATAGACCTCTGAGTCCGAGGTATCCGTGGTATCAGAAGATTCAGTTTCTCCTTCCACGCTTTGGTTGTTTTTCTGGGCTCCCTTGGCGGCCACCTCTCTCTCTTTTGTGGCCTCGATCCTTGGGTCTGGCCCCCTGAATTCCTTATTGTTTATCTTCTCTGTCTCTTTGCTTTTACCCGTCATTTCTTTGGGAGACCATTTTTATTGGAGTACGTCCCCTGATTGTGGATTATCAGAGAACCACTTCTCGCTTATCCTGTTCTTAGCGAGTATCTGATTGAGCACCTTTGCATAGGTTTCCGTATTAGTAAGATTTCTGACATTTGCATACCTTATGCATGACAGGATTTTGTTCGAACTTTGATTTTCTAACCTTAAGTAAGTTTTCTTAGTCTCCGTTTCAGTAACGACTGCCTTCGCTGCTTGAGCGTACGTTGTGTTTTGGTTTCGGTCTGCTCTTCTTTCTTTTGCTAGACTTTTTTCTTTATCAGTTCCTTTTTAGAGGGTAGCCATAGCCATGAACGGTGTCCTTGACCGCAGTTGGCACACTTCTCCCTCGACTGCTACAAATCTTTCAGTGGTGCCCCGCTTCAATGTACCTTGAGCAGATCTCCTGTGGTTCGTGGGAGTCTTTTGTCACGGTGCTCTCCATCTAACAGCGGAAGCAGAATTGTATGGGAGTAAATTCTTCCTTTTCTATCAGCTCTCCGCTGATTTCGGCATTGAATATCAGGATTCCGTTTTCTTTAGCCTTTGTGCCATCGATGTGTCCGCAAAGATTACTTTAAATACGTATATGTACTCTGTATTCTCTTTTTTGTTCCAGAGTTTGAAAATTTCTGAAACTTTGGCCCATGGTTGTTTTCGAGCAACTTATTCCTTTGTTTGCTCCTTGGAGTGTTGCCCAATCCAAGGATCTTATCTCCTGAATACGACGCTCCTGTGCGTATGTATTAGCGGCGGAATGCTGGTTGGAGACCTATTTCTCGTAGTGTCTGTACTGACTCTTGTTTTGTTATACACTCCACATCATTTTCTTTCTCGCAGATCTTTACATATCCTGTAGGGACCTCTAAAAGACGGAGCATAGCGATCTTCAGTTTCCCTATTTTTCCCTCGGGGGGGGATGACCCCTTGGGTTGAATTTCCTCTTATCCTTTTGCTGTTGGTTTTACTTCTTATTATTTACTTCAAGTGATTCTTCCCTCTTGTATAATCCTTTTAATTTTGTAGAGTCCTTTAGGAGGGGCAACTCCCCTCTCCCCTCCCTACTGCGAAAGAGCTTTAGCGAACATGAACTGCGGGATGAGATGGATAAGTGTAGGGTGATAACCATAATTGGAGAAGCTGCAATGGCGAGCGGTAAGGGTGCCTGAATTGCGGCAGAGACCACCGCACCATCGCTATAACATGTCCCTTTAAGAAAAACAATGAAAAATAAGAACGAGGAACAAGGACAGGAAGAAGAAGGGAAGAGAAATGTGATAGAACAGGTTCAGGCAGCGTTAGTTTCAACTCCTATCACATATTATTTAAAACCACGATGCTCCCACGTGCATCTTCGCTTCGAAGCTTGGCGTCTTATCGCAGCCACCAGATGTCAATGTTTAAACAAGGGGGTTATCGTCCCCCGTTCGCCCCCATACGCCGACCTCGCCAGATTGAGTTAGGCTTATGGGCAGATAAGGCATTGTTCCAAGCCTAGGCTGTGCATTCCCTCGAAGTTCCCACTCCATTGTCCCCCACGCCAAGGGAGTGTCTCGACTATTTAGATGAAAACTTTACGACTAAGATCAGATTGGAGATCCAGATTTTCGTCGCGAAACATCACCACGACCCTCTCTCACTTTGTGCGCCAAGGGACCTCGACCTCGAGATTCACCATCACTTGTCCAGAAGGAGGACAAAATCCCTTGAGTGCTAAAGTTCGAGCCTTTGCGACGCCGAGTCCAAAAGGCTTCCTCCTCGTTGTTCAGTAAGAGAACAACGTTAGAACAGCCATTGTTCGTTCGAGCCCCGTTGACAACAAACGGTTCTCACCCTTCCCCCTTGTTCAGAAGAGAACACCGTAGAACAGTCATTGTTCTTTTAAGTCCGTTCGCAAAGAAGCGGTTCTCACCCTTCCTACTTGTTGTTCAGAGGAGAACAACATTAGAACAGGCATTGTTCTTGAGCCCGTAGACAAGAGACGGTTCTCACCCCCCTGTTGTTTGGAAGAGAACAACGTAGAACAGCCATTGTTCTTCAAGCCGTTCGTCGAGAAACGGTTCTCATTCCCAAGACGCCACGTCAGGATCATTTTATTCCTCCCCCCTTCGGCTGGAACACGCCAGCGGACTGAAAATTCCTTCACGTCGCCTTCCACTGCACCACTCGTATAAAGTTACGTAAGCCAAACGTTACCTTTGAGTATTGAATTCTTTTGTCAATTCTATCCTGTGCTTTAAATGGTTTAGCGAACCATCCCTTCTCTTTAACTCTATATTTGTTTACCTTTTTAAATTCTTTAATCCTCGGATTAGCCCGAGCCCCCTGACCCTTGCCATTCTCTGTTCATGTCAATATTTTCCGTCTTGTGTTTGTTGATAGTTATTATTAATAAAACTCTATTTTATTAATGATAGCAATATTATTATCCTTGAGCTCAGTTCTACTTCTTAAGCATATCAAAGATACATAATATCGGCCCGCCAGACAATCGCGCACTCTTAAGATAATTAAAGAAGTTCCCTCACCAAATATTTATATATGGTATATTTCGAGAGTCCATTCTACGACAAGGAAAAATACGAACACACAGGTGGCGGAAACATCTAAGGCACCAGCAACAAAGGATGATACTGTAGAAAACGAAAATTCAACGCCCACATTAGGAATCTATAAAGACAGGGACGTTTAAGACAGAAGTAAATATGATGCTAAAAAACAACGGAATGCTACAAATTTGGTTCCCGACAATCCTCCAAAAGAAGAAGTTCTGAAAGTTCACCTTGTTGAACCCACACAGGGTCAACTACCAACTTTAACAGGAAGGAACGCTTCCAACTGCAGGGATTCAAGAATTGCTGCACCGGAAGCAAGGAGATGGAAACAGAAACAGAGCAGGAACAAATAATAGAAAAAAACTCACAACATGCCGCCAGAGAACAAAAGTGGACCAACATCCAGCAGAGGAATAGATCCTCAATGTCTACCCCGAGGAATAAACAAGAGATTAATGCTAAAAGAATAAATTTCCAATTTTTCGCTACAGGAAACACTTTCTATCGCAAAGAACACCATGCTGAGGCCATCACCGAGGGAAGTATAAAGGAGAAAATCAATGCCATTTCAAGGATCAAATGCCAGGAAACCAGGTCGAGGAGGCTCTTTATCAAGGAAAAATTAAATACACTCCAGAAATTTTCAACAATATCTCTCAGAGTGAATTTAATAAAAAAACGAAACGCTAAATGGAGAACAACTCATCACCAGGCTTCAGGGTCGAAGCAAGACAGAAGAGAAGACTAAAAAAAGGAACAACCAAGATAAAACAGAAGACACATTCTACACAATGTACACTGCAAATAAAACCCTAAAAATAATGTAAATGAAAGTAAATGGATGGACAAGAAAAATTTCCGACTATGGAAACATTATTCAGAACCTTGACCTAGAAATCATTTTTAATATAGACACACGGCATCGATACGAAAAACAAAGACATGAAAATATACAGGTACCAGGTTTATACAACAAGCCATACAGATGAGGACTTCGATGGAGAGGCGATAGCAATCCTAAAACGCCTCATGCACAAACTTCTACCTCATTTAGACGAGTCATACGTAGCAATAGAGGTCTAAACTACTATAGGGCCCCTAACTATCGCTACTGGGTACCAGCCCCCAAGAAAAGGGTACATTCCTATCAACAACTTCTTGAAGCTGTTTGCCCATAAGAAAACGGTGATGTTCGCTGGTGACTTAAACGCAAGATGCAGGGCCGGTGAGTACACCAGCACCAACGCGGCGGGACGAAATCTGGAACTTCTACTAGATCGAATCATAGCAGTGCGGATTGGAACAGAGTTCCCGACCTATTACTCAGCGAGAGGTGCAACGAAGCTCAAAATTGTATTAACACACTCAAGGTTTCCTTAAAACTATCACATCGCCCCTGGACCCGTGATACTCAGCGACCAAGAAGCATTAACCATGACATCTTCACCAAGTCAATCCAAATCCCAATAAAGGAAAGGTATTCGTATGCGCGAGCAGACTGGGAAGCATACCAGGCCGTTTGCCAAAAACCACCTTACAACGAAAATATTGGAGGCAGATTGAAATACTATCCCAAAGATAAAATATAAAACCCTACCAGCTCCAAAATGGAAACCGAAAATGATTGCTATTCAAGAAGAATACAGAGGCTGAGTGGACGCAATCAACAGATGGGCACCAAACAGAGACCTCAACCAGATTAAGCGGGAAACAAATAAAACACCTCCACCAGCTGATCATACAGCAACTATCAGAAATCTGGACCCGACTAATTGAAGAACTCGAAAAGGAAATGGACTACAGAACATTCTGGCAAATAGTTAAGTGGTTCAGAGAGATGCCAGCAAAAAAATCGAATATCAAGAATCTGGAAGATGAAGTGATCACTGAACCTGAAGAGTTAGAAAGAAGTAAAATTTAGAGAATACTGGTCAAATATATTTAAAATTTCCCGTGAAGAGGAAGAAAATTTTGACACAGAATTCGGGAACAAGATATTAGACCAGTTAAACAAAGCAATAGAACGAACATATCCGTTCAATAACGCTATAGAGGAAAGACCCATAGTGGGACTAGGGAAAGAAGATCTCCCCACAGGAGTTTAACGAAACCTAAAAAACGTTTAAGCAGCGTGCCCCAGGTCACTCAGGTTTAACGAAGACAAACTTTAGTAACGCTCCATACGTCCTAAAACAAGGGATAATTAACATCATGAACGCGGCCCTCAATACGGGATACTTTGACGATGTCTGGAAAATATAAAAAATTATATTCATTCCTAAGTCGGAGAAGTCTTCAATCTTCCAAGCAGACTACCGCCAGATCTCTCTCCTCGAATTTGGAGGAAAATCTTTTGAAAAAATTATCGCAAACAGAGTACAATACTTCCTGGAAGCCAATAACATGCACATTCGTCAATAGCACGCATTTTGGAGGCAGAGAGGTACGGACACAGCACTGGTGATGATTAGCCTAAATAGAAAAAGAGAAGAAGCACGCTGATCTAGTAATGAGGAACGTCAGGAAAGCATTTAACAAAGAGTGGCGCAGAGGAGTACAGTTTAAAATCCTCAAACTGGGAATTAATCCCAGATTGGAGAAAATAACCTGTGAGTAGGCCATGGACAGAAGAGCTTTCATCAAGATTGGGGTTACCAGGGACCAGAATTTCAACTGGAAGAGGGCGTTCCCCAAGGTGGGTGTTTGTGTTTGAGTCCACTGCTCTACTCGATGTTCACTAAAGACCTCCCTAGTCCTAGGATAGAAGAATCTTTACAATTTCAGTTCGCCGACGAGGTAACGCAGATAGTAGTATCCCCATATAAAAATGAAAGAACAATGGCAAGGATGACGGCATATGAATTTGAGAACCCAAATATATACGAACGTGGCTGGAAAATCGCGACATATTTAAACAAGTGTACCATCATTTCAGTTAAAAGAAACCAAATAGCACCAATTTAAGTAGAGGATGAGAGGTATCTATACAATAGAGCAGGCACAGTGTTCGGCTTAAAAATAAATGCCATGGCATATAAGGACCAAATAAACAACATAATTGTGCGTACGAGTCAAGAAACCTAAGAATAAATGAAAAAGAAACTTTACTCTGCCTATATCAGACCAAAATTACTGTATCTCCCTATGCCACTAGCGGCCATCCCAAACAGTTGGATGATGCAATTGCAAACTTTCAAAATAAAGTACTCTCTATGAGGAATGGATGTCCTACCAGATACATCCTAAATTTTGTAATCCTCAAAACAATCGTTAGAGCTTCCAATTCTACCGTAGCGTATGCCCTTTTTCGAGCCGTCAGTCGGTGACTCGCATAGCTTATAGGAGCGGGTTCTTGGTCCTGGTCGTATTGGAGTAATATGCAGCCAATATCCAGTTGGGAGGCATCTGTCCTTACGCCAAATTTCTTGTGTGGGTTCGGCAATTTTGATATTGGGGCGGAGACTAGCTTCTCTTTGAGTTCTTCAAAGTGCGCTTCGGCGTCAGGGTTCCACTGGAGGGGGTCCAGGAGTTTCTTTTTTAGCAGATCGTTTAGGGGAGCTGCTACAGAAGTGAATTGGGGTACGAAGCGGCGGTAAAATGACGCAGCACCGAGGAATGACCGTAATTGCTTCTTGGTGCACCGTAGGGGCATATTTATAATAGCCTTTACCTTCTCTTTCTGTGGGGCCAGATGACTTTCGCCTATTATAAAACCAATGTATTCTATGGATTTATAAGAAAATTGGCATTTTGAGGGTTTAATAGTTAAGCCATAATGCTTTAAGCGTTCTAAAAGCTGGCGGAGGGACAAGATATGGTCGTTCCATGAACGTGTAGCCACATAAACGTCATCAAAATAAAAAGAAACGTTTTTTAAACCTTCTATTACACGGCGCATTATGGGGTTGTAGCTACTGCAGGCAGTGACTAGGCCGAAAGGAAGACGAGTGAATTCCATTAAACCTTTGTCTGTAGGAAAGGCTGTTAGTTTCCTCGCTGATGCCTTTAGGGAGATCTGATAATAAGCCTTACATAAGCCTTATCAGTGATGTAGGCGGCTCCTTCGAAGAGATGTAAATTTTGGTTGATTAGCGGTAGAGGCTCGGCGTCGAACACGGTGACGGTGTTTAACTTTCAAAAATCAACGCACATCCAAAAGACTGGTCTGGCTTGCGGACCATGACTATTGGGAAACAGTAGTTGGACGTAGATGGCTCGATAATCCCTAATTGCAAAAGATTGTCGACTTCCTCATTGAAAGCGTCTCTTAGGTGCACTGGTACGGGATAGGGCTTACATCGCACAGGTCCGAGCGTAGTGAGGGCGATATCATGTTCGAACTGAGTCGAGCATCCTTGGGACTCGGAAATGACGTAACTAAATTCTTCCAAAAACGCCATCATTTGGTTCCTTTGGGCAGGGGTGAGGTCAGAGTTTACATACAACTGGGGGAAAAGTTCTTTTATGGGGGGGGGGGAGCTTGGACGGGAGGATGGGAAGGGGACAATCTACGCTTGACTCTACCCAAATCGAATTAACAATATTTAGGGGGTTGTTTGGGTGGACGGCGTCAATTACCCTTTCTTCTTCGAAGGCGACTATATTGTTTATACTGGCCCGTCTATGATACTTTTTTAGCATGTTCATGTGATATAACTTATCACCTGCGGGTGTCTGTATAACGTAATCAACCGATCCGTGGGTTTTCTGGCACAAGTCGCACGTTTGCAGAATTTTGCAATATCTTTGGCTGCGCACTGGGCCAAAAAATATATTTAAATACTCGCTGAGAAGTCTTGTTATGACCGAAATGACCGGCCATGGGACTTTCATGTGCTACTCGCAGGATTTGGTCTACATGTGTGCGCGGAATACACATGACCTTGTAAGGTGGCTCCGACTCATCTAGTGAGGTGCGAAATAGAAGGGAGTCGTTAATGATGTACCTTATGGGTCGGTTCCCTCGAACGATCACCTCTTCGTTATTTCGGGCCTTTTCCCAAAGGGATTGAAGTAAAGGGCAGCTCTGCTGAGCTCTGAGGAATTGTGCATTAATCGTTTGGACCTATAAAGGAGCCTCTGAGGGGAAAAGGCGTGTTGGGGGAGAGGCCTCGTGGCTAGCTTCCGCTCGAGTGGCGACAGCTTGAGTCACTTCACTCGGGAAGAGTAGTACACTCTGGCCAATGAGTACCGAGCAAAATTAGATGAGGGCTGCCGCTACGTCGGCCCAACCAGTGAAATATTTTTACTGTACATGGCAGCGGATTACCAGAAATCTATTTTCTCGACCCAAGAAGTCATGTACAATTGCGTACTTCTTATGTTAGGGGTCGACAGGGGGGAGCAATTTGTCTGAAACACCACAATGCATGTGCACCCTGTGTCTCTGACGAGGGTGGACACTTTACAGCCATTAATCGAGCCAGTTTCGAAATTTAGTCCTCCGGGGATACTCTTGTTGAACAGGAAGTTCACTTGAAATTCTTGTGGGGATGGAGACGAGGGGGATGACGTAAGCGCGGCCGGCTGTTCCGGGGGAAGGGCAGCAGTTACTTGGTGGACTTGTTGGCTCTGGGTGGGACGTAGGCTGGAATTCTGTACACATTGGGACTTATAATGGCCGGGGGAACCGCAGGAGTAGCATATAACCTGCTTATTCTGGTGCTGGTTATTGTAGGGGGTATTGAAGACTGGGGGTTTCTGTTTTCGTGGGCTACAAAAGGCTTATTCTTTGGCCTGAACGGGGCTGTGGTCTTTATCAATTGAGGGGGTTTCCTTTGTTGGGAATTCCATTGACTAAATTTATTCTTCGGGGACGGGGAACTATTCTTCCGGGTATCATGTGGGTATAAACGATGATTTGTCGCATGGAGATCAGCTTCCTCGAGGCATTCTTGAAAGGTAGACGCTCGGCGGTCTTGCACAAATGCTCGGATCTCCTGGGAGAGGGTGGACAATAGCTGCTCTTTTAACATAAAGTCAATCAGGGCCTCATATTCGGATTCGACTTTGGAAGATTCTAACCAGAAATGGAGGTTTTGCTTCAGGATATATCCAAAATGTCGGTAAGTTTGACCGGGCTGGATTTTAGCCGATCTAAACTTAGCGCTGTAGAATTGAGGGTTCAAGTTGAAGGCGGATAGCAATTCGTCCTTCAAGATACTATAGTCTATTGTAGCTTCGTGTGGTAACGAGATGAAAATTTCTCTTAAGCGCGGACTGAGCAATTGGAGCAATCTACTCACTCCTTCGGATTCTAGGGCCCATCCGTTTACCTCGAAGATCTTTTCAAAATGTGTCAAGTATGAGCACAAATCTTCTTCGTCTTTATATTGGGGAAGTTTCATAGCGGGGGCCTGGGGTTGATGATCACGGGATCCAACAGAACTGACTTCAACTTGGTCTCTGCTTAATTCCCTTTCATGTTTTGGAATCCTTTCTCTTTTTTCAAATTCTAAAGCTCCTTTTCTTACTTACATTTCTAACACTTCTTTTCTTCTCCTTTCTTCAAATTCTAACTCTTCTTTTCTTACTTACATTTCACGTGCTCTTTCCTCTCGCTGTTCGCTTTGGACGAATTCGTTTAGTTCCTGGAGATTGTCCTTGCTTGACGAAAACTTCGAACGATTGTGAAGCCATTGCTGCTCTTGCTGACGCAACTGGTGACTCACGAAAGAACTTAAGCACTTGGTAAGAAAATTAGAAGCTGCGATTGTTCCTAGCCGATACAATCTAATAATTAACCCCCAAAATAATGAATATTTTTCTAGCTTTGTTTTTGCTATCTGGAAAGGGTTATTAATGGTTATTATTTATATTCCTTCGGGGAATAGACTCTAATTATTAAAATTTACGTTAGTTTGTTTGGGCTTCCTTGGACGTTGGCAAGTTTTAGGCTATATTAGTTCACTTACTCCAAAATTTAAACCCTTAAAGCTGACCCACTTTTATATATATGTCGAAGAATTGCTCATAGTCTGGTCCAATAATTATTCAAGTCCTTGATCTGGACACACCGCTTTTGTTTAAGTCGGTGGTATTGACCCTATGACTCAATCCTACAATCATATATATATATATATATATATATATATATATATATATATATATATATATATATATATAAATAGTGTGCGAATGCCCGTTATGGAGGGTCATCCTCTTATAGTACTCGTAAAGTTATTTTGTACCCGTTTTCTGTTATCCCGGAACCTCAATGATAGTCGAGTGTGGCTAATCTACATTCAGTACTTTGCACTCTGCATATATTATAAATCTACCTCGCACTTCTAAACGCAAAAAGGGTTAACTTGACCCTATTCTACGTCAGTGTCTTTGCACTTCGCGACCTGTATTTAATCACACTCTTCTGATAATTTATTTCTTTTTTCCCGCCTATTTTGTTTTTTATCCTTCACTTGTACGTATGCAGAGCGTTGCTTAGTTTTCTCCTTAATATATTCAATTTTGTACAGTAATTCTTTATGTATTACTTGAGAATGAAGTAAACAAAATTCGAAAGTACTTGGAATCTGCTTTTGATTTCTTTTTTAGGATTTTCTGAAATTACTGCTTCGTTCCTATATATATATATATATATATATATATATATATATATATATATATATATATATATATATATATATATATATATATTATATATATATATATATATATATATATATATATATATATATATATATATATATATATATATATATATATATATAATATATAAGTGGTAAACAAATTGATGGACGCAAACTTCAAGCGAAGTTTTTTCCTCCATATTTCTAATGTAAATAATTAATCTCAAATTTAATATTCATGTTTCGCAATTTTATTACATGTGTTACATTTTTATGTCTACATTTAAGTCTGTATTTTTTATTCTTTCTCTAGCACTGACGATGGGATTAGTTATAATCCTGAAACGTTTGAAATAAATGTTACGAGGCATCTATGGGCTCTGTCCTGGTTATCCTGTTTTTATATATATATATATATATATATATATATATATATATATATATATATATATATATATATATATATATGTATATTGTTCATTATGGTAGGTTTTATTGAAAGCAACGGCTAAACTAATGTTAATAATTTTCTTTTCAATCTTCGCGATATTTCCTATGTTCACCTTAGCATTTCCTTTATTAGACCTACGCGTTTTGATACGACAAGTATCATCTTTGGAGTAAGAATGTGAAATTAATACATGTATTCAAGTTTATATATTATTAAAAAATTGTTGTTAACAAAGTAACGAACGGAACATAGCCCAGTGTACGCGAACTGGCCGGCTTAGGAGGTGCAGGTAGGGTCTGGTTGAAGAAGTGGAAGTGGCTGGCCGGAGGGGAGAAGGCGGGGGTAGCTGCTTGCTAGAGGTGATTAGCGCCTAGAGGTCTCTGGCTCTCGATTTCCTCTTCTTACAGTTCGCAAAAAATTCATGGCAGTTTGAATGTACTCGTATATTCAGACTTGGTTTGTTTTCTTGAATTTATATTGCTTAAAGGAAAAGTAATTGGCGTTTGCGCTCATAGTCTAAACTTTTGTTGTTTTCTTCCATCATTTTTCTGGTAAAGCCAGTTCCATGTATTTATTGTGTATGTTTTTTAGGTGCATCATTGTTGAGGTGGTCTGATCTTCTTAAGATTGTGGATTCGGGCATTCCAAAATATGAGTTAGGTCAGAGCTCACAGTCTCCTAAGTTACATGTGTATTCATATATCAGATGGGTCCTTTATTTGGGTTGAGGAGGAGGTTTGGGGTTATTTTTCATAAACAGAGTTGATGACCCCTGTGTTTTACAAGATGAAATTACATTCATAACATTCATGTTTATTGAGTTAAAATATCCACTCTATTTTATAGATGAAAGCCTATCTAAAGGTAGAGCAATATTTTACCTTCTATAGCGAACAAATCCTACACGTTAAAATAATTGCTTATCTCTACCATATTCTCCTATGCTTAAAGGACTAAATTTCATTGTATATCCCAACTTGACTAGTTTTAAATATCTTTTAACTATCAGAAAATCTTTCCCTTCGACTAAGTCAACAACGTAAAAAAAAGGAGTCAAGCATTAATTAATCCCCTATAAAGCTGCTAATTTCCCCTCTTTTTATATGAGAGAGAGCGGAAGTCTTTAAATAAACGCATATACGAACATATGGGGGTTATTGGTAGAGAAATTAATGCTTCTACTATTTTTTTACCATTTAAATACGCCAATCATGTAGTAGATTTATCTAGAGCCCAAATAATTAACCATTTTAGCGATTATCATAAAATAAAAGTTATCGAATCCTCATTGATCAAAGAAATTCAAAATTTCAATTTGTCAGAAGGGCATTATAAATGTCCTTATGTCTCAAAGCTCATTTTAAAAGATATAGTAAATCACCTAAAGCTAACGTCTCCAGATTAAGGTCACTTGCCTGTTTTTATATATTCTATTATTTCAGTTTTATTTGTCGATTTCTTTTAGTTAAAGGCTGAAGGTGGTATGGAAAAATCCATATCGAAACTAGTCCCGTTCTAATAAACTTTATGCTCCCAAACAGTGGTTTCTTTGTACATTGAATTTACACGTCATTGAGTAAAATAGTGCTTATATATATATATATATATATATATATATATATATATATATATATATATATATATATATATATTTGTGCGTGTTTGTTGAGTTTATAGACCAAGAATGAGGAGCGAGACCAATGGATTGAGATTTTTAAGATCAAAGTGTATGGAGACTTCGTGGAAAAATAGTTCTACTTTCTTCAGAGCATATTACGAGCGATTTTGCTCTAAGCTTTTCCTTATTAGAAAAAAGGTAGTTTGACGGAATAAATTTAGGTGTTTGAGGTTAAAGTTTGTTTCAAAACTGAAAGTAATGAATGATGATGCCTTACTTACCATGCACAAGTTAATTTCGGGTCCGATTTCTTTTTGCCGGTCAGCGCTGTGTAACTTACCTTGTTTAAGCTCTTTTATGAAGCAATGGTAAGACAGCGAAATGAATGCTTGACGAGCGACCACTTTGAATAAGGTACTGGAGATCGGTGGTGTTTGAAGGTAAAAATTGGTGGGAAAAGTTACGTGGGAATTTGTTTTTTGGGGTGAGCTGCCAAAAGAGTCGATAGTTCTAAGCTAGATTAGCAATTTAAAATAATCTAAGAGAGAAGAAATGTTTCTCTTCCAAAGTCGGGAAAGTTGTGTCGATCGCTCATCTCCAACCACCAGCTAGAGGCGGCGTTAGCAGCCCATGGACCGAAATTAACCCTTCCTCTCTCACTTACGGCACGGGAGCATGAATCCCTTCCTTAACCCCTTGAAGCATTCACCTAGCCCATAGTTTAAACATTACAAATAAGGTCATAAACTGTCACATCTCGTTAAACGAAGGAGCCCTCTAAAATCACAAAACAACCAGAGCGCAACGCTGGCGGACCACTCCCGAAAAGAAATGAACAGTTTTAGTATCTTACGGGAGTGTGATATGTGTTGACATGCCTATGAATATCATTATTTTTTCTCCCTTTTTTATTATAAATATACATCTTAAACGTACATTAATTTATAAAGACGCCTTCTGTAGTTGCTGTACTGCTTTGAAGGCAGCCTTTCTCATGGAACGTCGTTTGGGTTGGAGTTAATTTCGTTGACGGGTTCACAATTTTGGGATTAGAATCATTAATCTCTAGGCCGCGGGAAAAGTTTATTATTTTGGATGGTAGGTTCAGAATTCATAACTCTAGATCTTGAGTGGTTAATGAAGAGTTCTAAGGAAGGCAGAAACTTCATGGAGTAATTAGTAATTTAATCATCTCCCTCCTTTTACCTTAGCTCTCGGACTATAGTATCGAACTCTGGTATCATTTTCAGTTCTCGTCTCTTGTAGCAAAAAGGGATATATAGTTGGATTTTTGACAATATTGCATCACCTACCTTAATTCTCTTGAGTCTTGATCTTTTTGTAAAGATCTTGGCTGTTCTCTCTTAGACTTATTATATAGGAAGAGTAGCAATTATCGTGAAAAGATTCTAATTTTTTTAATTTCTTTTGTGGGTGAACTTCAGGAATACCTAATGAATCATCCTTTTCTGAAGTTTCAAAGCAAAGATTAAATTTTAAGTGGAATTTGAGAAAAGAGTAGAGTGGTAGTAAGTTCTTGTTTTAAAAATGGTATTTTAGAGGGTGAGAGTTTAGAGCGTTTTGAATGTAAGAGATTAGAGTGAGCAGATCAAAGTAAACTAAAATGGACCAACCCATTTTCTTGTAAAAGCAAGCCCTTCCAGCAAGCCCATATTCAATGAGGGTTTTTGGTATAGTAAGGTCCTTAATAATGTTTGAAAGCTTGTGATTTTGAAACTCATTAGAAATATTCGCTTCAGACAACGCCTTGCTGGCCTTATAAGTAAACCGGGACTCGATAAAAATTTGAAAAACTCAGAAAGGCTTTTAAGAATCTGAGTGTAGACTGGCCAAGCACTAATTCGAAGTCCATGGCCATCAAATTTAGAAGTGAATAATAAAATTAAAATTTTAATTGTTTAATAATTCGATTTTGTATCATTATACCTGGTAATGTCTACGCTGGTGTGTTGGAATAGCTTTACAAAATCCATTTGAGCTTTGTTGGAATTTGTCAGTCTGGGATATAAAAATGTGAAAAACTTATTTTATTGTATACACTGCGCTTGCTTAGGGTTCTTTTGATCGTTTGAGTTGGTGAAGTAACCGAAGAGCACGAACTTCTGATCATCGTTAGAGTGGAATCCATCTGAAGATGTTTGCATTTTAAATGACAATTAAGGGTTATTAAGCAAGTTGAGTAATGATTCTTACCCAACAAAATGAGGTTAATCACGTTATAATCGTTTAGGGTTGTTTTGATCATTTGATGTCGTGAAGTGACCCAAAAGTCAGAAATTCTGACCATCGTTAGAGTCGAATCGTGCCCAAGATGTTTGCATTTTAAATAACATTTGAAGATTATAAACGCGTTAAGTAATGATTCTTACAAAACCAAATGGGTTACTGGCGTTATAATCGTAGAAAACCTGATTTAGAATTTCCATAATTGTTTCTGAGAAAGACTTCTTTTCACTCAAAAACAGTATGAAAGAAATCGTTTTCGGTAGAGAATGATTCAAGTTGTATTATAAAAACTAATAAAGCAAATCTACTTTGGGTTTCATCCTAAGTTGAAAACTGAATTTAAGCATGATACTCTTGATTCGATAAAGTTTATTTATGTCTGAGTACAGTCTAATATATAACAAAATGGTTGGAAATCACCTTGAACTGTCAAACGTGTAGAAATTAAGTTCTTACTGAAAACTGTGAGACATTTTCTTTGTTTGTTTGTCTAAAATTTGCCACGTTGAACCGTAATTGTATGAAATATTTATTTTATACTTAGAAGAAATTTGTTTCTTAATAGTGTTAAAATTTGTGAGGCGGTTTTAACACTGACATTTGCTAAAGTTTGGTCACGTCATCAAGAATCCAAAATATTACCATCTGTGCGCAAACAAATACTTCAATAGACTTGACTGAAAGAAAGATTGCTTGAAGATACTGTGCAGGAACTATTTGTGCGGTCCAATTTTAATATAGAAATAACTAACTTAGAGTTATTTTGGAACACAGCCTAGAAGGAGAAGCCATAGCAAGCTTTGCTCGCGGGGCAGAAGGCTTTGAGTACAGCATTGATATTGTCTTCGATAGCATAACGTGGAATTTTGACCTGACCCAAGATTTAGACAGTGAGCTTGCCGCAAACCGTCACAGGGAAAAAGAGCCTCATAGGAGAAAAAAATTTATAAATTTGAGATTGAATATTTCGTTTAGTTTGGAAGACAGAATCAACTTTGCAGAAATTACACTAATTATATATATCCTTCTCAATCTATTACCAGTCCCCCAATACCCTCTCAATTGGTGCATCATGTGTAACTGCTTTATTTTCGGCAATAAGTAGAGATCGTTAATGTTTGTGAGGGGATGCCCCTCGAAGGTGCAGCGTGAGAGGAAGCCCCCCCGGAATACCTATTTCAGCCCTTTCGCTCAAAATCACGTGCTCCGTGGCGTGGGAATTTTAGAATGACCGAGAAGGAAGCAGTCCCGTGCTGAGTCGCTCAACCCGGCTTAATTTGCTTTTCGGGACGCACCTCGCTCTCCCTCCACCGCGATAACGCCGAATTCTCGCCCCCTTGTCTCACAGGCATGTCTTTCTCCCTCGAGCGCGGCCGTACCAACCCCAACCCCATTTCCTGAGGCAAATTTCGCTGTCTGATATAACTCGTTATCTCGAAGTAAGTTTGCATAGACTGAGGTCGAGAATCCCCTGGGACGGCCATGCCTTAAGGCTATCTATCGGACAAGCCACCTGGCTATTTAACCCTGCGTCTACTATTCCTTGAGGAGATTGAGAATCGGCCATTCCCTCCGTTCAGACCATTTTGTCTGTTCCTCCGCGAACTCTTGCAACCCGTGTTTGAGTCGTACCTTGTTGTTAAGGTCTCACTAATAGATTGGCCTTCGTGAAGCTTTGCCCCCTGTTCAGAGGAAAGCTTATTAAGCCACTTTCTTCCCGGAGAACTGTGCGGCACGCCTCATCTCTCACACGCCTTCAAGACTCCCGTCTCTCGTTTCTGAGACTCCCTGCCGAGCCGCAGAACCGTCTCGTGTTTGAGATTCCATCTCTCTGGAGCAGAGAAAATCTCTTTCTTTAACAAGAAGTACTAAAAACGCCCATCTACGGGTCCTCCTCATCAGGACTCACAGAAGTATCTCCTCATTACCAGTGTAGTTAGTCTTGCCCCTGAGAACAACTATAAGCTTCAAGGTGAAGCGAGTTTGCGTTATAATCCTATGATTACAACCCCCGTCAATCGTCACCTGCATCCCTTTTTAAATTGACTTCCCCGATTACCTCTGTCATATTGTAAACCTGAGCCCTTTGTTTGTATATATATAGGTCCCCGTTTATTAGTTAAATCCCTGTCAATCGTAAATGTACTCTAAAAATCAAGGAGGCAGCCTCCCACTCCTTTAATTGCTACAAAGTATATCGCAGACGGCCTCTGGTCGGCTATTTGCCCGTGCTTGTGTATGCGCATTTATTCCCAACCGGTCTTCAAAGGCATACCTCGACAATGTTGCATTGTTTGAACTCCACGATATGCGCTTGAACCATCCTTGAATCAATCTTTCGTGAGCTAGAACGAAAACTTCTTTGAGTGTTTCGTGAACGGAATTAGTAATTACTGAATTTTGTACAAACATTATTTAGATGATGGCTAATATAATGTTTTAGAATATCGTTTAAGTTGGAAGGAGAACTAACCAATACAAAACAATTCTGCAATACCGATGAGTGACAAGTTTTCCATCTTTTACCCATAAAAGGTGGTGTTTTTTCTATCTGATATTAATTTTTATCTTATTTGAAGCAACGCCTTGTTAATGTTTACAAGCGAAACAATTTACTTCGAACAAAATGACGAAGAAGAAAAAAAAGAACGTTAAAATACGTCGCTTAAGGAGAGAGTTAAATTTAATTTCCATCCCAGAATAAAAACCAACTAATCCTTTTCGTCGTTTGTTCGGCGGTCTTTATGATTGTTCAATGAGGAATTCAGACGTAGGTCCCATAATCTTTGGAGTTTACAAGCATCGGTCGATTTTATCTGGTGAAGCTATGTTTCTAAAACTTCATTGTTTGCCCGCAGTAGGTTCTAAGAACTTGAATTTATTTTTACCTTGTTTAATATGCTTAGTAATACTTTGAAATTAGAGAACACCTCCGCTAAAATTTCATGTAAAAACGGAAGCAAAATGTAAGATTTTTAATTACTCAACTCAATGGTATCAAAATGTTTTTTCATTTTATACATACAGGCAATTTCCCTCCTCATGTTTCACGCCTAACGGCGCCATATCTAACACCTGTTCCAAGACAACATCCATATCTAAATCAGATTTTGAGAAAATTAATGTAATTGACTTTAGTTATTGGGCCTTTTCAAGCGAAGCCCCCGATTTCAACTTTGTCATCTACATTATGTTTTAATTATGAACTCCCTTTAGGCAATTGAAATGTACTCTCTGCTTCGAAAAATTCGAAGCTTAAATCCAGCACGACTAAGAATTTAGCCGAAATTTGCCTAAATCTATCCATGTGTTAGTTTTGATAGCCAATAAATGTTTTGATTGTGCAGGTGGGAAGTTCATTTCGGTTAGTCTCCAACAGAAAAGCCTCGTTTTTGATAATAAAATATCTCTGAGAGCCAAAATCTATCAAACAATGTACAGATCTAAACTTAGCCACTAACTTAGGGCTGCTTTTAGAGTAGGATCCAAGAATTTAATATCCAATTTAGGCGTATTGAAAAGCTCAGGTGAATCGAGCACAGAACCCACCGCCAATACCGTGCTCGGCCTAGTCATAAAGTTTCATCTTCATCTATTCCATTTTGAGATAAGCTCGGGATTTACAGCTGCTACACGTATAAGTCAGTGGCAAGCCTTTGAATAGACAAACATCTGTCTGATTGCGAGTTTTACTACATTATAGAGACAATTTCTACTCTTAGAAACTGATATTCCTTTCAACGGTAGGGTTAAAGATAGGGCATGTTATGCAGGTGTAAGTGGATATAGATACTATGTTTTGTTGATTAATTGCAGTCGTCTTTTTATTTCAGCACTTCCTTAAGTTCGATTTTGAGATGTTTGTTTTATACGTGTGGAAGAGTTCGAGTTTGGAAATGGTTTTGGATATGGCTTAGAAGTCATCTCCTTATGAAATTGTTTTGACTGCCGCAATTTATTCAAAATGAAAATGACGATTGCATAATATTTTTAAAATGTCGGAGAACAAAGGAAAATCTAGTTTGGTAGTGATCTTTAATTCTCGTTTTAATATGGTAGGCAGCTTTTTATAGATTTTGTTTTGTGACTCTAAGAAAATCGCATTGAAACCTTTAGTTTGTAAAGCATTGGAGCAAACCTCGTTCAATCATCTCTTCTGTCTTACATTCTTTTAGTTTTCCAACCCAACTTAGAACTATTGACTCTTTTGTCCCCAACAAAAAAAACAAATTCACACTTAACATTTCCCACTAATTTTTACCTTCAACTCTACCGATCTCTAGTACCATATTCAAAGTGGTCGCTCGTCAAGCAATCATTTCACTCTATAACATTTAGTTAGGGCATATAAGGGTGAACCAGGGAAGATCTACGAACACGCCTCCGCGATAAAGGCCTGCTAGGAAAGTGAAAAGGAGTCATTACTGTTGGGTCCGTCATGGACGAGCCCAGCGGCGAAAAACATGTCCCGCTCCGGGTAAAGGAGCATTGCCAAAAACCAAGAGAGAGGTCTTTAAAATGGTCTACTCCAAATTGGGAATTGCGCTCTGTAGGCTAAAGAAATAGGCGTATGGCTACCAGGCATTCTGTAACACCAATCAAAATATGGACAACATATTGAGCGAAAAATGCAGAAAAAAATTAGAGGAAATTGTTCTTACCCCGAAATACCACCGCATCTTGCTTCTATGAGATCGATCATATGTCGACGAATTGATCCCTACGTTGGATTTCACTCAGCTGAGTAAATCAAAAGAGAAATCGAACTCAAGCAAAAATGGGCAAAAATAGATGAGACATATAAATTCAAAAACAGCGAAGGTGAAGAGTATACACACGTCTTTAACACTAGAATGGCCAACATATTGTGTATATATAAAACGGCCAAGGTGTAGATTTCGACACAACAAATAATTTTTATTTTTTTCAAAGTGTATTTTCAAAATTTTAGGGTTGAATATCTGATCTAAAAGAGATATATTATGGGCTATTAGTCATATAATTTAGCAATGGCGTAGCCAGGGATATTGTTTGGGAGAGCCATTGTATATTATATATCCCTTTTGCGAATTGGAGAATAAAGAATATCTAAAAGCTAATATCTGCTCAACTTCCCCTGAATACCTAATGTTATTATTTTATGAAAATTAAAAGTCAGAAATATGAATGAAAATATATTTTGAAAATGAGAAAATACTATTTATTTCAGATTACACTTTTTACATGTAGTGCTGATTAAGCGGTGCGGGTCGGTTTTTTCAACATTTTACATGTAGTGACAGTTTCATTGTTACAATTTTGACTGGAGCACTTTCTTCTCTTTTTGAGGGGTGGGGGTGATCTTCAGATTCATTTTCAACATGTGAAGATGACTTTTTTCTTTTCGATATATATGCAGAAAGAAAATTCTCGATGAATTCAAGAATATATGTTTTCTGACTTATTTCACTGCCAGTTGTTTTCTTATAAATTATCCAGTTATTGAAGGCTGCCATGGTTAAAATATTTGACCAAACTCCAACAGGCCAGCACTTTGTTGCACAATGAGTACTATTTTTTCGTACGATTTGGTTAACAGCAACGACGCCAACTTTATTCTTGTTATAAAACTTTATCACATCTGAAAATGATGAAGCTGAATGCATTGTGGAAGGCAAACATACAGACTTATTATCTTTTCAATGATAATTCACAAAGACGCATCCACTTTGTTCTTGAAAGAAAACTTTGCTATTGTAACGTCCCCCCTTTTTATAGGCAGTCATTTCCTTGGACAGATGCTTGCTGTTTGAATAAACAGTACCAACTGTGAAAGTCCCTTGATCTCGAAGTTTTCTTGCAAGTTCAAATGTTGTGAAGAAGTTGTTTGTTGTTACATTATAGCCATTTCTTTTTATTGTGTCTGCGATCTTCAGCACAACACTTTCCCCAAGAGGTAGTCCATTTCTTGATTCTATTTCTTGTGCACCAAGATATGGTATTATATTGGCAACATATTTTGAATTCACTTCAGCTAAGATCCAAAATTTGATGCCAAATTTATCTGGCTTGTTTGGAATGTATACAATAAAAGGACAACGATTTTTCAACGGTAAAAGTTGCTCATCTTTTGTTAGGTTGAAATCTGGAGTATAATTTCTCCGGCAATTGTGAGCAAATACCTCAAAAATGTCTCTTATATGGGTAAATTTTTCATTACTTACATGTTCTGATCTCCTACCTTTTAAAACAAAGCGTAGATGTTTTCTGATCTCTTCATAATGTCTTTGAGACATTGTTTCTCGAAAAATATCAGGATAATAAAGTTTGTTCCAAAGAAAATCTTCACTGTGGCCCTTACTATATATACCTCGAGTATATTCAAAGGCAAAAAATGGTTCTAATTTTTCCAAAGTGAGACAGTTATCAAGATTGCACTCTTTTGCTTCTGCAATAGTACATTTGAGAATTTTTTAGCAATGTTTCATCAATAAATGATTTCCATTCCATGTATGGAGATTTTGAAACATCATTTATCAAGGCTCGTGTGACACCTGGATTAGCTTTGAATACTGATCCGTTTCTTTATCTGCTAGGCCTTGCTTTCATGAGAGCTCTCCATGTTACAATATCTCCGCTTTTATCAAATGTAATGGTTTGGAGAGCTGATGCTTCTTGCTCGTCTTCTGAGCAAGAGTCTGAAGATTTAATTGATTCAAATTGACTGTTATTATGATTAGTTGAATTTTTGTAATCTTTACTTTCACTACTTATATCGTCACCATAATCCCACAGGATGTCGATTGCTTTATCAATTTGAATACATTTATCTACACCTGAAGACATACTCTTGGTAGATATATAAAAATAACTTATGACTATAAGTCCAGGCTATCAGGTTGTACTACAGCACAGATTTGTACGGTCTCGAACAGGTAGTTAACTACCGATAATTTATAAATACCAAAAGCACTAATATTTGAATTGAAATTTCCATGGAAATTTATAGAAAAATAAGAATGCCCCGCCCACAACTTATTGCACCACACTACGAAATGTTACAAATGCTTCACCGATAAATAGGCTCCACACACATCTTATTGAATCAGATTAGGTAATGTTCACTGAAATAAAAATTAGGGGAAATAATATGATCTTCTTACTTCGTGTGGAGAAATGGCTACATTAAGCCTCCTGGAGGAGTATAGATACATTCAAGCCCCCCTCCCTTCATGAGGAGAAGCGTGGGAAAGGTAGCCGGCGAAAATGCTTACCATGTGTGATCGCCTCGCCGCTGTGGGCAGTTGGAGCTAACATATGTTTGAAGGCGACCACCTAAGGTCCTTAAACGACGCTCTAACGATCGTATGACCTACGAGACCCATAAACCCGTGGTTAGAAAAAAAAACGGTGCGAGTCAGAAGGCACGCCAAATAGCGGTGCGGTTACGAGCCTATAATTTGCGAGCTGACTTGGGCACCCCAGTGCCACCTCAGGAATTCTCGCTCTACCCAGATGCTAACTCACCATTCGCTCCCCCCCCCCTTTTGCATCTGTGGCCTGGTCAATTCCCCCTTTAGATGGGGCGGCAATCCGCCTATAAATAAGCCCCGCAAAGAAAGAGAAGGAGATTATCTGAAGTCGATACGCCAGAGTAGGATTAGGTCGTGAAGATCGATCCATCGGCTAGACAAGAAGATTTTTAGAAGTCGATTCGCCAGAAGAAAGATTAATTCGTAAAGATCGATCCTTCAGCCATACAAGACTATTTCCGTGAGAAACGATAGAATCAGATTGAGAAAATCGATCCCCCCCCTTTCAGGGCCGTATTAACCTAATTAGTCAAGTTTTATATCGGTGCCATACCGAAGAAGCCTTTTCCGTCTGCAAAGAAGTCCGACTAAAGAAAAGTAAAGCCGCTCACACTCGAGTGATTCTCACATCTCAAGCAACGTAAAAGTGAGAGGAGAAGAACCCTGCCCCAACGAGCTCCCGTTCTTTAATTACGTTTAAGAAGCATTCCCTCCTCGAAAATTCAAGCAGCGACGAAGCAACACTTCAAAGCGAGAGATAAGTCCTCCAGCGACATCCGGCAATCCCTAATACCTACCTGTAAGTTAACAATAACATTTATATCTCTATTGCAATAGTAGAAGTTTAGTACGTCCCACGTTTTAAAGGAGAGTAGAAACCATTATTCTTGAACCTAGGTCATATGTGTTTGTAGATGACAGTACATTAATTTAATGTTTTATGCTAAACAAATAGGGTCGTGATAAAAATACTAATTGGCAATTGGTTTGTTTATTGAAAGCCTACTTGTTTATGTTTTGTCATTTAAAATTCTTTGAGGCCAAATATAGAAATGCTTTTACTGTTGGTTTGTAATATTTAATTTAAAATACACGTTTATTTTTTGGTAGATTCTGGTGTTTCCTCTTATCCTTATGTGTTTAAAAATAGCTCTTCCTTCAAGGACTAAACCAATAAAATAGCACTCTTAGAACAAAGCCTACTTCATTATAGAAGTAACTCACGCCCCTTAAAGCATACCGCGACTAAAAGGGTGTCAAAGCGTAGAGTGATCAAAGCCAAGGGTCATTCTACGACATATTATAAAAGTGGTGTCAGGTCTAGAGGTTTTATATTAGAAAGAACCCAGCAGTGTTTATTTAAGGAAGAGCTAACACATAAAAGGAACACCAGGAATAATAGGATATTTGACGAGTGGGAAATTGGTAAAGTTAGAGGTGGATACCATCTAAAGGTAATTGTTAGGCCAAGTGGTAAGTTTCGGTGGTGGAGTAGGTCAGGCTTGAGTAAAAACAAGGTAGATGACTGACATAAGCGCGATGGCATTGTTTGACCTTTATCGGAAGCAAGGTCAAAGCCTCGGACTGGAAGGAACCGATCTGAGTTCGTTTATTCAGGAGAAAGAGAGAAACGAAAGAGAAGAAAGAAGAGAAAAGATGAAAATGGAAGCAGAAAAGACGAAAATGGAAGCTGATGAAAGAGAGAAGATAAGGGCCCACGAAAGAGCTCTTAGTAAAGACCAGTTAGAGGTGCAGTCAGTGTCATCTAAAACAGGAGTGTCACCAGCGGCCAGCATGAAACTCCCGGAGTACAAGGACGAAGAAGATTTATGCTCATATCTCTCCCATTTTGAGAAAATATTTGAAGTCAATAATTGGGACCTAGAAGAAGATGGGGTCGCCAGACTGTTACCGCTACTCAATCGTAGGATGAGAGAGATATTCGTATCTTTATCCTCAGAAGCGACTGTGGACTATTCCACTCTCAAAGCCGAACTTCTCTCAGCAACAAACCTTAACCCGGAAGAATATAGGATGAAGTTTAGGCAGTCTCGTATAAGACCTGGACAAACGTACAAACATTTTGGCTTTGAGCTTCGTCGAAGCCTACAGTTTTGGATGGAGTCAGAAGGGGTAGAGAACGAAGTCGCTGCGGTCGTTGACTTCATGCTTAGAGATCAGTTACTAAGTACACTACCCCAGGAAATCCGTGCATTCGTTAAGGACCGAAAAGCTTCTACCTTCAACGAGTGCCTGGACGAGGCTGACCTCCACGCGGTAAATCATCGGTTATATCCTAGGGAGTACAAGAAAGAGAAGGCTCCCTCCCCAAAGAAAAATGGGCCGCCACCCAGGCATTTACAGAAGAAGCCCTTTAAGTTCGCAGCAGCAAAAGGAACTTATAAACCAAATTTTGGAGGAGAAAAAAATCAAAAAGAAGTTAGGATTCCACAAGGATCATACCCTAATACCGGCACGTATCCCAGGAAGCCCGTCACTTGTTATACCTGCGGGATAATAGGTCACCTGAGTTTCCAGTGCCCACAGAACTCCCGACTGAGGGAGACCTCGAGACAACAGGTGCAAAACCTGACTGCCGCTATCCCAGCAGGACAAGCTGATTCGTCCTACGTCCCCGCGCCAACATCCGAAGGGCCCCAGCAACAGGTAAACTTTCTATTCAACAAAAGTTCGCCAGGCGGCCTACAATTTGAAGAGGGCACTGTTAATGGGTGCCGAGTATCCACTTTAGTCAGAGACACCGGATGCACGTGCATAGTGGTATCCGACAAGTTGCTGCCCCCAGTAAACCCTGCCCATAAGAAATTCGCAATCGTCCACGACTTTTTAGGACGCGACAATCGATTCCCCGTCGTGAGATGTCATATACAATGCAGATATTTCACCGGTTGGACGGACGTGGTAGTAGCCCCGATTAAGTTCTGCGCAGTACTAATCGGACAAAACCCCCTAATTCCCCAGCAAGAAGTGGCCCAACAAGTAGTCACCCGGGCACAAGAAGCCCAGAGGAAAGAGCAACCTGCTAAGTTGACCCCGAGGATTACCCTCGAAGACAATGGGTTCAAATTGACTTCCTTCGCCAGTGCTCAGAAGGAATGCCCCACTCTTAAACCTCTATGGGAGAAAGCTATTAAAGGTGAAATTCTCCAAGTGAAAGGAAAGAAGCCGATCCAGTATATCGTAGAAGACTCACTTCTCTACCGTACTATCAGCGAGGAGGATAAGGAGAACAAGAAAGCACTGTGCGTACCTCAAGAATACACGCAAAGAATTTTGAATACCGCGCATGATGGAATATTAGCCGGACACTTTGGGCACAACAAAACGGCGCAGCAGATATTCCGACACTTTTATTGGCCCCAGGCCGCCAGGGAAATTGTGGCCTATTGCCGATCATGCGACGTGTGTCAGAAGGATCCCTCCAGAGGACGGGTACCTCCCGCTCCCTTACAAAAGGTGCCCGTTATTACCGAACCTTTCTTTCGAGTGGCAATTGATTTGGTGGGACCAATTCACCCCCCTTCAAGTGGAGGACACTCCTACATCCTCACCCTAGTGGATTGTGCCACCCGGTTCCCAGATGCCGTGGCCCTACGGAAGATTGACACTATTTCCTGCGCGGAAGCATTAATTTCAATTTTTGCACGAGTAGGCCTGCATAAAGAAATTCTATCTGATAGAGGGCGCCAATTCACCTCAGAATTGATGGAGTATTTTAACAAACTTCTGTTAGTCAAGCCAATTTTTACGAGTCCATTTCATCCAGCTGCTAACGGAATCTGCGAGAAATTAAACGGGACTCTCAAAAATATATTGAAGAAGTTGTGTCAAAACAACCCTACACAGTGGCACAGATACCTGCCTGCAGCCCTTTTCGCCTGCCGAGAAATACCTCATCGGACGTTGGGATTCTCGCCCTTTGAGCTATTATACGGGAGAAATGTGCGAGGTCCTATGAGTATTCTTAAGGAATTATTTTCCAACGCGAAGCTCGAGCAAGAAATCAAATCATCTTACGCCTACGTGATGGATATGCGCGAGCGCCTAGAATACTGCTCTGGCTTAGCTCGAGAGAACGCCGAGAAAAATTTAGCCAAATATCGGGACTATTTCGATATGAAAGCAAAGGCTCGAAAATTAAAGGCAGGAGATGAAGTCTTATTATTACTCCCGACCGAAAATAACAAGTTATGGGCCCAGTGGAAGGGACCGTTTGAAGTAATCGAGGCACGGGGTCCAGTCGATTACTTGATAGATACCCCAACAGGGCGAAGAACCTATCATATAAACATGCTAAAAAAATATCACCGCCGCGCGTGCATAAAGAATATTACCCTTCTAGACGAAGAAGAACCGATGGATGCCGTTTACCCGGGTACGCCCCTGCAAGTCATACACACCGTGTGTGTGGAACAAGACGAGGAATACGAACTTCCCTCGCTCTCACCTACCCCGGAAGACCCTCGGGTGGATTTAAAGATAAATCCCCACTTAGAAATTCAACAAAAAGCGGAAATGTTGAACTTGCTCATGGAATTCCCAGAAGTCATTTCTGAAAACCCCGGATGTGCCAAGGATTTTATCCATGAAATAAAACTAAAAACTAATTCAGTGGTTCGGAGCAAACCATATCCTTTACCAATCCACCTACGAGAAGCCTTCAATAAGGAAGTCCGGAATTTACTAAAATTGGGAATTTTAGAGCCATCGGAGTCCGATTATTGCTCCCCCATAGTAATGGTTAAGAAACCTGATCAATCATTTCGGATGTGCGTGGACTTCCGAAAATTGAATTCAGTTACCGTTTTCGACGCCGAGCCCATCCCACTAATAGATCAAAATCTCCATTTATTTGAAGACGCTAAATTCATCACCGAATTGGATTTGTGTAAAGCGTACTATCAAATACCTCTCGCTAAGGAGTCCAAAAAACTGACGGCTTTTGCGACCGAGAGAGGTCTGTTACAGTTTACCAGGCTACCCTTCGGACTACTTACAGCCGGTAGCAATTATAATAGGATGATGAGGCGAATTATCGCTGGACTAAGCGACGTGTCGTTTTACTTCGACAACGTGTACGTAGCTACCCGTACATGGGAGTCACACTTACACGCCCTACGCTCATTGCTGGAGAAATTGAAGGAGCAAGGTCTAACCGCCGGGCCGACCAAGTGTTATTTTGCCTACGAATCCATTGACTACCTGGGATTCAAAATAGGACAAAAACACTTGACTACCCAGCAAGAAAAAGTGGACGCCATAGTCAAGATGCCCCGGCCGAAAACCAAGAAACAACTCCGATCGTTTATGGGAGCGGCCTCGTTCTATAGGCGTTTTGTACCACACTTCGCTTCCATTGCGGCCCCACTGAATGATTTGTTAAAAAAGACAGCGTCAGACCCTGTCACGTGGAACCCCCATGCAATAACTCAGTTGGAGATTCTAAAAGGAAAACTCGTAACTGCGCCCATTCTTCGCTTACCAAATCCCAACAAGATCTTCGGTCTTCGCACGGACGCTAGTCGGGACGGGCTAGGCGGAGTATTGCTTCAATACGAAGATGACGAAACAGCCTATCCCATAGCTTATGTCAGTAGGAAACTGTTGAGTAGAGAAAAAGCCTACGCTACTATCGAAATCGAAGCTTTGGCCATAATAGGGTCCATAGGTAAATTCAAATATTATCTAATAGGGCGCGAGTTCAAGTTGGAATGCGACCATAAACCGTTGTCATACTTAGGTAAAAATAAGTGTAAGAATGGAAGACTCCTGAAATGGAGTTTACTCTTGATGGAGTACCAGTACTCCATTCACTACATAAAAGGGTCCAACAATTGTATGGCCGACTCGTTAAGTCGGAACCCTGTCGACGATTAAGGAGCAGCCCAACTATTGTATTATAGCAAAGTTAAGTGTAAATCAGTAGAATTGTAAGTAAGTAGGGGCGAGTAACCCGAGTGGTAGGTAAGAAAATCCTAGTTGGCACAGTAATATAGGAATTAATGTAAGGTCAGGTGAAATGTTATCGAGGCATTCCCGAGTGAACTAGAATTTATTGTATAATATAATGTTCCGTAAGTTACCCATGTATATTATTGTAAGCGTCGGATTGGAACCCCCCCCCCTCCCGTTATTTTCTTAAGAATGGAGGTAGATGTGGAGAAATGGCTACATTAAGCCTCCTGGAGGAGTATAGATACATTCAAGCCCCCCTCCCTTCATGAGGAGAAGCGTGGGAAAGGTAGCCGGCGAAAATGCTTACCATGTGTGATCGCCTCGCCGCTGTGGGCAGTTGGAGCTAACATATGTTTGAAGGCGACCACCTAAGGTCCTTAAACGACGCTCTAACGATCGTATGACCTACGAGACCCATAAACCCGTGGTTAGAAAAAAAAACGGTGCGAGTCAGAAGGCACGCCAAATAGCGGTGCGGTTACGAGCCTATAATTTGCGAGCTGACTTGGGCACCCCAGTGCCACCTCAGGAATTCTCGCTCTACCCAGATGCTAACTCACCATTCGCTCCCCCCCCCCCTTTTGCATCTGTGGCCTGGTCAATTCCCCCTTTAGATGGGGCGGCAATCCGCCTATAAATAAGCCCCGCAAAGAAAGAGAAGGAGATTATCTGAAGTCGATACGCCAGAGTAGGATTAGGTCGTGAAGATCGATCCATCGGCTAGACAAGAAGATTTTTAGAAGTCGATTCGCCAGAAGAAAGATTAATTCGTAAAGATCGATCCTTCAGCCATACAAGACTATTTCCGTGAGAAACGATAGAATCAGATTGAGAAAATCGATCCCCCCCCTTTCAGGGCCGTATTAACCTAATTAGTCAAGTTTTATATCGGTGCCATACCGAAGAAGCCTTTTCCGTCTGCAAAGAAGTCCGACTAAAGAAAAGTAAAGCCGCTCACACTCGAGTGATTCTCACATCTCAAGCAACGTAAGAGTGAAAGGAGAAGAACCCTGCCCCAACGAGCTCCCGTTCTTTAATTACGTTTAAGAAGCATTCCCTCCTCGAAAATTCAAGCAGCGACGAAGCAACACTTCAAAGCGAGAGATAAGTCCTCCAGCGACATCCGGCAATCCCTAATACCTACCTGTAAGTTAACAATAACATTTATATCTCTATTGCAATAGTAGAAGTTTAGTACGTCCCACGTTTTAAAGGAGAGTAGAAACCATTATTCTTGAACCTAGGTCATATGTGTTTGTAGATGACAGTACATTAATTTAATGTTTTATGCTAAACAAATAGGGTCGTGATAAAAATACTAATTGGCAATTGGTTTTGTTTATTGAAAGCCTACTTGTTTATGTTTTGTCATTTAAAATTCTTTGAGGCCAAATATAGAAATGCTTTTACTGTTGGTTTGTAATATTTAATTTAAAATACACGTTTATTTTTTGGTAGATTCTGGTGTTTCCTCTTATCCTTATGTGTTTAAAAATAGCTCTTCCTTAAGGACTAAACCAATAAAATAGCACTCTTAGAACAAAGCCTACTTCATTATAGAAGTAACTCACGCCCCTTAAAGCATACCGCGACTAAAAGGGTGTCAAAGCGTAGAGTGATCAAAGCCAAGGGTCATTCTACGACACTTCGTATTAGCAAAATATAAATGGTGTCGTTTTCGACACCTTCGCCTTCCGAAGTAAACTCACATATTCCTATTAAATTATAAAAATTGAAAAATTAAAAATTTGCGTTTCAATAATTTCAGAAGAAAGTAAAAATTGTCATCTCTCAAAAAAGAGATGAAATATTGCAAGGTGTCGAACGTGAGATATTTGTCCTACTGCAAATCTGTTTCTCATGTTATACTCTAGAGAAACTTTGCACCAAAGAATGTAAACTTGAGGGCAAAGTTTGCTCAGAGTGTGCTGATTCTGGTCACGCATGGAGGGAGTGCCCAACCCTAATAAAAATGTCTTAATTGCAGCAATCAGCACCAAAGATTATCAATGGTCTGCCCAATTAAAAAACACTGATTACTGAGAAGAAAAAGCACATGATTGAGGAGAGAAACAAAAGGGCCAATACCATGTTAGCGCAGGCGACGAGAAATTACGAATAGGAGAAAACGATTATTTAAATTGACCAGAACATGAGACCAGATTTAATAATGTGCATCTCTATGCCCACTTCACTAACGTTATAAAGCCACGAAGCGACGCAACCGAACTCAACAAAATGCTAGTACACAACGGCATAAACTGATGTGGTTCCCGGAAAACCCGCACTCTGGCTATTTCTTCCAGGCGCAAATTAATAAAATGTCTGAAGCTGTGCCAAGGGCGCGATCCATCTCTTGAGACCCACGATTAAACAAACCAAAAACGGCCAAACAAACGGAGACGCAAATGACAGTAAGTCATATTTCCGCAAGCATCGAGACTGTATCAGTGCAACCATCAACGTTACATACACCAAGATTCACAACCAAAGAACGATGTATGAAGATATACGGATCTTCAATTTCGAAATTACCTAAAACGGATTATATCAACGACGAGATAATCAAAGGGGTAATATAAATGGGATTTTGCTGCTGATATGACAGAAGAGGAATTACTCCAGGAAATTCGACAAGGGCTAGTTGAGATTTGCTCAGAATCATGCCGTAATCTAAGTCTAAAACAATTCAAAAAGAAAAGATCTGGAAGGGTGAAACCTTGAGCAAGAGAAAATGGAGAAAAAGTAAATACCTTAATAAGAACTAAACATGGAGACCCACGTCAGATACATTAAAACCTGAAAATATTCTCTTTCAACGTTAATGGATGGAGGAACCAAGGCAAAGGAACAAACGAAATTACAAGATCAGTATCCCCAGCCATCGTAGTAATACCTGAACATGGTTTAGACGGAGAGAGTGAACAGATAATGATCTATAACTATGTAGTGCTAATGACAAGCCAGTAAATGGAAAGATATGAAGGAGTTGCCATTGCGATTAGGGAAGGCATCAGATTCAAAGAAATCCAAGGTCTGGATGAATCCTACTTAGCCATTAAGATTAAAATGACCTACGATCATATGAGTGTGGTAGTGGGATACTAGCCACCAAGACGCCCATATTTACTAATCCCTAACTTAAACCGACTATTTAGAAGAGAATTATCAACCATTTTAATAGGAGATCCAAACACAAGATGTAGAGAAGCTGTATACACCACCGCGTTCAACGGTGCTGGGACTTAGCTAAGCCTTTTAATTAGCAGAGATATCGTACAATGAGAAGGCCTCAGTTTGCTACATTTTACACAGGAAGATCTTCGACTACACCTGATATAGTATTGACTAACCACAAATTCTCTCTCTATCAAGTTACAACTCCAGGTCCATATATCCCGTCCACTCATGTTAGCATGATAAAAACCGTCTTGACATCTCCAATACAAGTAAAAATCCAAAGAAGCAGATGACTAGCCTAAGTAAACTGGACCGCATACAAGGAGTATCTAAAAAGCATACAGATAGATCAGATGGAAGGAGCCATACCCGAATATATCAAAAGACGGCTGAATCACATAATAACCAAGCTCGTGGAAGCCGATCGCTTAGCTGTCCCCTGGGCAGAATACAAAGTACTACCAGTTCCCAGGGTGGGAAGAAAATATATAAAACAAAATGCACCAAATGAAAGCCCTCATCAACCAGATAAATACCTTTGGTAACATTGCACATCATTACAGAGAGCTAAGAGATACAAGAATAGAAATTAAGCAACGCATCAAGGAGAAATTGGGAGAAAAGTGCAATATCTGCATAGCTAAAGTTGATGCAGAAATGGACCCTAAGAATTTTGGAGCCAATTGACAAGATTGAAAGGCACCCCCACCCCATAAAAATAGAATAACAATCAAAGTTAACTAATAAAATCTCAGAGGACGGAGAAATTAAACGCTACTTCAGAGAGTATTGCAGAAACCGTTTTTGAATAAATGAGGAAGAATACAGGAACTTGGATGAAAGACATTAGGGAACCATTCTCGAAAAAATTAGGGAAATAGGTGAGGAGCTCAGGCCGCACTATATCATTGATGGTACTCGTCTTGCACATGAGGAGAGAAGGCCCTTCACCCATGAGGAATATGAGGCTGCCCTTAAGGGTTTTTGAACAAAAAGCTCCAGGATTAACCGGCATCACAAAAAAACATCTAATTAACGCTCCTTGCAACATAAATGAGGCCTCATTTAGGACAGAAAATGCCTGCCTTAATGTCAGTTATTCCCAACAGAATCCAAAAAGACCAAAATGATATTCTTGCTTAAACCAGGAAAACCTAAAGAGGATATAGGAACTTATAGCCATATTTTGCTCTTGTAGTGCTTGGGCAAACTCCTGGAAAAACTCCTTAATAACAGATTGAGAAACTACCTGGATGCCACAGATCTATATAATAATCAACAACATAGGTTCAGAAGAAAACTTAGCACAGAAACAACACTCGCATTGATTACGGAACAAATTGCTATCGCCAAGGCCATAGACCACAACGTAGACCTGGTGATTCACGACATTTCCTCAGCGTTTGACAAGGTATGGCTTCCGGCACTTAAATTAAAAATAAAAGATCTTGGAATGGAGCAACATATAGCACATATACTCTACGACTACCTGGATGGCCGTTAGGCAATCTTAAAAATTAATGATAATGAAGGAAAGCAATTCTAACTGGAAAAATGGGTGCCAAATTGAGGATGCTACAGTCCTATCCTGTATATAATTTACACGGGCGACCTGCCCCACCCTAATCAAGAATCAGCACAATATATACAATTGGTAGATGACATAACACAGGTCGTCACCAGCAACTTTCGCAACCCCAGCGATATAGCAAATAGTACAAGAGGAAAAAAATAAGAACATCAATAGGTACGAGAGAGAGAACAAAATAAAAACTAACATCAACAAGTTTAGAAGGATCCTGATGGGGCTACGTAAAACTGCAGATGTTCGAATACAAGGCGAACTCTACCCTTACTCCAGTGATGACAGAGTACTTGGCCTCAAATTAACATCATCCGGGTATGTTGAGCACTTAAAGAAAAAAAGAATGCTGCCAATAGGATGCTAGAATCAATGTTTCGTTTCCAAATGCTATCACTAAGAAACAAAAGGAAACTATATATGATACTAGTGAGACCATTACTGTTGTACCCCGCTATTCCCTTTCATGTGTCTATCGAGACAATGAGGAGGAAAGCTCAAGCGGTAGAAAATCAGGAAACAAGATTTATGACCAACATTACACTTCAACCCCGGATCCCATCAACTATACTTCACGAAATTGTAGACATCGAACGAATAAATATGACTGCACAAACGTGCAAAAGATATTTGGCAAAAAAATCACCAATACCTACTAGAAGAAGTGATCCGACAAATAAAATTCGAAGATGAAGAATTACCGAATCTACGCTTCAAACAAACCTTCTAAAAGTAACCAGCTGCAGTGGTTCTGCAGGCACTTTACCCGATTTATAGATAATAATGATGATAATGTAGAAAAATAAAGAAATTCAAACATAAAACAAAAATAAATAAATAACTGAAATAAATAAATAAATCAATAAGTAAAAAATGGAGAAATAAATAAATAAAAATTAGGCAGCGACAAGCTCGTTAAATTAAATAAAAGCTAATTTTCATCGAATAAAAAGACTTGAGAGCTTGATAGAGTTCATGAGAATCAATGTAGTAACAGAATGAAGAAAAGAGGCAAAAAGACGGGTTACCAGACAACCTGGCAATAATTCTCTCATTCTATAAAGACATTTTAACCCTCTTTACTAGTACTTAATACACAATTTGCCCTCTTAGGTCGTCGTTGATCGTTGAGTTTCCCATTCTAACTCCGAAGATGATACTTTTCGTAACGAAACGCATCAAACTAATAAAACAAAAAGCTAAGGTGAACATAATACATATCGAGAAGATTGAAAAGAATATTATTAACATGAGACTAGCCGTTGATTCCAATAAAACCTGCCATAATGAACAAATATATATATATATATATATATATATATATATATATATATATATATATATAAAATATATATTTATATATATATATATATATATATATATATATATATATATATATATATATAAAATATATATATGAGAAACTCAAAGAGTAGCACGTGAACAAAGCGATAATTTCAGAAAAACCCATGAAAAGCAAATTCAAAATACTTTCTAACTTTGTTCTTTTTATTCTCAAGTGATGCATAAAGAACTACTTTACAAAATGGTATATATAGAAGAAAATTAAGCGGCGCTCCGCCTACGTACAAGTGAACGATACAAAACAGAGTAGGCATGAAAAAAAAAAAAAAAATTATCAGAAAAGTGTGATTAAATACAAATAATGAACCTCTCGTAGAATAGGGTCAAGTTAGCTCTTTCTGCGTTTACGAGTGCGTGGTGATTTATAATATAAGCAGAGTTAAAATTAATGAATGTAGGTTTGCCACGATTCACTATCTAAGAGGTTCTGGGATAACAGAAAAACCTGTACAATATAACTTTAAGAAAATAGGGTGAACCCCCACTAAACGGGCAGGCACACCCCTTTTGTGATATATTCTTCACCCTTAATTTGCAACTCATGACAGAAGCAACGCCTGTGAACACAACTAGATCTCAATGGAAGCTCCAGCAAAGAATATAATACGTCAAACATTACAACAAGACAGGCTCGTTCAAGAAAGTGCAGGACACTTTCGTGCATCAGTTCGAATGTGGAAAAGCCCCCTCCAAGAGCAGAATTCAGGACTGTTGAACCACTTTGAGAACTATGGGACCGTGGAGAACCTCCATGCAGCCAGTGACAACCGTTTAAGCCATTCAATACGCCCAAGGAAGAGTAAAGCTGAGCTGGTCGAGAGCGTAAGAGAGTAAATTCAGCAGAGTCCAAAACGCTTTTTGCGCAAGCGAAGTCAGTCCCTTGGTATATCTTGTGAGACTTGAAGAAGAGTGCTAGTAATGGATCTAAAGGCCAACCTATCAGAATATAAACGAAGGAGCCCCTGACAGCCTCAGAGAAGGAGCAGAAAAAGGCTATGGCAGTCAAGATACTGGAGAAGATTCAGGAGACTTCAATTTTCCTTAACATCCTTTAGAACTTAGATGGAGCTCACTTCGATCTTGAAGGAAAGGTAAACTCAAGGACAAATGTTTTGTGCGGGAGCTCCAGAACAATAAGGTAGCTACTAATCCCCTAATCTCCCCTAAGTGAACGATATGGACTGCAATCTCAGTCAAACGCATCATCGAACCTTTCTTCTTTGAGGAATCTGGCGCCACAGTGACAGTCATCAATGAACGATAGGTTGAAGTCCTCACACAACCTTCAAGCGGGTGGTAGAGATCATGTTCTTGTCACTTTTGGGGAAGTTATTGTTCCAGCAAGATGGCAAGCTCTCACACATTAAATCTGTCCCGTGATTGGCTGAAAGAAAACTTTGGTGGCCGTGTGATCAGATTCAAGACTGATTTTTAGTGGCAACATCACAGCCAAGAACTTAGCTCCCCCAGATATCTTTTTCTAGGGAGACCCAGAAACATCATGAAACTCAAATAAGCCATCAGGGAGGAGATTTAGAGCCATTATTCGGTCAGTTTTTAAGGATGTCATGGACAACTTTAATCTGCGCCTCAAGAATTGCAGAGAACTAAATGGAGGTCATCTCGTACACGTGCTCTAGAATAAAGAAAAAATCCAAAGACTATCATGTGTTGATATAATGCTTTTCAACAAAATAATCTTGAATTTGCCAAAGTTTCAGTCAATCTTGTAGAAAATTAAGAAATGAAGCCTATCTAAATTTGGGGCTCTTTTTGGGGGGTTATCCCCTATGCCAATTAATATTATTTTACAAGATAAAACGAGTTTTAACCTGAGATATAAATACATTAGATATACACTAGTCTCAGTGGCTAAAATGGGAGGGGGAACTTGGTGAGGACGGTCACCGTACAAACAAACGAATAATATTGAACGAGGGACGCTCTAATGAACTTGAGCCAATATTAATCTGATTATGAAGACTTGACCCTAGGAGGGGAAGAAGGGGAAGAGCACTTGCACAGGAGAGTTGCGCTTTACTGTTAACTCGAAGGTTTGGTCCGAAGGCGTAATCCTTGCCTTGGCGCAATGTTTAAACAATAGTCTCTTCGACAATAACTATTACTGGGTGAACTAAATCTTGCTGTCGAGTAACACGAATCGATACTAAGCGCGCTGTGTTCGAGGACCAGGAGGATGCGGATCGAAGTAGACTTACGTGAATTAACGAGAATTCCGGAAGCTTGAGGGATTCTACGAGAATTGTACAAAATCCAACGGGAAGCGAATAGCGGGTATGAATGGGGAAGTGAACACAACGGATACAGACGGGAAAAGGCGCACAGGGGATAGTGATTTCCAGCTCTAGCGTCAGAGATTTATAGATCAAATGGGGTTTTTCCCCTCTGGCCGATGGTGAGGTTTGTATGGACAGACGCATCGTGGGAAGGTTCCTGAGTCGGCGAGGAGAACTTTGTCTGAGTTTAAATGTGTCCTCCTGGGCTCTCAAAGTTGTCGCAGCTTTCTGTGATGGCGGCATTTCAGGTTATCGCGGCGTCTCATATTTTCGCACCTCCATTATCGTAGACAATAAAGGTTATTCAGGTGTTTGTTGTCTGGCTCTCTGCATTGAAGGGCACGGAAGAGTGGATCTTTCTCTTTTACTCTCTCTCTTTCTCTCAGTTCTCTGACACTACTCCGTCCCCAGATTGAACTTCAGGGAAAGAAGTGACATCGGAGAATTATTAGTGAGGGAGGAATATATTCTCAAGTCGCCTGACAATAGCGGATAAAGTTGAGAATACCTAAGACAAATTTCCAAATTTGAGCCAAAGTACAAAATAGTGGAGCTAGGGGGAGAGGCTTATATCATACACATTCATAAGGTTTTACAACGCTACAGCATGGTTGCTGAAGGATATTTCTTTCTCTATGATACCATTAAATAGGGCTCACGAGCCCGAGAGTGTTATTCTACGATTATATAAAACAAAAAACAAAAATTAAGGAAATTAAAGAAATTGATTTTACACATATAAGCAAACGAAAAAATATACATATACATAAAGAATACAGGTTTTCTTATTATATGGTTAAAAATGCAAATTTATTTTAGGAACAAAATTAATACATGAATATAAAAAAATGAAATGGCTCAGAATTAGTTTGGAGAAGGATTTAACGGGTTCCTACTTAAACTATCAGCTATACAGCTATCGGTGCCTTTTAAGTACAAAATGCAGAATTGGAAATCCTGGAGAAACAAGCTCCAACGCATCTGCTATCGAAAATCTATGCACATTAGATAAGAACCATCGGCCTTCTTCACCATGACGACCTGAGAACAGTAGCTCGACTCCGAAGGTTCGATGATTTGCAACCTTGAAGTTTATCCCGGAGTTGTATAGGCTTGTGGTAGGGTTTTTAACGGATGGGTTCCAGGGTGGTTAGTTGTATATTGTGCTCAAAGTGTTTAGCACAACCGGAGATCTCGCTGATGACGTCATCAAAACGACTCAGGAGCGCTTGCAGATGATGCTTTTGAAGAGATAATAGCTGGTCGCATACCTTAATTTCCACAGGCAGGGAATTATTAAAGTCGGGAAAAACATGCAACTGGTATTCCTTGTCTTTCTCGACGCAGGCGATTTGGGTTACGCAAAAGGGGTCCAGGGGATAGCAGATTCTATGGGGGATTCTTCGTCGATTGTAACCATATGGTTGATGATCGCGCACCGGTGGTACCGTTTGAGCAGATTAATATTAATATAAAAGATCTTTCTTCGGGAGGAGGTTTCAATAAGGTAATCGACCAGGCAACGCTTCTCGACTATGAGATAAAGGCACTTCCACTGGCTCAACAATATGTTTTTGTCCGTGGGGAGGAGAAGCAAAAGGTTTTCTTTCGGATAAAATTTCCTTTCTTTGGACTTGCAATCGAAATATGTATTATACTTGAAAAGATTGACGCGATAGTTCTGAGATTCAATCTCAGCGCACTTTTCCACCCTCTTTCTTAAATCCAGTAGATAAGAATAAGAAGTCTGGATATTTTATCCAATTTCTGATTGAAATAAAGTTTCTTAAAATACTCAGGGGGCCTCTGACCTTTCTACCATATAAATGTTCAAACAAGGCGAATCATAATGTACGATGGGGAATTCAGGGTAGGCAAAGAGCACCACTGGATGTAAGCGGTGCTATAGAGTGTGCTGATCTGCACACAACTTCCTGAGAATAGCATTAAGGCTTCCATTTAGCCTTTGGCACATTCCATTACCACCCGGGTGAAAAGGAGTGGTGAACAGGGGATTGATCATCAATAGTTACCAAGGTACTCCATTAATTCGGAGGTCAATTGACGGCCACGATCAAGGCACAATAGTTTTCAACAAAATTTGCATTCAGGAAAGACTGCTACCCAACTACACTAATATATATATATATATATATATATATATATATATATATATATATATAAAATATATATACAATATGTTTTTTTCTCGAAACAAATATATATATTCTGATCAAAACTATGTAAACTCTTTATATATACATTTATTTATTATTATTATTATATCTAAAATCCGTACATACATTATACATTCATATGTATATATTATCTTTGTAAATAAAATGGCAAGGCAATTTGGTGCGCGAAAATGCGAAGACCTTGCTGATGAACAAAAGGAATGCCCTTTGTCCTCTTTCAGGAAAATAAGATTTGCTTTGATGAGATGGAGGCCGACGCATTCATAAACAGATGTAATTTAATTCAATATGTGATTGTACGGCGCTCTTCAAATCATTATGCGTTCACAAAGCGCTTGTCTACCAAATTATAAAAGACTTGGGAGGACATTTGAGTATTCAAGGTACGCTCTTAGGCAAATGGATGGGGGAAGGGGTTAACAGCAGCCAGATTCTGCAAAATACTTGGAACAAATATTGATGATGCATTATCACTCATCCAACCCAAATATAAACCTAGATGGAAGATATTGTTTCATGAAGAGGAGAGCGGAGATCAGCCTTCTCTGCGCACTTTCAAGAAGAAGAGAATGTTGCCGCCACTAAATACCACATAACCCACTAATTCCTGTTGCATAATTATAATTAGCACAATTATGTAAAGTAAGGTTATCAAATATTGTATGCTGGTTTTAAAGGTCTCCATCTACTTAGATCTATGGAAAAAGGAATATAATTAGAGTACTACACATTTATTATTTTATAATTATTATTAATATATTATTCTTATTATAACTATATTGTTATTATTATTATTATCATCATTATTATTCATTTCTCTGTGTCATCTTAAAATGTCTAATTAATGTGTAACTTTCCCACAATTGTGATAAGAAAGCTATGCAGGTTTGAAAGAGAATCTATTTGAAAGATATTTAGGCACAGATCTACCTATAGAAAAGGAGGTTGGAAAAAACACATCTACGGTGGGGTGGGAAGTCACGCATTTCTCTATATGTGCGCTGCATCGTGATTAACCATGCTCCCATGACGATACATAAGTGCAGCTGTGCGTGGGAAGAAAGCCTCTTAGCAGTGTAGAAGAGTTTTTGCGGCATAATGGATAGAGCACTGGATTTCCACTCCTGGATACTCGGGTTTGGTTCGAGGTGAGGACGGACAAAAACAAAGGTTCGTTGCCGTCCAAAATCACCCTCCCCATCATGGCAGGATGTTGCGTTTCCTACATGAGTGGACTGGAGTTTTATCCTTATATCCACGGAATTAATCCCATAACCATTTCTACATATTATAGTATTCCTATACCATTTACACAAACAGAAAATGTTACTCTATCATCTACCAAGCTCAGGGTGGATGGTATTAGTCCAAACTCTCCTGCCGTGGAAAGAATTGATCTCCTCTAGACCGTAAAGAGATTGATATGATTTATCGCTAGCCTAAGGGATACAAGTATTACATGCGCCTTTCTCCCCAAGGAGGACCTGAGCTTGTGTTCCTTATTTGGCACTGATTTTCATTATTATGATTATATTGGTTTTATTATCCTATCAAAGGCAACATCTAGTGAAATGAGCAAGCGATGTGAATAATACATTACTAATATTTGTTAGATAAGTTTAATTCACTGAGTTACATATATACAATAATACATTATATTTCCTCTTTTGTTATTATCGTCGGAAGATCCTTTTGGGATATCTTCCGCGAGAACGAATGGTTGATAAATCCGTACAAACACTAAGTTGTAAAGGAAGTGAAGGTCACCACAAGAAATAGGGATGGATTTTAGTACATTAATGTCACCCAAACAAATAGCGATGGAATTTATTATAATAATCTCAACGAATCAAATAAAGATGGAATTTATTACATTATTTCCACAAAAAATAGTGATGAGATTTATTAAATTAATGTAACCAGAACAAATAAAGATTGAAATAATTAATTTTATGTGACCGCAAAAATTACGCTGGAATTTATTACATTATTTACACCCTAACAAACACTTTGGACTTTACTACATAAAGGTCACTCACACAGAGAATAATTAAATTTATTACATTAATGTCACAGAAACAAATAGCAATGAAAATTAGTACGTTAATGGCATCCAAATAAATAACAATGGAATTAATTACATTAATACCATACAAACAAATAGTGATGGAATATAACACAATATGGCACCAAAACAAATAGCGATGGAATTTATTTTAATAATGCCACGTAATTAAAGAAAGATGGAATATATCACATTAATGCCACAGTAACAAATACAAATAACGTGAGAGCAACAAATATTGATGAAATTTATTACCTTAATGTTGCAAATAATATAGCGATGGAATTTATTACATAAATGTCAACTAAACAAATATAGATGGACTCCATTAAAACAATGTTCCCGAAAAAATAGCAATTGAGTTTATTAAATTACTTCCATCCTAATATAGGCAAATGAATAATAAAATATATTACATTAATGTCAACCATACAATTAGCTAGGAATTTATTACATTAATGAGACACAAATTAATAGGGATTTCATTTATTACATAAATAACACCAAAACAAATACGAATAGAATTCATTACATTAATCTTACCTAAACGAAGAGCGATGGAATTTCTTACGATAATGTTACCCAGACAAATTAAGATGGAATTTATTACATTAGGGTCATCCAAACAAATAAAGTTGAAGTTAACTACATTCAACTCAACTAAACAAATAGCAATTAAATTGATTGCAGAAAGGTCACCATAACAAATAACGATAAAAATTACTTGATTGATAAAACACAAACAAATCGCATGAAATTTATTATAATAAGGCCACCAACTCAAGTAGTGATAGAATTTATTATTTTAATATAACGGAAACAAATAAGGATGTAATTAATTAAATTAAATATAATCAAACAAATAGTAATGCGCTCTATTATATTGATTTTAGCAAAACAGGTAGCGATGAAACTTATTACATTAATTTCATGTTACTGTTTGGTATCTAGTAGAAAAATACCAAATACATAATGAATCGAAGACTCTTGATTCTAGGTATCAATTGCGTCCTCAAAATAAATTGTATTTTAGAGTCCCAATAATCACTTTACTTTTATTTCATAATACATATCCAACGCTTTATTTTGATAACATCATGAGTAATAGTTAGGTATACCCTTGTCAGATATCAGGGAAAGAGAAAGAGAGATGCGCGCTGCTGGGACTGAATGGAGAGATACAATAGAGACCTAGTCAACCATTTTTGTGTGCGCTAATGAAACTGGAAAATCACGAGACGCCGAGGGGGCCTGAAAGCCCGCTATCGCACAAAGCAGCTACGAGTTGGAGAGCTCAAAGGGTCCCATCTAGAGTCGGACAATGTTTCGCCTCGCCGACTTAGGAACCTTCTCGCGATCGTGCTAAAAGAGCGAGACTACTCTCGTCTGCCGATGTGTTGGAACCTGGAACCCTCCCCATCGGACATATGGGGAGAAACCCCATTTGACACAACTATAAAACCTCCGGCGCCAGGGTTGGAAGGCAGTATCCGCCATCTACACGGTCGTCACTATCCTTCACCCGCCTCTGTCAGTACCAGCTATTCGCGTCATGTTGGACTCTGCAGAATTCTCGTAGAACCTCTCAACCTCGGTGCATTCTTGATTACTTCACATGAGTCTATCCCGTACTCATTCTACCTGCTCATCGAACGCAACGCGGCCAGTCTCAATTCGTGTGCTAACTCGAAATCATGATCTAAGTTCATCCAGTAATAGTCATTGTCAAGAGACTATTATTTGAACATTGCGTCAAGGCAAGGATTACTCCCTCGGTCCAAATCTCCGAGGTAAAAGCAACGCGTAACTCTCCTGTGAAAATGCTCTCTCCGCTACACCCTCACTTCCACCCACCCACGTAAGCCTTCATCGTTTGAGGCTTGGCGATTGTTCCCGCCAAGTTTCCCCACTTATGTAAGTCTAATGTGTATATACTTGTTTTAAAACCCTTTTTAACTTTGTAAAATAATATTTATTTGCATATTACTAAAGTTATTTTTGTACCCGTTTTTTTATTGTCTTGGATCCTCCAAGATAGTCAACTATTTGGCCAACCTACATTTAATTAATTCGCCTTCTGCTTGTATTATAAATCTCCCGCGCACATAGCCGTCCTCCTCCCTCGTCTGAGAGAGGCAGAAAAGGTTAACATGCAACTATTCTTACGACATATATTAATATCTATTATATATTAAACAAATATCAGTTTTATTGGGGTTAATCTTGGTCAATCAATTGATTAATTTTTAGTTGCTGGCTAATCTTGGTTACGGTTGTGGAGTTTAAAAGGTGAGAAATTAACATCACATACCTACGTGCGAAATGTATTTGTTCCCGTTCGCATTTTTTAGTGTTTCAATTGATTGTTGAGTGACTGTGTTTAACAATTATATTTATTCCTCAACGGAATTAAATAGTTGTCCTTCAAGGCCTCATCTCGTGCCGTAATTTGAAGGTATAGTAAAATACTATTATTCTTGGTATTGCTGTGCTAAGAGTGATGTAACTTTTGTCTCAATCACAGTAAAATTTCGATTGTGCGTGAATTTAATTCTTGTCATTGTGCTCATCTCGTGAAACTAGCATCATGTGCTTGTTTGAAATATTCAAGGCACAATGGGAATCACTGGGACTTAGTGGCAAAGATCTGATAGCCGACATCCAGGAAGAAGAAAGAATAGAAAGAGCCAAAAGAAGAGAAGAAGAAAAAAGGAACGAAAAGATAGAAGAGAACTAAAGGAACGAGAAGAAAGAAGAGAATAAAAACAACGAAGTGAAAGAGAGAGAGACGCTCTCCATAAACTCCTCAACTTCTAGACTAGACGCACCGAATCCTCGGACCAAAAAATTCACCGCCTTTAAAGAAGGCGAAGACTTCGGGTCTTCTCTCGCCCACTTCGAAAAAATCTTCGAGGTGAACCAGTGGGACATAGACACGGACGACGTAACATAATTATTGCTCCGGTTGAGCTATAAACTCAGGGATATTTTTATCTTCCTCGGATCAGAGGCAACAATTGATTACTTATCGTTAAAAGCCGAGTTGCTCGCTGCTTACAAATGACCCCGATTTCTATCGAGCTAAATTTAGGCACTGTCGTATTAAACCAAAGCTGACCTTTCGATAGTTCGGGTAATCCCTACATGATCATTCTAATTTTTTAATTGACGCGTCCACGGTGTATCATGAATATGACGCCTTGGTTTCTTTTGTCCTCAATTCGGAAATCAGATCCTTCTTGAAGTACCGGATGTGCCGTATGTTAAGGAATGCATCGAGAAGACAGACGTCTAAACGGCTAACCACAACTGCTATCCGAAGGAAGTGAAGAAATCAGAATCACCATCTCATGAACCAAAACTACCATGAACTAATTTGTTCCTAATAATGGGAATAGGTTAGCCCTTTTCTTTCAATCCTCTTGCTTTGTCGTTCCTAATGAGGACCATCGTGCACTATTCCTGTGGAGTTCCGGCTCACGTTAGTAGCAATTGCCCTCAAAACTCGTTGATTACGAGCACCCCTCCTTCTTACCAGGTACACTAGGTCAGTGCCACTTCTACTCTCCCACTGTCGCAAAATGAATCCCCATATTCTTCAAACCCAAAGCATACTGCTAGCCACAAGGTAAACTTTTTGTTCGATAAAAGTACCCCTGGGGCCCTGCAATTTGAAACTGGAGAGGTGAATGGGTTCCGGATCTCCACCCTCGTCCGTGATACAGGGTGCATGTGCCTTGTTGTATCAGATGAACTACTCCCTCCTGTGGCTCTAGACAACGATATGTTGGCCGTAGTGCATGATTACTTGGGGAACGCCAATAAATTCCCTATTGTTTCCTGCTAAATCGAGTGCGAGTATTCTACTGGTTGGGCTGAAGTCGTTGCAACCCCCATAAAGATTTCCTCTCTCCTAATTGGACAATTACCCCCCCGTTTGATCCTCCTCCGTGGCTCAACCTGTTACTGCCTGTTCCCGTGCGAAGAAGAAACTGAAAGCCCCTATACCTTTGCAACCCAAGTGTAACTCCAAATCCAGAGTACAATGACCCATAACTTTGCCAAAAGCAATATGGAATGCGAATCTCTTCGTCTCTTGGGCTACAAAATTCAGAAAATATCACGCTAAAGCTTAGAGGGTATAAGGTGATTTCCTTCCTCATTAAAGACGACCTCCTATATTGAGTGTGCACCGAAGAAAACGAAACTGACTCTTGCACACTATGAGTATCACGTCTCTCCAATCTTGCAAACGGCTCACTTAGTCACACGAAGAACGCTCAGATGATTTTTAAATATTTTTATTAGCCTTGCGAGACCGAAGAAATTCTGTAATAGTGTCGTTCGTGCGACATTTGCCAAAAGACGTGAATAAGAGGACGAGTCAGACCTGCGCCTTTGCAGAAGGGACCATTAATCTCTGAACCCTTCTCCGGAGCAGCTATCGAGCAAATTGAACCGATCCATCGATCCGTCGAGTGAAGGTTATAGTTACGTTTTAACGCTGGTCCACTTTGCCAGCCGATTCTCTGAGGCTGTGCCCCTCAAGAAAATCGTCCTATCTTTTCCCGTTTGAGCTTGCCCCAAAAATCCTCTCGGACCGTGCTCGTCAATTCACCTCCTTTCTAATCGAGTACGTTGCTAAATTATTCCTAATCAAGCCCCTGTTTACCACCCATTTTCACCCGAGTATGAATTGAATGTGCGAGAGGCTAAATGGAACCTACACCTTTCTGAGAAGACCAAGTTTATCTCCAAGTTGGATTAATGCAAGGCCTTTTATCAGATTCCTTGAGGGAGAAAGTAAAGAATTTCCGACGGCTCCCTTTTGGTCTGGTGACGACTTATACGAATTATAACCAGATGATGATGATAATTTTATAAAGCTTGCCCAAAGTCACCTTCTATTTTGATAATGTTTATGTGGCCACCCAAGATTGGGATCAACACTTGACCACCCTTTAAGCCCTTCTGTATCGACTCCTGGAACACAATTTGACAATTGGCCCTGGCAAGTGCCACTTCGCTTTTGGCACCATCGATTACCTCCGCTTCCATATAGGTAATAATTGCTTAGCTTCCCATCAAGAAAAGATCCGAGACATCGTGAGCATGCCTATGACAACTAATAAAAAGCAGCTGCGATCCTTCATAGGCTCTGCATCGTTCTATCATTGCGTCATACCCATTTTGCGACTCTCTCTGCTCCCCTCTGCAAACTATTAAAGAATTAGGCACCCGACCGCTTCAAAGAAACGCCACTTTCGTCTAACAGCTTTATCCAACTCAAGAAGTTAGCATCCGTTCCTATCCTCCACCTCCCTAACTCGGACGAACTGTTTGGCATTCGCACCGACGCCAGTAATAACGTTATAGGATGTGTCGTTTTTCAGTAGGAGAATAAAGGCGAAACTTCCTTATCGCTTACGCAAGCAGAAATATTCTCGCTCATGAGATAAATTATGTGGTAACTGAGAGAGAAGCCGTCACTATCATTTGCGAAATCTGTAAATTTAGAATTCATTACTTAGGCAAGGAATTTGTAGTGGAAACGGAGCACAAACGTAACTTCAAGAATAATAATGGTCGGTTGATGCATTGGAGCTTGTTCCTCCAGGAATTTCACTTCCGCATTTTGTATTTTAAAGGCACCGATAACTGTATGGCTGATAGTTTAAGTAGAAACTCGCCGGTTCTTTTTCCAAACTAATTCCGATCCATTTCGTACTTTTTTTATCCATATAATATTTTTTTAAAGAAAATAAGTTTGTATATTCCACCATATAATGCAATGAATTCCTTTTATATCTTTTTTTTTTAGTTTTGTATAATAGTAGGATAAACTCACGCTCTGGCCAGAGAGCACCACTTAATGGTATCATAGAATAAAATATCCTTCGGCAAACATGCCGTAGCATTATATAACATTGTGTATAGGTATGGTAGAACTACCCCCACTAGCTCCACAATTTTGTACTTTGGCTCCATTTTGAAATTTGTCCCAGGTATTCTCAACTTTATCCGCTATTGTCATGCGACTTTGAGTTATATCCAACCCTCATTGATCATCTCCGATGTCACTTCTTCTCCTGAAGTTCCATCTAGAGATGAAGGAGTGTCAACGATTAGAGAGAGAAAGAGAGAAAGATGAGCGCTGCCACGCCTTCAATCGAAATACAGACAACATACACCTACTCAGAGTTTCGTATGCGTTAATGGAAGGGCGAAATTAATAGATGCCGTTATGGCCTAAAAGACTGCCATCGCATAAAGCCGCGACAAGTTTGACAGCCAAAAGGTCTCATCTGGAGTCGGAAAAAGTTTCGCCTCTCCGACTTAAGAACCTTCTCATGATCTTGCTAAAAGGGCGAGACTGCTCTCACTTGCTAATACGTCAGACCCAGGAACTCCTCCCTTCGGACATAGCGGGAAGGAACCCTATTTGGCCGAATTAGAAATCCTCCAGCGCCCGATTTGGAAGGCAGTATCCACCGTCTACCCGCTCCGTCAGTGCCTTTGCACTCTGCATAATTCTCGCAGAATCCATCAAGTTCGGGGTATTCTCGATTAATTTGTGTGAGTCTATCCCGTATTCATTCTATCCGTTCATTGAACACAATGCACCTAGTCTCGATTCGTGTGCTTACTCGAAATCAAGAACTAAGTAAATTTCGTAATAGTTATTGTCAAGAGACAATTATTTAAACTTTTCCCTAGGCAAGAATTACTCCCTCAGACCAAATCTCCGAGGTACCAGCAACGTGCAACTTTAATGTACAAGTGTTCTTTCTCCTCCCCTGCAGTGTGACACTCCATCCTCGGTTTTGTATACGCTCAAGTTCATTCGAGCAACTCTCGGTCATTATTGTTCGTTTCTTTGTACGGTGACCTTCCCCGCCAAATCTCCCCCCATTTTAGCCATTGAGACTCGTATATGTCTAATGTGTGTATAGCTTGGTTTAAAACCCCTTCAAACCTTGTTAGAGAATATTAATTTGAATATTAGTAAAGTTATTTTTGTACCCTTTTTTCTTTTTTCCCGGAACATCCAAGATAGTTGACTATTTGGCAAACCTACATTTAGTTAATTCGCACTCTGCTAGTATTATGAATCTGCCAGGCACATTAGCGTCATCCTCCTCGGCTAAGAAACGCACAAAGGGTTAACTTGACCCTATTCTACGACAATCCCCAATAATTACGCTTAAAATAACATACAAATCTAGTACAATTTCTTACGAATGACTTTTCAGGGGAGATTATATTTTCCTGCAAGACAATTAAACCACAATTTACAATTAAAGTTTGAATGAGTCACAATTTTTATAAACAGAATTCCAAGTAAAGTTAAAAATTTGAGACTTTAATCACTATTAAATATGAAAATAAAAAAAAATCTTCGAAGAGCTCCATTTTTATTTACTGGACGTCAGTAGTATTGAAGTTTTCAGTTTGAGTGCACATAGATGTATACAATCATATGCACATTCAATCACGTACACATGTAGATGCTATTTCAGCCCGAGTCTCAACCCCTCCCTTACTGGTTTGTTCTAAGATGCGTCACCTCCACCAAACCCCAAGTTCAGTGATATTTCTCTAAGGAATGAGAGTCTGCACGCACATAAACGATCATAAACACACACATTGGTTAGGTTCCAATTCCCCCCCCCCCCTCTTCGTCCTCTTCGTCCCCCTCACCCTCCTCCCGAGCTCCTGAGTTCAGTGACCTTTTTTCGAGGTATTACTGGTGGAGATTCTTTGAGGTACCCCGAAGGAAGCATTCTATGCACACACAAACAGAATCATACACACACACATACACACATGGACACAGAGTTATTTATTTTGAAGCCATAGTTGAAAATAATTGAAGAGGTTAAATGAGGCAAAGAGATATTTATCTTTGTTTAAACATTTTAGTGACGCTTTTTTCGAGCGATGATTACTAGCTCTGCGACCCATTCGACATTTTTAGATATCGGATGATTTAAACAAAAGATTACTAATTTCTAGACCAAATATAGCTTATCTGGCATATAAGCGAGGAGACAAAGATGGCTTTTTGTTTGTCGCCGTCGTCAAAAAGCTCCAAACCACGCACTCCCCCTTACACCACTACAACAATCATTTATTTCTAATGCACCCTCCTCCCTTCGTTATTTATTTGTCAGTAAATATGTCCCAACCGTGTACCCACTCTATCCCTCCACCCACGCCCATTCCAAAGAGATATAAAAATCTATTCTAATCCTTGCTCATTATTATTATAATTCATAGCTTGCTAGGAACAAGACTTTTTTTCCTATTTATTCATATTACCCCAAATTAAAGTTTTTAACTGAGTGTAAGAATATGGAGCCATTAAGAGAAGATGAATGTAATTTATGTGGTGAGATATGCGACTTTCTTAAACATTTTACCATTTGTCAGTTGACATCTTTGTTCACAGAGTAAGTCCTTTTCTTTGTGTAACTTGTTTAAAAAGTAAAGATTGTAATAATGATATATTTTTCATTTAAATTCAAATATGCATACATTTTTCTAAAGCTTAATAAATCGAAAAATATCATTTAAATTATATTAACCAGCTTACATAATGACATATAATATATATAATTTTGTAGAGCAGCTCCACTATTGAATATTTTTCAACTAACAATTAATATTTATTGAGTGTGCAATATCAAGTTTCTTTACATTCTACTACAACTATTCCTTAATATGATTTGTTCGTTTCTTTGATTATTATTAGAATCAAATTGTTCAATAAAAGCTCGATATAATGTACTGATTGTCATCTGCTGAATTAAATATACAAAAAACAAGCCGCATGAGTCTGAAAAGTAATTCTGAACTCTGAATGGATGGACGATAATAATTTTATTAATTTTTACTAAATTCTTACGAATATAAACATCGTTCTAGAACCCTAGACATAGGCTGTCAAAGTAATATAAAGAAAATTGGTCAAAAAACAAAGCTATCCAATGGAATCCAGGTCGATGGCTGCTCTCCAAATCAAATGATATATGCTGGTGGCAGTATTATAGGTTTACATAGCTGAGTTTTCTTTAGTAGGGGAGCCATGAAAAACTCTTTCTAGTTTTATTTTGATGCAATATTTTTTCTATTTTTATTGCATTCATTTTATTAAGAATGAATTTGTACGTTAAATAGACTTATCACTCTCAATAATAGACTGAATCTCTGCATATATAACAATGAACACCGGGTCAATTAATGGAGATCTGTACTGTAACTGTATTGAAAATCTGCCCTGTTGTATAAGATTGAAACATTCTCCAAGCCTTCTAATATTCTTGTCCTGATTTAGCTTAATACAATAAATATTTTTACTTTTTAGAAATTGTTCATATGTAAGTCCAATACTCTGCTCACCTCAAATTCCCCCTATTCCGTTATATAACGATTAAAAAGCCTTTTAAGCATCTGGATCTGCATCATCTTTGTAGTCTAATTCAAATGGTCTTTCAACTTAATTCCCGTTTATATAGATAGTAAGGCGATTTACACTATAAGTTTTAAATTCAAAAGGGGATGCATCATAGCAAACAAAAAATGCCGGTTGGTCAATCATTTCAATTTTGATCCTCGTAGGTATCCTCTTCATGAAGATATCCACACTCCATTGATATACCATTCATAATGTAAAATTTCTCATGCGAACTTGTGTTATAGGGTACTTAGCGTTTGATATAAGCAACCTATTTCCCTTCTCCAAATAAGTTGATGCTGAAAGGCGGATTTCCTTAGATAAGGTTAACTCTCTAATAATTCTACTTTAGCTTCTGACCCGATCTACTTTCTAATAAGTGTAAATGAATGTGGTGTTCTGGATAACTATATCTTTAGTGAATCTCCATTTATCAACAGCTTATGTGGCGAGAAGTAATCGGCGTCTAGTCTTCAATATACAGCAATTAGTTTTTTTTTAATTCTGTTTTATTTCTTTTCTATACGTTTTTTACTAGAATAATATTCCGCAGTGGAAAAAAAACTAGATTTTTCTTCATTAGTATAGTTCAACAAGGTCTCTAAATATGCACGATAGGGGTAATTATTTCCAATGAAATTCATAGATGTTTGATTTAAATATATATCAACATTGCTGAACAAAGTGTGAAGAATATTATTTTCTGAAAAAGTATTCTCCCCCATCTTAAGTTCGCTTCCATCTGCTTTCACAATTCTTGCTTTAATATAAATATAAACCTCACTAGGTTCTATATTACACGTGTAAAAATGAATGCTCTTCATCCAGCAAGTTATCTCTCTTCTAAGACAGAATTCAATTTGTTTACCGTTCCACCGACCCAAACTTCCATCGTTGTGAGCAATTATACATTATAATAATACTGTCCGCTACCAGATATATAATATTCAACTGGGGTACGATCTGATATGATATTACAAAATGGAAAGTAAGACTGATAATTGTTCTTAACGATAGAAGTTTGGGGTGGTGGAACGGTAAACAAATGCCCCCCACTCCCACCCCAACTCTTTCCCTGTGACAGTTTTGAATTTTCAGTTATTTTCTCGTACCCACATATCAGTAGAGTTACCACTTAAACTTTGACAATGCATTAATTGGTCAGCCTAGTTTACATCTTCGAAATTATTTGTCGCTAAACTTCTCTGTGTGTCACACGTTCTAAGATGATCCTTCATCCACACCGTGTCACAGCCAGACTTCGTAAATATTTTGCAACCGAGGATGTCTGTTAATCAGATTATAAATTTAGCCCAGACTATTCATCTACGGTTGATTTCTTCGATCATCTTCGTTGACTTATTCATGAAGACCGATTTGTTTAGATTAAATTTATGTATAGTAGGTCAGTAAAATCACCTTTCAACTACAATAACGGAAAATAAGTACTTGGATATCTCCAGTTTATTGATTTAGATGATTTTATCATTGGTCAAAATTTTTAAAACGAGCTTATGGATCAGTTTTTGTTGGTAGGTCTATCCGATCGTCACAGTGCATGGGTGGGTAAGTTTTTCTGCATTTTACATTCTAACATGATAAATGATGGTAAGAAACAAGTGAAAATCGAAATATTTGACACTAAAACCATGTTATTTCGCTTTCTTTCACGGTATTCCCATCAGCTAAATGATATGATCAAAAACAAATTGAAAAGTTAAGGAAGAAAGAATTCTCTTTCTCAGAAGATCAAGAAAATGTGATGAGTTGAATTGTAGACAAATTAAAACATTGTTGTATAACGCAATTATTTCATCTTTATTTTATTTACATTACTCAGAGAATATTATTAATGATTAAAATTTCTTTAACAGAAAGAGGTTGATAAATACTGACAGGGAGTCAATGTATATTAACATTTTAAATGACATGTAATTTTGCTTTAAAACCGAAAGGTCTGGATCGATAACTCCATGGAAATTCAACACGCTTACAAAATATTTTCCTCAAAACCTTTTCCCGTCTCACCTCTTTCACTCCACCGTGTTTCTTGGCTCTGAAACCCATAAGTGCTATAGGGGTATGACTATCAACATTCACTCCATCATCATTGGTTCTAACTAGGTTAATCATTTAGCACGAAATATATCCTTCACACCACTTGCTGTTTGGATACGTACAGAATAGGATTTGGGCCAATTAGAACAGAATGAACCTCCATATCATCGGAACCGTATACACCTTTGATCTAATCAGGGAGATCAACTAAAGATTTTCCAAGTCGAGGTTGTGGGTCATCTTTCCTTGCAATGAAGATAGCATTGTTCTTTTCATAGTACAAAAACCGTTCACAGAACCAGTCTAAGAGGCCATATGCATTGCCAACTACATCCAACAAGTTAACAATGTAATCGTCGTTTATGATCAGGTCGATTACATAAATGGTCCGAAACACAGATGAACGTTTTCATACCGCTAATCATCTGAGCGAACTTTCCCCAGGGACTGTAAAAGAAGAAATTAAGATCAAGATTAATGGGCTGTTTTCTGCATTATTATTTTTTTTATTATGATTAAAAGAAAATCGCAAGGAAAATAACCCTTTTACCTTTTTGGGATTTCCCTTGTTTTTGGCTGTTTTTTCAACGATGAAGGCATGAATAGGAGTGTATCCTTAAAAAGTATGTCCTGAATGAGCTCTAATTTAAAGAGTTTTTGTCCCCGCTTCATTGGATTCGAAGTAAAGAGTTTAGGATTAAAATTTGGAAGCAGCTTTTCATAAATGAATTGGCCATCGAATTTGGCATTGTTATGTGCCATCACATATGTTTTCACATTTTCTCTCAATCTTCTAATTCGTATTAACTCTTCTATAAATGGTTTACAAGGGGAGTTTTTACCATCTCTCAAAAATCCATTCGTGGACCAGAGTTCTTACATATTATATGTTTCATTCTCATTTTCCAAACAGAGTTAACATATTATCTGCATAACCATTATATCAGAAAAAAGTATGAATGATTCCACTTTATTATTGGTTTCAATGTCATAATACACGGCATTCCATTTCTTTACCATCGACTTCTTCGACTTCTTTATCCAGCACGTATGCTTTGTTCCCTCCCCTTTATAGTACATATAAAATTTAGAATAAAACAAATTCTTACGATCGTGTTGTCTCATATCCATTTGAACTCTGTATGGTTATCTGATTACATCTAAAACACGTAAATGTCTTCACAAAAGTATGAAGCTGTTTGTGCGCGTCAAAAGACGATTGTTTTAGAATTATCAATTGCACTCATTACATAAAATCACTCTCGTGTCGTCTCATATCCATTTGCACTCTGCATAATTAGCTGATTACATCTACAACACCTAAATATTTTCCCAATAGTATGAAGCTTCTTGTGCGTGTCTAAACACGATTGTTTGTAGAATAATCAATTGCACTCATTACATAAAATCCCTAGATTTCTTTCTCCATCACAATGCCTAAGACACTGACTGCACAGCCCTTTACAATCTATTATATGGTACAATACGTTGTCATCGAACGTATAGAAATAGAAAAACATACCATGATTTAAATGAAGTATCTTTTTTTAATATATTTATCAGTAATGTTTCGAATTGGATAGTAGGTTTCACCTTCAAGACCAATGAAGAGGAGTGGGGCTGATTTTTTAGGATATGTTGGTCAATGGAGTAATTTGAATTTACCTTCATCCTCTCTAGCTGTAAATACAAGGATCCTGCATCTCTGCCTGCGTTGTATCAAGAAGAACTGATCTACAGTAAGATTCTCTTCGTAAACAAGATTGCATCTTCTTGCCATCTCCTGAGATTATTTTATTATTTTCTTAAGCCAGAAGTTTTTTGCAAGAACTTTTTCCTTCCTTTTTTTCGCAAGGATTGGAGAAACAAATGCGCAGCCTGTAGAATTTATATGTCTTCTATATATTTTATTTCGATCAAATCGAACATTAGATGGTAATATAGCATGGCCTGGAGGAATCCTATAGATACGAACTAGGAGTTTAAAGTTCCGAACTCAATTTTATCCGCAGACTGGAATGCTGTCTCGAATCGTATAGATCGTATCTCAGTTTGCATCTGCAATTTTAAAACATACCTATATTATTCTCTTTTCTAACACCTATCCCATCTAACCTTCTAAGATGAGAAAAATTATTGTTTATCCTGGAAAATAGAGAGAAGTAACATCAAACTTAATCCCACTACAAGAAAAACTTTTATCTTTGGAGATAGAGTTGGCTACTTTACTAAATAATTTACACATCCCACCAGAAAGACGTGTTATCCTTTACCTGAACACGTTGGAACACTATTTGAAACAGGAGGATAAGGTTCTGAACACATCTATCGTTAAAGTTAATGAGATATCAAGGATCGAATAGACAATTATACAGTTAAAACATTGGAAACACTGGAGCCTAGTGTTTGTGAAAGAGGTAGATTAATTTATCAGACGCTAAAAGATACACAGGGATTCAGTTGGGGTAAGGATGGGGTGATTACCATCGATGGAAAAATGACTTACTTCAACAATCCAATATTATCGACCTACTCAATGATTTAGCAAGAACGTGAAAAAGTTCACTATTCACCTTCTGGGAAGAAGTAAAAGTAAAATTAATATCTTTTAATTTCCGTAAATCTATCATAGAAAACTCGCAATGTTGGAAATCGGAAAGAATTAGAAAATATTACTCACATATCAGCTTCACATATCACAAGCTCAGTGCTTCACCTAAACGCACGCCGTACTACTCTTTATCATCAACAGCAAAAACTAAGGAACTGGCTGAATAATTATTAATGAATTATGAATTATTATCAAAGAAACCTGATCCTATTGGAGTTTGTGTCAGTGGCTGTCCAGATTCCCTCGAACACTCACGCGTAAGAATCTATGCCTCGATTCCAGGTGAAGCAAATTATACAACAAGAATATAAAATTAATATATTCTGCCTTATGAAGATTACTAGAAAAAAATTCCAGTTATCTTAAGAGTGGTCTTTGAAAATACTCGTATCTACAGAAGAACTCGTTATAACGATAAACTATTTCTTAGTGAGGGTTAGTTTTGGCTTGTATTTGGGGCAATACACAGGCTAAAACAGGAAAATTTTAGCCTGGTCGACTGGTGAAGGACTACGGTGTAAAACAGCAAGAGTCAGTAGTGGGTGCAAATACAAACAGTCTATTTCCAAGTACACATTTAGTTATTTACTTTTCTAAAACTCGAAGATGAGTTTGTTCAAAGTCTTTGTCAGATGAAGTGTTTACAGAATGCGGTTGATGCTTGTGATCTCGCATTTATGATGGATTCAAGAAATGTCAAAAACTTCATCCTACCATCAGAGAAGCTGAGTTCCAATGTTTTCTCAACAATAGTGGGAACACTATCGAACTTGTGAAATAATTTCTCCTTAGGGATCTTTACAACTACGTCACCATTACGTGTAAAGAAAATTTAATAGAATATCTATCTTTCAATCAGTCTCACGATGGAAGTCTAGAAGATGGAGTATCACCAGTCTGCGTCATCATAACTTGCAATTATTTTTCGAACATAAATTCCTTAACAAATATTTTTATTAAAATTTTAGATCATATAAAAAAATTATGATGTTAATTTTCAAAAATTAAAAATACATATTAATAATTTCTATCCGTTGCATATCGAATACGGTTTTCCTGACGGGATTAACCCAGCTCCTTTGATTCAGAGAATCAGTAAATGTGTACAAAGTATGTAATAAGGTTGCGGACATCCATGAAATTCTGATTAAAATTTTCTATTTTAACCTAGATGTTAGATAAAATTGGATTTCTAAGTTAAGCTGCCTTTTATTGGATAGTTATATAAGAGTGTAAATAAATTCGTTATTCAGTTAAAAATGAACTGCCGATTGTTACGCTTATATACATCCCCTAGTCTGCCATCATCTTTTGATGGGTTAAATCGGCTATTCCAATCTGTAAAAAAGATCTCTAAATGATCGGATGTGGAAAGCATTCTGTCAGGTTTTAATAGCTATACAAAACAGAATCTCATGCATAAGGATCAAACGAGATTTTTCAGCTAGATCTAACTCTTATGTCAAGGTTTGAAAGTTTTAATTATGGTCTACGTTACATATACTTTGTAATTGACGTATATTCTTGATATTTCATGTTTATTCCTTTAAAAGAGAATACGGATTAGGTAGTTTCAAATGCTATAGGAAATCTCCTGGAAGAAACTAGATGGATGCCCTATTATTTTCGGATTCGACATCCTCTTTAGCACTTTTGTTAAACGGTTCCTTATTATTTTGTTTTCTGGGTCTTCTACCCGCAAGCTTCCTTATAATGTATCATTTTCTGTTCATTTACATGATACCAGCGGGGACTTGGGTACCCTCTGAATCTAACCCGGCGGATCTTCCGAGTCGTCCTAATCTTAGGGGCAAAAATATTAATGCCGTCACTAATAGCTGTTCCGACGTCACCAATATCTATGACGTCGCCTTCAGCTTCACTATATAACGGACGTGCGGATCCTCTGCCGGGCCCCGATTTCTCGCCGTGCTCTTGTAAACATTTAACTTAGTAATTGTATACATGAACTTTAATATTAACTTGTGTTGTGAGTAAATAGCTCATGTCCATCATTTGTTTACACAATAAAGATGGAGAAGAGTTTAAAGGAAAGAATATTTACAGGCTTATTAAGTGAATATAATATCGGTATATATCATGTTGACTCACTAAACCAAGTTAATCTAGTCGAGCGTTTACAAAGAACAATAGAGAAAATACTTTTAAGATTATTTACTTTTAATAACTTATGGAAACTAGAGATAGAATGATAAGGAACACACCGTTCAAAGTTTTACACGATGTTGCTGTGGCTGGAGTTAAAAAAGGGGTTTGTATATAAGATTGCTGATTATGTTCGAATCTCACGCGTTTCCAGTAATTTAAAAAAAGGATACGAGATAGGGTGGATTGAGAAAATCTACAAGAAATATAGGATTTCAAATCTACTAGACATGTATTATTTTGGAGATTTTAATGGAGAACATATTGAAGGTAGAGTTTATAATTATGAAGAAGAACTATAGAAAGTAAAGTTTGACTACCTTAAGAAATATGTAGTGGATAAAATAGTTAAAGCAAAAGGGCATGGATAAAACAGATATTATTTAGTAAAATGGGAAGGTACCCAAAATCGTTTAAATCAATCGTCAAGGCATTTAATAATGTGATATTTCCCACCAACCTTGAGCACATGGATAAGTGGAATTATATAAATGTAAGAGATGAGGAAGGTTTTTTATCAGTTGTGAAGATGGAGTCAGAGAATTTTTATGTTACCCTTCCTTCCTCATCTTCCCTGGCTGTTTACCCTCAAAATACCAAGTATGAATATAGAATTGAATATCTATAAATTAATAAGCCTACACATGCATTCAAATTCTATCGGAAAATGACGAAAGTAAATAATGATGTATCGAATAATATGTTGGCAAGAGAAAAGGAAACCAAAATAAAAGGCATTGACTAATGCTTTTGATGAGATATGGATAGTCGCCAGGTATTTTAAAAATGAAAAAGCACTCATAGAGATAATCAATCTTAAAATGAGACAGAAAGTATTATCTCAAGATTTACTGTTTCAATCTGACTAAATGCATCGGAAAATGTCTACTGACTATGTGTTAATGCTCAGTTCACGTCCATTGCTCAATGTGAAGAGGAAAGAAAATCTATTAGTTCATTTTTCAGAAGAATTTTACAGTATTTTGAAAAGATCTCTCAGAGATGATATCCCTAAATTAAATAATTCAATAGCGTTTAGTTTATATTTTCCTTGCATTTACTCTAACCTTGTAGAATATAAGTTAGTAGGCGTGACCAAGTCGAGGCTGCTGAGAATTATTCACCTTCCATTGGATGATGGCTAATTCAGTATAACTTGCGATCAATTTTTATCTATATAAGAAAGGTTGAAGGAGAAAGATTTCCATTCTCTCTTGGTCATTTGATGATAAAACTACACATTAGGAGAAGACATTAAAAATAATTAAAAATGTTGAATGGCCCACGCGTGTTTAAAGGGTTAAGAGCTCAGAGAATAAATGGTTTTGGATAGCTATTTTCCTCCCAATTCCGAAATACGGCGCCCTATCTAAAGAACGGTGCTCGCTATCTAGGAAAGAAGGCCATTTCCGCCGGTTTATATACCGTCCAAAGGTTTTTGCATGGAAAAACCGCAAAACAAGGTTTATCTTTATATTAAAGCAAGAATTGTGAAGGAAGACGAAGTGATCTTAAAGATGTTGAGAATATTTTTCCCGAAAATAATATTATTCACAGTTTTTTCAGCAATGACGGTATTTATTTAAATGAAATATCTGTAGATTCCATTTGTAATAATTAACCATATAGTGGAACTATACTGAAGAAGAAAAGTCTACATGTCTTTCCACTGTAGGATATTACTCTAGTAAAGAACGTATAGAAAAGAAATATAGCAGATCGAAGAAAAAACTAATTGAGGTATATAGAAAACTAGTCGCCGATTTCTGTTCGCGACATACAATGTTGATGAATGGAGTCTCATTGGAGATAAAGTTATTTAGAGCACCACATTCATTAACACTATTTAGATAGCAGACCGGTTTAGCAGCTAAAATAGAATTATTAGAGTTTCCTTTATCTAAAAAAAGTTCGCATTTCAGCATTTACCCATCTAGAGATCGAAAATAGGTTGCTTACATCAAACGCTAAGTACCCTATAACACAAGTTCGTATGATAAATTCTACATTGTGAGTATATAAATGAAGAGTGCGGATAATATCTTCATGGGTAGAATACCTACGACGATCGGAATTGGTATGGTTGACCATTTAGAACTTCCTGGTAGCTATGATTTATTATATTTTGAATTTCAACCATATAATGTGAATTGCGTCACTATCTATATAAACAGGGAATGAAGTTAAAAGACCATTTGAATTAGACTACAAAGATGATGCAGATCCAGATGCTTTAAAGGCTTTTTACTCATTATATAACGGAATAGTGTAAATTTGATGTCTGGTAGTGCATTGGACTTACGTATGAACAATTTAAAAAACATAAAGAAATATTTATCGTGTTAACCTAAATCAGGAGAAGAGTACTAGTTGTCTTTAAGAAAGCTCTAATCCTATCTAACAGGGCAGATTGTCAATAAAGTTACAGTTTAAATCTCCATTAATAGACCCGGTCTTCTTTGTTATATAGGCAGCCTTTCAGTTTCTTATTGATATGGATAAGTCTAGAAACGTACTAGTTTATTCTTAATAAAATGAAAGAAATATAAATAGGGGGTATTGTATCGAAGTTAAACTACAAAACTAGTTTTTCATTGCTGATTTGCCAGAAAAACTTAGCTATGTCAACCTTTAATACTGCCAGTAGCTCATATCATTAATTTAGACAGCAGCCATCGACCTGGATCGCATTAGATAGCTTTGTTTTTTGACAATTATTTTTGTATAACCTTTACAGCCTATGTCTAGAGTTCCAGAATAATGTTTATATTCGTAAAAACTTGGTAAAAATTAATAAAATTATTATCGTCAATCCATTTAGAGTTCAGAGTTACTTTTCAGACTCATTCAGCTTGTTTTTTGTTTATTTCATTCAACAGATGAGAATCAGTAAATCTTATCGATATTTTATTGAACAATTTGATTCTAATAATGATCAAAGAAACGAAGAAGTTGCATTAAGGAATAGTTGTACTAGAATTTAAAGAAAATTGATATTGTACACTCAATTTATATTGCTTGTTAGCTGGAATATATGTAATTGTGTAGGTTATCTACAAAATTGTATATATTATGTCATTATGTAAGCTGGTTAGTATAAATTAAATGTTAATTTGGATGTATTAATCTGTAGAAAAATGTATGCATATTTGAATTTAAACGAAATATACATTATTATAACAACCTTTACTTTTTAAATCAGGTTACAAAAAAAAATGGATTACTCTGTGAACGAAGATGTCAACTGACAAAAGGTGAAATGTTGAAAAAAGTCGCATATCTCTTCACATATATTACAATCATCTTCTCTTAATGGCTTCGTATTCTTACACTTATTTAAAACTTTAATTTTGAGTCAGCTGAACTAAGAGGAATAAAAAAGTCTTGTTCCTAGCAAGCTATGAAATATAATAATAATGAGAAAGGATTGGAATACGTTTTTATATTTCTTAGGAATGAGCGGGGGGGAGGGATAGAGTGCGGACGAGTTGGGAAAGATTTAGTGAAAAACAAATAAAGGAGTGAGGAGGGTCCATTAGAAACAGATGATGGTGGTAGTGGTGTAGTGGGGGAAGGTACGGGGTTTGGAGCTTCTTGGCGTCGGCGACAAACAAAAAGCGATCTTTGTCTCGCCTACATGCCAGATATGTTAAATATGGTCTAGACATTAGTAATCTTTTGTTTAAATCTTCCGATATCTAAAAATGGTGAATGAGTCGCAGACGCTATTTAACATGGCTCGAAAAAAAGGGTCACTAAAATGTTTAAACAAAGATAAATAATTCTTAGCCTCATTTAACCTCTTTAATTATTTTCAAATATGCCTTCAAAACAAATAAGTGTTTGTCCATGTGTGTAATGTGTTTGCATGATCGTGTTTGCGTGTGCAGACACTACTTCCTTCGGGGTACATAATAAAAAACCCAACAATAATACCTAGAAAAAAGGTCGCTGACCTATTACGGAGGGGGATGGGGTGGCAGGGGGGATTGTCGCCAAACCAATGTGTGTGTGTGTATAATTGTTTATGTGCGTGCAGACTCTAATTCCTTAGGGGCACCTCAAAGAAACTTCACCAATAACAGCTGGAAAAAGGTCACTGATCCAGGAGGGAGGGGGGAGAGATTGGCGTCAAAACTTTGTGTGTTGGTGTGTTTATGATTGTTTATGTTTGTGCATTCCTTAGAAAAAAAACACTGACATAGTGGTGGGATGGGGGTGGGAAGTGTCTAGTCAATTTAGCGAGAAACCAGTAAAGGGGCGGGAGACTCGGGTTGAAAGGTTTTGTACGTGTGTACCTGACTCAATGTGCACATTATTGCATGAATCTGTGTGCACTCGAACTGAGACCTGAAATTCTATTAGGGCCGAGCAAATGAAAATGGAGCTCTTCGAAGATAAAATTTTATTTTAATATTTAATAGTATTAAACTTTCAATGCATTCAACTTTACTTGAAATTCTGTGGATAGAAATTGTGAGTCATTCGATATTTATTGGTAAATTGTGGCTTGATGATCTTGCAAGAAAATATAATCTCCCCCCCAAGAGTCATTAGTAAGAAATTGTACTAGATTTGTATATTATTTTAAGCATAATTATTGAGGATTGTCTTAGAATATGGTCAAGTTAACCCTTTAGGCGTTTTCCAGCAGAGGGGAATGGCGCTTATGTGCATAGTGCGAATTAACTAAATGTAGGTTAGCCAAATAGTCAAATGTGCACATTATTGCATGAATCTGTGTGCACTCGAACTGAGACCTGAAATTCTATTAGGGCCGAGCAAATGAAAATGGAGCTCTTCGAAGATAAAATTTTATTTTAATATTTAATAGTATTAAACTTTCAATGCATTCAACTTTACTTGAAATTCTGTGGATAGAAATTGTGAGTCATTCGATATTTATTGGTAAATTGTGGCTTGATGATCTTGCAAGAAAATATAATCTCCCCCCCAAGAGTCATTAGTAAGAAATTGTACTAGATTTGTATATTATTTTAAGCATAATTATTGAGGATTGTCTTAGAATATGGTCAAGTTAACCCTTTAGGCGTTTTCCAGCAGAGGGGAATGGCGCTTATGTGCATAGTGCGAATTAACTAAATGTAGGTTAGCCAAATAGTCAACTATCTTGTTTTTGCCGGGAAAATAGAAAGAAGGGTACAAAAATATTTTACTAATATTTAAATTAATATTCTTTTACAAGGTTAAAAGGGATTCTAACAAGCCATACACACATTAGAAGCACACGATTTTCAGCGGCTAAAAGGGGGGGGAGACATAATTCAACAAGAAGTTTTAATAAAAGTTTTCAATTTCACCAAAATACAGACTTAATTTTGCGACACCCGTTATATATATATATATATATATATATATATATATATATATATATATATATATATATATATATATATATATATATATATATATATATATATATCCATATGGAGCTCGGCCGTGAAGCCTGCATTTAATATTGAGGATAAATCCCAGAGCCACGAGAAACGGATGTAGCATCATTTAATTTTTCACTACGTTTCGAAAACTACAAGTTTTCATCTTCAGGCTAGAATAAGTTTACAAAGTTAATATGTATGAAGAAAACTTGAAAAGGCCAACAAGACATTATTTTACAGGTGACCAATTACAGAATATCAGTAGAAAGTACTACAAGTTAAATTAAATATGACTTGGCAACAGTTAAATTTGCTTTAAGACTGACTAAAAAAATTAGTTCATAAATTTAAAGATTATTGCAGAAATTAATTACAAACTAAGAGAAATTGACCTGGGATTATTTAAAGATAATAAATTTAATCTTTTTTTTTTAATTTTGTAAAGACTGTAAGAGTTAAAAACATTTAATATAAAAACAGAAAATTTGGGTACTTACTAAAGCGGATCCATCCTAGAGAGTGAATGGTAGGTTCTAACAAAGGGGCTAGTATATATAGGTTACAAGGACGGTTGGTTTATTAAAAGGCAAACCAACTAACAAACTGTAGTTAAAATTAGTTAATTAATAATGATATTGCACTTAAATCTTCATTGAGTGTAGGTTTGTAGTGTTTTATATATAGAGATTCGAGGGTTCTTAGGCAATGTTTGTTGTTGTTAAAGGCTAATACTTTAAAATTCTCAATAGAAATGTTAGTTTTACAGCTTATGGTGTGTTCCCTAATAGATGACTTTTCCGTTCTATTTAATATTCTGCTTGTACGCCAATTAATCTCCATATAAGCAGAGAACCTAGCTCCAAGAGACCTAACAGTGCTACCAATGTAAGAGGCTCCATTACAACTGGGACATTTAAATAAATAGACATTATCACTGCGGAACTCTAAAGAGATAAGATCTTTACTGTTAAAGAAACTTCCTATCGATAGTTTATTTATAAAAACTATTTTGGGGTTGATTTGGGGAAAATATCTTTTAAAAATAAATAAGATTTTTCTGTTAAAAGTATCGTTCAAAAAACCCATCTCTGAAATTAGTAAATATATGGGCATTTTAGGAACTTTTATGCAGGGTTGAGGGGGGTCAATGAGATTATCAAATAGCTTTTTTAAAACTCTATCATATAGGTCAGAAGGAAATAAATTATTTATAAAATACTTCCTAAAAAAAATAAATTCATTATGGATTGATTGGTAAGTGGATGATAGCGAGAAACTCCTATGTATTAAAGTTTTTACTGTGGATATTTTATATCTGAAATCACAAAAACTAAAGTAGTTCAAACCTAGTCCTGTGAATGTTTTTTTTCTGTAAATAGTTGTTTTAATTTTTCGTTGGTCATTATCTCGGTTGATTAAAAGGTCAAGAAAGGGCATCTTATCATTTGACTCCACTTCCATGGTGAATTTGATGTTAGGGTGTAAAGTGTTCAAAAAATTAAAGAAAAGTTGGCTATTTGCAGGATTATTAAAAACTGCCAAGGAATCATCAACAAAACGGCGGTAGAAGGAGGGTTTGTAATCTAAATTAGTGGAAAACATTTGATCTTCGAGATGAAAACTTGTAGTTTTCGAAACGTAGTAAAAAATTAAATGATGCTACATCCGTTTCTCGTGGCTCTGCGGATTTATCCTCAATATTATATATATATATATATATATATATAGATATATATATATATATATATATATATATATATATATATATATATATATTTATATATATAAATATATATATATATATATATATATATATATATATATATATATATATATATATATATATATATATATATATATATTGTGATAGAACGGTTTGAGGCCGCTTAATTTTAACAGTTATCACATGTTGTTTAGAAACACGATGATACCCACGTGCATCTTCACCTTGAAGCCGGGCGCGTTATCGCGCCACCTGAGTCAATATTTAACCAAGGAGGTTCATTCCCCCCCGTTTCGCTCCATGCACCGACCTCGACAGATTGAGTTAGGCTTATGGGCAGATAAGGTATTGTTCTCAGGTGAGGCTGTACATTCCCTCAGAGCCCCAACTCAATGTCCCCTACGCCAAGGGAATGGCTCGACTATTTATAGGGAAATTTTACCACTAAGAGCAGATTCGAGATTCAGATTTTCTTCCCGAAACATCACTACGATCCGGTCTCACCTTGTGCACCAAGGGCCCTCTACCTCGAGATCCTCCATCATTGTCCAGAAGAGGACAATATCCCTTGAGTGCCAAGGTTCGAGCCTTCAAGACGCTAAGTCCACAAGGCTTTCCCTGTTGTTCAGAAAGAGAACAACGTTAGAACAGGTATTGTTCTTAGAGCCCGTTGACAAGAGACGGTCCTCTCCTTCCCCCTTGTTGTTCACAAAGAGAATAACATTAGAACAGCCATTGTTCTTTGATCCCGTTGACAAGAAACGGTTCTCACCCTCCCCCCCTGTTGTTCAGAAGGAAAACAACATTAGAACAGCCATTGTTTTTTGAGTCCGTTGACAAGAAACGGTTCTCACGCTCTCGCCCTGTTGTTTAAAAAGAGAAAAACGTTAGAAAAGCTATTGTTCTTATAGCCTGTAGACAAGAGACGGTTCTCCACCCCCCCCCTCCTCCTGTTGTTTAGAAGAGAACAACGTAGAACAGCCATTGTTCTTCAAGCCCGTTCGCCAAGAAACGGTTCTAATTCCCAAGACGCCACGTCAGGACCATTTAATTCCCCCCCCCCCTTCGGCTGGAACTCGCCAGCAGACCGAAAATTCCTTCGCGTCGCCTTCCTCTGCACACAACGTGTAATTACGTAAGCTGAACATTACTTTTGAGTATTTAACCATTTCTTTAAACCTATCCTGTGCTTTAAATGGTTTAGCGAACCATCCCATCCCTTTAATTTTTATTTGTTTCACCTTTTTAATTCTCTTCCAAATCTTAATCCTCGGATTAGCCAGATTTCCCACGACACTTTCCATTCTCTGTTTATGTCAATATTTTCCGTTTTGTGTGTTGTTGCTAGTTTTATTAATAAAACTATTTATTAATTATAGTCATATTATTATCCTTGAGCTAAGTTCCACTTCTTAAGCATATTGAAGATAAATAACATCGGTCGACCAGATAACCACGCACTCTAAATATAATCGAATAGTTTCCTCAACGAATAGTCATATATGGTATATCATCGAGAGTCCATTCTACGACATATATATATATATATATATATATATATATATATATATATATATATATATTTTCTATTTAAATTTGGTTTTAAGTGTGTAAGGTTTAACGCTATATCTTTGCAAACACTGGTCTCAGTCGAGTAAAGCATAGTGTTATTCGTTATAAGAAAAGAGTATAGTAGTTGCCTTTTGTATTAACGATTGCTATCTCCTTTTTTTGGAAACTTAAGAAGCTGGAGTAGCTCAATAAACTGTTATAATATTTTGTTTGTGTTTTTTTGTGTGATTTTAGTCATTGCTTATCTAGATCGAGAAAACAATTACGAATAGGTTGTTGCCCATATTTAGGTAGGCTAATTCTCTATAAGGCATAATTCTTATTGCAAGGAATTTAATTGGTTGACTATTGTGCCCCAAGTGCAAATATGACCCATTTCGAAATCTTCACAGCGCAAGGAGAATCCTTGGGACTTCTTGGTAAAGAATTAATTGAGTACGTTCAAGAGAAGCAAAGAAAGGAAAGAAAAAAGTTAAGAGAAGAAAAAGAAAGAGAAAGAGAAATCCAACGAGAAGAAAGAGAGAGAGAAATCCAACGAGAAGAAAAAGAAAGAGAAAGAAGGAAACGGAAAAGACAAGCTGAGCTTCACCATCAGATTGAAATAGCTCGGGTAGAAGCAAAAATTCAATCGGCCAGCTCACGTTCAGAAGCCCCGCCCAACCTCCCACTTATGCTCCTCAACTTCAGGGATGGAGAGGATTTCCGAGCATTTTTAGCCCACTTTGAAAAGAGCCTCGAAATCAATAACATGGATCTGGAGGCTGAAGGTGGAGTCAGATTACTTCCACTGTTAAATTGTAAATTGCGCGAAATTTTCATATCTTTACCATCTGAATGTATAATTAACTACAGCACCTTAAAAGCTGAGTTATTGGCCGCTTATAATATGACTCCCGATTTCTACCGCCAAGAATTTCGAGGAGGTCGTATTAAACCTGGACAGACGTTCCGTCAATTCGGATATATTCTTCAGAGGAATTTTAAATTCTTGTTAGAATCCTCAAAGGTTGGTCCGAATTACAAGTCCTTAACAGACTTCGTGTTGCAGGATCAATTTTTGGCGTCTCTCCTGACGGAGATTTGCGCGTTCGTCAAGGATCGTCGGTGCCAGACCTTTAAAGAATGTACCGAAGAAGCGGATGTCTATGCCGCAAGCCATAATTTATACCCAAAGGAGAATCGAACTTCTCCCTAACCCCCCAACTAGGAAAGAAGGAAAGATTCGCGCCTCTTCCCAAGAAAGCTGACAAAGTTTCGGGGCCACGTAAAACGCCAAAACTTCTTTCCCCAAAACCAACAACAGGACACCAAATCTCCCGTTAAGATTTCTCCTCCATCACTCTTCCCGAAGCGACCAATCATATGTTTCACCTGTGGTGTAGAAAACCATATGAGCTGGAATTGCCCGCAAAATTCTAGGCTTAAAAGCGGACCAGCCCACCAAGTTCACCAGATTAATGCCACCCCGGCTTCCCCGGTAATGCAGACCGAAGCAGCAACTTCTCCCCCTACGTCAGGCCACCAAGTAAATTTTATTTTTTACAAAAAGTTCCACGGGAACTTTGAAATTTGAGGAGAGCAGCGTGAACGGCTGCTGAGTATCGACTCTCGTCAGGGACACAGGATGCACGTGTTTCATATCGTGTCCGACGAGCTCCTCCCCCGAGTGGACCCTAACCACGAAAAATTTGCGGTGGTACATGACTAGCTTGGGCGGGCGAACCCATTCCCCGTCGTTAGATGTTACCTACAGTGTCAATATTATGATGGCTGGGCTGAAGTCATTGCAGCACCCATAAAATTCTGTTCCGTACTTATAGGACAGAGCCCTCAAGTAAGCTCCGACGCTCTGTGCCAGGCCACCCTTACTCAAGGTCGAGCTCAGAAGGAAGCCCAGGAGTTCGTCCTCCTCAGAACCCCGATACCACCTGAATTCTCGGAGATCCTTAACCAGGACTTTAGGACGGCACAAAAGGAGTGTGAAGCACTAAAACCCTTATGGGATATGGCCCAAAACAAGGACACGGAGATTGTCCGTGGACCTAAAATCATCAGTTACCTGGCGCAAGGTGGCTTTTTTTATCGATCCGCTGAGGACAGTAATAACGCGATTACTACTTTCCTATGCCTTCTACGATCCCATGTCCCTATAGTGCTCAAAGTAGTTCATGACAGCATTTTCTCGGGTCATTTTAGTCATACTAAAACGGGCCAGTGCATTTTTGAATATTTTTTTTTAGCCGGGTGCTGCAACTGAAATCTTAAAGGATTGTCGATCGTGCGATGTGTGTCAGAAGACGTCCGCTAAGAGCGGGTCAAACCTGCTCCCTTACAAAGGGGACCAGTCATTACTGAACCCTAGTCCAGAGTGGCCATCGACCTGGTTGGCCCTATCCACCCCCCTTCGAGCGAAGGGCACAGCTACATTTTTACCATAGTAGACTTTGCTCCCCGTTTTCCCGAGGCTGTCCCCCTTCGCCGAATCGATAGTATTTCTTGCGCCAAGGCCCTCATTTCTATCTTTTCAAGGGTAGGCGTCCACAAGGAAATACTCTCCCACAGAGCCCCACAATTCACCTCTGAGTTGATGGAGTACGTAGGGAAGATGCTCATGGTAAAGCCCCTTTTCACCACCCCCTTCCGGCCACATACAAACGGGATGTGCGAGAAATTAAATGGAAATTTAAAATCTATTATTAAGAAGATCTGTGCCGAGGAGCCCCGCGAATGGCACCGATATCTCCCGGTCGCTCTATTCGCCTATCGGGAAATTCCCCACCGTACATTAGGCTTCGCCCCGTTCGAGCTCCTTTATGGACGTAATGTACGCGGGCCACTCAGTATTTTAAAGGAGTTGTTAATCAAGCCCCAACTGGATCAAGAACTAAAGTCATCCTACGTTTATGTCTTGGACCTACGCCAGAGGCTCGAGAAATGCGCAAACATTGACTATGAAAATGCCGATGTCAATTTGGAAAAATACAAAACCTATTTTGATGTCAGGTCCGAAGATCGTAAATTTAAGCCCGGTAATGAAGTACTCCTGCTGCTTCCCACAGCCAGTAATAAATTACTGAGCCAATGGAAAGGTCCGCACTCGGTCCGCGAGGTACGAGGACGGGTAGATTACCTTATTGGTACTCCCGCAAGCGATAAGCTCTATCACGTCAACTTATTGAAAAAGTACCACCGACGCGCCCATGGAGATACGTTCGTAGCACTGGACGAAACATCGGTGCTTGAAGAGGATTACCCCGCGAAGTCCCTTAATGTAATACAGACAGTGTGCATCCAACCTGATGCCGATTACCTTCTTCCTTCCCTACCAGTCGAGTCTTTCAAACCCTCTGACCTGGATATCGACGCGCAGCTGACACATCAAAAGAGTTAGCTACAAGAACTATTATGTCAGTTCGACGACGTTATTTCAGAGAAGCCTGGATGCGCTACTAGTTTCGAGCATCATATTAAATTAACAACCTTAGAACCCGGCCGTTCAAAACCCTATCCAATGCCGATTCATTTGCGCCAAGCCTTTAACGCCGAAGTTGAAAATTTAATTAGTTTAGACATAATAGAACCGTCCACCTCTAGTTATTGAGCCCCAATCGTCATGGTCAAGAAACCTGATGGCTCTTATCGGATGTGCATCGACTTCCAGAAGTTAAATTCGGTAACTGTGTTTGACGCCGAGCCCATCCCGTTGGTAGACTAAAACGTCCACCTTTTTGAAAACGCCAAGTTCATCTCAGAACTCGATTTGTGCAAGGCGTATTATCAAATTCCCCTCCAGCCCGATGTGAAAGCATATTCCGCCTTTGCAACAGGCAAAGGCCTTATGCAATTGACGCGCCTTCCTTTTGGCCTCGTCACTGCTTGTAGCAACTATAACCGTCTCATGAGAAGGTTGTTAGATGGACTTCCGAATGTATCCTTTTACTTCGATAACGTCTACGTCGCTACTCGTGAATGGAGTCACCATTTAACCACCCTATTAGCTCTTTTTGAGCGACTGCGCGAAAATGGCCTCACCATTGGCCCCAGAAAATGCCATTTTGCCCACGAAACCATAAAATACTCGGGTTTCAAAATAGGACAAAGCCAGTTAGGTCCACAAGAGGACAAGATTAAGGCAATCGCCGACATGCCCCTCCCGAATACTAAGAAGCAATTAAGATCGTTCCTAGGATCAGCTTCTTACTATCGGCGATTTTTCCTGAATTTCGCTGCAATTTCGGCGCCCCTCAGCTCCCTTTTAAAAAAGAATTGCCCCGATCGTCTAAGTTGGAATAATGTCGCTGTTCCCCATTTTAATCAGCTCAAGAGTAAGCTCATTTCTGCCCCCATTTTAAAGTTGCCCAACCCGGAAAAATCCTTCGGGATTAAGACCGACGCGAGCAACGAGGGCATTGGAGGTGTACTCCTTTAATATGAGGATGACGGAACGAGTCATCCAGTTGCATATGCTAGTCGCCAATTATCACCACGCGAAAAGAGAAACGCCACTATAGAGAAGGAAGCTCTATTAATTATCTGGGTTATAGACAAATTCAAAATGTACTTGATAAGAAAAGAATTTCAGATAGGAACTGACCACCGCCCGTTGGCTTATATTCAGAATGTACGCCACTCCAACGGCCGAATTATGCGCTGGAGTTTCCTTGGCAAGAGTATTACTTTAAGATAAATTATATAAAAGGGATCTCCATGTAAGTATATACCGTCTTGTACGACTTAAATTAGATTCTCTTGTTATAGAATTAGTTAATGTATATGTCTGAATTTCGTAACGCTTAATGTCTATTTTTTTTCTCGTATGTATATATATATTTGTACCTATTAAATTCTGTATAAATTATTTTGTCCCATATGTACTAATTTTATATCATTTAATTGCTCCATGCCCATTTTATTGATTAAATTTTTTCAAGGTTAGTTTCCCCTATAATCAAAAGATCAAAATAATCATATGTATTGAGGTAATAGTAGTTAGGTGCATGAAGGTACGGTCAGGACAAAGAAAAACAAGTTTCCCACCTCGGAGCTCTATCGTTGTCCCTTCTCTCTTTTTTTCGAAGTGACAACTTCCCCCGCAATATGAGGGAGGGGCAGAGAACGGTTTGAGGCCGCTTAATTTTAACCGTTATCACATGTTGTTTAGAAACACGATGCTACCCGCGTGCATCTTCGCCTTGAAGCCGGGCGCGTTATCGCGCCACCTGAGTCAATATTTAACCAAGGAGGTTCATTCCCCCCCCCGTTTTGCCCCATGCGCCGGCCTCGCCAGATTGAGTTAGGCTTATGAGCAGATAAGTTATTGTTCTCTGGCACGGCTGTGCATTCCCTCGAAGCCCTTACTCCATTGTCCCCGACACCAAGGGGATGGCTCAACTATTTATAGGGAAACTTTACCACTAAGTGCAGATTCGAAATCCAGATTTTCTTCGCGAGCCATCATTACGATCCGGTCTCACCTTGTGCACCAAGGGCCCTCTACCTCGAGATCCACCATCATTGTCCAGAAGAGGACAATATCCCTTGAGTGCCAAGGTTCTAGCCTTCAAGACGCCAAGTCCACAAGGCTTCCCCTGTTGTTCAGAAAGAGAACAACGTTAGAACAGCCATTGTTCTTTGAGCCCGTTGACAAGAGACGGTTCTCTTCCTCCACCCCTGTTGTTCAGAAAGAAAATAACATTAGAACAGCTATTGTTTTTTGAGCCCGTTGACAAGAAACGGCTTTCACCCTTCCCCCCTGTTGTTCAGAAAGAGAACAACATTAGAACAGCCATTGTTCTTTGAGCCCGTTGACAAGAGACGGTTCTCTCCCCTCCTGTTTTTCAGAAGAGAACCACGTAGAACAGCCATGGTTCTTTAAGCCCGTTCGCTAAGAAACGGTTCTCACTTCCAAGACGCTACGTCAGGACCATTTAATTCCCCCCCCCCTCGTGGCTGGAACATGCCAGCGGACCGAAGATTCCTTCGCGTCGCCTTCCTCTGCAAAACAACTGTAATTAAGTAAGCTGAACATTACCTTTAAGTATTTAACCTTTTTGTTTACCCTATCCTGTGCTTTAAATGGTTTCGCGAACCATCTCATCCCTTTAATTTTTATTTGTTTTACCTTTTTAAATCTCTTCCAAATCTTAATCCTCGGATTAGCTAGATTTGCCACGACCCTTTCCATTCTCTGTTTATGTCAATATTTTCCGTTTTGTGTGTTGTTGATAGTTTTATTAATAAAACTTTATTTTATTAATTATAGCCATATTATTATCCTTGAGCTCAGTTCCACTTCTTAAGCATATTGAAGATAAATAACATCGGTCGACCAGATAACCACGCACTCTAAATATAATTGAATAGTTCCCTCAACGAATAGTCATATATAGTATATCGTCGAGAGTTCATTCTACGACATATATATATATATATATATATATATATATATATATATATATATATATATATATATATATATATATATATTTAAAGGGTCTTTCAATAAGGGTGCTCGAGCTGTGTCAGGCGATAGTGGCCATGTTGTTAGTGCGACATCTGGCAACCTCTCTGTGAACTGTTCAGTAGTACTTCACAAGTTACGATGGAAGGTTATAGCGTTAAACAGCGTGTAAAAATCATCAAATGTTACCATCCAAATCAGTGCTCCGTTCGACAAACGTTCCGCGCAAATTTCCCCCAAAAAATCATCTTCAGCGACGAGGCCCATTTTTGGATCAATGGATTTGTGAACAAGCAAAGTTGTCGGATTTTGAAAGGAAACAATCCACATGAGATACACTAGCACTAATTAAATTCAACAGAGTCACTGTTTGGTACGAAGTTTCGTCTAACGAAATCATCGGTCCGTATTTTTTGCGAACGAAGATAGGATTGCCATAACCGTCAACGGCGAGACCTACAGATCGATGATAAGTAACTTCTTTTGGCCTCAACTGGATTAAATGCCTGAAAAGGATACTGAGCACATGTGGTTTCAATAAGACGGCGCTAGGTGCCCCACTGCGCATGCTACGATTGACATTTTGCACCAGCGCATTCGGGGCAGGGTCATCTCGCGCGGCTGCGACGTTAACTGGCCAACGAGAGAATCCGATTTAATGCCATTAGACTACTTTATTTGGAGCTACCTTAGATCGCAGGTCTATCCGAATAATCCGCAAACAGTTGCTGTCCTCAATTCAACATAAATAACCCCATCTAGCAAATTCAGCCTAGATTTATGTGACAGCGTCATCGAAAATTGTGCCTCCCGAATACGTTGCACCATGCGAAGCCGCGGCGGACCTTTCAATGACGTCATATTCAAAATTTAATGCCCTAAAATGTACTTTCAAATTTCAAATAAATTGAGATTGAGTGGATATATCACACACCTTGTGTTATTTACATTCAAAAATCAAGCGACCATATTGAAAGACCATATATACGTAGGTGAGTCAAAAAGTTCTCAGACAAATGCCAGATTATTGAAATGTTCGATTTTGTACAAGTAAATACAGGGTCAAACACGACTTTCATGTCTTCTGAACAATTCCTACAAAATTCGTCATTCAATTTGTCGAGACTCTTTGTATTAGATGTGCTTCAAAAAGGTTACTTTTTTGAACCCATAAAATGGCAAATTTTGAGATAAGAGCGAACATTAAATTCCTGACTAAACTTGATTGGAAGCCTGTTAAGATTATTGACGCTCTACAACAGGTTTATGGTGACTCTTCGCCATGTAGAGCGGTAGTTTACGACTGGATTAAGCGCTTCAAGGGGGGCAGAGAAGAAGTTGAAGATGATCCACGTGAAGGGAGACCCTCCACCTCCATTAACCCAGAAAATGTCGAGCTTGTGAGGAATCTAGTGGATAAAGATCGCCGTATTACTATTGATGAAGTTGCCAATGCATGTGAAATCTCTCATGGCTCAGCATTTGGAATTCTAACTGAAAATCTTGGCCTGAGCAAGCTTTCAGCACGTTGGGTCCCAAAAGCGTTGCGAGAAGACCAGCTGAATCATAGGGCCAACCTTTCTTTGGCTATTTTGACCAAGATTGAAGCAAACGAGGATAGTTTTTTTGAGCGCCTCGTAACGGGAGATGAAACTTGGGTGTATCAGTTTGATCCTGAAAGTAAAAATCAATCAAAAGAGTGGCACCCAAGGGGGGCAGCAGGGCCTATCAAGTTCAAGACAGAGAGGTCCGTTAAGAAGATAATGGCTACAGTTTTTTGGGATTCGGAGGGAATTATTTTAATAGACTTCTTAGAAGGACAAAAAACTGTTACATCCAGCTATTACGAAGGAGTTTTAAGGAAGCTGAAAACTTCAATAGCCAAAAAACGACGAGGAAAGCTCCACAAGCAAATCTTGTTCCACCATGACAATGCCCCTGCACATTCGTCCAAAGCTGTGAGATCTCAGCTACGGGAATTTCGATGGGAAACTCTTGCTCATCCCCCTTATAGCCCTGATTTAGCACCCTCTGACTTTTTTCTGTTTCCAAATTTAAAGGGACACCTAAAAGGAACCCGGTTTCAATCATTAGATGAAGCAAAAAAGCAGGTCATTACTTGGTGCCAGAGACAACCCCGTGAATTCTACAAAGATGGTCTTTACCGTTGGATTCATAGATTAAGAAAGTGTATAGATGTTAATGGAGCTTATGTAGAAAAATGATTACAGTATTATTACAAATAAAAATTTTATGCCATTTATCTGAGAACTTTTTGACTCCCCCTCGTATATATATATATATATATATATATATATATATGTTCATCCACGAGGAAATTTGTTGCAATTTTTCTTATTCCTGCGTGGCACATGGCTGGTGCAATTTTATTGCCAGGGCCCTGCCTCCACGAATCTAGCTTCAAGAGACCTAACAGTGCTGCCAATGCAAGATCGGCTAGTATAACCCGCACATTTAAATAAACAAACATCTCTGCGGAACTTAAAAAAGATAGGATCTTTAATGCTGAAGAAACTCCCTATTGATAATATGTTTATAAATCCTATTTGGGGAGCAAATTCTTTTTAAAATAAATAAGTTTCCTTTTAAAACTATTATTATAAACCAACCTCTTAAATTACTAAAAAAATGGGCATTTTAGGAATATTAACGGAGATTTGAGGGGAGTCAATAAGTTCATCAATCAGCTTTTTAAAACTATCATACAAGTCAGAAGGAAATAAATATTTTAGAAAATATTTTTTAAGAAAAATCAATTTAATATGAATTGAATTGTAGGTTGAACTGATATATATATATATATATATATATATATATATATATATATATATATATATATATATATATATATATATATATCAATAGCGTGAGAATTCACTTCACCACAGGAAAAAGAAAACATAATAATTTTTCTTTAGAAATAGTTATTTCTTACCTAGAAAAAATCCGAGCTGGTGTGGGTTCGAACTGTGCACATTAAGGCAGCGAGCAACGGCTTTGATCGCAATTAAACTCGGCTACGCAAAAAAAGATTATTCCATTTTCTCTTTCCTGTGGTTAAGTTGTATATATATATATATATATATATATATATATATATATATATATATATATATATATATATATATATATATCTATATATATATATATATATATATATATATATATATATATATATATATATATATATATCTCTATATATATATATATATATATATATATATATATATATAGATATATATATATATATATATATATATATATATATATATATATATATATATATATATATATATATGACTATAAGGTAAGTTAGAGTCAAAATATCGTCATATATTGGATATTCCATGAAGACAGGATCTGATAATAGGATATGAGAATGGCCGATGGCTGGGTGAATCATATTCCATTGTTGAAGGAAGAAATATTTATGAGGATTCAAGAAAGTGCGAACATCCATGACCAATATGTTTCTGGCCAACTTAGTGTCACTGTGCTACGCATCATGTTTCTGTGTTGCATGAGCTTTTTGGACCGTATGACAAGCGCAGTTAAGCTACAACCTAAATCTAAAGATGTCAGCCAAGTTAATTCATCTAAGGCCGCCAGAAGCCACTGATCAACCTTCAGCAGAAACAAAATCGACTGGTCAGGGCACGTCCTCACCCCAAAAAGACCATTTGTCCTAGTGCGTCTATGTCCTATCGCGCAACGAGTCTGCATTTCATATGTTCTCGATCACAACAATGTTAATATCCGTAAGAGACAGGGGACGAGCAGTAAAATTTAGAGTTCATACTGCCACCAGTAAAGTATAGGGCGGCTCTGGAATGGTTTGAGGCTGCATGTCAAGTTCAGTAGTGTTTCATCTTACCCTTTGTGATAGCATTATGATGTTCTGAAATATTGCAGGCTCTTCTCATTCTGAACCCTCTTTAAAAATGCAGGAAAAAGCCCTATGTAACAAGTCTGCGTTCGCCATACAGTGGTTCTGGTGAAAGTAATATCATTGCCATGCACTGGTTCCTCATTTTCTGGATATGAATCAACATCAGATTCTCTGATTAGACCTGCAAGAGGCATTAAGACCTTACCAACCCGCCTCCAATTAACAACTGAAGGCATTCACCACCAAAGCATGTGCAGAATCACACTGCTCAGATATCCCATTCCCACTTATATCAGGCTTCGAATAGTAAGTACTCCCATTACAAGCAAGGGACTCTCGACACGCTCTGAGTTTCGTGTATCAATTTAGTGTTGGTGCAATTTACATCGTCTGCTTATCTGTTATAATGTTAATTTTACATGTTTTGGCAACTTTTGTTAATTCGTGTTGATTTTTTAGGGCATATTAAGCTTATTGCTCTATTTTTATCTTTATTTCACTGATATGCATGTTGATAAGCAAATAAAAATATTCGACCCTGCATTTATCTAATTCCTAAAATAGCCAAATTGTTAGAAATATTTTAGCCGTGTCTGTAGGTAACCATATACTATGCTAATGTCAACACCTCCTTTTCTTTTCATCCCTTTTTTGAACAACCTTCATTTTATCCCGGAACATGTCTTAAGGTTTTTTACAAGCCAAATTTACCGATTGTACAATGGGTGGCTCTTCATTGAAAGACAAACGGTCTTTTCTCGCTGGTAATGACGAAATGTTATACTACCAAACTGTCTCTCCATTCTCCTCCACAGAATCCTGGTTAGCTTGGCAACGAATGTTATTACTATTTCATGTTGATATCATTATTCCTGTCGGGCTACTTGGTTCACGATTGCAAAAGGACGGATGGAGGAATGTAGTGGATCTGGATATAAGAAGAATGAAAGAGAATTAAATAAAGTGTTTTCTAACACCTATAACGCAGAGTACAAATCTTTCACATAGTTTTTTACATAGTGTAATCTAGATATCAATGTGCAGATATTGTATATAAATGCATAGAGCAAATTTTAGAATTGTATAAATCAAAATACAAAAATGACTATTTATTTTATTTCTACCTAATGAGGATCTCACTACAACTGACTTCGGCATAGTGGTACCCTAATGTAAGCTCGAATCAAATCGTCAGTTAATCTGCCGACTAAACATACTGAATGTGATTTCAATTTTCACAAAATTATTGTACGCCCTAGAACAGGGGTGGGAACTTATGGCACGCGTGCCAAACGTGGCACGCCAACGACTTCTACCGGCACGCGAAGCCAAATGCTTAACTTAAGAAAACTAAATAAATGTATCTCCAATTTATTTTAGATAATATGATAATATGTATATTTTTAGGTAGAATGACAATCTTTTCTTTGAAATTTTTATGTATCAATCATAAAGGTTTGGGAATGAATAAAAAAAACATCTTCAATTTTATATCCTTTCATTATGTTTAGTGAATTATTGGCACGTGAGAAAATTTTGTAGCAAAGATTTGGCCAATTTTGGCATACCCACTTAAAAAGGTTCACCACCCTTGCTCTAGAACAAAGGATACTGTCAAAGCAGCAATTAGGGGTAAAATTAAAGTAGTAGCAATCCTCATCATTTCATTTAGAGAAACCAAGAAAGTACCTATGTAGTCTAAAGGAAGGGACTAGCACAGCAAAGACAGATACACCGAGGAACTTATTTTTATCTAATTGCGAGCTTATGCACTAAATTAAATCATTTTTTTGTATGTTATCTACAAATAAGTCCACTATTTCGTGTTCAGTTTGAACAAAACCTAACCTAACCTTGGTTATTTAAGGGGTTTTTTGGTAAACATAAAACCAAATAGTGAATAGGTGTCTAGACGGTAAATTAAAGGAGCGCCATTATTTGATTGCTTACGATTTTCCTCTTAAGTGAATTAAAAAGGGGATAACTAATTTAATAGAAAAGGAAGATAAACTCGTTAAACATCCATTGGGTAAATTTAAGTAGAAACAATAAAACGTATACACATAAGCCAAAGAAAGAAAAAAAATTGTGACTTTGTTCCATGCAAATAACCGGCTGCTCCAGAAACACACGGAACATTTTAGTGTGATTTAAGTTTGTTGAAAGCCGAAACATGACGCCAATCTATTTTCAGTTATTAAAAATAGGTTTGATTAGTTGAGGCAGATACTGAAAATTGAGAGATATTAGGGTCCTATGTATCGCAATAAACTATTACTTAGACTATAATTAAAGATTTTGTCCCGCGCCATTTTATGGTAGATTTGATTTTATTTAAATTTAACGCCAAAAACAAGGAGTGAATCTATGGCAGAATGTTGTATGGAGAAAAAGTAACGATGTGAGGGGGAAAGAATTAATGATAATGAGTTGGAAATATTCATCCACAAATCCTTTAGATGTCAACTGCCGCATGTTAGCCAATGCTACGAATAACAATCTTTTATCACGAGAGTTTGGCATTCAAACAGCATTCAGGGATAGTAGCTTCTTTACTCCTCGTGTCAATCACAACAGCTGACTTACTCTATTAAAGAGGGAATATCAAGAGGCTTCTAGGGTGAAACAAATTTACATGGTGAATAATAGAATTCTAAAATGGCTGATTTATAGGTACTCAATTGACAGCCATTGATTGTTTTGATACCGTTTTATCGACCTCATTAAAAGAGAATAATTCAACAAAGAAAAATGTTAACGGCGCCATTATCTGCTACTTTGCATCGTATGTGGCGTATGGCATAGGAAACACCATCAAAAGAAGTCCCAATTTATCCCCCTCTTTATTATTAGTTCTCAATTGGGTGTGATGCAGTTAAATTGTCACTAAGAGTCGCATGTAATATAAATAATACTTTATATTATTTGACTATTTTTTTATTAGATCGTTTGTCATTAAAAATGATTGGAAGTGTACATGAGATCAATGTTTTTTTCTGTCACGTGGCAAGAGAGATTTAATTTTCGCAACACTTTCAATAAATACGCCACCACAACGATGTAATCAAAATCACTGATCCCTGATCAAATATATTTGGTTATAACCCTAATTTCTATCTATTAACCCCATCATTTATACAGGTTAAACGATTAATTAAATTTACCACCGGGAATAGTGAAAATGTGAATTTATGTGTAAATGTTAGATATTAATGCCTATTTATATTTTAATAAAATAAATTTATAAAACTCATTCAAATATTTATCATAGAATTTGAGTTATAGTGATATAATATTTGTCAAATGAAATTTTTGATTTAAAAATAATCCAATGAAATCCACTGAAAGGATTTCGAGTCAATCGCCAAACCGATATGAATGGAAACACAACGAAACCAAGTATTTAAAATCCGCATTATTATTATTATCAGTTCCTAAAACTAGGAAGCGAAAAACAATGAGTGCATCTTTGCCAAAGGGTTTGCAAGGAGAGATCTGTAAAGTAAATGGTGAAAACTGAGGAAGTGAAAATAAGTGAAAGATATATAGCTGCTGATCTAACATCGCCCACTGTTACCCCAAGAGGCCGCATTCCTCGGCATGGTTCTTTCTGCTGCTGCTCTCAACGTGGTCCGCCTTTGATGGAATCAAGGGATTTAGTGTGTAATCTCTGACAAGGGTATGGTTTTAGAAGAACTAATCCAAGTATTTACAACCTAGGTACAATTTATTAATTTAAAGTGAAAACAAACGAATCTTGTGTATTTAACAAAGAACTAAAAAAAGATGTACAGTACTGTTAAAAAACAAGGAAAGGACTCAAAAAGATCCGATTTGAACGGTTTTATCAAACCCCTTTGAGAATGGAAACATGACATTTCTGGAAATTATTTCGCAATAATCTATTTCAAAGTGATCTCACTTTGATAATAATTAAAATCTATTTAAAATTAATATTTATTGCTCGGTGAAGATCAGCAGAGGTTATAAATTCATGGATATAAACTTAAATATATAAAATCAGATGTTTAATATTAACGCTACCCACCACTTCACGTATTTTAAGGAAGAGTTAAGTCTTAGTTTAAATGGTTTAAAATGCTAGTAATTCAGCTACCAGCTAAAATGTTTCCAACCATTCCTCTAGATAAGTAGTTACTAACCACATATTTTACAAGATTACTATCAGTCAAATACTAAATCATTTACAACACCCTACCTTGTATCTTACGGATTCACCTACCAATTAAACGTTCTCATCAGCTTTTTTCTCTTACATACTCTTTATCATTCATCTCTTTTAATATCTCACTATGCATGCGATCTCTAAATATTGCTCTTAATTCATATAACTGTTAAATAAACAATATTCCCTTAAATGTCGGCATCTATGGCCTGGATGATCGCCTCCAAATGATACCCTGACACTATTATCTTAAATGTTCGTCCTTTGATGTTACATTTATAAAAATAGAACTTTAATAAACAGTGTAAAAGCTTAATAGTTTAGCTCTGCTTTAAATATTTTAGCTCTGCAAAGGAGGAAGATGCAAGTTTTACGGAAAGGTTTATTCAATAAAAACCTTTTTTTTCCTCCCATTTGAAACAAACAATTAAAGATTCTTACATGGGGACAAATCTATCAGCTTTTTCTGTTATTATTTTGGGAATGAAGATGGAAGACAGTCACTTCAGAAATACCTTTCGTAAGATAGGATTTTTATACTTCTTTAGAAAAAATCTTTTCATAAACTTGAGTTTAATCTTAATAATCACTGAAAATTGTGAAGTTAATCGTTCTGCCTCAAATTTTGTATATATTAAATATTCTTCATAACAAATGAACAAAGAAATCCAAAATATCTCGTAAATTTCAGTTTTCAAGAGAAAATATCTTAAACATAGCAAAGTTCTCCACATCCCAACCCCTTTCGAGAAATAAAAATTAAATAAACATCAGATTTTTTCAAACTTTCATTATACTGAGTGTACATAAATTTTGAGAAATCTTTTTCACAAAGTTCCGAACACATATTTTATTCTTGTTGTGGCATGTGTTGTAATTGCACTGATGTTTCAAAAGTAACTTCAGGATAGAATTAGCCCATTAATCAGAAAGGAATGTGTCTGTTCTTTACTAATTTTCTGAAAATTCATTTACATCTGAATATATAAAGAAAGAAAAGCAAAGGAAGGGAAGAATGGACGAGAGATAAAGGTCGTGTAGGAATAAAGGACAGAAAGTGGAAGTAAACATAGAAGAAAGAAAAAACAGAAAGGAAATTCCGATTTATTCTTATTTTCTGGTCATTAATTTCTCTCTGAGGACCGTACTTATAACCTTCTGTAGACTCTATGAAGATGATCCGATTTGAGATATTATCCGAAGACTCATCTCAGCTGATGTAGTTTATCTGTATTGTGATCCAAAGTATTGTTTCTACTAGGAAGAGTTGCGAAGCCACTCCTCTTGTAAGTCTATAGAGAAGATACGAGAACACGGCGTGTGACCTACCAACCACTGCAGCCCACGCCCCACTGCCTTGAAGGTTCTGCCTTTTTTAGGCAAAGACTAAAGGAAGAATACCTTGATCACAAAACAGGATTTGGAGTGCGTATAGGAGTGTACCAACAAACCGGTGTATCGGCAGCTCCATGATGCAACCAGGGTACTTCTCCCCTCAAGCAGATACGGGTCCGAAGATTGCACACATTCCTACGGAATGGTTTATTGCCCACAACAGAGGATCCGTCATCATCCATCTTGATATACTTCCCAAAGCTGTGGTGCAAAATATTACATAGACCGAAATCGTAAATCCTACGAAGCAATTATATTTGTCGACCGGTGATAACATATCAGTACAACATTCATATTATCCATATGATGAATTTTATCGGGTTATGGTTATCTTATGTCAGGTTTATATTATGCTAATATACTAAAAATAATATTTGTTAACCACTTTCTAATTTTTGGATGCATTTCAGGAGAATTTAGCGTTTAATCCAATGATTTTTTTTTTCTTACCTTTTCAAAAGGTGAATTGCTATAACAATTAGCTGAAAATTCCAATACTTACTATCAACTAATTTTGTTTCTTTCTCATAGATATGATAAAAGTACTCCAAATATGTTTATCACAACAGATAAACTTCCATCTGCTAAACTTTTTTCCTCCTATTCTTTTGGTTATAAAAGAAGAGCGGCTTCGCCCCTAATCCTAAGAGAAAGAGCTTGCGCTCCGCAGAGAGACCTCTGGTCTGTGGCCTGCGGCTTCTCTCGCTCTAGCAGCGGGGTTTTGGTGTAAAAAAATGAAAATATTTTCAGAACAGTTTACCGAATAATTAACTCTTGTTCTATTTTTCTTATATCCATACTTATTTTCTAGGCCTATATTCAGGAACAAATATTGAGCTGAATTTGTTCCATATACCGTAAAAACAATGCTTGCCTCATAATTTATATAAATTTCCTTTTATATTCGAAAAAATATCGCACTCATTTTATGGTAAACTTCATAAAATGAGTTAAAATTATTAACTCATTTTATGAAGTTTACCATTTATAATTAATTTTACTTTATTCTTAGAATTATTGAATAACAAATATTAGTTAAGAAACTTTTAGAATCTAGTTAGATAAGAGAAAAAATATAAGCAAAACCAGCACTAAGGTCTGTTTTTTGAACTATAACTAAACTTAGAAGTAATTTTAATCAAATCTTTGAATTTCCAAAAAACCTGCTTTGTGCTCTAACTTTTATTTATATACTCTTATAAGCGATTTGGATAAAATCATCTAATATACGAAAAACCATCTCTTACTAACATTATATTTTAGCAAGAAAATTTTTAGAATAGTTTAAATTTAAAAAAAAAATTAAATAGTGAAATTTTTTAAGATCGAAGGAATATTATTCATTGTTTGGAGTTTTTTAAAAGAAAAAGTATTAGAAAACAGATTTTCCAATTTTTTAAAGTTAAGGCAGGTTTTTGTATATTTGAATGTTTGAAGTTCCTTCTAAAGACTAAGAAAAAATATATATGATTATTGAAGGCTTTGGAATTAAAAACAACAACTCGTGAAGATTAGATATTGCATTAAAGTTAAGGCATAGATGTGTTTTTTATTTTTTGTATATTGTAGGGAAATCGATATCCAACTCTAAAAACAGAGGCCCTAGTTCAGTCACCGCAACCTCCTGGCATTTGGCAGCATAAGCCGATTACTTAACCTCCCCCCTCTTTGCCCTCACCTCGAGGATCACCTGAAAGGCCTCTCCACAACCACGAGATGCTCGAATCGTCATTGGTTGAACCGGCAATATTTCCCCTAAAAGTTGGGATTTAATTTCACTTCCTAGACGAAATTAGAGGAGCTTCGACCCAAAACCAGAAGAACCATTTAAGACTAAGTGAAAGACGCTCGGGGAAGAGACGTTAGAGGAGAGAGGCTTAATCCATAAGACCTCACCCCCCTCATTCCCCTACCCCCAGTGGGGGGGCCAAGTATATAGGCGGATAACAAGAGAAGAAGGTGGGAAGATCGAGTTAGCGATCGAGACGATGAATTCCGGCTAGAGTGCCCGGCAACCCAACGAAAGGAACACTGAAGAAGCTAATGCTAAGCTCATTCCTGGTGGTCACACCGAAATTTAGTTTAGCTTGTATTGAGAAACAAGCTCAATCATCTCTCGTCAGAGAAACCCCTTATCCCGGTTTATAACAAAAACCAGAGATAGTCCTCGCCATTCTGAGATTAACCAGAAGATTGGAAAAAGCATACGTTCACGGTTCTGTTGTTGAAATCATCTGACTAAGAAAACGTGCTTAACGCCATCCATCGCACGCACCATAATCGCCTGTCCCGCGCCTGCCAAACAGCTGGAATGTCGGTGAACGCGTCCACACGTCTGGCCGCAAAAATTTCTTGCGTCTACATCAAAATTTAGGCCAAGGTCAGTCTGCAGCCAGATTTACGTGCGGTTGTTTTAAAGGGAAAGAAATTCTATTACTTTGGGTCAACCATTACCTTATATTCATTTGTTTAAAGTAGTAAGTTTTACTTAAACTCGTTTAATATATAGCTGTATAGTTTGTTTTGATAGATTTCACTTTTTTATGGTGTAATTAGAGATCTATTTTCTTAGAAGTATTTAATTCAATCCTCGAAACGCTGAGAAGGGCACTAGAAATCCTCAAAGATTAAAATAACGTAATAATAATAATATAGAACTTTTAGAGAAACGTATTCATGGAGTTATTGAAGTACGTAACAAACCTATACGTACGTACAACAACTCGGCCCTTACCATACCACGATATATATAGAAGAAAATTTAGATGAAAAACACCTTTGATGATTGTTTTTCCGTATATCAAAAGAATTACATTTAGTACCAGAAAACCCTAGAGCAAGAGTTAAGTATTATGAAATATGTTTTGGAAACTTTTTAAATTTTTTTAGACCAAAAGCCTGTTGACAAAATTGAATAGGCCGTAGGCTAAAGATCTATGATATATCTCCTCAAGAGCCACTGCAATACTATCTCCACCTGATTTGAGTAACCTAGAATGAAGGTCGTCTAGACCAGACGACTTACTAGTATTTTACTCCGAAAAAGAAGTAGGAGAATAGCATAATGCACCCACGTTTCCCCTACCTTCCCTCCCGGCAGGCCGGTTATCAAACATTTCCCTTGCAGCCCAGAATCTGATGGTCACCCGCCGTAAGAAACCGCCGGCGATATCAGCTAACCACTGAGTTGTAAACTTCCGGTGGTTCAGGGAAGTTTACAAAGGAAGAAATGGAGGAGCTTGATATCAAATCTACTATCGGAGCCTTGTGAACCTCTCCCAAGTTTCGAGTATAAGAGATTAATTCTTTTAACCCTCAGTAGTAGAGCTTGCACAGCGTCTGGCGGGGTAGAAATTGCCATTTATCTCAGTGTAGTGGCAAATCATCGAAAGACAAAGTCTTTAGGGAGGAGATCGGTCCAAGTGAGGGAGGTTCCTTATCCCGTTTGTTTGCAAGTCAGTGCGGGCCCAAGATCGTACTCACGTGTCAGAGCTGATGCTACAAACAGCCTCACTCTGGTTCCCTAATCGAGAAATCTACATCTCGGTTTTTCTCCGTAACCCTACGCGTCGATAGGTGACTTCGCCCCCCCCTCCCCCCCCCCTCTCCCCCCCCCTCTCCCCCCCCCCTCCATGGAGGAACTCAAGATTCCTCGGAGTTCACGATCGTGGGGCCATCTTTAACAAGAAGTTCCCGTCACCGCATTGTTCTTGCAGAATCGTGACGGAATTGTGGGAACAGGTCGGTCCCTGGAGAACCTACCTCATCGTCCCCATTCCTTTTCTCACCACCTTCACTCACTAGTAACCCTTCCCTTTCACATTCCCCAACTTCACCGCAAAGCTTACCAAAATTACAAGTGTATAGGGATTTACATAGTGAATAGTTATTTACAAGCCAAGTAAGATATCCGAGATTCACTTATTGATTTACCTCTCAAAGCACATTATTTGTATATATATATTAATATATATATATATATATATATATATATATATATATATATATATATATATATATATATATATATATATATATATATATATATATATTCTTGTTAAGTATTCATTAAAACTTTATTTTCATATTGTTATGTATCTAACATCTTTTGGGTCGCTTGTTTGGCAAAGTTCATACCAATCCCTCCGTAACCATCCTTGAAGCACTCTGAGTCAAGGAGTAGTACGACGACTCCTCCGCATTCGGGATAATAGGATATATATATATATATATATATATATATATATATATATATATATATATATATATATATATATATATATATATATATATATATATATATATATATATATATATATATATATATATATATATATATATATATATATATATATATATATATATATATATATATATATATATATAAGAGTCTGGCAAGACTCCAACCATCCCTCGGACTATTCCTCGACATAAGCACTATAATTATTTCCCTGTTCATATTAATAGTATTCATCACTACTTCCGTTCCGTTGAGCAAGACTTATCATCAATTAATCTATCTGGATTCTCTTCTGTAAATACTCAACAGAAATGATGATTAAGAACCTCTACTATTTATTTATCAGATTCTTTCAAAAACCCTTTATATCTAATAGGCCCTATTTTATCACTGTTAGATTTATTATTAATTATATAATAGCTAAAGGACTCTCTCGGATCTATATTATTATTTTGAGCCAAATTAAATTCTGCCGCACTTTTTCTCTTAATAATCTTGATTAGCTCATTTTTGGTCTGGTTATAATGATTTAAATTGTCAAAAGTACTTTCTTTCTGTAATCTCTAGTATGCTCTTTTCTTCTCAGAAACTTTCCTAGCTGTCTCCTGATCCTACCAAAATGGCTTCCTACAATTCTTCCTAATAGCCTTCATTGGAATACACTGCTCTTTGACTATATTTAATAAAGTCTTAAAAATGTCCCACATTCCATAAGTATTCTTACCTCTGACTTAAATATCTTACCTAATCTCATTTAGCAAGCTCCGTAATTTATCATAATCGCCCCCTAAAAACTTGCAGTTTTCGTGGAGTTTTTCGATGTTCTACGTTTTACTATTCCTAAGTTAGAACGAACTATCTAATGATCTTTATTTCCCAACGTTTTCCCGACAGTCAATTCCTGAACCAAATGTTAATTATTTGAAGGAACAGATCTATATATTGGCTCCCTTGTTGGCTTATTAACAAATTGAGTCAGAAAATTATCTTCAAACCATTTTAGAAAGTTACAACTTATTCTATCCTTTCCTATCATATTTTCCCACTCCACATAATTTAAATTAAAGTCACCAAGAGTAACTGCATCTAATTCACAGCCTTTACTTATTTCCTTGATCATTAACTCATCGATACACTCAGACTGTCCGGGTGGTCTGCAAAAGGCTCCTAAGTGTATTATCCTATTTTTACCGACCCTAATATCTATCCAAAGTGTATCAACTTCTCTTTCTTTATAGAATTATTAAGATTTGAAGAAATGCTATTTCTGATATAAATAATCAACCTACCATTAACCCATGATTCTATTACACATATTATATCTATATCTTCATCAATAATATAACTAAATAACTCATTCTTCTTATTTCTAAGACTACGAGCATTGGTATAAAGACAACTCAGCCCTCCTATCCCTGAAGAACCTCTTTTAGCCTGTATATATTCCGCTCTATCTCATATGCATCTTATTGCTTTCGCTGCCTTACCCTAAAAATATCTAACAACAATATCTAGCTCTTGCTACAACACGTCAAACTCAGCCCAGATTAGATGGAGTCCATCCACTGCATACAATGCCTTATTCCCATGAAACCCCTTCCATACGTCTAAAAAAACAAATGACGACTCCCTACGCAGGTCTTTCAAATACTCTCTCAGTCCAATTGCACAAGACAACCATTTCATCGCCACATCCAATCTTGAAAGCACACCTGAAACAATGCCTTTCACTCTACTTCCGTTCATCCTTTCAACTAACCTTTTGTACCGCTCTTGTAACATCATTTACTTCACATTCATAATCACAACTACATCCCTCTCACACCCAGACAGCAGACTACCATATCTCTCACATACATCATTCACACGAGCACCCGTCAAACAAACTCTCACTCCCTTCCATTTGCTCCAAACTTAACTTTCTATCTAAATATATAATCTGAGGGTCACCCATCACAAGCACCTTAGTCATCCTCCTTGTCCTCACAGGCCTAGCATTATCCTCCTTCCTGTTCTTATTCAAACTACCTCTTATTCCACTTTCTGTCACAACCAAATCAGACAAATCATTCTCAACTACTTCATCTCTCAGGGCTTCAAACCTGTTAGTCAACCTCACAGGTTCTATGGCCATTTTACTCACACACCTTACCTGTCCTAACCAAGCCATTATATCCAAATTTACCCACCATTCATCTTCACTTATATCAGTCACTTCTCTCTCTCAACTCTATAGTCGAGACCTATATTCCACCCTCCTGCTTCCAGACATATTCTTCATGCGTACACCCTCATCCCTTCTTACTTCATCCGCTAACTCACTTAATCTCTTGCATTCATCACGCAACCGACTCACCTCCTCTACCAAAGCCACATTAGCGCGAGTCACATAACACATAGAGCATTCAGATACATTTGTGATTCTTTCAACACCAAGAAAACCACAAAATAAATACATCAAAGGGCAGTCACTTCATCCAAATTACCAATGATACTGAGAAAACTTTTCCAAACCCTTTAATTAAGCAATCAAGAAAAGTGTAGACCCAAAGGTGAGGAAAATTAGGCCACTCCGAAACGTAAACAAATGTGAGCTATTTCACCATTTAATTTAAATTATAATTCAAAATTACTTGAGTATCTTGTCTAAAACTAAAAGTTAACTATCTTCCCGAACTTAAATATATTACACCGCAGAATACAAAACAAAAAACGTCACTGAATAGAGAGCTCGTTGAGAATACGTCCGATCGCTTAAGCTAATCCCGTAAGGAGCAGTGGCATAATCGGTCTTCATCTGTCTCATGATTATTTGTTCCTGGCCTGTTTTTCAGATCCACCCATATTTTCAAGGCCTAGATGCAGGAAAAAATATGTATATCTGAATTCTTTTAAAATATTAGGGAATTATTCAACAGATCCAAATAATAACGTTCTTAAAATATAGTTTTAGAGATAATGCTTTTATATTATATGAAAAAAATATTCTTGTAATCATCATCATCATTATCAGCAGCAGCAGCACTTATTCTATAATTTAAAATGGTGATTTTTTTTAGTATTTGAATAATAATTTCATCCTAGTTTGGTTATGACTTATGTTATTTTATCAAAGTTTTTTCTAATAATTATATAAATAATATCAAAAAACAAAATGGTGAAGTTCAGAAATAAATATAAGTATCGCAATTTTGTGATTTTTTTAAAACCCAGAGAATTACAAATGGTGAAGTTCAGAAAATTTATTTTTATATATCTTTCTCTTATTTAACTCTATATTTTAGGAACGTGATATTTTAAAATCGACGAAATTTAATTTAGAGTTCCTCTTTTAAATTATTATAATTGATGAGGTTCAGAAAATTTATAAAAATTGTACCATGGCTGCTTTTCTCTAGATTTTAAATTTTAATTTTAATAGCGAAGCGCAAGTTCCCCCCGTAGGGTAGAGTAGCAAAGCGCAAGTTCTCCCCGTAGGAGAGAAGCCATTGCCTGGTCTTACAATATTATATTTGATACCAAAAATATGCGACATTTTGATGCGAATCTAAATCCCTTTTCTTTCTTGATATTCAAAAGTTTCTAAAAATTCTTTAAATTCTTGGAGAAAAAGCCGGTAAAAGAATATTTGAATACAATTCATTATAATTTACATCTATCTACCAAAAATGCGTTGCGGATATTTCACACAGTTTACTATTTCAATTGGAATGGAATCTATTTTACTGACTTAATAGAATTTATATCAATAAATAAAATAAATATTGTATTTTCCTAGATGGGCAAAGGTTTGTGAAGAAATTTGGCATTGTTTCCCGTTTCCATTTGTTCGGGTATTGTAATGCATTGCAATTCTAACTATTTATTAAAATAGGTGAAAAGTAGTTACGATATAAAAGTATATGTATTGTTCTTAAACCAATTTGCATTTCTCGTGTAACTTTAAATCTGGTGAATTATATTATCTCTCTTAGTAATATCTACCATTGTTGTTCTTTGTTAATTAATCTCTTGCATTCAGTTGGTAATTTCACACTTTATACGTTTTTGATCTCACTTCTTTGATTTAGTATCAAAAATCAGAATCTTTCTGAATTAAATGACGTTTGAAAGATTAGAACATCTTTAAAAGGGGGATAGGTTTCTTCTCCTTTCGATATTTCTTCTCAGCTCGTCGATCGTTTGCGTAATTTTCTTATTTTATCCGCAGGTCATAATTGATTCTTCATTGCAGTGTAAGGCATCCCTTCATATGTGCTGGTGTCTCCTTCTTGTTCTTCAGTTTCAAATTTGCTTGAGGTTTCCCTAGCGTCACTTTGTTCTTAATATTTTAGTTCTCCATTTTTCTCTTTGTCTTATTCTTTGGTCTTGTTCTCATTAGTTTTGCTTTTATTTTTTCATATTTTACCTTCCTTATTCATTTAGTTTTATATCTTTGTCTATCTAGGCACCAGCGGAAATGTTCACTTCCAGTTGAATACTCCGAGCAAGTCTGTGTTAGAGTGAAGGTTAATGAGTTCAAACCTATTTTGTTTTAAGCTACCTTGAATGCCTCCGCATAGGAACTTGGTTTAAAGAGTTTATGACGTGAAAATGAAGGATACACGTCGTTATTTCGATTTGTGGTATTGATGTTAGGTTTAGTACCGTGTTAGCGTTCTATTTACTCCGCTGAATGAATGGTTCCTGTTTCATAGCCTAGGCGGTCGAAGTTATTCCATTTTTAGTTAAGTCATCTTTTCTCTTTTACGATGCAAGCGCTCCAGGTGTACTCCTTGAAAGCTTTCCATAGGAAGAACATTACCATTTCTTTTATCAAGCAGTGAGATGTATGATCTTCTATTTTAAAGCAATAAACTAGAATTTTGGGGAGGAATTTTTCGCGTTCAGGATTCGATGGTAAACCATTATATTCCATAAGAGTATTCTTATGTCCAAATAATTTATTGTCTAAGAATTTGCTAACTTCTGGAATATATAGCCATGGATGATTGCTCTGCAATTTAAATTTTATTTCAGCTTAGAGTGTGTACCGACCTAGTTCTCGATCCGAATCATGTCTAGGTGACCAAAGAATATGGCAATGTAACCTATTGGGAGGTCAATGCATTCGATGAGTCCCACATTTAGTTTACCAAAAATCGTTGCTCTCAAACCCTGCAGTGTGGGTTTTCCTGTTCCCATGGTCCTGAGGAGAATTATTTTGTCTCCTAATATCAATCATGAAGAAAATGAATGAGGAGGAACCACTATCTGCGAAGATATAGGTGAGTTTTTCTTGATGATTTCTCCAACCGCATCTCTTTTGGAAGAGAAGGGGATTTTACAAACTATGTATGTGCTTTAGGTTTTACTATGTAGGAAAATTAATTCCTTCCCCTCCCCTCCTTTTATTGTCCTTGTGGCTGGGCACATGAAAAGCTTGGCGTGAAATAGACAGATCGAAAAACACTGTTGTACCCTCCTGAGCGTTGAAATGTGGCCGAGTGAATGAATCTAAGTGGAGGATTAAACTACCACTTTCAGGCCTGCCACCCCCCCTTACTGGTTTGGATTTCAAAACTGCTTCCAGCATAAATATGTAAAGACGGTTTTATGAACCTCTATGATGTTTAAGGCTTCCAGACCACGTCTCTTAGAAAGCCACAAGGATTAAAGCTCTTTCCCTTATCTGAGCATCCTATGACGCCGAGATTCGTAGTGGGCTAAACATAAACCTGCTTTCCTCGGAGCCTCTTCAATTAATGGGTGTAGTTTAAACTAGTTTATGGAAGTCAGTTCCTTTAACGAGCCCAGTACACATGAAAAGGGCAGGGAGTTGTGTTTAGGCAGAAATGGTTACACCATGTATCGGCTTAACGAGAATATATTCTATTTGGGTATGTCTTAGGGGAGCGTAACGAAGGGGAAAATATAGAGTGAAGATAAAAATATATTGTCTTTGATTTTCTTCAAGCTGCGAATAAAGCCTTGATACTCTTATAAGTCCAACAATAGAGAGAGCACGCTGTTAAAGCAGTGGTGCTTTAACAGTAGACTTGTGTTGGTTAAAAGGCTTAACAGGGTGATAGCCAGCGTAAGACAATTAAATCGTCAATGACCTAAACGCCAATTCTCTTCAAAGGTAGTCCGATTCAAAATCCGCCACATACAATAAAGCACATACCTTTCTTCTCTTTGCGTCGAGGAGGATTTTGACCAATCATATTTATTTTATAAATGAAGTTTTCCTATAAACACTAGTACCTAGAGTTACAGGACAAACAAATAGGGTTAAAGAACAAACAAATAGAACTGGACAGCGTGATGGAAAAATTTATAATTTGGCTGAGTAAGAACATGTTTCATTTGAGTACTAAGCAATCACACGACACAAGTAGAACCCTCTACCATCGAATTGTAAGTGGAGTTTGAATAATGAAACATTTTAATATTTAGTTTAGATAAAGAGGTTTGGAGATATTTGAAAATAAACTATAAGAAATGATAGGAGAAGGCAGTTGAAGTCTCATTGAAAAAAAGGTAAGATAGGCTAAATGACTTTACCTCACATATAAGAGACCTACCATAGTTTCATTTTTATATCTTAGATAGCACTTTCCAGCTGTGGTTTCTTTAATGTTTCCTCATGCAGCTTTATTACTCAAATTAAACTTGCTCTACGCTCTTCTCTTTATTTTTTTTATGTGGCCTAGACTGTAAACAAATTAGTGGGTTTATGGTACTACTAGCTATGTTTGATTTGACTTCAAAAGATTCTAGGGCAATGATTGACTCTCAGCGGAAGAAAGACGTTGGAAATATATTCTACTCTTTGTAGAATACAAGAAAATACATTGAATTTTCCAAATTTATTAATAATACAAAGTGAATAGTAGGTATTTAATAGCCGAGATACACTAATGACTAAGGAAATGAAACTCTGGATATACGAGGGGCGGTCAATAAGTCTTGCGAATCGGTGGGGCAAAACAGAGGAAGGGAGAGGACTGTTTGTGGTGGTGTTCGGACAAGTTATGACAATTCAGGACCTGCAGCCGCACGCTTCTGCCTCGTCTATTTAAGAATCAGTAGCTGATCGCAGATCGTCAGTCAAAATTTTTCTACACTGCATAAGATTGAGCACCGCGCACTGATCAAATTTTTTACCAAGGAAGGCAAAAATGCAAAAGAGATCCATGAATGCATGGTTGCAGTGTACACCGACACCACCCCTTCGTATGTCACCATTGCTCGCTGGAATAGAAAGTTCCACCATGGTCATAAGTCCTTTGAAAATGAACCCAGTCCATGACGTCCGTCAGAGGTTACTAACGAGGACAATGTGGCCCGAGTGGAGAGGATGATCCTCGAAAATCCGCGCGTGAAGGTCGAAGAAATCGAGCGAAAACTTGGAATATCACATCAAAAGTGTTATCAACACCATCCACGACAATTTGGCCATGACCAAGGTCTCTGCTCGTTGGGTCCCTAGACACCTCACGCCCCATGATCGACTTCAACGTCGTCAAAGTCTACAAGGGCAAAGTTGCTCAAGCTGCCACACGCGAGTGCGGATTGAAGAAGCTCAACCCTTCCCCCTACAGTCCAGATTTGTCCCCTAAGGACTACTTTTATTCCGCCAGCTCAAGGCTGCACTGCGATGACGCCGGTTTGGGACGATGAAGATGTGCAGCTCGCCGTCCAGGTGTGGATTAAACATCAGTCGGGAGATTTCTGGTTGTCAGAGACAAGTGGCACAAGTGCATTGAAGTCGAGGGTAGTTATATTTAAAAATAATAAAGCACTTTTCCTCATATCTCGTTTTCTTATATCCGAATTGCAAAACTTATTGACCGCCCCTCGTATGTTGTCGTTTGATAATTAATCGTTTCAACATTAATAGTACGATCAATTTAAATACAGATTTTTATTTTTAATGCAATAAATAATCAGTAAACTTGTGGAATCTTTTTGTATGTAAATAGTTATATGGATGAATTAGACATTTATACTAATAGTCAATTGCTGAAATTCGTTCTGCGTTAAAATCGATTATTCGAAAAAGTTAGTAGGATAGCGCAGAGTCAACTCTTTTTGGCGGGAAAAACTTAGAGAGTTTTGTAGGCGAGATAAGTGGTTTAGATATAGTTAAATCTATATAGTGGTATGGCCAGAAAACTCTCCCCTGGAAGCATCTTAAAATGTTTTATATGCAAAAGAATCTTGATTCTTCTTGATGCGAAACTTGAGCAACTTGTCTCTGATCTCATATTTGCACCATACCGTGGGACAGAAAGACAATGTAAAAGTGGCCCTGCAAAGAGCCTACGCAAATGCAACCTGACTAGATACACTTTATCTCTGTGTTTCTTCGATCGACTTTGAGTATCTCATGAGCCTCGCATGAGAGTTTTGAATCATTAATTTTGCTTTTACAAAAGAGCAAAGGTATGTGAGGTGTAGCTTTCGTGAACATTATGCTTTTTATATCCTTCACGACTCCATATACTGCAATGATTTTGCAGCTATATATCTGCCAATTACTTTCACTTTCTCTATCTTTAGCACTTAATTTAAAGTTTTCTCCTTCTAAACCTTTCTCTGGAGAAGCTCTAGTCGATTAGAGTTTTAAATTAAAATAAAAACCTATTTTTTTCCTGGCATTGTTTTATTATATCAAAATGAATTTACTCCCTCCCATTGTTGTTGGATATGGAAAAGAAAAGGTAACCGAAAAGAGACTTCAAATGTTTTTAGGAAAGAAAAAAAACAGGCTAATCTCTTGCATGTTGTGTTTTACTAATTGCAATTAGATTTAATGTGAATATAAAGAGTTAGTATATAATCCTGGTGTGTTAAGCCAATCCTACTAAGCTCAAATTATTGTCTACTTTCATAATGATGTGCTTACAATTCCGAAAATGGTCTTTTGTTTAGTTATTTCCTAAGGTATTACAGCACCTCCTTTTATATTATAAGACCTTTTTATCAGATCTTATTTAATTCTTGATATTACACAATTGCAATGTGCAAGCATAAAGGCCGAAGCACGAAGGAGAAAAAGAGCTACTTCTATTTCTATAACTTTAAATGTTAGAGAAGAATGGAAGAGAGCCAAAATGCCTTGGCAGAGAAATTCATCTAGGAAATCAAGGCATCGATCAAAACTGTGATCAATGATCTATAAGACCTGCCGTTGTTTGAGAGTAGATTAAATATAGCGAAAATATGAGAAGATAAGCAGAAATCTATGAGTAGTAGGACAAAATGGCGGTGTGACGAATGAATGAAAACACACCAAGAAGTCGGACTAGAATAATGAAGAAAGTGAAGTCCATGTGTACTGAGAGTGCTTTAAAGGAATTAGGGTGGTATCACAACTGAGTTTTAGTTAAATCCGCGTACTAGGGCACTAAAGAGCAGTTTTGAGGAAAGAAGAATTGGAAGTACCGAGAAGTACAACGGAGAGTAATGAAGGAGAAAAATAATAAATGATACATGACGCGAACTAGAGTTTTCGATTTTTCTAAAATATTAAGCTACAACTGAAGAAAGGTTTCAAAATGAGAGAGGAGTGAAAATCTTTGGAAGGTATCTCCCTCAAATAGACATCTTGAACAGTTAAGATTTTTTTCTTGTGTCTTATTAAAAATAATAAGTGAAAACTAACGAAGTCATCTCGAGGTAAAAGAGAAGATGAAAGAAAAAGTGTGGAAGATTTATGACTGCAGAGCCATTAACGGGTATTTGGGCAGTGAGGAGCATGATATCACTTGCACCATTGTTACCCATACCACACCTTCACCCTGTTACTAGGTTTATCCTAAGAGACTCGAAAATTTTGAGAATAGTTATTGTTTATTCACTGAAAATCAAAAAGTAAAAAGCAAGGTGAGAAAGAAGACACCGCAGGTTGTTCGAACAAGGTACTGATTTGGTACCGAACATCCAGAAGTACGAGCCTCCAATGATACAAAATAAAACAGGTCTTAATATAGACATTAGGACTAGGAAGGGAGGAAATAGCAGATGTTAGTTGCACTATCGATGCTTATTATATACTTTAAACACCTGGAAAGATAAATATAAAAGGGCATAATGTACTGCTTAATACGTAAGTGTGAGCATACACATACACATATAAACCGCTATCTATGACTGTATGATTACGATTATTATGTAAACGACTGCTCTCCCGATTCTCCACCATGTATAGCAAGAGAAAAAAGGTTGTAGTGTGGTCAGTCATTTCCAAGTAGATCGGACACAACGACCCCACCTTTAGGACTGCGCGGCCCCAAATAATTGTGCTCACGTTGGCGGTCCCTATAGCGAACTTCTCCCTTTATCTCCCATCGAGTGAGGAAGCAGAGATCTCCTAGGGAGCTAGAAACAACAATAAGACAGTTATCAGATCGATTTCTCGTTTTTTCTAATCCATTAAATCGCAAGGATCCTGAGGATGAGCCTAGGAGGGATCCACAGCATAAAATGTGTCGATAGGTTTATAAAGTAATTCAGCACAAAATGTAGTATCATTAAAAAAGAAAAAAATATAAACATTCGAACTATCTAAAAATTATTCCCATCTATATAATTCAAAATATTGTATTATTCATTATATTATTTTTTCTTTATTTAAAAACCAGGTGTCATAAAATTGAGTACTTAGTTGGATGAAATTGAAAACTTTTAGGAAAAATTCTTATTAAATTATGTAAATCATATTCAAATTGTGGTCTGCACAAAATTGCACTGTTCCATGTACAGGGTGTCCCCAAATTTTTATTTGTTTTTAATTGTTTTTAGAACCCTTTATTAATAAATAAAGGAGAGCGGATTTTTGATGTGATAGCTCGTATCCGAGGAACGAAATTTAAAGAAGTACGAGAAAAGTTGAAAAGAAAGCTGAGAAAACCTGGATCTACAGACAACGTGATCCGTTCACTTGGGAACAAATTTCACAGAACCGGATCCGTACGTGATGAGAAAGGGAGAGGACGAAAAAAGATTGACCCCACCAAAAATGAAAAAATCGACATTTGTGTAAAAATGAACTGGCCTCTCTCACCAAAAGAGAGGCCAGTCAGAGAATTGATATGCCCACGACAACAATGCACAGCCTAGCGTTCAAAACGAATGAAAAAGCCTTATCACATTCGATTACGGCTCTCCCTTAATGAAGAAGATTATCAAAATCAAGCAGCAAGGGGCGCAAAAATGGTGGATAAAAAAAAAACCTATTAGATAACATTTTATTTACTGATAAAGCCACTTACCACACATGTGGTAAAGTTAATCGACACCAATGTCGTATCTGCGCAAATGAAAAAACAAGATGTTTCATGAAATGGAAAAGACTCTTAAAATGTTAACATGTGGTTTTGAATAACCAAATTTAAAATTTATGGCCCATTCTATTTTCATGAAGCATCTGTGACAGGCAAATTATCCTACAAATCGATTGAGTACACTCTCTCTCTTTCTGTCAAAGAACTTTATGAGAGTTGTTAATCTAGGATGCTCTTCAATAGAAAACATTCGCCGCACCTATTCTTGGAAAGATACCTGCAAACGCCAGGTTCCCACTCCATTCTTTCAGCTTCCTCATCAGTAGGCGGTACCTCGCCTATGTATTATATAAGCTGTGTCTATAGAAAAATCATCTTGTAAAATCTTCCAGTGAACTGACAAGACCTCCACTCTTCCTCCAGGATAACGATTATTTGCAGTCTATGACTAGGCCGACGTGGGAAGGGGGCTCCTCCTAGGAGCGTAACGAACCCATTATCCCTGGTTCCAGAAAGCCGGACAGGCACGCTATCTTGAGGGGATGGATTAGCGGCAGTCGGAAGTTATTGTTCATCTCGCTGTGCACCTTCCTTAATCTGAGTATCGGAATCAACCAAGGCTGAGGGTCGCTGCTCATCCATTCGGTCATCTCCAGATTGACCCTCCCCTACCTGAGAGACGAGCTGCCTCCTTAAGGACTGCACATCAAATCGCAACATCTTCATTTCTTGCTCTAGAAACATAATTTTAACTTCGAGATCCCTTCTCATTTCGCAGTTTCTTCAGCTTTCTCTCTCTCTCTCTCTCTAACAAAATGGGCAACCACGAAAAGGCGTTATAGACGGAGCGAGTCTGCTTATTTGGCAGCAAATTCCTGCAGATAAGTAAACCTGAATGAGAGCGAGAGGAGCAAGAGGAGTAGCAGTTCATACACACAAGAGGAGTGAAGGGAATGATCCATTAATCCAAGAAGCGGAAGCAAAATTGCTTGGTGAATATTTGAGGAGAATTTGGGGAGAGGAATTAAGCTAAAACACGGTCAAGGAAACTGGATGCTTCCTCGGGTTATCAAGAGGAATGACCAAAAATGTATGTTTGTGTGTGTAAAATAAGATACAGAGGAGGAATAAGATAAAGATTTCACTCTTAAATGCCAAGTAAACAGGAAAGATATTGTAAAACTGGATAAAATTAGAGAGGGGAGAAATTTAATTCAATAAAATATTGATCAAGGTAAAAAAAATAGAAATCAAAAGGAGATACACTTAGCTTTGAAAATAAATTCAGCTGTGTTCATCATTGTATGACAATATAACCAGCCACAGCAGTGATCAGCACTGTATGAAGATGTAACTAACTACTCTAAAAATAATCAGTTAAAATACAACAATAAAACACAGCCGTATTCAGCACTGTATGACAATTTGACTAAGCACTTTCAAACACTAACTGACCACTTTAAAACCCCTGGCGGGTCAGTAGAAACTAATATTTATGAATATATATATATATATATATATATATATATATATATATATATATATATATTAGTGTAGTTGGGTAGCAGTCTTTCTGAAAGGTAAATTTGTAGAGGACCCTGGTGTATTTTGCCTCAATTAATTTACTTTGGCAGCTTTCTCTTCTTTCTAACTATCTTTTTTATTCCATCTTGTAGATGGTAGATCACTTGTCCTGTATTCATCTCTCTTTTAAATGAATATGTTTGGTAAAAAACAAACTAAATTTTTAAGCTTTCGATCTTATTCTATCATCTTTGGAACGTTTTGATATGTTCTTGCCTCCTTTACCGATGTAATGAGTCGAGTGAGGATCTGACAGAATCGAAGAAAACGCTTTAAAGGGTATTTATTACTCCTAGGTTGAGCGTATCGTTAGAGAAAAAGGGCTAATACGGCGAGTGGAGTTTTTAAGTAATTTTAATGTTAAATTAAAAAAATATTCTCTTTCATTCGGTCAAATTCTCACCTTACTCATTATATTGTTAAAGGAAGCAAGAACTTTTAAAAACGCTTAGTAAATGATCTAATGTGATCGAAAGCTTAGCAATTTACCTTGGTTTTTACCAAATCCATTTATTTAAAAGAAAGCTGAATACAGGACAAGTTGCAAAAGGAAATTAATTAATGCGAAATACGAGACACAATCATCTTCAACAAAATTTGCATATATATATATATATATGATAGTGTAACCAATGTATAGAACACAGAATTTATGAAGGTTGCCATACCCTCTTCAATCATATAATGCGAATGGACTGAACAAAACATGTTACTAAATATCTAATTATCCCAGGAAAAGAGAAAAAAAGGCAGAAATATGGTCATTAATCAGGATGTGTGGTGCTAATATGGTTAGAAATTCTGGATGTAGTACTGCTTCGGCTAACATCACCTTTGTGCTCAAATATTTGTTTTTTTTTAATGTTCCCCAGTCTCTCCTATGCAGTATAATGGACAGCTAGTGGATTCACACACAATTACATATATACCTGCCTTATTTAGCTGATAGATGGTGTCAGGAAATGAGAGAGAGAAAAAGAGCGAGAAGGGTGATTGAGTCAGGAGAATGGATTCCGAGAAAAGTTGCCTTGTTTCCACACCTTCGTTAAACTTCCGGAGCGAAACACGCCAGAAACTCGCCTTGTTTATGGCGTTACATCCTTTACAGCTGTTTGTTACCACCAAGGCTGTGGGACCGAACCGATAACGCTTCGGTCGACAAATATTTGAACTTTCGGGGGAATAATATAAATCTCCACCCCGCGGATAATCGAGGAAGTATTCTTTATGCTTTCGGGCCGCTAGCTGTCTCTCCGTTGCTTCCCAGTAAGCAAGCACACGTAATACAGAAGGTATTCACGTGGCATCATAAGAGGTCTTTGGAATTATTCATTGACGACGTGTAATCCTCGAGCGCCAAACACCGGTGCTATTTAGTCTCGCAACAGGAATCCATATTCGAAACAACGAAGACTAATTCTGGAATATAGCGTTGAACCCTTCCTCCTCGAAGAATATCTTCCACCGAGTTCCCATACTTGTGGTCTTCTCTAGAAAATCGTAAGACTTACATTTTGCTTCATCGTCGAAGAGGCGTGACGATCTCTGACGAAGTAAATCACCCCGTGATCGCCTTCCTGCCCCTCGCGTTAATTATTGACCTCGTACGGCTATAGCTTACCTCGTAGTCACCCCCACTTTCTCTCGGGTAATTAATGTAATTATCTAGCCTTGTACGGCTTAGACTCAACTAGAAGTCACCTCCCGCTCTCCCTCGGGTAATTAGTATAATTATTAAGCCTAGTACAGCTGAGACGAGTCCTACTTGTCATTTCAATTTTATCCAATTAATAACGTTGTTAACTAAATGGCTTGTATATTATTCTGTAAATATTTATTGCTGTTTGTATAAGATTAAAAGATTATTTTTTGTTCTTCTGTTTAAAACTTCCGACCACCAAAGCTTTAGTAAATATTAGCAATACTGGTCAAGAGAAATTCATTCCCCCATTTAAAATCGCAAATTGCTCTCTCGGAAAATCTTGTTCCCCCAATCGGGGCTGTTGTCGTCCACTCCCCACCCCCGGCATTATTGGGCGAGGAAGTCAAAAAGGGTTCAGAAGGACTACCGGAATTCTACGACACATGGTATTGGTCGAAGGGAAATACCCTTTTTCTATCCTTGAATCTTTAGCTATTTTTAACTTTTATTTCTCTATTATAAAGCCTCTTCCCCAATATATTTTTCTTTGCTTTCAGAAGCTTCGACTTACTTATTATTAGCCTATTTTTTGTACATTTCCCCGTTTGATTTCTTTTTATCTAGCCTTGTCCCCTTGCCATTCTTTGTACTACTCTTTAATTTTTGCATTATTATTTTCTTTATAATGCATCTACCTGTGTATTGAGATAATTTACGAATTTATTAATTCCTTATTTACAAGAATTTGAAATTATTGTTGAAGGGAAAATACAAATTTCAGGAGTTAATTAGAATTTTACTAATGACGTCTTTATTTTGAGTTATTGCACCTGTTAATCACTCCTAGGAAAGGATTTATTCTCCTTATCGCAATGAATAAAAGGGGTAGTTAAAGAAAAAATGCTACTTTAGGAATAAAACAATTGGTAAGAGAGAGAGAGAGAAAGAGAGTGGCATTAAATAATTGTGAGTTAAACCAGTGAAAGAAAAAATGATAAACATCAAAAGTGACATGAAAATTTGGTACAAAATTACACAGTCAGACATTCGAAATTGAACTCAGAATTCGGCAGCCTTAGATCACCAACTTCTTTCTTACTTTTCTTTTATTCTCTCCCAGTAATTTATCACGCAACTCTGTTGACTTAGGATATATTCTATTTTAGAGTACCCACATAAAATACAAAAACATCTAAAATATTCGACTAAAATTATAATAACACGAAACGGATTTTTAACTCTATATCTTGCCAACACTTTTTCCTGGAACTTAATCAATTGATTCTATTATATATGACGATAATCCTGGATCACCAAAATGTGACTGCGTATTTTGATGAAATTGAAAAATTTTCTGAAAAATCCTTGTTGAATTATGTTCATCATGTTCAAATTGTGCTCTGTACAAAATTGTAGTGTTCCATGTAAATGGTGTCCCCAAATCTTAAATTGTTTTTCAATCATTTTCATCATCCCTTCTTAATGGATATCAAAAAAAATGTTGCTTATTTTTTATGCTCAATATTGATCACAAAAAGGAAAAAGAAAAACATCATAGACAAAAGAGAAGAATGACTTTATTCAAATCGATCTTTAGCAGTGCAAAAAATATTGTCGAGCATTGCTGAAAGTATGCGTTCTTTAAGCTAAGTTAAATCACCAATATTTTGCTGATTTACTTTTGCTTCGATAAAACCCCACGCAAAAAATCAATGTGAGTTAAATCTGGAGAAAGTGGAGACCAAGCTCTAGCTCCTCCACGTCCAATCAAACTATTTGATAAATGACTGTTCATGTAATCTCAGACAATTATAACATAATGACATAGTGCATCATCTTAGTGAAACACGAACCTATCAACAATGCTATTATCATAAAGCTCTGGTTCTATAGACTGTTGGAGCATATCAAGCTAGATGTTGCCTGTCACAGATGCTTCATGAAAATAGAATGGGCCATAAATTTTAAATTTGGTTATTCAAAGCCACATGTTAACATTTGTAGAGTCTTTTCCATTTCATGAAACAACAGGCGCGGCAAGGTTGAGAAGAATAATTAATAATTCCCTTGTAAATTTTCAGATAGAATGTCATCGGAAGGAAGAGAACACATAGGGAAGAGTGGCTTGCTACGCTTAATAATATTGTTCCCTTTTGAAAAAGAAATTTACAAGTTTACTACTCTAACAAACGTAGTATTCGAAATAAGCTCGACGAGTTTAAAAGTTTAGTGGATTTAGGCAGCTTCGATATTATAGCAATAACATAAATCATGAGCGAAGACATCTAAGAGAGAGTATATCGGCGAATTAAAACTACCAGGGTATAAATTAATTAATAAAGACGGTACGCATAAACGAGGTGGAGGAGTACTACTGTGCACCAAAAATAATATAAGTTTAACTTAAATTAAAACTTTCTCTCCCGAAGAAGTTGAGGTAATATGCGCCGAAATATAATCGAATGGTTTTCCAATAAATATCTTTGCAGCGTATAGACCCTCAGCACAACTGATTGATATTGACACACCATTATATAACATTATTGGAAATGACATTCAAAATAATTGAATTATATTAATTGGGTATTTAAATTGTAGGCAGATTAACTATGCAACGTTAAATCCGGACGGGAAGGGGCAGAGGCTATTGAAATTTATGGAACAAAGCTATTGTATTTAACACAATTAGTCAATGAACCAACACGAGGAGAAAATATCCTAGACGTAATTATGACTAACAACGTTAATCTTATCTCAGGTATTAATATTGGGAAAGGTATAGGTTCCAGCGATCACAAATCAATAGAGTTCGATATTAATATAATAATAATAATAAATTTCTTATAATGCGCTCTTCAAGGCCAGAGGCCTTCACAGAGCGCACGTTCGGCTGTGGGCTAAGATCAGGTGGGTGAGTAGGCAATCCTGAACAGGTGCATTTCCAGGAGTCGCGTGAAAGTGGTAAGTGAGGCAACAGATCTAATTTCAGCTGGAAGAGCATTCCAAAACTTGCAGGAACAGACTGAGAAGGAGCGGTCGCCCATTGAGCAGAGGGACGAGCGAGGAGTTGTTAGGGGAGGAGGATGAGATGACCGAAGGACTAGAGTGGCGGGACGTTGGGAAAGGTCAGAGGAAAGGTTGGTTGGGGCCTTTTGGCGAAGGACCTTGAAAGTGAAGAGAAGAATCTTGAAATGAGAACGATATCTGACAGGTCACCAGTGCAGTTCCTGAAGCAGGGGCTTAGAAGGCGAGAAGCGAGAGCGACAGAGGAGTATTTGGGCAGCATAGTTCTGGACTAGCTAAAAGTGACTTAGATAAGAAGATGGTAGCTTTACAAGAAGAGAGTTACAGTTATCAAGCCGGGAGGTAATGAAGGCGGGGAGAACAGTCTCAAGACTTTGGCGATCGAAGTAAGAGCGAATTCGGGAGAAGTTACGGAGCAAACAAAGAGAAGATTTACTAATATTGTGGATGTGGGGCTTGAAGGAGAGATGCTCATCAAAGACAACGCCTAGATTTCTAACAGAGTCAGGGAAAGCGACAGAGTTTCCACCCAGAGGGAGGGAGGGAAAGAGGGATGTAACTTTGTATACTAAAGTGGGGATACCAACCAGAAGAACTTCAGTTTTGAAGTGGTTAATTATGATGAAGTTAGCCGATAGCTAGTCCGAGATAGAAGAATAGGCAAATAAGAGGTCACAGATTGAGTAGGCAATGGTCGAGGGGGAAGAGGAAATAAAGATTTGAGTCTCATCGGCATAGAGGTGGAAGGATACACCGAGATAACGTAGTAGGGAGCTAAGTGGGAATAACTAGATACGAAAGAGGAGAGGCCCGAGGACAGAGCCTGGAGGAACACCAAAGCAAATGAAAGTGGGGTCAGAATTGCAAAGGAAAGCGAAAAGATATTTCACATTTAAAATCCTCAATAAATGGAACGCACTCCCCGCGGAGGTAGAAAATCATAGTAGTGTGAATAGTTTTAAAAATAAAATTTACGTTTATTTTACGAATAATGATATTGTCTAAGTACGGCGCCGTGTTGTGGATTGAATGTCGCGTGAGTGAGCATCGTACCGACAATGTCCAAAGCAGGACTACTAGCATATTAGTATAGAATGTGACTGGCCTTTTAGTGGACTAAGTAGTCCTTGCTAGCTCCCAGTAACTAATTAACTATATAGGTATATAATATCTTTGTCTCTTCAATATAGGGAACGTAAACTGTATTTAGACCATCTCGAGACAAGTTAGTTCTACCCTAATTTTTTGTTTAGATTTTCGAAAGCAAAAGTAACATGTTTATCTATAAACTGAGATTTAATTGTGAGTAGGTTAATCTATATCTTTCAAAAGCACTTAACTATATTCTGTCTTATTTCAATTTCAGCCCTCTAGATATTAGACCTTAACATAAGTGGAAGAGTTCTTATTGGCGAAAACAAAGAACAAAGAGCAGCCAAAGCCCTTGCGCAATTATTATCTGAACGATCTCGAAGTGATTTCCGCTGCTAAGTTTTGGAACCAGAAGAACAAAGAGAGGGAAGACTACAGGGTAAAAGAGCCCTATCAGCTGCTCGAAGGGCAAAATAAACTGCAGAGCAAAGAACAGAACACCTGCAGGCTGCAAGAGCCAGAGCTGCTGATCGCTTGGGAGGAGAAAGTGCGGAACGGAGACAGGAAAGACTTCAGGCTGATAGAGCTGGGGCTGCTGCGCTCAGGGTCGCAGCACTCCAAGCAAAAGGGATTGAACGCAAACCGGATTGGGCCGAAACAAACCGAAAACTCTAAAAGTTATAAACGGATATCGATTTAATTTTAATGGGTAGGCCTAAGGTATTTGTCAACCTAACCTATGAAATTTAGGAAAGTATACTCAATATTCTCTAAGTATATAGGTGCAACTAAATTTATGGCAACTTTTGCCTAACGTTTGATAACTATAAAAGCGTCCTATTTTTATTTTTTTATTTAATATACATTGCTGTTACTATTTTTATTATTTTTCCTATATTACAGTGGGTTTTTTATACATAAGACAGAAAAAGATTTCCTAAAGAATGCAAAAATCCCCAGAGAGTTTCAATTAATATATGTGGATCTGTTACCTCAAGAAATCGAACTTCTCACCCTTTTCTACACATGTGACGAAACTTAATGAACTGTGCCACTAGATATAAAAATAGGCCTAATGAAGTAAATTATCAAAGCATTGCAACATAATAAATGATGCCAAGATTAAAGATAGCATATTCGTAGGACCTCAGATATGTTAACTTATAGCTGATGATGACTTCGAGGCGAGATGGATGAAAATATGCTAGCGGTCTAGCAAGCATTTAAAGATGTGGCAAGGGACTTCTGGGAAAACACCAAGGAGCAGAATGAGAGCGGGTCACTAATCAAGTCCTACCAAAAATGCGGATGCAATTTGTCACTCAAGATACACTTTCTTCATTCTCATCTGTCCTTCTTCTCAGAGAATGCAGGAAATGTATTCTCTGAAATAGAGCACTGCGATGTTCGCTGCCTTCTGCTGGAACCTGAAGCATGACACACCTAAGACGTCTTACAAATGAAGAAGTAAATAATAAAATGTAAGGTAATACATTATATAATGCTAACGAACATGCTAATTTATTTTTTATTCATAAATTAATTACAATGGACACATTTAATCTGACTTTGAGAGTAAAGTACATTTATGGTATCGTGGAAATCGGTATCAAATGCATAATTATTAAATTCACAATTTACAAGAAAATGTTACGTGATGGTAAATTCTTGTTAGCAAATTTGAATTCAGCACATTCAAGTTGGTAAAAATATTTACATGAGATCTATACTTTTTCTAACACTGAAATATGTGTTATTGTAATTTAATGATTATAAGCAAAGATATTTAAACACGAATTAATGACTACCATAAAGTATTTCTAAAGAGCTACGTTGTCAGGTTTATATTGTAATACAAAGAAACGGAGTTAGAATCTCTTCAATGAAATGATTGGCTGACTTCAGTGACGTCAGAATAGTAGATCTTCTTCCTCTGAAAGGTTTCGACGAAAGTCTGTCGTTGTAGTATAGAGAGGAAGGAACCAGGTTGCTAGGGAAGCATTTCTTGTTCTGTTATAAGAGGGCAGCCGATGTTAATTATATGAGGATATTAGACCTAGGAAGAGAGTATAGATATGATACTATTAATAGTAATAACAGGTTCATTGTCTTTGGAGAACTGGAAGAATGGAAGTTAGAGTCATATGGGTAGAAAATTAACTGACTGAAGACCTCCTGGCGGGTGATTTACTGACTACCTTCTCACACGCACATGATTGAAATGTCTACACAAGACATTATGTAACGGATGCCGATTCTTATTAAAAACTTTAAATAAAAGACTAAGTGCGCCAACTTGCCGCGATGGTACAAATCAAGGGAAAGCTCAGCAGAGATGAACTTAATAGAATTTAAAGCTCTATCCAGCAATGTCAAATGAGAGTTGGCCAAAGACGTCCAATTGGGAGGACAGTACTCCAAATAAGGCAAGATGAAAGCATAAAATTATTTCATTACTGTGGAGTCACGACCAAATGTCTGCAAGTATTTTCGAAGTAAGCCCGTCTTCTGGGGAATTAAATAAGAGAAGAAGCGGACTTGCTTCTCAAAAGTCAGCTTAGAGTAAAAAATCTTCCCAATAAACCCTAACTAGAAACTTCCTCAACCTGTTAACCAGAAATATGCAAACAGGGATAAGGTGGATCCAATATACGGGATCTGATAAGAGTAAAAAAATATGCCTTGTTAGCATTAAGTTTCATTCCCCAAAGTTGACACCAATAAGTGATCCTACCTAAATCTCGGTTCAAGGACGTAGCAACTTCACCTCTGTTACTGGTAGAGTTAACAGAGGAGTAAAGGGTAGTATCATTGGCATTAAGATAAAAGGTTTTTTTCAAGATGAGTGCCCATATCGGAAGTAAAAATAATAAAAAACAAAGGACCAAGGACACTGCCCTGTGGAACACCAGAAATAACAGGTATTGAATTAGATGAGATAACATCTTCAATTACACACTGAGATCTTTTATTTATTATTGCAATGGCGAAATCCATTAGCATTCACTTAGATAAATATAATTTGATTAAAGAATCTCCACACGGTTTCATTAAATGCAAATCCTGTTTGGTCATTTAGATTTTTTTCTAGAATGTTATACGATTCGGCCGATAGAGATGTGTATTGTTAATTTTATTTATTAGGATGATGTCTATTTAGATTTTAGTAATGCTTTTGACCCGGTGCGAAATACAAATTTGGAATAAAGAAGTTTAAACGCAGTGGATTAATGAAGCGATTTTAAGTGGTGAAGTCAGTTATAGCTTAACGAGTATTGTAAAAGGCGTTTACACTCGTTACGACGTTCTCAACAAAAGACCCAATGATAGTTCTGATGCAGTTAGAAACGATTTATGATTTAATCACATAAATATGTGTTTAAATTATAAAATTATTCAATGTGGCTGCCCTCGGTGGCGAGCACACGCTTCAGGCGAGAAGTTAATGCCGTGCATACGTTGCGATTGAAGTCCTTCCTCATGTTGCCCTACACGCCGTTGGCGTATGATTCAGCTCGTTGATATTACTGTGGCGGATCTAGCAGGCCTTGCCCTTGACATTTGCTCCCAGCTCTAGTCGAAGAGATTAAGGTAGGGCAATTGAAGCGAACCAGGGCACCATCCTACTCAAAGACGTAGTTTATATTCTTCGTGATCATTCTCATCCAGGGCAGGAGTTTTATGGCCGAAATGTATGTGTAATCGTCTGCGGTGAGCCTTTAACCGACCACGAACCAGGCAGTCAGCATCTTTTCATTATTCAAACCACGACGCCAAGCATCATCAGGGAGGCCTAATGCATGTTCGTGGACACGTAATATACCTTGGAGTTTCCTGTCTGAAGATTACCACTCCTTGGTTCTGCTTGTTAATGACCGGATCGACTGTAAGGGTTTAACATCAGAAAAAAAAGAGAATTCGCTTGCCATGACTCTTCAAGTCATTTATAAGTTGACAACAGCACTTCTAACGTTGTTCTTTCATAAGCTTGGCCAGAAGAGGGTTTTTTCTGCATTTTAAGCATATGTCGCCATTCTCTTGATGGCTCTGGATACCGAAGCAACCGAGATATTCTTATTTATCACGAGTGTAGTCATTTTGAGCTATTGAAGGATTTTCTCTTATCCAAACTGTTGGCAACTTGAGTCCTATCTGAACGTAGTGGATCTTTGAAGTTATTCCTTTTCTTGAGCTACTCTTAGAGTTTGTGGACGGTATTGCCACTGCCTTTGAGCCACTGGACAATGTTGCACTTGTAGCTCACGCGCTGGAGAAAGAGATCTTGATTCTTTTCACCCCCATCTCGACACACTTGCACACAATGAAATTGATGTTTTACTGAAACAGAAAGTTTGCAAATCCTGGTATTTAGTATATGTATGAGAAATTCCCTGAATAATTATAATTTGAAAAGGAGAGTTTTTCGAAGGTTAGAATGAGAAAGTGCCTGAAGAGGCCGTGTAAGTTCTAAGTTTTATTATCTAGTAATAGAGCTAATAGTCTATTTAGGGTTTATTGGGAGGAGTGTGAAAATTAAGAGTGGTAATGTGATTCGGAATCTGCAACTTGCTTCAGGTGATCCTAAATTTTAATGTGTTGAAATTTTGATTACCCTATTATAGGGTGGATATGGTTTGCTTAAATCATAGAAGATAACGTTGACTGAGATGATACATAAGTTGCAGAGCTTACCTTATTTTGCAATGCTTAGGAGACTAGATATAGATACGTTAGATAATAAAAGAGATCGAGTTAACTTGATTGTGGTTTTCATGTGGATAAAAGGTTACAATATGGGGGACATAGGTAAGGTTCGTATTTTTTAAAAACGAGAAATAAAAAAAGAAATTTGATGAAGCTGCAGAAGTTCAGGTTTAGAAAGAAATTGTTTGAATTTGGTTTTCTACTCTAGTGGTAGATGAGTAAAATAGGATCAGTAGTCATTTGATAAAGCGTCTTACCTGGGGAGATTTAAGAATCGAATGGATACAATTATATTTAGAGGAGGATGTTAGCTGGAAATGAGCTTGGGGAAAGAAACCAGGGACGCTTTCAAAAAAATCTATACAACCATTATTGGATACTTGGCTCAGATTTTGTAAGCAAAAGACAAAATTATTAGAGAAAATAACGTGCATGCAACGAAATGCAATGTTTGTAAGAAGTTGAACAAAAGTAAACAGATGAATTTGAACTAGAAAGTTACGAATATAAAATATGACTTAGTAACCTAAATAATGGACCAGGTTTTCTTTTTTTTAGGCATTAACGATATTCCCATAATCTACAAACACATCGTTAAGTTGACCTCATTAAATACCTCGTTGACGTATACACCACATATGTACATTGCTGATAAATTCGCGACAATGAAAGAAGAATATAAAGATTTTCTAGTCTATGTTACTCTCTATGAAGCTTTTTATCTTTAATGAGACTACCTTTCTGATTAGCGCTGAATTTGGAACAACCTAAATGCCGAATATGGAAACTTCGTATCTCTAATCATTTGATTTGTTGAGAACGATGTGTAAAAGGACATATGGAGTAGAGGCTTGAGTAGTGAATGTCAATTGGATACATAAAATTTGATAAACTTGATGAAATGGCCGACAACCTGCTAGCACTAGCGAGTTAAGGTAGTCGCTTTAAAAAAACTTCATGCTTATATCCTTTGGAAATGATTCTTGTGAGAGATAGAATTTCAAGTAGACAATAGTTTAATTAGTTTGTAGTATATATATATATATATATATATATATATATATATATATATATATATATGCGAATTTTGTTGAAGATCATTGTGTATTTTGCCTTAAATAAATTCCTTTGGCAACTCTCTCTTCTCCTAACTCTTTTTTTTTATCTGATCTTGTAGATGGTGGATTACTTGTCCAGTATTCATCTCTTTTTTTAACTGAATGTTTTTGGTAAAAATGAAACTAAAATTGCTAAGATTTCGATCTTATTCGATCATCTTCGGAGCATTTTGAAATGTTTTTGCCTCCTTTACCGATGTAATGAGTGGTGTGAGGATCTTTCAGAAAGTGAAAGAAAACGATTTTTAAGGGGTATTTATTCTGCCTTGGTTAGACGTAACGTTAGAGGAAATAAGCCATTCACACATCCTGGAGATTTAGGAAGTGGTAAAGCGATTCCACAAAGAAACCAGGTTATGAAATCTGCTTTCGCGTGAGATTGAACAAAATTACTAATGATATTACTTGTTTTTATCGAAGAATCACTCGAAAGCATTAATGGCTAGTGTAGAAGGTCTAAATTCTCTTAGATGATTACCTCGTAAAACATCTTGTAAGGTGACTGACTTATTATTTGTGAATCGTCATTGCCAGCAGTCGGTTCACCCCATTTTGAGGATAAAAGTTGTTATCAAAGAGGCAGCAGGTTCAAAATCTGTGTCAAACTTTGACCTTTCATGGGGTTTTTACAGTATCCTTCTTACGGAAGATACGTAAAATTAAGCTACCAATGTTTGTGCTACTAATGGGAAATACATGTACAATCAAATGCATATAAGTTAAAAAATCGCAACCAAACAGTCAACTAAACGGCAAAGTTAAAAGTCTCCCAAACTCCCAACAACGCCTCCTCCAAAGACATAAATCCGACTTACACCATACTTTTTCACGAGCCAACTCAAGAAATATAACTGTAGCTTCATCTAGAAAAACAACTGCCGATGCTCAATCACCTGCAAGGGATCTCGGAGCAGCAGTGGGCCCCAGAAAAACGGCGTGCAGGCCCACCAGTGTGTGGACTCGCCCTGGCGCTTACCAACCACTGCCACTCCAGGCCCTCACTGCCTTGTGGGTTCTGCCCTTTTAAACAAAGGCTAGAGGAAGGATACCAAAATCAAAAACCAGAATTGGGTCTGTCTATAGTCGAGCACCGACAGAGTGGTGTCTCAACAGCTCCCTGCAGCCGAGGTTGAAGCCTGCTCGCCTCGAGCTTCTTCTGCCACCATGTTCCTTTTATCCTCAGGCAAGATACTGGTTCGAAGACTGCACAACTTCCTACCCGTTTAAATCTAGTGTAGGTTTGGGACCCTCAACTGAGGGGCTTTCGTCATCATCGACCTCGATGGACTTCCCAAAGCAAAAAGTTTAGTGCTTAACTTTCATGAGGTATACAACATTTGATGGCTCGTTTGGAAAGCGTTCAAGATTTTCTAGATGATTCGGTAGTCTTTGCAGATATGAATCGATTCGCACTGTTAGTGGAAAGGCTAGATGAGGCTAAATTAAAGTTTGAGATGGCGAATATACAATGCCTAGCACACATCTTGATTAGCTTTTCGGTGGTACCGCTGATCAAGATGGCTATTCCGAAGAATAGAAAAGACGTCCAACGCGTCCTCAATGAACGGCGGATTCTATGGAATTAATTTGCTTGTCGGAACGTCTCATTAACCTTTGGTAAAATCCGATGTATATTTCAGCTGAGGGCCGTGGGAGCAAAGTTCGTTTGCTAAATATATAATTCTGTCGATTTCGGATCCTGTTCTAAAATCACCCAATTTCTCACAGATGATCTGGCTTCAAGTATATGCTTTCTATTCTATCTTTGGCGTTGCGCCCTGGCAGGTTGATGAGCATGGATTTCTTTATCCCGTCGCCTATTCTTCCATGCAGCCTAATTGGAGGCATGCGCAATTAATTAGCTGTCGATAAAGAACTATTTTCCCTTGAGTATTCGCTTGAAAAATTCAAGATTATATGATGCATTACGCCTACAAACTGTTTGCTCTCAGTGATCACTATCCGCGACTTGTTTGAGTAAGTTTTAATCTAAAAGCAACTATACACTCCATTGGCCTTTGACAATCCAAAAATATAATTGAGTGTAGAGCACATTTAACCCTAGAATGCTTTTAGTGTGAGAATCTTACCGATCGGGATGTCAAATGCATACTTATTTTGGTAGGATAACTGCGTCGCAACTGTCCTTCCATGTACCCTCAGTCTACCCTAGTCCCTAGAAGAAGTAACAGGTTCTGTGATTCTGTCTCGTATATTTCACTAAAAAATTTGTGATTGAATTGTCTTTTACCCGGCAAAAGCAGTTATGTAACGTTTATATAAAGTGTTTTTAAACCAGCAAACGCAGTTATGTAACTTTTATGGAGTGTTTTTTTCTTCTGAGCTCAGGGCATTGCTGGGAATATTTATATTAAGTGGGTGCCAGCGAAATAACCACCTGTCCACTCGGGAAATGCGGGACACAGTAATAGGGGCTACTCTGTATCATACAGGCATGGCACTGCAAAGATTTGAATTCCTCCTAAATTGTCTCTGGTTTGATGACCCTGACACTCGGCAGGAGAGAAAGGCAACAGTCCACCTGGGACCGATCCGCAATATCTGGGACATATTTATTCACCAGTGCAGAGACATGTATGTGCCAGGGGAAAACCTGACTGTAGATGAACAGCTGCTGGTGTTTAGAAGGTGTTCTTCGAGGATATATATCCCAAACAAACCAGCAAGGTATGGATAAACTAATTTTTCTCTGTAATGACCTTGGGGAAGGAGACTCAAACCAAAGGAAAGAGTTAGGCCTCGGCCGTTACTATACGAAATATCTGATCAGGCATTCCACCACACCAATCGCAACTTCACAACAGACAATTGGTTCACGCCAGTCCCTTTAGCACTACACCTTATAGAAAACTGGTATAAAAAATGTTGGCACAATCAAGGCTATGAAGAATAAAATACCAAATTGTATAAAACAGAAAGAAAGGCGGAAACCAGGGACTTCGGTGTTCCTGTCCACCGAGGAATAGACAGTTGTTTCCTATATGCCTAAGCCCAAAGAAGTTGTCACTTCTGCAAAGTCCGAGCAGAAAGGAAGACATGCTACAGATGCTATGATTGTCACAGAGCTATCTGCCCAGGACACTACCATCCAATCTACTCTGCCTGTGCCCAACGCAAAAGTAATCGGTAAAAGTTGAACCAATATTAAATGAATCACAACATTCACAACTATATTTATAAATTACAGAGGAGCAGCAAGGGAATGGAATTCGTTCTACTTATATATATATATATATATATATATATATATATATATATATATATATATATAGTACAAGAAAGAGAAATTGGACGCGAATGAGCAATGAGACAAGAAACAGGAGTTTTTTAGAGGTAAGAGAAAGGGACATTAGAAGAAGACTAGAATCAAAGAGAGCAGAGGGCGGCACAATGAAGGCAATACTTTACCGAGAAGACAGAGATAACGCCAGGGAAAAAAGTTTGAAATTCCTGGCCGGGACTCGAACCAGGGTCTGCTGATTGCCGGTCAGATGCTCTACCACTGAGCTACCAGGCACAGTGACTCTACTTCGCCCAGAGCGTTACCCCATCAAACCCAGTATCTCTCTTAGCTAGGAACCTCCAAAATTGTTTTGAAAGGCAGAAAATTAATATGGCGAAAGCCCTGTGGTGATTGTTATCACCCGCAGAACTTTCATTTGCTCCTTCTTCTTTGTATGTGACTTGGGGATGAGCCTTTAAATTGTGAGCGGGTAAGAAGATGTGGTATACAAAATTCCTTAGAGGTTCCTAGCTAAGAGAGATACTATGTTTCATGGGGTAACGCTCTGGGCGAAGTAGAGTCACTGTGCCTGGTAGCTCAGTGGTAGAGCATCTGACTGGCAATCAGCAGACCCTGGTTCGAGTCCCGGCCACGAATTTCAAACTTTTTTGCCCTGGCGTTATCTCTGTCTTCTTGGTAAAGGATTGCCTTCATTGTGCCGCCCTCTGCTCTCTTTGATTCTAGTCTTCTTCTAATGTCCCTTTCTCTTACCTCTAAAAAACTCCTGTTTCTTGTCTCATTGCTCATTCGCGTCCAATTTCTCTTTCTTGTACTATATTGTTATATAGTCTGCAATGCAAGTTTTCTGCACCTTTATTTCTGTCTTCAAAATTGTTTTGAAAGGCAGAAAATGAATATGGCGAAAGCCCTGTGGTGATTGTTATCACCCGCAGAACTTGCATTTGCTCCTTCTTCTATATATATATATATATATATATATATATATATATATATATTTGTATATTTAGGTAGGAGTTTTTCTTTTATGCATGTTTTATTAAAGACCAGGTAAAGTTGAACTTTGATTATCTTTTTTCTTTGTTCTTCTAATTTCCTAATAAAACTATTATCGTCTTGCGAAAGGTTATTTATAGATAAGTGTGCCGATATTCATGGTTTATTTTAGCTAGCTGAGCTTTCGGTCACGTTTGACTATCTTCGGAGCGAATAAATTTTACACTAGTTAAACATATAAAGGAAGTACATTTATATACTAAAGATAATTTAGATACTGAAAAGAAGGGGAATGTGGTTGACAGAAAAGGTTAGAAAAGGTACATTTAGGAATGGGATTTCGGTCATTATTGTCCATTAATCCGTAGAGAGTTTTAAGATTCGCTGGGTGGCGGTCAATTGGGCATTAATCTTCAGTTTTTCTTCCTGGATTAGGATCGCTTCCAGGATATGAAGGCGTTTGCGGTCACTTCTCCTTTTTATAATGGTGTTTTGTACTAAAATTTCTCGTGTTAGTTGAATTCCATGTTGCATGTATTGGTTCTTGATGGCGCCGTTTTGCAGATCATGGTGAGTCTACGAGATAAGAATGTGATTGTCATTCCAATGTATTTATTTGAATTATGAAGCTTACAATCTTCATGCGGACAGGTGAATTCATAAATTACATTAGAAGTTTTCAATTCATTTTCGTACTTGTGTCGTTGATAATGAGGTGATTACCTATTTTTTTGGTTTTATAATATATTGTGACATGTAGCATTTATTCTGGATTCGTGCATTTTGTATTTTGGTGTATAATATTCTTGAGTGCTCTTTCGTCGATTTTATACGATTCACTCATTTTGTTCATATAGAAGATATTTATTGGCTGTTTCTTATTGTCTTCATTTCCATTATTGTTATTTTCATATAAGTTTTTCAGAAATGTATTTGTTTCTTTGTTCACCATAGTGTTGGAGAAACCATTATTGATGAAGACTTGCTTTTTTCTTTGAAGTTCGTTTTGGAACAATGGCCATGCGCGTCTAATGTATGTTCTTATGTTCTCCATTGAGACAATTCCCAGAATTCGTTAGTTTAGTATATACCTGGGTTGTGTATCTATTTTTACTTGTTCTCACTTCAATATCAAGGAACGGTAATTTTCCCTTAGAATTGAGTTCATACGTAAACTTTAGTAGAGAGTGCTCTTCCATTCTTGCTTTAAGTCTTTTCAGTTGATTTTCATCTTTAATTACAAGATATATATCACCTAGAAAAAGAAATATTGCCTGAGAATCATCTCAAATCTTTAACTTACTGCTGTTTCGTTGACGATATATATCTTTTTCACTACTGCTTGTTCGTATCTTGTATTTTTAAAAAATTTAAAACATATTCTTCTCTGTCAAGTTAAAGAAATATCTGTTTATTCTTATTATAGTTTAACATTAATATACATTTTATTAGGATTTTATAATTAATAATTTTCAAAAGAATTCAATGTATTTTTGACCACTGTCTGTTCATATTTTCTTTCTATATTTTAATTTTAGTAATCTTGTAACTTAGCCTGAAAATGAAAACAAGTATTTTTCAAGATGTTGTGTTGAATATTAAATGATGCAACATCCGTTTCCGGTGGATCTTGGATTTCTCTTCAATATTATATCTATTTGGTTCAATTTATTTGGTTTCGCAAATGTGGTTTCTTTCGCAGGAAAGAAACCACAGTATTAGTATCGATTTATTTGCCAAACCAGGTTTCGACCGACACATCCTTCATCTTCCATCGCTCGAAAACTAATGAATACAGCCTAAAAACAGACAAATTTACAAGTTGGAACGTAATTAGGGTTGGGGGAGGGCACTTCGAGCTTCGGAATTTTTGAGTAGAGGCTGGACGAGTGTTCTGCTTATCAATGGATTAGTGCTGAATTGCTCATCGGAAGTATTATAATTGATAATTTCCTTTATAAGAGCTGATTCTATTAGACGCCTATATATATATAGTTGTGGGAATTCTAAATTATTTTTGCATTATCAATGTCAATTGAATGGTTTTCATTTGAGAAGTGTTGGAACAGGCTAGATGAAAGACTTCTACGGCGCATGTCATATTTGTGTTCCTTCATTCTCTTAGGCAATCTGCTGCTTTCCCCAATGTATCCTTGATGGCAAATTTTGCATGTATTATGATAAATCCCATGTTCTCTATCGGTAGATCTACTTTTAGACAGATTGTTTTTCCGTAGTGAAAGAAAACATTGATGTTGTTGAGGTGAGTAGAGGAATGTAATATAATTATTATTCCATAATTTTTCCTTAGGATTAACTGGTAAGTAAAAGTTAGTTATGGCTTTAGAATGACATGTTTCTATGAACCAAAGGGGATACTGCAGCTCATTGAAAGTTTGGAAGAGCGTGTTTCTTTCATCCTGCAAACAAGGATCACATCAAGAAATTCCAATTAGTTGATTTGTTTCCATTCTACTTCAAATATAATGGTGGGGTGAATGTTGTTTTTTTTGTTCAGAGAATAAATCAAATGCTTTTTCACTAATAGGCCATGTGGCACCTACATCATCTACATAACGGAACTATGTTAAGATATTAGGTAAAATAGTGGGGGAGGAGGTGTTTCCCAAAGTTTTCCATGAAAACATAACATAGGATCGGGAAAAAGTGGTTACTCATACTCTGGCACTATTCGGTATGTAAAACAATCTTCAGCTTTAAACATTGTCTGTAGCCCACAAACGAACCAACTTTAAAATTTTATTACACGGTTAGGGTAATGTTAGGTAGGATAAAGTCAACATTTTAATAATGACATCAAGAGCTTACTAAACAGGAACTTTAGTGAAAACGCCCTTATCATCTAAACTTAGCAACTCCTTATTGGATAAGTCACCCTGTCCTAGGTCAGGTATGCTTCACTGACCTTCGCTCGCCCTTCCTAGACGCGGAAGAAGTCCCTTTTAAGTACGAGGGATATTCGAATATGTTTTCTACCGTTGACCGACTTGGAAAATAGATCAATGGCTTTTTATTTCCTTCTTGGATTTAAACAAGAGAAAGAAAAATAATCTTTACTATTATACAAACAAATAACAGAATTTAACAATAATTTGTACACTATGGGAAAACTGATCGTTCAGCAAAAGGAAATTAATTTACAATTGATGCTTTGGCACGGTGATGGAGAAAAATATAATAGGCTTACGATTTTCCAAGAGAGAGATGGGGCCTTGAGTGGTTGTTCGAGGGCGTATCCTTGCAGCGCACAGAGAGAAGCGTGTTATTCAGGAATGAGTCCTTGAATGCGGTAATTCAGAATAACCTGTTTCTTGCCTGCGATTCCTTAGGATACCAGACAGTCACTTTTAAAGTAGTGCGTTGTCACCTATGGCTGGTTCTAATAGATCTTCTTGATTACTGCTTGGATACTGGGCGAGCAGTGCCTGCCTCCTGGTTTAATAATGATTTGCTCGTTTCCGCGCTGGGAAATATATACGACTTCGCCGGAAGTGGTTTTTTATTCCGATTCAAGGCGCGGCGGGTAAGGTCTTAGCGCCCTCTCGCTGATTCGGGTTCCAGGCTCCAGTTTGACTCGTCTCGCTTCGTTATCGGCCGGGGAGTTTACCGGAAGACGCTGGTTGACGGTGCGTTCGTCCATCAGATACTCCTTTAGGCCTCTTTGTCCGCGTGACTCTTTCTCTCTCTCTCTCGCTGTTCCTCTCTTTTCCGTTGTATCTTACACTGGAAATAATCGGTCTAAGCATATTGCCGTCCTTATCAGTTTTCGGTAAGCCATACATGTTCGGTATGGCTTACTCAATTTATTGGCCCCAAATGCCCTGATATTTTCAAATTAACCGATAATTGGATTTTCTATTATAACCTACATAATTTATATTGTTTAAGAAAATAATGACATTGTATTTATTTATAATAAATAAAACTATTATAAAATGTCAATAATAACAAAATAAAAACGATGTAATATGATACCAGCATTCATTATTAAAATAGGCCGGTTTATTAGCATCCGGTTACTTTGTTCTGTGTTTAGTGACATTCTGCAGAATGTATTCCCTTACACATTCTTACTTGGTTATAATGTTTTTAAATTGTTGTATGGTATTAACTCCTCTCTCAGCTTTGTCTTCAACCACTACAATGTTTTTAATAACTCAAACCCATGTTAGAATTTCACATCATATTTCCATGTAGATGGGAAGTTTTAGCAATATATGAATTTACTAAAATTCTTCATCTATCTAAAGTGAAGTCTGAGAATTCTTTCCTTTTAAACCGTTTATTTCTTCACTATTAAAATATTTTGATTTATTCGTTTTGCTTAATCATAATCTTTTGGAGTCTCGGTATAGTAGACATGTTTTACTTGATGTCTAGTTGGACTCTATCATCAACTGGCATTTTTTTTAACAGCAACACTAGTAAATTCTGGATCTACTTCCCTCTACTACGCAGCCTTTGTTGCTAGGTCACGAGCTCATAAATATATTAGGATAAAGAAATTGTATATGCATCTGTTTGAATCATTCTCTTTTTGGTCATTTTAAATTGATCTTTCAATAAATATATTTTAAAATCATAAATACTTTGTTATCCACAGATACTTATTTACAGCTCCAGGCTTACGGAATGAAACTACTTATCGGAGGTCATCGTCTAGGAAGTTCACGGCCAATTCTAATAATTCGCAATAATCATCTCAATGATGTTTTTGGCACCTTCAGTGACATTTTATATTAGATTATATAATTATTTTATTTATCTCTGGCCAACCGTGTTTGCGTAAATCATTTAAATAAAATAACATTTGGTCCAGAACTCTCACCCATCACTTTCCTTTAAACTCCATGTGAAGAATAAATGGATGATGTGGTGTCTACACTGTACTAACCCTAAATATTTCTTCAAGATTTTTACACGCACCATTTCTTCGGGTGGTGTAAATTTTGTAGGTGCAAGCAAACACAACGCATTTATTTTTTATTTACTGTTGCATTTTCTCACTTTTTAGTAAACGGCTACAGCTTTATATTCTGGAATTTCATGTAATTTTTATCTGCATTGAAAATTAACTATTGTTGCTAGACTATCAACCTTTTTCATCCCACATAAACCTTGCTGTAGCTAGCCATTCAATTGTAAAACCAAAGCGATACAATCCACTAGATTGAATTTTCATTTCATTTCTGTCTTGTCAATATTTCCTCTTTTTTCCCTTGACCATGAAATGAAGTGCGATTATTAATTGAGCTTTTAGTATAATAGGCTAAAGCGTTTGAATTTTTGTCGCTTATTTTGCATGTGGCCAATTCCTCGGGGAAGTGAAATCAAGAAATTTCAAAGAGAAAGATTTTAGGATAGAAAAGCAGTCATTATTATAAGTATTTCGGTTGGAAAAAAATAAGGCTGCTCAATCGTTCAAGGAGGGATAAAATGCAAAGGACAGACATTTTAGAGTCTAGTTGTTTTTTTTCCTGCGGACAGCAAAAGTATCCCCTCTACTCATTAATTACTGTGGGGTTATCTAAATCCGAATCTAAATTTAATTGTTCAAATTAAAAGAACAAAGAGCGTGAGATGAATTGTTAATACCTCCTATTTCCTACCCTCCTCAACACTAATAAGCAGTGTCATTACTCCTTACCAAACCGCATTTAAATACTAGTTTTGCATTCTTAAATCTTTTCCTTCCGTCAAGCCAAAGAACACCAAAATCAAGAAGGCGTAAATTTACTTTTTTGTCATCAACTAACTCTTTCTTGTTCTATATCTGAGAGACTGAAAATTCGTTATTTTAAAGAACATATGAACATAAAGGTGATGTCAAGCGAGGCAATATTAAATTTAGAATTTATAAACAAATCCAGTATTATAACCATGTAATAGATTATCTCAAGGATTAAATAACTTACCATTGAAATAATTCTCGCCAAAAAATGTGGACTCAATATTAGTTAGAGAGAGCCGCAATATCAATCCTTCAGCTTGGCAATTTAAATGCAGCTGCTATGTTTAAAACCTAATCATATACAATAGAGTAAATGACCTCGGAAACAAACACAATGATTACTGTTTTTTTTATTTTAAGCAGTGTATTGATGTTTGTAAATATTCCATTCTAGCTATAAAGCTGACGTGAGTAGGATAAAATTCATACGAAAACAAGACAGGAGAAAAAATATTATACCTGGTTTTGCAAAGGTTATCTTACACTCGTTATTTTATCTTTTGAGAGCTATACGTGTGTGAAAGAAAAAGTTCCTTCACATACATAAACTTGAAGTTTACTTTACTAACATGTGTCATTAAATCGTCTTTTGCATTGTGTGCAGTTGTTTCGAGAGGGAATGGAAAAGAATCCAGATCTCTTTTCTCCAACACGCGGGATAAAAGTTCGACATCGCCAAGCGGCTCAACGGCAGCAACCGGAATACCCTCCACATAGTCACCGAGAGAATCAAGAAAGGAGAAGAACACAAAGATTTACCTCGTTCAGCGAGACCTCTCGTTGTTAAAGGTTTGGCTGTGAGAAGAGACTTCGAATTTGCTCAATATGTCATAATGACTACGCTCGCTATAAAGGAGAACATCTAGATGGCCACATTCTTTAAGGAAGAGGGCAGCAAGAGCTTAGGCTGCATGGAAAGGCCTCTGCTCAGCGGTCGTATGCGAGAACAACTTAGGGAGTGTTGCCTTGGCCTTCCCCAAAACGAGGTGTTTTTTGGATAAACGTGAAGGTTATTTCTCATCATTTTTTGATGGAAAAAAATTAAAGTCAATGCGGACATCAACAAACAGACAAAGAGCGTGCTAGGCTGCGGCTGATAGGTCTCCGATCTCTATTAATTGTCCACAACCAAGCACTTGTCTCCGTGATGATGATCGGTGTCGTGTTTTCCAGAGCTTAGAGCTCCTGCTCGCCAACGGCAGCGGGCACATGGGTTAATATTACAATTTCAACCCAGATTTATACGTTAAATCAATAAAAATGTGTCAAACTGCATCAAAACTATCTTCATGTTCTTAGTTGGGAGTTTTGTAACGTGTGTGGCAGTACTTTTACAATACCCAGTATGCTCTTATAGGGTGGTAAAAATGATTTCAGAAGTAAAATCCTGACTTTAGATGAATCAATTTAATTCAGAACAAGTTTAGGTCCTTTCTACCATCTTTATCTTTACTTGAAATAAACCATTTGCTCTGGGTAAGATAAGTAATTGTTGTTTTCGACTGTTGGCATTACAATAATTATTAAAGGCTCAATAACTTCTTTCAAATTAGTAACAATTTATATCCTACTAATAAATCAAGTCCGAATGAGAACAAAGTAATTGGCTACCATTTCTGGACATCAAGCTTGATAGGTCAATTGCTCAATAGTTCAATTCTTCTTTCTGTATACCGTAAAACCCCAAATTCAAACTATTATATACAAAAATTCTAAGGTTGCCATGAATCAAATAATAAATCTGTTGTTTTTTCCTAACTAAGAACATACTGCAATTAAAGTTCATGTATCTATCAAGATAAACCCGAATTTTATTCCCAGTATCTTTATTGAAATAATATATTGGAAAGGTTTTTCGAAATATGTCATTCCAGAGAAAGATTTATTTATTTTAGATCCAGAGATTGACACAAAAATTGTTAGAACTTTTTAATAAAATTACCTCTAGCCCCGAAACTCTGAAACTAAAAGATTTTGCCACAATAATATTCTAAATATACTTTGATTAATTAAATTTCACAAACAAAATATTTTGGGGAAGTGGAAATGATATTATCAATTGTCAGGAGTGCATTTAATTCTATTTCAAAGTTGATAGCAAACGACTACGAACATCGGAATATAGTCATGAGTGTTATCACTCACTTAAGCATGTGTAAGAAACAAATATATCTTAGCAAAGTGAATCAATCCTTAAACAGATCTGATAACTATTATAAAATATATATGATAGAGTCAATATTCATTAAAATATTACTAAATTGCATTTGTCTGAGGGAAATCTGAATATCAACAACTTCATTTGGACGTAAAGTCGGAACTAATTTTTTGCAAATATTTCCGATCCTTGAAGAACCTTCACTCTCCTTTAATGATCCGATATTAGTCCTGCATCCTACACACCTCGTATCAGTCCGAGTTTTAGCCAATTATATATAAAGGTTTGTGTGTCCCGTCGTTTTCAATATACAACTGAAAAAGCTAAAATATACACTAAATTTTTTCCTTAATTTTCATAGCCCGAATTAATATAACGCTACTGGGATTGTAATATATATATATTATATATATGAGAAGTAAGAATCTAATGGCAAAGAGAATGACAGTATTCATTCTTTATTTCTTCTGGCTACGTTTCAAGCAAAGACAAGCTCATCTTCTGGCCTGGTAAATTGAACAAAATTAGCTTTGAATAGCAAAACAATTAACATTAAGATTAATTAGGACTGGAAGCTACAAATATATATAAATATACATGTATATACATATTTACATTTGATGGTGATAAATCATAAAGAGTTAATTATTTAAACAAGGATTCAGAAATTGTGAGCATAGGGGGGAAGGGGGCCCATTTATAAGGAGCTAAGTGAGCAAAATTGTAGAATTGTAATTTTTTAACAAATTGAAATCTTACCGATCACACAAGGTATAGAAACATGACTAAAGCAATGGAGAGCAAGAAACAATGAAGAACGGTGAGGTAGGAGGGGCGGTCAATAGGTTTTGCAATTCGGATATAAGGAAACGAGATATGATGAAAAGTGTTTTATTATTTTTCAATATGAATACTCTCGACTTCAATGCACTTGCGCCACTTATCCCTGAGGCTTCGAATTCTCGACAACCAGAGATCTCCCGACTACTGTTCAATCGAGTCCGGGACGGCGAGCTGGATATCTTCATAGTCCCCAAACAGGTGTCCACGCATTGCAGCCTTGAGCTGGTGGAATAAAAAGTAGTCGCCCGGGGCCAGATCTGGACTATAGGGGTGATGTTTGAGCTCCTCGAATCCGCACTCGCGTAGGGCAGCTTGTGCAACTCTGGCCTTGTGGACTTTGACGAAGTTGAAGTTGATTTGGGGGCGTGAGGTTTCTAGCGACTCAACGGGCAGAGACCTTGGCCATGGCTAAATTGTCGTGGATGATGTTGATAACACTTCCATGTGACATTCCAAGTTCTCGCTCTATTTTTTCGACATTCAGCCGACGATTTTCGAGGATGATCCTCTCCACGCGGTCCACATTGTGCTCGTTGGTCACGTCTGACGAGCGGCCTGGACGGGGTCATCTTCAAGAGACTCACGACAATGGTGGAACTTCCTATTCCAGAGAGCAATGGTTGCATAGGAAGAGGCGGTGTCGGTGTACACTGCAACCATGCGTTCATGGATCTTGTTTGCATTCTTGCCTTCCTTGGTTAAAAATTTGATCACTGCGCGGTGCTCAACCTTCTCCATTGTAGAAAAATTTGTGACTGGCGATATGCAATCCGCTAATGCTTCTTAAAAAGACGAGTCAGGATCGTACGGCTGCAGGTCCTGACTTTCCATAACTTGTCATATCACCCCTACATACAGCCACCCCCCTTCCTTTCTTTTGCCCTCTCGATTCGTAAAACCTATTGACCGCCCCTCGTATACTACACCACTGCGCAGGCTACACGCGAGCAAGTCCTTTACACTAAATAGTGAACCTATTGCTAAATTATTCGAAAAAATAGTTCTAAAGTTGATTTGTCCAAAATGATATTTGAGGATTTTTTGTATTTGTTTGCAGAATTGGCGATTTAGATGGCATAAGTCCGGAAGTAAAAGATATGGTATGTCCTTGGGAACTTTATATGATGGTAATTTTGGAGAAAAAATATTGTCAAGGAAGGTTTCAATAGTAGCCTCAAAAATGTGCGAAGGATAAGAATTGTTTGTGAAATAGGTAAAAGTGTTTTCAACATCATCCACTACAATTTGACCATAACCAAGGACTCTGCCCGTTGAGTCCCTAGACACCTCACGCCCCATGATTGACTTCTCGGTCGTCAAAGTTCGGAGAAGCTGCTGCTCCTGTACAACCAAGATCCGGTGGGATTTGAGTCACGCATAGTGACAGGTGATGAAACGTGGGTACATCACTGGGATCCCGAGACCAAACTCGAAAGCAGGGCCTGGGAGCACAAGGGCTCTCTGATTCCCAACAAGTTCCGGACCCAACCCTCAGCCGGGAAGATCTTTGCCACCATTTTCTGGGATTCTGAAGGAGTGTTTATGGTGGACTATGCGCCTCGTGGAAGGACCATCACAGTCCCCTATTACGCGGAGGAACTAGCTTGATTGACGAAGTACTTTCGTCAGAAGCGGCGTGGCAAGTGACACGCGGTGTCCTGCTCCTCCACAAAATGCCCCTGTACACAAGGACAGAGTTGCACAAGCGCCCTGTGCGACTGTGGTTTCAAGGAGCCAACCATCCCACTACAGTCCCGATCTGACCCCTAGCAGCTACTTTTTATTCTGCCAGCTCAAGGCTTCACCACGTGGACGCAGGTTTTGGTACGATGAAGATTTACAGCTCGCCGTTAAGGACTGGATTGAACAGCAATCGGGAGATTTCTGGTTGTCAGGAATTCGAAGCCTCTGGGACAAGTGGCTCAAGTGCATTCAAGTCGAGGTTAGTTATATTGAAAAATAATAAAACACGTTTCCTCATATCTCGTTTCCTTATATCTGAATTGCAAAACCTATTGACCGCTCCTCGTATTTATTTATATATCCTTGGTTTCGTAAGACAATAATGTCGGTAGTGCACGGCGCTCGTTGCACGCTCGTGCTTGTTCTCACTTTGGCATAAGTAGCAGAAAAGGTAACCTCCTTACCCGCACGGAATGCTTCCCCATTCGGGATCATATTATCCTTTGCAAAACCGATCCAACCATTCATGATTATAAAATTAAAGATACTTCCAATGATATTATGAGCCTACGAATAATTGAATCCATTTATATTAAGACCCTTAGACCCTCTCTCAACAATGACCTATCCGCATTACCTCTCCATGTCTTATAATAACAAACTTATTATTATACCTCACCCTCCTTCATTTTTTCTTGATCTCCTTTGCTTTTAGTCGTGTTTCAACAACTTGTGTGTCCGTTAAGATTTCAATTTGTTAAAAAATTACAATTGTAAAGTTTTGTGCACTTAGCTGCTCATAAATTTGCTCCCCCTCCCCCTTTCCTGATGCTTACAATGTCTAAATCCTTGTTTAAATAATTAAGTTTTTATAATTTATCACTTTATGAATGCAATTATGCATATACATGTAATATTCGTATATATTTGAACCTTCCAATCCTAATTAATCTTAATGTTAGTTATTTTGCTATTTTAAGCTAATTTTGTTCAATTTATCAGGCCTGAAGTTGAGCTTGTCTTTGCTCGAAACGTAGCCAGAAGAAATAAAGAATGAATACTGTCATTCTCTTTGCCATTGGATTCCTACCCCGCATTAAATTTCTTCTTACTGGGAGCAGTCCATTTCATTCTATATATATATTATATATATACATATATATATATATATATATATATATATATATATATATATATATATATATATATATATATATATATATATATATATATTTATATATATATATATATATGTATATATAATAACCATGAATTGAATTTTAAGGGCAGGGCGAACAATCTAAACTAAGTTAGATCAGGGGGCTATGTAATCAAAGCGGATATTAATAGAAGGAGCAAAGCAATTAATTTAATAAAGTTAATTTTTTTAATTAATTAATTAGTGAAAGTGATGAATTGTGTAGTAAGTTTATAAAGGGGCTAAAATGTTTTTTAGTTTGCCCTGGTGTTAGGGCATCACTAGCATTTTTCTCATTTTTTCTAGTTAATAATAAAATTTTCTTCCATCATTAATGGTGTTGACTGTCGTTGAAAGCCAGTTTCCTCCATTATTATATATCTTTTTCTCTTTATTATTTTCAATTTATTCTACCGTCGTAGCATTTGAGCCTTTCAAAGTTATCTAAAATGCTGAATATCTCTATTTAAATTTTGTTGAGCTTTAAATTTATTACTTTCATTTGGGCACTTCGCCTCTTTTTAACCTAAAGTTTATATTTTTTAGCATTTTAATTACTTAATATGGGCACTTCGCCTCTTTTTTATTTAAAGTGAATTAAGTTTTACTTTATACTTTTGAGAATTCTTTAAAATGGGCACTTCGCCTCTTTTTTAATTAATATTTATTAAGTTTAAACTATAATTAGGGCACTTCGCCTCTTTTTATTAGAATAATTTCTCTCTTATGTTTGTTTTCTTGTTACGAGTCGGGTTCAATACGGTCACAGTAATTTGATTTTGTGTACTACTAAGTATACATTGGTAGTACTTCTTCTCATGCGCAGGTTCTACTGCTTGGGAACAGAGCCGTTCTACCAATTGCGCGTCTTCTATTTCTACATTTATTCAGGTTAAAGTTTATAGTCGGGAGTATCAATTGGTCTATTTTATCCCATGTTATTCTCTCTAGACTTTGGATCTCCGTATTAATCTGCTTTAGTCCGATTCATTGGTGTATAACCGATTGCCGAATACGGTCGATCCTTTGCGTGCCAGTAATCAGCAGAGTGGCTTTATTCTGTACCCTCTGCATCATTCTGAGAGATGTACAGCTTGCCATCTGCGTGATCACGGCCAGGTACACTAGGACTGAGCGTACCAAGGCCATGTACAGCTTTTTCTTATTTGACACGCTGAGGCCTCGGAAATGGTAAAGTTTCATCAGCTCTCTTTTGGCTAGGGAGACTCTGGTATTTATGTGAGCTTTATATCCATATTTATAGAGTTGTAAGCCCAGGACTTTTCCCTCGTTGGAGTACAGATAGAATTCGTTGTTGGCAATGACGTCGTCAACTTTCCGGCGGTTCATTGGAATTATGGTGAACTTATGGCTGTTGGCCTTAATTTTCCACTTCTTTTCATATCGGTTGATATTGTCAATTCGGCAGTTGTCGCCCTCGCCTGATTTCCAGAGTTCCTGAATGGACTCATGACGATTTGGGTGATGTCATCTGCGTATTGCAGATACATCAAATCGTACCTCACTGGAGCAGGCAGGTCAATTCTTTATACTAGGTACAGCAAAGGGCTGAGACAGCTGCCTTTTGGAACTCCCGCCTCAAGTTCGAATTCGGGTCCCTTGCAGCCCTCAATCACGATTTAGGCTCTCCTATCCGAGACATAGTTGCAAAGGACCCTTTCAAGGAGTAAGTTAAGCTGGAGGTTGTGAATCTTGAACTGTAGCCCTCTCAGCCATACCTTATCGAAGGCCTTCTTTACATTCCGCAAGACCACGTCTACGTACCTCCTCTCAGCTTGACTGCAAGTGAGTTTTTCTGCTAGGAGGGCTGTTTCCGTTCCTCGTCCCTTGCGGAACCCGTGCTGCTGAGGGTTGTGAGCTCCTAGCTCGGCTAGTTGTTCTCCAAGCCTATCAGTTAGGAGCTTCTCGTAAAATTTCGAAACGATTTCCAGCAGGGGAATCGGCCTGTAATTTACCAGTTGATCAGGGGTTTACCTCCCTTGGGTATGAAGATTACCTTAGTGATTTTGAAACCTTCCGGGAATTAGCCCGTATTCAGGGAAGCGTTATAGATGTTTAGAATTCCCTGAATGATGTGCTGTGGGGCATTAACCAAGTTGTTACTGGTGATGCTAGTGCAGCCTGGTGCCTTTTGTTGGAAGGCTCTTACAGTGGTCATGACCTCCTCTGGTGTTATGGGACGGCCGTGCTCGGCCATCTCCGTGCCTTCGTTGACTCGATGTTGTGGGTGCGTGCGGTGCATTACCTGATTCAGTTTTTCGATCAGTTGGCCTTAGAATTCCTGGTCGAACTCGTCGTATTCTTCAAAGTGATCCTGAAAACGTTTTTCCAGAAGTTGCTGAACCTGTCTTCCAGAAACGCCGGGTCCTTATATAGTTTCCGTTCCCCTTTATCCGAGCCTTTGGTCTTGCTTTGAGTCCTTTTAAGTTCTTGACTTGACGCCAAAACTTAGCCGTGCTAAGTTCGCTGTAGACTTTGGCTATCAAGTTTTTCCAGATTACCTCCTTTTGGAGGTAATATCCTCTCTAAGTTCTGTGCTTAAGCGTCGAGGTGCGAGCTTCTTTCCCGGTTGGGACCCTCCCGTCTTATTTCCTCGTACACATCCCTGTGAAGGTGAGCGATATCTCTCATCTCCTCTGTCCATCTAGGCTGAAGAGGTGTTTTATACCCTGTTATGGGTATGATCTCGCGGTCCGCATTTAGTATGGACGTTGTTATCCTCTTTAGTTTCCTGGCTATCTCCTCTAATGACGCGGCGCTTAGGTCAGCTGGAGCATATTGATTGAGTCGTCTCTTGTAACGATTCCAGTTGGCCAGGGCGTAGTTTTTCCGGAGAGGGACTGGGAGCTGGATCAGTGCGAGAGATACTGACATGAGTATCGCTATGTAATCACTTGGGACTGTTGGGCCTGGCTCACTAAGGTAGTTGAATGGGAAGCCTTCACTTTTTAAGATTATATCAGGCTTAGTTGCTGATCTGGAAGTGATATAGGTCGGACGGCATTTGGCATTGAGGTCTTCCCCTAAGTGAGCCATTGTGCGGTGCCCGAACAGTGTGTACAAGTTACTTAACCGGGGATAGGCTCGGCGAGAGGGTTGATAGGCTGCGGCTATCACGAGGTCTCCTATCAGTGTGTTCAGCTCGATCGCCACAAAGGACTCATCGAGTTCTGGTAGTTGTTTAAAGGAGATGCTACTCTTGACAGCTATTGCAGCACCATCGAACCTTTCCTGGGAATGATTCTTCATAACTACTCTGTAGCCCGTTATTTTAATTTGACCAGCTGTAGTGTCGATACTGTGCTCCGTTATAAGATTGATGTCGGCGTCAAACAATCGGAATATGTTTTCATATGCCGTGGCCTTCCCCTCCCATCCATTCACGTTGAGTGTCAGAATCCTCATTCTGTGGCATACTCGCTCCATCTTTGTTTGTCTAGTGTTTCTGGGTGAAGTTCTTCTTTCTTCCACCTTTTTTCTGAACTCAGCGTTCGAGATCTGCTCGAAGGTGCTGTGATGTAGGGTCACATTCTGTGCGAGCAGAGCTTCTTCCGCTGATTCATGTTCGACTTTTTAGTCATACTCCCACTTTTAGATTTTTGAGTTTATACCTTGGAAAATATCCCTGGCTTCCATTTCCTCGGAAAGGGGAAATTGATCGTAGGCGTAAATTTTCAAATTGATGTTGTTTGCCCACAATCTTTTATTTTTATTTTTCTTTTCCTTGGTTTTCTGGGATTGTACTGCTTCGGTGTCTGAGGAATCTGAGGATTCCTGAGAACGTTAAATAAATACGAGTAACCTAACGCACGAAAGTTTAAATATTAAATAAGCAATAATGGAGGGGCCGAAGAGGACCACTAAAACATTAAATTAAGGAGAAGTCATTTGTAAACTAGATCCTTTGGATATAAACGGGACAAACTAAAGTAAAAATAAAAATTTCTCTGCAAGAGCAAAAACCGTATTTCGTTGAAGCTGAAATTATCAACTAATATTACCTACAGAACTAGGCAGAAGGAAAAGTATTAAAGGGGATGTGGTTGGTTGTACGTTTGTCTATATAGTGAATAGTTTGAGAGATGATGAATAATCATTGAGTTCCGGGTTGGAATGGCCAACCATGCATTTACTCAGTTTTTTCTTGATGTTATCTTTGAATCTGTGATTGGAACCACCCACTGCCATCTTTCCATAATGGAGCTGACCATACAGCACTCTGCAGGGAAGTATTTCTTCGGGCATGAGTATGACGTGAGAGAAAATCTTAGCAATGATTGCGTCAATGCTGTTGCTCTTGGTTCTCTTCCATATCGAGACGTGCGGTATTCTGTCTTGCCATGTAAAACCAAGGATCTTTGGCAAGCATCTCAATAGAACAACTCTAGAGGCTTTACGTTTTTCCTGTATGTCGTCCATGTTTCACAGCCAAACAGGAGAGATGATAGACATACCGCATTGCAGAAGGTCATCTTAGTGCTTAGTTTCAAGCCTCTATTTTGAAGTCACTCTTGTAGAGAGTTGACGTAAGGATGCTGCTGCTTGTTTAATGTGGTGCTTTATTTCTATATTCAAGTTCATGTCATTGGAGAGGTAGATACCAAGGTACTTAAAAGATGAAACGTTTGCAACATTCTCTCAGCAATTTTAAACAATGGGAGAGAGTAGTCGTTTCATCAGCCCGCTGCCTGAGTATTTCTGTTTTATTTATATTTTCAACAAAGCCCAATCTGATGTTTATATCAGTAGCACTTGTTAAGACATATTTCAGTACCTCTGGTGAGTTAGCCAGCATAGCATAGTTGTCTGCATACTGTAGGTCCAGAATGTGGTATTTTGAGAGCTTCATTCTTGCATGAAATTTAAAAATGTTGAAAAGGCTGTCATCCAGTGTAAAATTGACTGTTATTCTGCTTGTCTCACGGACAGTACCGTGAAGTAGTCTAGTGACGCAAACTAGGTACGTGTTGAAAATACTGAGGACATCAGACACCGCAGTTTCACCCAAGTGTTAACAGCGAAAGGGCTTGAATCCAGAACAAATTTAGGACTTTAAATTACAATACAATGTTTAGTTTTATGCTCTCAAATGTTAGTTAGAGTAAATCATTCGAAATAATCATGGTTTCAAGACGTGAAGTCACAGCAACGCCTAAAATAAAGTTTAGATGTCAGGAATTATTGGATAAATTTTATACTGAAACAAAGCGGAATCTTAGCTCATAGTAGTGACTTTACAGACTTATCTGAGAAGGAAGCCGATCAAGTTAATTGGCAGAGATGAATGACCAACTCTTCTAGAATCTTTATTAAACTCGGAATAAAAAACTCATACAACCTGAGGTAAACAGAAACTCTTTGACTGTTTGAATAAAATAAAAATAGCGCCAATTAAAGGGTATCGTAGGAAGGAAGAAAAGATAACAATTTGTTTGTCAACAAAACGGCGGACATATCGATCATTTTCTCGATGTGTTGATTAAATAAATGCACAATGGTAAGTTGTCTTTTCACTCTAACTTTTTATCAATAAAATTGTAATAATAATATAGCTTAAAAAATTTCATCAGATTTGTATGTAAATATAAAAATAGATTGTATGTAGAAAGAACAACCAAATTGGCATCCGTAAAGCAAATACTTCTGACTAAAGTCAACTATGAATTTCAGTGATATTTTTTTGCCCGCCTACTTTTCTCTCTCTCTCTCTCTCTCTCTCTCTCTCTCTCTCTATATATATATATATATATATATATATATATATATATATATATATATATATATATATATATATATAAATATATATATATATATAGTCATATGAGTGCTGCTGACCAGTCTAATCTTCAATTTTACGGTGAAGGTAAGGACACATAGGAGGCTGAGGTACATGTGATTTATTTATGGAACAACGTTTCGGGTGTATCACCCATCTTCAGGTCTTAAAACATAAATTAATCTAATACAGTTAAAGAATATTAAAAATATTAAAAATAATTAGGTTGTGACTATGTAGGTAAATCAAAAATTAGAAAATAACTCAGGAATTTAAAAGTCAAGAGAATCAAATTATCAATCTAATATAACACTATTAAAACGAAAAAAACTCACAAAAAACAAAAGTAAATAATTACAGTATAATATTGCTTACCGATAATTCAGGAATTTAAAAAGCAAGAGAATCAAATTATTAATCTAATGTAATCACTTTGATAGAACGAGTTGAAGCTGCGTTAATTTCAACTCCTATCCCATATTATTTAAAACCACGATGCTGCCCACGTGCATCTTCTAAGCGAAGCTTGGAGTCTTATCACAGCTACCGGATGTCAATGTTTAAACAAGGAGGTTATCGTCCCCCCGTTCGCCCCCATACGCCGACCTCGCCAGATTGAGTTAGGCTTATGGGCAGATAAGGCATTGTTCTCCGGCCCGGCTGTGCATTCCCTCGAAGCTCCCACTCTATTGTCCCCCCACGCCAAGGAGATGTCCTGGCTATTTATATGGAAACTTTACCGCTAAGATCAGATTGGAGATCCAGATTTTCGTCGCGAAACATCACCACGACCCTCTCTCCCTTTGTGCGCCAAGGGACCTCGACCTCGAGATTAACCATCACTTGTCCAGAAGGAGGACAATATTCCTTGAGTGCCAAAGGTTCGAGCCTTCCGTGACGCCAAGTCCCCAAGGCTTCCCCCTTGCTGTTCAGAGGAGAACAGCACTAGAACAGCCATTGTTCTTTTGAGGCCTTCGCCAAGAAACGGTTCTCACCCTTCCCCCTTGTTGTTCAGAGGAGAACAGCACTAGAACAGCCATTGTTCTTTTGAGGCCTTCGCCAAGAAACGGTTCTCACCCTTCCCCTTGTTGTTCAGAGGAGAACAACATTAGAACAGCCATTGTTCTTGAGCCCGTAGACAAGAGACGGTTCTCACCCTTCCCCCTTGTTGTTCAGAGGAGAACAACATTAGTACAGCCATTGTTCTTGAGCCCGTAGACAAGAGACGGTTCTCACCCCCCCTTTGTTCAGAAGAGAACAACCTAGAACAGCCATTGTTCTTCAAGCCGTTCGTCGAGAAACGGTTCTCCTTCCCAAGACGCCACGTTAGGATCCTTTTATCCCACCCCTTCGGCTGGAACTCGCCAGCGGACCGAAACTCCTTCGCGCCACCTTCCACTGCACCACTATTGTAAAGTTACGTAAGCCAAACGTCACCTTTGAGTACTTAACCCTTTTGTCAATTCTATCCTGTTTTTTAAATGGTTTATCGAACCATCCCATCTCTTTAACTCTATATTTGTTTTACCTTTTTAAATCCTTTAAATCCTCGGATTAGCCGAGCCCCCACGACCCTTTTCATTCCCTGTTTATGTCAATATTTTCCGTCTTGTGTTTGTTGATAGTTATTATTAATAAAACTCTATTTTATTAATGATAGCAATATTATTATCCTTGAGCTCAGTTCCACTTCTTAAGCATATCGAAGATACATAATATCGGCCGCCAGACATTAACGCACTCTGAAGATAATTAAGGAAGTTCCCTCAACGAATAGTGATATATGGTATCGTCGGGAGTCATTCTACGACAATCACTATTGACACGAAAAAAAAGCAAAAACACAAAAGTAAAAAATTACAGTATAATATTGCTTACCGATGAAGTTCAAGAGAAATCACAAAGTGAAGAAATTATAAAGGATGTGGCTTGAAGAAGGATAGGAATTTGATTGGTTAGTTGTTAAATAAGAGAAGGTTGGTTGGTTGTTGAATGAGGTAATTAAAATTAGGAAATAAGAAGAGCAACAGCGGTATTATCTATGTTGAGTGTATGAGAATTTGTACATATTAGTAGGGATTCCAAAATTCTTAGACTATATTCATTGTTATTATGACCAATTATTTTCAAGTTATTTATGGAACATTCTGTCTTGCATAGTATACTATGATTTATAATTACAGAAGCTTGCTTCTTAGACAATATTTTTCCAGTGCGATGGCTTATTCCCATGTGAAAACAAAACCTCTCTTTCAATAAGCGAACCGTACTACCAATATAGGTTCCTTGCAATCCCTACTAATACGTACAAAATCTCCTACACTCAACATAGATAATACCGCTGTTCCTCTTCTTATTTCTTAATTTTAATTACCTCATTCAACAACTAACCAACCTTCTCTTATTTAACAACCAACCAATCAAATTCCTATCCTTCTTCAAGCCACATCCTTTATAATTTCTTCACTTTGTGATTTCTCCTGAACTTCATCGGTAAGCAATATTATACTGTAATTTCTTACTTTTGTGTTTTTGCTTTTTTTTTCGTGTCAATAGTGATTACTTTAGATTAATAATTTAATTCTCTTGCTTTTTAAATTCCTGAATTATCGGTAAGCAATATTATACTGTAATTTTTTACTTTTGTTTTTTGTGAGTTTTTTTCGTTTCAATAGTGTTAGATTAGATTGATAATTTGATTCTCTTGACTTTTAAATTCCTGAGTTATTTTCTAATTTTTGATTTACCTACATAGTCATAACCTAATTATTTTTAATATTTTTAATATTCTTTAACTGTATTAGATTAATTTATGTTTTAGAACCTGAAGATGGATGATACACCCGAAACGTTGTTCCATAAATAAATCACATGTACCTCAGCCTCCTATGTGTCCTTACCTTCACCGTGAAATTATAATATATATATATATATATATATATATATATATATATATATATATATATATATATATATATATATATATATATGTATATATATATGTAAGCGAATAGATACCCCTCTTCCACACAAGGGAGCTGCTGGTCGTCAACCACAACGTCCTGGCAGTGTAGACGCCGTAGCCCTACGACTTAACCTCCTTCCTTCTCGCCCCTCTTTTCGATGAGAAGCTGAACGGCCACCCCAGACCACATAATGCGCTAATCAGCTCAAGTCGGACCTGATACCCTAACATCGGTTAAAACAGCAAGATTACCCCTAAGAGCGGGTATTCAATTTCACGACATATGCGAAATTATAAGGGCGTCGTCCTAAAGCCCGAAGCTTCCCTCTAGGATTATCTGAATGACGTGCTGAGAACAACTGTTAAAGGAGAAGACGTAATGCAGCCTGTCCACGCAAGCCCCCACCCTCCTTCCTCAAATCCAGTAGGGTGGCGACCTATAAAAGCAATAAATTTGGAAAAACGAGGTAGATTAAGGGAGTTATCAAGGCGATGAAGACATCGGCTACCAACAGAAGGGACTAAGAGAAGCTTATCCTCGCGCTAGTTCCTGGTGTTCACACTGAATTTTAAGTTAACTTGGTTTAAGAAGCAAGTTTAACTAACTCTCGTCAGAGAAAACCCCACTATCTTGGTGTATTCCAAAGCACAGAAATAGTCCTCACCGTTAAGGATTACTCCCGAGTGAACTCTCTTCAGCACTAACTTAAGTCAAAGGATTCAAGCATTGACTCCTCGCTTGCCAGTGCGAATTATTTTCCGAGTTCCCCAAGAGAAAAAAAAAACACTCTTTCCCTGTCCCGTGGCGAGATCATTTCCCCCAGAAGGCGTTCCTCTCACCATCTGCCACATGCTTTAAAGGCCTCTGTGGCTTTAAAGAATTTCTACCTCAAGAAAACAGCTGTATTCGCCGATACACGCGTCATCCTTTTAAACAACATTCTTGAGATTACGTAACAATTGAGTTCAAGGTCAGAATCAAATCTGATTCTCGTGGAATCGAGTATGGTATTTAAACCACTGGTATATGTTTAGTTGAGGTCAGTTTCATTTAAGATTAAAAAGAGCTGTGGGTCAACCATTATCATAAATTCAAGTATGTCATTTAGAAAGCCTCACTTAAATTTGTTAAATTCATTTCTGTGTATATAGTGTGAAAATTTCATTGCTTCATGTTTTTTTTCTAATTAAAGTTGTTTTTTTTAGAAACAAATTTTTATTCAATCCTCAAAACGCTAAGCATTGCAGTAGGATTCCTAAAATATTAAAGAAGTAATAATCAGGTAAAAATAATAATTAAAAATATAGCAATCTTAGAGATAAAACGTAATCACGAAGTTTGGAAGTATGTAAACAACCCATACGTACGAACTCCAGCCATCACTCGGTTCCCCCTATACCACGAAATAAATACTTGGTGTCAGGTGTAAGGTATTGGAAGAAATCAGTAGAAGTTCTGTCTTGTGTTTCCTTCAGGAATAGTAAATGTGTACCAAGAGTTCGAGGAAAGATTAAACATAACAAGGTCGCTGTAATAATTTGGGGTGATTAGCCTGTTAAAGTTATTTAAGTAATTTTTTTGTGGAGTGGTATTACAATTAGCAAAGTAGTGGGATTAAGGGTAAGTTATGCAGCGCGCTACCTGGTTAGTGGTTGCATAAGTAACTTTAGCTGATCGGTGAGTTTTTGGACAAACAAACAGCGATAAATTGGACTCGTTGACCAAATTCACCAACAAGCCCAAGCGTTGGGACTAAGAGGCAAAGAACTAGTTGCTTACGTCTAGGAAGCGAAAAGAGGAAAGAAATAAGTGGAAAGAGAAGCACAAGAAATGAAATTAAAAGGGAGGCAGAAGAGAGAGAACGAGTAGCGCTCATGAAAGAGAAATGAGCAAGGATCAGGCGGAAGCCCATTCCATATGATCCCAAGCGGCGGCTACACAGATAGCGGCAATGAAACTCCCAGCTTATAAAGAAAACGAAGATGTGTGTTCATACCTGACACACTGTGAGAAGATATTAAAGTTGAATCACTGGGACATAGAGACAGGGGGGATCGCCAGATTAGTGCCTCTACTTAGTAGCCGGCTTTATAACGTATTCATCTCATTACCTTCCAAGGCTTCAGTGGACTGCACCACATGCAAACATGAGCTACTGACCGCAGTCAACCTACACCCCGAAGAGTATCGAATCAAGTTTAGGCAGGCCAGAATTCAGCTAGGCCAAATATACAGGCAATTTGGATTTATCCTCAAAAGGCATCTCCAATTCTGGCTGGATTCAGCCCAAGTGGAGAATGAGTTCCACTCTTTCGTTGATTTCCTTCTAAAAGACCAATTGTTGTGTACCCTACCCTCAGAGATACGAGCGTTTGTCAAGAAAAGGTGAGCCGCTACATTCAAGGACTGCGTGTAGGAAGCGGACTGGCATGCTACCAACCATAGAATGTATCTGCGACAGTTTAAAATGACTCAGCCCTCGTCTCCAAAGAAAGGGGCTTATACTCAGGAACTCCCTAAAGTTGTCAAGACCTCTGGAAACCCCAAACTCAAATTCTTTTCACCCAAAGATCAGAGGGAAATTAAACCCCTACTGCATCAAAACCCCTCGTTCTCGTCATTCCCCAATAACCCCGTTACTTGCTTTAGTTGTGGCACCCTAGGTCACATTAAGTATAATTGCCCCCAAAATTCAAGGCTTAAGTCATCCTCGAGGCAACAAGTGCACAACCCCACGGCAACTCTCTCTCAAGAACAACTTTCCACTTCAACGGCCTCTATATCTCCCTCCAATTCCACTGACCAACCGGTGAATTTTTTATTTAATAAGAGTTCACCCAGCGGACTAAAATTCAAGACGAAATCGGTAAATGGGTGCCGAGACTCAACACTAGTACGCGATAAGAGGTGCTCCTATATCGTCGTATCTGATAAATTGCTTTCCTCAGTCAGCCCCCAGCACCAGAGGTTCGCGGTCGTCCAGGATTTCCTGGGATAGCCAACAAGTTCCCCGCCGTCAGATGCCACATCCAGTGCCAATAGTTCACTGTCTGGACTGAGGTATTAGCTGCGCCTATAAAATTTTGTTCCGTATTAATAGGCCAGAGCACGTGGCTATCCCCAAAGCCGATGGCTCAGCCTGTAGTCACTCGGATTCAAGTTACTAATAGTGCTATTCTCCCGACCCCTTTATCTCCGCTTGAGAACCCTGAATACGAAGGCTTGAATTCCCAAGCCTTCTGACTGCCCAGAAGAACTGCCCGACTCTTCAACCCATGTGGGAAAAGGCCGCTAAGAATGAAGTAGAATCAGTTCGGAGGAACAAACGAATAAGGTATGCTGCGGTGAAGTCGCTACTCTATCGAACGACGGCTGAAGTAACCCCCACCCCCTCGGCGGATAAAGTCTTATATGCATTCTTCAGGGGTACACCCAAATAATATTAAAAACCACCTATGACGGATTATTGGCTGGACACTTCATTACAACAAAATATCATTACGTATTTTTAAATACTTCTTTTGCCTCACCTTGCGAATGAGATTGCTATATATTGCCAGTCATGCGAACGGTGCCAGTAGGCCTCCTCTAAAGGCCGGGTACCGCCGGCTCCATTACAGAACCTCTCGTCATTACCGAACCCTTCTTCATAGTGGCTATAGACTTGGTGGGGTTTCTCCATCCCCCGTCTAGTGAAGGGCACTCGTATATACTCACTTTAGTAGACGGCGCCACTCGTTTTCCCGATGCCGTTCTCTTCAGAAAAAATAGACAGAATTTCATGTACGGAGGCCATCATCTCAATTTTTTCCCGAGTAGGTATTCCAAAGAAATTCTCTCCGACCGAGGCCGTAAGTTCACATCAGAACTAATGAAATACGTGGGCAAGTTATTCCTTGTCAAACCCTTATTCACGACCCCTTTTCGCCCATCCGTCAACAGGATGTGCGAAAAATTAAACGGTACCCTAAAGGCAGTGTTGAGAAAACAGTCTCACGCTTAGCTCTGAGAGTGGCACCAGTTCCTCCCGGTTGCCCTCTTCGCTTGCCGAGAAATCACCCACCCCACGCTGGGGTTTGTCTCCTTTAAAGTGTTGTACGCACGTAACGTCCGAGGTCCTATGAGTATCCTTAAAGAACTATTCACCAATCCCATATTAGATGAAGAAGTTAAATCATGCTACGCCTACGTGATCGAGTTACAGGAGCGCTTGGATAACTGCGCAGAGTTGGCCCGCTACAACGCGGAGTGGAACCTCGAAAAGTACCGAAATTAATTCGACTTAAAATCCAAATCTCGAAAGTTAACGCTGGGGGATGAAGTATTATTACTGCTGCCGACTGAGACAAATAAATTACTCGCCCAATGAAAGGGGCCTTTCACGGCCATAGAAGCTCGTGGCTCCGTTGACTATGTAGTAGAAACTCCCCGGGCCATAAACTGTACCATATCAACATGCTTACAAAATATCACCGACGTGCGTGTATTAATAATATTGTGACACTGGACGGAGAAGGCACTATGGATGCTCTATACCCATGTGAACCTCTTCAGGTGGTTAACACCGTGTGTGAAGAAGCCGACCACGAATATCGTCTCCCCACCTTAGTTTCACCCCAGGATGAAATATCCACTGAGGTAGATTTGAACCCCCATCTTGGTCCACTCAGTAACTTCCAATTCTCCGCCCAATTCAAGGAACTCCTATATGTAATCTCCGAGAAACCCTGGTGCTTCAAACAGTTCGTTCATGAGATCAAGTTGAAGACTCAAGAAACTATTAGGTCCAAACCTTATCCCCTCCCGACTCATCCTCGCTCCGTTTTAAACCAAATAGTCAAAATTTCCTTCGGCTGGGTATCATAGAGCCGTCGTCCCCCGATTATTGCTCGTCGGTAGTGATGGCCCCAAAAGCCGACCATACTTTCCGTATGTGTGTGGATTTCAAGAATCTTAACTCGGTTAGCGTTTTGGATGCCGAGCCTATTCTCCTAATCGATCAATGTTTACACTTGTTCGAAGACGCCAAATACATATCCGAGATGGATTTGTGCAAGGCCTATCACCAAATCCCCTTAGCCAATGCGTTGAAGAAGATAACAGCATTTGCAGCAGGCAAAGGCTTAATGCAATTCACCCGATTGCCATTCGGTTTGAGCACGGCTGGCAGCAACTATAATTGGATGATGCATCGAATTGTGGATTGGTTGAGCGACGTTTCGTTCTATTTTGACAATGTGTACGTGGCTACACGTACATGGGAGCGACATGTACATTCACTCGGAGCTTTGTTGAAGCGCCTCCGCGAGCACGGACTAACTGTCGGACACTCTTAGTACCTAAGTGCCACTTTGCCTATGAGTCTAACTCGTACCAACGAAAAATTAATTTCAGCACCCATCCTTCGACTACCCAATCCACAAAAGAAGTTTGAGATCCGCACTGACGCATGTGGTGAAGGTATCGGGTGTGTATTGGTGCAATACGATGACGTTTGGACACATTTCCCCATAGCGGACGCAAGTCGAAAACTATCGATTCGAGAAAAGGTATATGCAACGATAGAATAGGAAGCACTAGCCATAATTTGGGGAATAACCAAATTCAGATGTTATTTAATAGGGCGGGAGTTTATCGTGGAATCCGATCACCTGCCACTGTCCTATTTATGTAAGCGTACAAATGAAAACGGTAAACTCATGCGATGGAGCCTATTGTTAATGGAATACCAGTTTACCATAAGTTATATAAAAGGCTCCTATAATTGTATAGCTGACAACCTGAGCCGACACCCCACCGAGGGTTAAGTACAAACGCTCGGTCAGCTTAAAAAAATTCTGCATTTTTTTTGTGTGTGTTAGTAGTTAGTGTTCTGATTTAAGTTCTTAAAAGTTTAAAAATGAAAGAAAGTAGCTGGTTAGAGACCAAGTTCGGGCCAGGCTCCTTTTTTTGTGTTTGTTATTGATAAATTATGTTTTGTTTTGTATATGTTAAATTGTGTTGTGAAACATACTCCTAGGTAGGCTGGCGAGGCCTATTTCTATTCCCAGCGTTTGTACGCGCCCAAGTTCCCAAAAACTTAAGGTAAGATTATGGTTGACCCCAGTTAGCTATGATTAGCAGTAGTAGGTTCAAAGACGTGCAACTTTGCTTTTGTCGACTAGGTTTAGTTATTTGTTTTTGTTGTTCACTGGAGTTCTACCTCGACCCATTAAGTTCTTTGAATGGAGGTTTGTAAGGGAATCATTACTCCCCTCTCTCACAAGGAAGCCACTGGTCGTTAACCACAACGTCCTGGCAGTGTAGACGCCATAGCCCGACGACTTAACCTCCTCCCTTCTTGCCCCTTGTCTTGATGACAAGCTGAACGGCTGGCCCAGACGACATAATGCGCTAATCAGATCAGGTCGGACCCGAGACTTTCTTCAAAGAGCGGGTCTTCAATTTCACCATATATGCAAAATTAAAGGAGGGTCGTCCTAAAGCTAGAAGCTTTCCTCTAGGATTATCCGAATGACGTGCTGAGAAAAACCGGTAGAGGAGGAGACGTAATGCAGCCTGTCCACGCCTCCCCGCCCCCCTCCGTCTCTTACCCCGTTGGGTTGGCGACGTACAAAAGCAAATCAATTTTTAAAAACTAGGTAGATTACGGAAGTCATCAAGGCAACGATGACCCCAGCTAGAGGCCCGGCTACCAACAAAGGGGACTTACTAAGAAGCTCATCCTCGCGCCAGTTCCTTGTGGTAACACCGAACTTTAAGTTAACGTAGTTTAAGAAGCAAGTTTAACTAACTCTCGTCAGAGATATCCTGCTATCCTGGTGTATCCGAAAGCACAGAGATATTCCTCGCCGTTGAGAAATACCCCCGAGTGAATTCCTTCCAGCATTCCCCTCAGTCAAAGGATTCAAGCATTGACTGCTCGCTCGCCAGTGCGAATTATTTTCCGAGTTCCCGAAGAGAAAAAAAAAACATTCTTTCCCTGCCTCGTGGCGAGATAATTTCCTCCAGAATGTGTGCGTCTCTCCATCTGCCATACGCTCCGAAAGCATCTATAGCTTTAAAGAATTTCCACCCTGAGAAGACAGCTGTATCCGTCGATCCACGCGTCATCCTCGTAAACAACATTCTTGACGTGACGTAACAATTGAGTTCAAAGTCAGACTCAAATCTGATTCTCGAGGAATCAAGTAAGGTATTTTAACCCCTGATATATGTTTAGTTGAGGTCAATAGCATTCAAGATTAAAGGGGGCTGTGGGTCAAGCATTACCATAAATTCAAGTATGTCAATTAGAATGCTTCACTTAAATTCGATATATTCATTTGTGTGTATATAGTGTGTTAAATTTTATTGGTTCATGTGTTTTTTGTTTAATTAATGTTTTAGTTTTTCTAGAAACCAATTTTTATTCATTCCTTGAAACACTAAGCAAAACACTAGGAACCCTCAGATTTTAAAGAAGTAATAATCAGATAATAATAATAATTCAAAATATAGGACTCTTAGAGATAAAATGTAATCACGGAGTTTGGACATACGTAAACAACCCATACGTACGAACTCCAGCCATCCCTCGGTCCTCCCTATACCACGACGATATATACATATAAATATATTGATAAAAGTGTACAGAAATAATACGTAAACCTTTTTGAGAAACATAAAGGTCTGAAAATACAGGATGAACTTACACCCTAACTCATTGCAGAGGGAATTAAACAACGCACAAAGAACATAAAGCTTACTATCAAAGAAGAAATGAAAAAGTACATCTAAAAATGTAGAGATTTAATCGGACCTTCAATGGAAAAACAAACAAGTCCAACAATTTCATTCTACTCAATAAAAAAGAATACACGCTACTATTTGAAAAGCCAAAGTTCCAAAGACTAGCGAAATGCTCAACAAACCAACTGAAGAAAAGAGCCACCGAACTAGGTAATATCTGAAAACAAAGTTATCCCCAATTAATTTCAACTCTTTCCTATTAAAAGTGAATATAATCCGCGGTTACATCTACGGGAATGTCAAATCACATAAGAAAAGTAACCCCCTTCGGCTAATAAATTCTCAAGTCCAAACGCCGACATACAAACTCAATTATTACGCTATGTATCCCGTCAAATTTCTCTAAAAAGTTTCTCAAAAGGAGGCAAACCAGCTTCCCTCGATGGAGACAACCTTTTCTCCTATTCGAAAATAGAAGAAACAATTGAAATACATAATTATAAACTGCGTCTTCTAAAACAGTGATTTGTCCCCACTCGAAGGGAACCCAAAATAGTAAACAAATTTTAACAATATGTACAACTGAAGCTGCATTCCGAAGCACAGATGCAAATTTTACCCCTTAAATTGAGGTTTAAGCGATGTTCTCATGCCCTACCTTTGGAAACTTCTAAATGAGACCCCAGAAGAAATGCACTTAACAAAAATGACGATTTCACCAGAAATTTACACCAGAATTGTTGCTGACATAAACCTCACAACTAACGACGAACATCAATTACTACAATTCAAAAGTACCTCGGAATCCCATTCCGTAATCAATTTCACATACGAGTTGAGTGCATGAGGTCGTATACAGTGACGGAAATTATACTACCACCGTCCATCAAAAAGGAACAGACTTCGGTCGATGAATTAACGCAAAAGTGTGTGCACCGAAAATTCTAAAAATAATTATTGAGCTCATACATAAGAAAAAGAAAGGAAAATCATCGAGGACGTGGTCAAGTTAAAGAAAACAAACGTGAATTACATACCAATGTCTTTAAAGTAGTTTGCTGCAAGATCGAAATTGCAAAGAAAGCTTTAGAACATAGCTTAATTGCCTTTTCTACAAAAATATCGCCCAAACAAAATGAACAAGAAACATTCGTCTCTGTCCTCGTGGGATCCAAATGCTACGCCCTAGATAATCATACAACAAAATAATTCTACTTTTAGGGGAAGGCTTTTTCAGAATGTGCAACTCAAGACAACAGGTGAGACGAATGCAAAAACACCGAAAAGAAATGCTTCAAGAGCGGGAATGCCCAAAGTATACCGGATATGTCATACCCAATGATGAAACAACACACTCGGCAAAAGAAAAAGGAAATTAGCGATGAGAAGGAAAGAATAAAAATACAAGCTAGGCCTCGATAACAGGAGGAGGATCAACACGGTTATCTCCGCCACAGACTAAGACGGCGAAAATTGAATGAAGTATACGATAAGACCTCATAAAACTGAATATAAAGATATCCTGTTCTCACGCATGGCCCCTCTCTAAAGAAAACAAACGGCTTGGAAAAAGGGAGATTTAAAGAAATGATTTTAATCATCTCTTAATCCGGCCTCAACTTATCGAACAACCAGCTCAAAAACAAACGATCTGGTCGCACTGGATCCACAGTCCGTACACAAATTAAAAGCAGGAAAAGAACAGAAGTGCAAAAAGCCAAAATGTATACGTACTAGCAAAAAATAAAAATATTCACGCCCAATTTTAACGGTTGGAAAGACAGAGGAATAACTAGCTCAAATATTATAAAAAAAAAAGACGCAAACATCGTTATACTACTGAACAAGGCATCAATCAGAAAGAAAAACAATGAAAATACTGAGCTATAATATTACATTATTAAACCATACCCAGAGCATAAATGATTGTGGAATGACCAGATTGCAAACTGTAATTCATTAAACTGAAATAAAAGATCTCAGAGAATCCTACCTTGCAGGGAAGATATGAATGACTCAGGAGACCTAGCAGTAACCGGGACATCCTAACCCACAAGGCACTCGCACCTTCCCATCCACAACTTCATTAAGCTCTACTGTCTACCAGCTTCAACCTTTGTTCGGATATCTTAACGCCAGAGGCATGAAGGTTGACGATACAATACAAGTAAACGGAACAGGAACAACACCTCAACTTTTAATGCCAAGAATTCTAGTCTACAGATAATCACCAGACTTCCAAACATTTACACTGATCGAGTATCCAGCACCCCCGATATCGTTTGTACACAAAGCAATTTTAACCTTAATCTCCATACAAAACCCCAGCCAACAGCACCCTTCGACCACCAACTTCCCCATCCAAATCAAGAACTTAAAGAGAAGAGCAATGAATAAATCCTTAGAAAAGCTATAAAGAACACGTAATCAAGATAGAAATCGGATCTCTAAACACCAATAATAAAATAATATATAATTACAATAGATCTAATAACCGCAAAAACAACAGAAGCCAACAAACTGTACTCTCCAAAAATATAATATAGACCTTTATTTGCACCACAAATGGACGAAGAGATCAAAGATAAACTGAAAGAATTCTAAAATCTAACCAAAGAATTTATGGAATTGGGCAATACAATGGAAAGACATTACTACAGTTGATATCTACAGAATGCAAGTATGAATACTGAACAAAGAAAAATCCGACCTGGTTGGAACGATATTAAATAAAATATGGATATCGAAACAGATCAAAGGACATTTTGGAATTAATAGAGTATATTAAGAGAATCAAACAAAAGAAAAGTAAATTACAAAATAGAGAAGTGCAACGGAACGACAAACTTCACAAACACTTCCAAAGATAATGAGAAATATTTAATTTTCATTTCTACGGAAGAAAAGCTTGAGTACGATAGAGAATATGAAGAAGAGATCATACGTAGACTAGAAGTGTAACGGAAGAATATTGCACCCTACTTACATATTGACGAGCCGGTACGCAGCCCGATAGGGAAAAGAGTGCCCTTCACAAAGGAGGAGGATAGGCAGCGGTCAAATCATTCAAGAAAAAGCACCAGATAAGAGCACCATAACAAAGACACACCTGGCTTATGCACAAAACAATGTGCATGAGTCAATACAGAAGATCTTTGATGCCTGTTTAAACAAATGAATTTTTCCAAAACTTTCAGGATGGCAAAAATTATCTTCATAAAGTAAAAGGGCAAACCGAAGCCCAAAGTCGAAAGCTACCGTACTATCTTGCTGTTATAGTTTCTTGGAAAACTCAGCGAAAAGCTCGTCAACAAAGGGTTGGAAAAAATACCTTGAAAACAGGAACTAATAACCCCTCTAATAACAAACGTTCAAGAGCAAATAAGGAACAGAAACCGAGCTGGCAATTATAACATAAAAAATTCGCCAGAAATTCAGTGCGATGCAACAAGGTAGGCATTATAATCCGCGATGTTGCAATAGCTTTCGACAAGTTGTGGCTAGCTTTCTTGAAACCTAAGATCAGCAGGCTAAATTTAGAAATCAACCTTTGTAAAATATTATGCGGCTCTCTGGATGGAAGAAAAGCAACTCTACACCTAAACAGCTAAACAGGAGACTAATTCAAACTATAAGCGGGTGTCCCTCAAGGGGGAATGTCTCTCTTCAACTTTCTATACCATATACACCATCAACCTACCTTACCCGACAGACAAGAGTAAGATGTACATCAAATTAGCAGATGGCATCCAACAGATTATACCTGCGATACGCACAAACGACGCTCAGAGAAATCAAGCGCATAAACGATTATAAAAAACGAAACTTAATTAAAACGAACATAAACAAGTTTAAATTCATTTCCGTGAATCAGAGGAAAACCGAAGCTCTACGAGTCGATGGAAAGGCGTATATATGAGAAAAGGGCGAGTTTTAGTACATAAACTAACGCCAAAATATATACCTTCAATTTAATACATAAGGTTTTGGAAGCAAAAAACGACCCTAACCGTACTGCACAAATTCCAAATCCTGTCAAACAGTAACAAGAAGAAATACATCGCCCTCGTTAGCCCCCAAATGCTCTACCCGATAATCCCAACGCATACATTGAACAACTCACAAATACAAAAGGCTTAGAAAATAGAAAAAATAGGCAACCGGATTGATATGAAACAAAAGAAGAAACGATTTACTCACATCCGAGGAACTACAGCGGAGAACATTAGAACCAGCAAGCAAAATCCTACACGAACGTGCAAAAAACATATGAACAACCTGAATGAAACACTACAAGAGGAAAAAATTAACTTCAATTTCCAAGATCAATATAAACAAAGATTTGATGGAAGAACAATAAAGACAATACGAATTATTATCCCGATCTATACCTAAAAGAAAGTAAAAAAAAACTAATAAGACCACCAAAATTGACTCCTTAATCAGAAAATCAAAATAACAACTGAAGTACAAAAACCGAAAGAGATAACTAGTGAGAAAAAAAAGAGAAATAAAATAAATAATTAGAAATAAAAAGAATGCAAAACAAAATGAATATGAAAAGAAAAACTCCGATAAAAGGACAAAACCAATAAATAAAACAACAAACGATACACACACTAAAATGAGCATACGATACAAAAGGCTCTTATGTTACAAATTTAACTAAATACACACCGAAAAAAGTAAAAAATCAAAACGAAAGCATTTGCCAGGCAATCTGGCACAAGTTATTATCATCTTCACCCATATTACTTCCCAAATTGCCATCTCTTTACATTTATATCATCAACATTAGGCAGCACAAAATATTTTCTAACAATCCAATATTGTTCTCTCATACATTCAACTCTTTTGTTATCCTTATGCTCTTTATATAGGAAGAGCTATCAAGAACTGGTCAACATGCACCGCACTTAACGAAGAATTTTGACGATCCAAAAAGGTTATAATTGACAATGGCTACTCCATCAGAGAATTTGACTAACAACAGAGAAAAATTCTCAAGTCAAAATTTTAGGTGCGGGAAGAAAAGGTTCTGATAGCAAAACGCTCCAGGGACGCCACTCCAGCTTAGCAATGGTTGATTCCGCGCTAACCAACACAATGTCCATCATACTTCACACCTCGAGAGGGTACCACCGGATTTATCCTCTATTATGCATTTTTCCCATTTGCCATTCCACATTCACGGAAGTTATAAGGATGATTTCAACACGCACAGAAGAATTGTGAATAGTAATAACGACCAGATATTTATAGAAAGAAACAAGAATAAGGAGCTCACGCAGGGTAAAAACAATCCTGAGTGGCTGATTTGGAAATTTTCGTTGAAGCAATTGGCCACGAAGGCAGTGTAAACCCTTTTGTGTAAAAATCGAGTGAAAAGGCGGACGCATATAAAGGTCCGCAATAAGTGTAAACTTTTTATTCGTGCAAAATCTTTACGTACACATCCTCCTTTAGGAGCAGCTACCTAGAAGAGGGGCCCCAACATGGGGGCAGCCCCTCAGGACTGCAAAAGAATCCCCCTCCGTACCATAGGGGGGGGGGGGCACCAAAACCGTAAAAAATGGAGGTGGTACAAACAATATATAAAAAGGTCCACGTGGTGCTGATCAGACTCCTTGACACTCCCAATGGTTATGCAACCATTTGCAGCACAATGGGGGACGTCGAGAGGCTGGTCTCCGAAGAAGCTCAAGCTCATCTGAAGAAGATTGGGCTTGAAGCAAGTGTACCGCAGGAAATCCTGGCCCAACGAACCATCATACTAACAAAACTGGACCCAATCTTCACAGAAAATTCCTGTGAAGATATTAAAAAAGAACTCGAAGCGAAACAAGAGTGGGCCTGCATCACAGCACTGTACAAATTCGGCTAAGGAAACGGCGTGGTAAAGATCGTATTCAGTTCCATCGATATGGCAAACCGAGCTAAAAACGACGGGCTGCTCGGCTTCTACCTGAAGGTCAGCCCTGAGCAAACCGTCAAAGAAGAATACATTCAAATCGACTGCTGCTTCAAATGCTATGCAGTCGGAAAACAAGCCACAAAAGATTGCACAATTGCCGACCCTGCATGCTCCAACTGCTCTAAAACCAGACACGGTTGGAAAGAGTGCAGGCAAAGGGTGCAAAAATGTGTAAATTGTTGGGGTGACCACAGGGCCCTGGACATGAGGTGCCCAATTCGTAAAGAGGCCATCCGCAAAAAAGAGATAGGATGAGGGAAGAAAAAGAAGAGAGGAAAAAATACACGTACGCGGATACGGCAGCAAGGACTACCACTCCGACGCGAACGAATTTTACGAAGTTGGTCATGCCTAAGCAAGGGCAAGAAATCATGGCCATGGTCATGGTTGCCCACCTCGCAAACCTAACAAGCCCCGGTACCTTCTCTTTCCACCTCAACCTTCTTCTTGAGAAGAACGGTTGCAACAAAAAGGTTTGGTTTCCCGAAAACCCAGACTCGGTGGGCCTTTTCAACCTCGAGTTCATCGAGCAAGAAAAGAAGACACCCTCAAGTAATGGGGTTAAGGAAACTGGAAAAGAAGAAGAAAGGAAAATTCAAACGCCTTTGGAAGAAGAAAAAGAGAAAAAAAGCGCGAAGAAGAAAAATAAGAAAAATAATAAGACAGTAGAGAAAACACCGCAGAAGCCACAATATACTTCGGACGAGGAAGAGGAGGAGGACGAAAGGCATGAAGGGTTCCCCCTCACCGAGAAAAAAGAAATCCTCGAAAGAGGTCACTTTTTCGACGGGAAAGACGTGGGTCTACGTGTCTTCGGCTCCCCCCTGTCCCCGGCCCCCAAAGACGACCTGGAACTACTCATCATCGGCCTAGCTGCGGGTGAGTACAAATGGACGTACGAGGGACCATACTCCAGGAAAGAAGTGTCGGCCCTACTCTTAAAATCCCTAGCGTATATCAACCCAAGAGACGTACACAATGTAAATATGACAACATTTAAAGCCATAAGGAGTGATCAAAAACATCACAAATAAAATAATAAATACCGAAAAAAGTGCTATCAAAGTGAATAATAACTGTGAGCGAATGAACTAATCAAATTACTGAGATAAATCTAATTCAATGAAAAGTCATATAGTGAAAATAGTAAAATAAATGAAAAAAATACAAATTAAGCAAAAGTGAATAAACAGTAAATTATAGAGAGTAACAGAAAATCTAGTCTTAACATAAAGTAACGAACAATAAAAGTGTTACTAAACTAATTTAGTGAGAATAAATTATGTAGTAAATAAATAAGCAAAAATTAAAAATTTATACAATAATAATAAATCAAATTTTAATCGATTTAATGTAAAACTATATTAACAAATTACAAAAACAGAATTAATAAGCATTAAAAACTAACGTAAATATAAAGTGTAGTGAAATATAATAATCTAACGAATTAAATAAGTGTACAATAGCAGTAATTTTAAGATTGTATAGTAAATTATCCTTAACCTCTCCATAATATTTGAATTGTAAATATAAAGTGTAATAAAATAAACTGAAATTAAATGAACAATAACTAATATATAACAACAGTAATCTTAAGAATGTATTGTATATTATCTTTAATCTTTGTATAGTATTTAAATTTAACCTCCAAATTAAATTGATAACGATCATCCATGTCTCCTACTCAGTGCTTTTACCTCCTCTGCTAAAATCTATTTTCACCACTATTTTCTATCATTCTAACTTCATACAATGTATGTAATTACCACGTTTAGTATTTATTACTTAATAAACTGTTGAACAATCCTGAGTGGCCACCCTTGCGTAGAAATAGCGCAAAATAGACCAACCATGAATCCGCTGCAAACAATCAGCGGGCACAGCAGGCCGAGCAGAAACAAGGTGTTCGAGGTTGTTTAAGACGATTTAACATTGCCATGTTTATACCAGTCCTATGAGACAAACCTAAGAGTTTTGTGTTTCTGCATTTGAATTGTAAGTAAGTTTGGCTTACATAACGACTGTGGCAGGTCGTACATAGGACTGGTATTCACATTTCTGAACCTGAAGCATCTTCCATCAGGCAACACTCTGAGTATCACCACCATCCTCTTAATTCTGATTCATTTGCCATATTATCTTCAGCCTTAACCTCTCTCGATTTGAAAATCTTAGAGTCACTGTACATCAATAAAATAAACCCAAACATAAATAATTACTCCTCCTCAATTAAATTATTCACACTTTAATACATTAGCTAACCAACCGACCAACCGAACAAATCTCGTTAGTAGCTTTTATATCTTTAGTTAGTTGATTTGACATCTCCTATGATAAAGGTTAATGCCTCTGTTTAATTCATTCTAATTTGTTTTCGGTTTTTTATTGTTTTGTTTATAATTTAATATAATAGGATAATTATTGGTTACCTCAGTTACCTTTAATTTTTCATATTCAAGTAGTATTAATTAATTCTATATATTGTTATTTGTGTTTTTACTTTAATCTCAATAATTGTAAATTTTATTATTTTAACTTCTCTTCATCCACTTTTTTACCTATTATTTAATGCATTCTTTTAACTGTTATTCTTAATATTCCTTACCCTTCTCATTAATCGATACAGTCGCTGAAGATGGTCCTAGTGAAGGTCCGAAACGTCCAGCCAATAAATGATTAGTGTAATCACCTGGGTCTTCATATTCCTACTACATATCAGATTCCCAAGGAACAAATCAATTACAAGTGTGTGTAATATATATATATATATATATATATATATATATATATATATATATATATATATATATATATTGGTAATGTTCATTAAATATAGCCATAGAAAGCTATAATAACCAAACCAATCAATAACCCTACTGGATGTGACGAGGCTAGATTATCTGCACCCCGTTTAATACGTTAGGATCATGGTAAAAGGAAATACTTAAGAAAGTATTTGAAGAAGTTAAGATCGCTTTCCCTAGGTTTATACGGCCCGAGCATGAAAGTACCACATGCCAGACTCCCACGAGAGTCCGCTAATGTAGCTCATTACCAAATACCGCTGGATAGCGTAATTTCCTAATATTTGTTGTTTTTAAACACAAAATTTTAAATAAATGACGTGGAGAATGCATACTTTTGGTGTAAAAAGATGCAGAATATAATTTATCTCTTCGGGAAAGAGAAGATTTTTTGGAAGAATATAAAAATAGATACTTTGGCTCATAAGAATGTTTTTTCCTTGCTCCTGGCCCTAACGATCGCTATGGGATCTCACCCTATATTAGAGTTAAGATATTTCTAGCATAGTTGTGAACTATAATTACTACGCCCCCAATTATCAGAATGGACCAAGAAGATCGCTCTGACCACTCTAAAAAACAACTACTTACTGTCATATTTTGCTCTAAACGACCGTTTTCTTGACATTTACCAATCATTCGAAACAAAGATGCCCTCATTATTTGCGTATGATTTCAAAACAAAAATCTTTGAATATTAAACTTTCTTTCCAAAAAGGGAATATTCACTTTAATAAAAGCATCTCAACGAGATTGCAAAGAGCTGTGCCTGTCTTTTGAAGGATTAATCATTCTTAGCCTCCGTACGTTAGTTCACTGTGATAATTTCACTTTGTAAAAAGATCGCGCTTTTCAGGATCGTGAAGTGTCTAGAAAATTCTAAACAGAATTAAGTGATTACCTTTTCATTTCTTGAATGATGTATTTTGTTTTTGAATACTATCATCAATTCTAATTAGGCAAAAATTTTAAATACTGAGCCCGTACCTGTTTCAAACTTGCTAAAGTTATCCCAATGGTTGAACCAGATCCGTTTGAGGCTCTTAAATCTCAAAAAAATAGTATGAACCTTTATGAGATTGGGACGGCGGGAAATCAACTTCTTTCCCATTTTAGTTATATTGTAAAATGCCTAAATTTTAAAAATGGAGTAAAAATTAGGTGAAGAATAAGAGCATTGACTTATCACATTCACATTTATTGAATAATTATAACAATATAGATCTTAATTTGAATAAAGTGTAACTCCATAAAATAAGATATGGCTAGGAGACTAAAGTTCTAATGAGAAATAGGTAGAAGACTAACAGTCTAACGAGATCTGGATAGGAGACTAACATTCTATTGAGATATAGCTAGGAGACTAATAATCTAAGAAAATATGGATAGGAGACTAACATTCTAAAGAGGTATTGCTAGGATACAAACATTTTAATGAGATATGGCTAGGAGACTAATATTTTAATGATGTATGGCTTGTAAACTAACATTCAAATGAGATATGACTTCGGAGACTAAAATTTTAATGAGATATGGCTAGGAGACTAACATCCTATTTAGATATAAATAGGAGACTAAAACTCTAATATCAAATCGCTGTAAAACTAAATTTCGAATGGCATTTGGCTAGAAGAGCAACATTCTAATGAGATATGCCTAAGATACTAAGATTCTAATGAAATATGGCTAGAAGACTAATATTCTAATGAGATATGGTTAGAAGACAAAAATTTTAATGAGATCTGGCTAGGATATGAAACTTTTAATGAAATATGGCCACGAGATAAAAAAATCGAATGAAATATGGGTAGGAGAGTAACATTCTAATAGGGTTGGCTATGACATACATTCTAAAAACTATAGCTAAGAGATAAACATTTTAATGAGATATAAGTAGGAAACTAACATTTTAATGAAAAAATGGATAGGTTCTAACTTTCTAATGAGTTAGGCTAGGAGACAAACATATTAATGAGATATAAAGACTAACATTTTAATTTGCTATTGCTAGAAGACTAACATTCTAATAAGATATGGATAGGTGAAACACAATCTAATGAAATATGGAAGGAGTCTAACATTCTAATGATATATAGATACGAGACTAACAGTTGAATGAGATCTGGAGAGGAGACTAACATTCAAATGAGATATAGTTAGGAGACTAAAGTTCTAATGACATATGGATAGAAGACTTACATTTTATTGAGATATAGCTAGGAGACTAACATTCGAATGAGATATAGCTAGAAGACTAAAGTTCTAATGAGATATGGCTAGGAGACAAACATTCTAATTGTATATGGCAATGAGATAACATTCTAATGAGTTATGGATATGAGACTATGATTCTAATCAGATATGGTAAGGAAACTAATATTCTAATAAGGTATAGCTAGGAGACAAGAATTTTAATGCGATATGGCTAGGAAACTGAAATTCTAATAAGATATGACTTGGAGACTAATGTTTATTGAGATGTGGCTCGTGGACTAAGAGTCTAATGGGAGATGGCTAGGAGAGTCAGAAACTAATGAGATATTGCCCAGAGACTAATATTCTAGTGAAATATAGCTTGTAGACTAACATCCTAATAAGATCTGGCTAATAGACCTATATTCTAATGAAATATAGCTAGGAGACTAACATTCTAATGAGATATGTCTAGGAGACAGACATTCTAATGAGATATGACTAGGAGCCTAACATATTAATGAAATATGGATAGGAGACAAAGATTTTACTGAGATATGGCTGGGAGATAATATTCTAAAGAGGTATAGTTAGGAGAGAAACATATTAAAGAAATATAGCTAGGAGACTAATATTCTAAAGAGATATAGATATGACACTAACATTCTAGCAGGTTTCGTTAGGAGACAAACATTTTAATGAGATATAATGGGAAGACTAACATTTTAATTCACCATAGCTAGAGGCCTAACATTCAAATGAGATATCGCAAAGCGACTAACAATCTTATTGGATATGGCTAGGAGAATAATATTTTTATGGGATATGGCTAGGAGACTCATAATATAATAAGATATGGATTTGAGACTAAATATCTAATGAAAAATGGCTAAAAGACTAAGAACCTAATGAGATATAGCTAGGAGACTAAACTTCTATTGAGAAATGAATAGGAGAATAAAACTCTAATGGTAAATGGATATAAGACTAACTTTCTTATGTTATTTGGCTAGGAGAATAAAATTTTAATGAGATATGACAAGGATATTAAGATTCCAAAGAAATATGGCTAATAAGGTAACATTCTAATGAGATATGGTTAGAGACCAACATTTTAATGAGAACTAGCAAGGAGACTAAAGTTTTAATGAGATATGGCCATAAGATTAAAAATCGAATGAAATATGGCTAGGTGACTAACATTCGAATGAGGTAAGGCAATGAGACTAACATTCTAATGAGCTATAGCTAGGAGAGGAACATTTTAATGAGAGGATAACTAGGAGACTAACATTCTAATGAGATATGGATAGGTTCTAACTTTTTAATGAGGTATGGATAGGAGAAAAACATTATAATGTGATAGGGCTAGGAGACTGACATTTGAATTTGCTCTTAGTAGCAGACAAACATTCTAATGAGATATGGATAGGAGACAAACAATCAAATGAGATATGGCTAGGAGACTAACATTCTAATAAAATATAGATAGGAGTCTAAGAGTGTAATGAGATCTGGATAGGAGACTAACATTTGAATGAGATATAGCTAAGTGACTAAGGCTCTAAAGAGATATGGCTAGAAAAATAACATTCTAATAGTATATAGCTAGAAGACAAACAGTCCTATGAGTTATGGGTATGAGACTATGATAATTACTAGATATGGTTAGAAGACTAACATTCTAATGCAGTGTGGATAAGAGACGGATGGTTTAATGAGATATGGCTGGAAAAATAACATTCTAATTAGATCAGGCTAGGGAACTAACATACAAATGAGATATTGATAGAAGGCTAAAACTCTATTGATTTATAACTAGGAGACCAAACTTTAATGAGATATGGATAGCAGAATAATATTCTAATGAGGTATGGCTAGGAACCAAATATCTTAAAGAGCTATAGCTAGGAGACTAACTTTCTAATGAGATCTAGATAGGATACTAACATTCTAATGAGATAAGGCTAGTAGACTAGAATTCTAATGACATATGACAAGAAACTAACATTTTATTGAGATATGGCTAGAACACTAAAATCCATATGAAATATGGGTGGTAGACTAACATTCTCATGGGATATACCTCTGAGACTAACATTTTAAATTGATAGTGCTATGAGACTAAAATTTTAATAAGCTATCGCTAGCAGACAAATTTTTCAATGAGATATAGCAGAGAGACTAACATTATAATGAGAAATATATAAAACACCTACATTCTAATCGGGCATGGCTAGGAGACAAATATTATCATGAGATATGGAGAGGAGATTAACATTTTAATTTACCATGGGTAGTAGACTGAAAATCTGATGAGATATGGCTAGGATACTAACATACCCATGCGCAATGCCTAGTAGTTTTAACAATCTAATGAGATCTGGCTAGGAGACTAAAATTCCAAAGAGATATGGTTAGGAGACTGACATTCTAATAAGATCTCTTTAGGAGACTAAACTTTTTGTGAGAAATGGCTAAGAGACTAACATTCTAAAGAGATATTGCTATGAGACAACTATTTTAATGAGATATGGATAGGAGACTAATATTCTAATGAGGTATGGTAGGAGACAAATATCTTAAAGAGATATAGCTAGGAGACTAACATTCTAATGAGATATGGCTAGGAGACTAAAATCCTGATGAAATATGGTAAGTGTACTAAAATTTTAATGGGATATGGTGAGGAGACTAACATTTTAATTTTATATTGCTGGAAGAATAAAATTTTAATGAGGTATGTGAGAAAATCCCACGTGGAATTTCTTGTCCAGCACGGAACTTCCATCCACTGTAGATGTTCTGTTTGGCTCAAACTGGTAAGCCTAACCGCTGCCTTCCACAAGTGGTAGCCTCGAACCGCGTCCACCACGGTCCGCCTTTACACGAGTTAGAATAGTCTCGCCAAGAAGATTCGAGGCCATTCGAGAGTAGAGCTGTTTCCCACTATCTCCCTTTCCGCGGGAGAGCCTCAGATATATATAGTGCTCGTTTCCCTGGAGGCAGACACAGAGTTGAGAAGTTTCGCCCGGACCCACGAAGATTCACCTAGTTCCAAGTCAGGTGCTAACAACAAAGCAAAGAGACGGCTGGACTATTTGTGTATTATATTAGCTCCGTCCAGTGAGGTAATTCCACTTAACTACCGCTACCGAGTGATTTTTCTGACTTCACTCATCAACTCCTGTCGAAGCCTTCCTCGTTCGCCCCTCGTTTTCGGGTGGCCGAAATACTCTTCCCTGCACCGGACGTTACCGCCTCCTCCCTTTTTTGGAGAACCGTCATCAATTTAATATCCCGCTCAGAAGTTCCCAGCCCCCTCGCTTCGCGTGCTGAAGACATCCGTGAAGCCTTACCCTGACATCTCACCCGAATCCTCAGTAAGCTAATCACTCTCCCCCTTTAGAATCTCATTTGAGTTAATTCCCCCCATTTGAATAGTCTACTCCTGTAATACCTTAAATTTTAACTTTATAGTCTGATTCATAACTACAATCCCCCCCGTCGTTTACCGGAGTAATTTTGCCTATTAATTCATCTAGTGTATTTTTGCCCATTAATTCTCTGATTTAATTTTGCCCATAAATCCTCTCATTATTTTTATGTAAATAAAATCTTCTTTTTTTACATGCCTCTTTAATTAACCTTGAGATTTGCCATTGCCCAAATTTTACCTGACCTCTTTTCACTCTTTCTCGTTGTTCCGTCTGACGAAACTCGTGGCGTTCCGACTCCCTTATCGGTTCGCCTTTAAGTTATTGGTCCCTCTACCATAGATATAATATGGTAATAATATAATATAATGTCATACCACGTCATATATATATTTATTAATATACATATTATATAATTTTGTTCTCAAGTGTTTTGGTTTTTTTCGAACCCGTGTCATTTTAATTCCGACATTAGAAGTTCTCTGGTTATTCACTTATACCCCTTTTATATAAATTTTTGTATTGTACTGGCAGAAGGCAAGTTCAATGAAACGTAATCTATTTAGATTTTGTGTTGGACCCCAGGTAATTAATTTTTTTATTGTGTTTGAATTTTAGAGACTCTCCTAGTTATTAATTCCGAAGAGTTAAGTTCCTTGGTGTCCTAATTCCGGTAAGACCATTTAATTTTTTTTCCGCTTAGAAGCAGCAGAGTTAGTTATCTGTATCTTAATTTCTTTTGTGATGAAGGCCTTCACGAATATTCAGTGTTCCCTCAGTTAACGGCGTAACAATGTCATCTTTCAAAAAATTAAGAGTCAGGGCGAACTCTTAGGTCTTTCGGGCAAAGACCTGATAAATTAAATACAGGGAGAAGAGACGAACGAAAGGTCAGAGCGAAGGGAAGAGCAACTAAGAAAAATGGAGATGCAGAACAAACTGAAGATAGAGAATAAAAAAATGGAGATGTAGGAGAACAAACTAAAAATGGAGATGGAGAACAAACTCAAGATGGAGATGGAGATGGAGAGGAACAAAATGGAGATCGAAGGACGTGAACAAATTTGGCCTCATGAGCTGGAAATGAGCCAAAATCAAGTGGATTCTCAGTCCATCGGTTCCTGGGCTGAAATTCCCCAAACTCCTTCGGTCAGCTTTTCCGCTTTAAATGATGGAGAGGACTTTGGGTTATTTTTTACCCATTTTGAGAGAATTTTTCAGATCAATAGATGGGATCTCGAAAATGATGGCCTCGCTCGCTAACTCCCCTTCCTAAATGCCAAGTTAAGGGATATCTACGTATCCCTTCCCCCGGAAGCAACTTTGGACTATTACACGTTAAAGTCCGAATTGCTAGCCGCTGTTCATATGAATAGCGAATTCTACCGCTCCTAATTCAGCCAGGCAAGGATCCGTCCTGGTCAAACATTTCGTCAACACAGGTACATCCTCCAACGACACCTTCAGTGCTGGCTGGATGCGTGCAAGATTCCCCAGGTCTACGAGTCCCTTCTGGACTTCTTCCTTAGGGATGAGCTTTTAGCTGCCGTGGCTCTCAAAATTCGCGCCTTCTTTAAGGATAAACGTTGTGCCACTTTTAACGAGTGCTTGCAAGAGGCCGATGTTTACGCGGGAAGTCACAATTTATACCCTAAGGATGTTAAAAAGGCTCCCCAATCGCCCCCCAAAACTAAAGTTTATGGTCCTAAGGCTCCTCCTAAATTAGTTCCAAGTTTTACCAAGGTTCCTAGTCCCTCGAAGACAAGAAACTTCCATCCATCTAAACACCGAGACGTTTAGCCTCTCCTCTCTTCTCCCCAGGTTTTGCCGTACCAAAAGAACCCGATCATCTCCTACACCTGCGGAGTTCCCGGCCATTACCGCACGAACTGTCCTCAAAACTCCCGATTCGCAAACTCTAGGGTCCACCAAGTGCACCAAATCTGGGCCGCCCCTGCTCCTTCTCCGACGCCTCAAGAGACCCCCAAACCTCCATTGCGCGCCAAAGTTCCGGACCATCAGGTGAACTTCCTCTTTAATGAGAACAACCCTGGTGGATTGAAATTCGAGAACGGAACCGTGAACGGGTGACGAGTATCCACCCTCGTCCGTGAAAATGGGTGCACCTGTATCGTAGTGTCTGAGGACCTACTCCCCCCTGTCGGCCTTGACCACAAGAAGTTTGCGGTGGTCCACGACTACCTCGGCCAGGCCAGTTGTTTCCCAGTAACTCGTTGTCACATCAAGCGTGACTATATGTCCGGTTGGGTCGAAGTGGTAGTGGCCCTAATCAAGTTCTGCTCCGTTTTGATCGGTCAGAGCCCCGTAATTCACGACCATCCCGTGGCCCAGCCGGTGATTACACGTACACAGGAAGCCCTGGAATCCCATGCACCCATTCCCATGGAAACCTTTATCGACCCGGAGTTCCAAGCCTTCCTGAGCGACAGGTTTCCACGCGCACAGAAGGAGTGCGCAACTCTCCTCCCACTTTGGGATAAAACTAAAACTCTCGAGCGTGAGTCCACCTGAGGTAACAAATGAGTGTCGTATCTCGTGAAGAAGGATTTATTGTATCGTGCCTGCTCAGAAGTCACCGACAAAGAAACACATGTCTTGTGTGTTCCCCGTGAATACGTCCTGCAAGTATTGAAGCTCTCCCATGACAGTTTATCCGCCGGCCATTATAGCTATAATAAGACCACGCAACGAGTCTTCAAGTATTTCTTGTAGCCAGGTGCATCCAGAGATATCGCCGAATATTGTCGGTCATGTGATATCTGCCAAAACACGTCCGCAAAAGGGCGGGTTAAGCCAGTCCCACTTCAGAGAGGCCCCATCATCAGCGAGCCCTTCTGCAGAGTGGCTATCGACCTGATTGGCACTAAGGATTTAATTAGGCATGGCTAGGAGACAAACATTTTAATAGGATATGTATAGGAGAATAACATTTTGATTTACCATGGCTAGGAGACTAACAATCTAATGAGATATGGCTAGGAAACTAACATTCTATTGAGAAATGAATAGGAGAATAAAACTCTAATGCCAAATGGCCATAAGGCTAAATTTCTAATCAGATTTGGTCGATGAGAATAAAATTTTAATGAGATATGCCTAGGTACCTAAGATTCAATGAAATATGGCTAGGAGACAAATATTCTAATGAGGTATAGATAACAGCCAAACATTTTAAAGAGATATCGCATGGAGCCTAACATTCTAATGAGATCTACCTAGGAGACTAACTTACTAATGAGAAATGGATAGGAGACTAACATTCTATGGGTATGACTAGTAGACAAACATTTTAATGAGACATGGCTTGTAGACTAACATTCTAATGAGATATGAATATGAGACTAACATTCTAATGAGGTCTGGATGAGAGCGTAACATTCTAATGAGTTACAAGGAGTTACAAGGAAAGAAAGTACCCTAGGAGACCTTACGGTCTAGCAATCGAGCAAGCACATGGCTGATTAATTGTTTTGCATCCCTAAACGGCCACTTTTCAAGACTTTGTCTAGTCTTGACTTGAACTGGTCAACAGATTCACTGTTGACAACTTCCCCTGGAAGTGCATTTTGCTTACCGCAGATACTGTAGGTGAAAAAATTTCCACACAGTTTAAGTTTGAAGTCGTGATTGCGCGTTCTGTTCTCACTCAGTGTGAAAATATCCCGGTAGTCAACATTGTCGAACCCTCGAAGTATTTTGAAAACTTTGATGAGCTGACCACGCAGTCTACGGGTTTCCAGCGAGAACAGATCTAATTCCCTTAGTCTATCGTCATAACTTTTATGTCGGATAGAAGGATTCAGTTTGGTTGCCCTGGCTTTTACGCGTTCCAATCTCGCGATGTCCTTACGAAATGAAGGACTCCAAAATTGTACGGCATACTCTAGGTGCGGTCGGACAAGTGAGTTGTACAAACACAGTACAATCTCCTTGTTCCGATATCCAAACTGGCGCTTTATATAACCCAGCATCCTTTGGGCTTTTTTCTCCGCCTCAATGCACTGTTTCGAAAACTTGAGGTCACTAGTAAAAGTTACACTCAAGTCCTTCTTAGTGTCTGTGGATTAAATAGCAGTGCCCTTAAGGATATACTAAGATTGAGGGTTTACGTGGCCGATATGCATCACTTGCATTTCCCCACGTTAAAAGGCATTTGCAACGTGTCCGACCACTCCCCAATCTTCCTAAGATCTTCTTGCCGGCGGGCAATATCTCCATCCCTTGCAACGTTCATACCAAGTTTGGTATCGTCGGCAAATTTAGAAATCTTGGCAACCATGTCACCGTCCGTGTCGTTGACGTAGATGATGAATAGTGGTGGTCCCAGGACAGAACCTTAAGGCACCTCGCTAGTAACGGGCACACACTCAGAAGCCTGTCCATTCACCAACACCCGTTGCCGTCTGCCACTTAGCCAGTTCTCGATCAGGCCGGCTACTTTTCCGTCCATGCTCGCACTTTCCGGAGATGGCGGCGGTGTTGTACCTTATCAAAGGCTTCCTGAAAGTCTAAGTAGACCACATCCACCACCTTGTCCCGATCGTGCTCACTTAACACGAAGTGGAAGAATTTCACAAGGTTCGTCAGGCATGACCGTTGCCTTCGGAAGCCGTGCTGGGAACTCCTCAGTAGCAGGTTTGACTCTAAATACGACGTCACTTTGTCCACCATGATGCTTTCCATAAGTTTACCGACTATCGAAGTCAGACTGATTGGTCGGTAGTTTGACGGTTGACTTCGTTCTCCTTTCTTGAAGATAGGAGTCACCTCCGCTTCACGCCAGTCTCTAGGAACGCATTCGGTCCGGATTGGTATGTTGAAGATTGCGCTCAGGTATCGTGACACTTGATCGGGCACTTCTTTTAACACTTTAGGTAGAAAGCCATCCGGGCCAGGTGACTTATTCGTCATTAGTTCACTGATCTTTTTCTTATTTCCCCTTCGGTTAAGTCCATATCCTCCAGTTTTTCCCCCGAGTAGGAATCAATTGGCTAGGGGATGGGACCACACTCTTCAGTAAACACTGAAGAGAGGTTGTCGTTGAGGAGGTTAGCATTTTCTGCATCTAAGTGCTTTAATGCCCCCTCCTCATTTCTCAAAGGGCCAATCGTTGGACGGATTGGTTTACGGCTGTTCGCATATCAAAAAAACTCTTTGGGATTCTCTTTACAGAGTCTCGCCACTCGGAGTTCCTCAGACCGCTTACTCGACCTTATGCTGGACTTCAATCTTCTGGCTAGCCTCCGGTATTCTTCAAAGTCACCCGAGATCTTCGATTACTGGTACACAGTTCTCTTCTTCCTAAGCAGTTGGCCAAATTCTACATTAAACCAATTTGGTTGAACAGAAGACCGACGAAGACATTTCAGAGGGATGAAACGCGATTGAAGACTCATGAATGTGGTTTTGAAACTGTTCCACGAGTCTTCAACAACATCGCACACTTCTAGCCTCGCGTCAGTCAGTCCAACACGAAGACCTGCAAAGTCTGCTACTTTCAAATCGAGTTTCCTCGATTTACTAGTTGCCGGCCCTGCCTTCAGGACTTTAAATACAAATCTAATTAGTCGGTGGTCACTGCTACCGAGCTCTTCGCCAACAGAAAGGTCCTCAACGAGGTCATCCTTAGAGGTGAAAACCAAGTCGAGGATATTGTTTCCTCTCGTTGGCTCTCTCACCCATTGAGTCAGGAACTCGTTGTTCGCGAACTCCAGGAGTAGTGCGTTCTCGCCACAGGGTTCTCTGGTTTCTCAGTCAACTTGTTTGTTGAAATCACCCATGACGATACACACTCTGTCTTCGACAAGTTCTCTTAGTAGCTGGTACAGATCTCTGTCCTTTCCAACGAGTTGGGCAAGAGGTCTATAAAGCACCAGGTTCCTGTATTTGGCAGGACCTATCTCTAGGTAAACACCTAGTAGTTCATGGTCGGATGCGATGTTGCAATCCGTCGAGTTAAGAGTATCCTTGACATACAACATCACACCGCCACCCTCTCTGTCTGGCCTATGTTTCAGGAAGAGCTGGTCACCGGGAATCGTGAATTCACCTTCAAAATCTCGGCTTGAGGTAGGTATCCACGACTTCGTTATGGCCACCATCTCAGGTTCCTCTGTTACTACGAGGTCACGGAGCTCAAGAAACTCATTCTTGATTGACCTCGCATTGAACAGAAGAACTTAGAGGGAGTCCCCTATTGTAGGACTCCCTACGCTCTTTCGTTTTCCGGCTTCTCTGTTTTCGTGGTCACACCCTTTTTGACGACCTCCGAGAAGTTCGTTCCAGGAGTGACACCGGCGTGCTGGCGTACGTTCGCTTTCGCTCTGTTTCGAAGGCTCCTTTGGGTGCGTTCGACGACACCTTGAATTAGATTGGCGAGAAAGGCCTTTCCTTTAAAGGAGAGATGTACCCCGTCCCTTTGGAAGAGGTCGTCTCTACCGATAAAGGTAAGATAGGAGACTAATATTCTAATAAGAGATGAGAAGGAGACTAACATTCTAATGGAGTATTGGTAGGAGCCTAACATACTAATGAGATATGGATGGGAGACAAATATTTTAATGAGATGTGGCTAGGAGACTAACCTTTAATCAGATATGGCTATGATAGTAACATTCGAAAGAGATGTGTCTAAGACAAAAAAAATTTTAAACAGATATGGCTAGGAGACTAACATTTTAATTTTATATGGCAGGGAGATTAACATTCTATTGAGATATCGCTAGGAAACTAAGAGTATAATGAGAAATGGATAGGAGACAAAGGTAGTAATGGAAAATGGCTTTGAGACAAAACTATAATGAGATTTGTTTAGGAGACTAACATTCTAATGAGATATGGGAATCAGACTAACATTCTAATCAGATATGGCTAAGAGACTTGTATCCTGCTGAGATATAGCTTGAAGACCAACATTCTAATGAGATATGGCTAGCAGGCGTACATTCTAATGAGATATAGCGAAGAGGCTACAGATCTGATGAGATATGGGTAGGAGACTAACATTCTAATGCGATATGGCTAACTTAGTAAAAATCTAAAGAGAAATGTCTAGCAGACTAACATTCTAATGAGATATAGCTAGGAGACAAAAAAATAAATCAGGTATGACTAGGAGACGTAGATTCTAATGAGATATGGCCATGAGATTAATATTCTAATAAAATATGGCTAGGACACTAACATTCTAATGAGATATGCCTATATTTAACATTCTAAATACATATTGGTAAGAGACTAGGATTCTAATTAGATATGGTTAGACGAATAGGATCCTAATGAGATATGGTAGGAGCCTAAAATCCCAATGAAATATGTGTATTAGACTACCATTCTAATGGGATATGGCTAGGAGATTAAAATTCTAATGAGGTATGGCTAGGAGACTAAAATTCGTATGAAATATGGCGTGGGGACTAACATACTAATGAAATCTGGCTGGGAGACTAACATTTTAATATGATCTAGCAAAGAGACTAACATATAAATGAGATATGGCCACGAGATTAACATTCAAATGAAATCTGGCTAGGAAACTAACATTTTAATGTGATATGGTAATGAGATTAACATACCCATGAGCTATAGCATGGAGAGCAACATTTTAATGAGATTTAAATAGGATACTAACATTCTAATGAGATATGGATAAGGGAGTACCATTCTAATGAGGTCTGGCTAGTAGACAAATATTTTGAAGAGATATGGCTAGGAGATTAACATTGTTATTTGCTATTGCTAGAAGACTAACACTCTAATGGGATACGGCTAGGAGACTTACACTCTCATGAGATATGGCTAGGACACTAACATTATGATGAGATTTGGATAGGACTCTAACATGGTTATGAGACTATGATTCTAATCAGATCTGTTTAGGAACATAACATTCTAATGAGGTATGGCTTGGAGACAAACATTTTAATTAGATATGGCTAGGAAAGTAACTTTCTAACGAAATATGGCTTGGAGACTAAAGTTTTAGTAAAATTTGGCTAATAGACTAATATTTTAATGGTATATGGCAAGGAGTCACATTCTAATGAGATATAGACTATAAACTAATGTTATAGTCAGATACAGCTAGTAGACTAACATTCAAATGAGATCTGGCTAGCAGACCTATATTCTAATGAGATATACCTAGAAGACTAGGTTTCCAATGAGATATGGCTAGGAGACTAAAATTCTAATGAGATGTGAATAGAAGAATAACATTGTAATCAGTTATAGATAGGAGACTAATATTTTGATGGGATATGCATAGGAGACTTTTATTCTAATGTGGTATGGCTACCAGACAAACCTTTTAATGAGATATGGCTAGGAGACAAATATTCTAATGAGATATGGCTAGGACACTAAAATTGTAATAAGATATGCCTAGTAGACTAACAATCTAATGAGATATGGCCAGGAGACTAAAATTCTAATTGACATTTGGTTACAAAACTACCATTCTAAAGAGATCTGACTAGGAAACTAAGGGTTCTAATGAGAAATGGCTAGAAGATTAACATTCTAAAGAGGTATGGGTACAAGACAAACATTTTAATGAGTCTCAATCGGAGATATATTCTAATGAGGTATGGCTAGGAGACAAATATCTTTAAGAGATCTAGCTAGGAAAAGGAAATTCTAATGAGATATGGATATGAAACTAACATTCTAATTAGATCTGGATAAAAGACGAACATTCTAATTGAGAAATGGCTAGGAGACTAACATTCTAATGATATATGGCAGGTGACTAAACTTATAATGAGATATGGCTAGGAGACTAAAGTTCTAATGAAATGTGGGGGGTAGCATAAGATTCTAATAGGATATGGCTAGAGGACTGTCATTTTAATGTGATATTGCTAGGAGACTAATATTCTAATGTGTTATGGCTAGGAGACAAATATTTTATGAGATATAACTAGGAGACTAACATTCTAATGAGATATGGATATGAGACTAAAATTATAATGAGATCTGGATAGAAGACCAACTCTCTAATGAGATATTGCAGGGAGCCTGGCATACTAATGAGATATGGATAGGAAACAAAAATTTTATTTATATATGGATAGGACACAAACGTTTTGATTAAGCATGATAGGAGTCTAATAATCTAATGAGATATGGCTTGGAGACTAATATTCGTATGCGACATGGCTATGAGACTAATATTCTAATGAGATTTGGATAGGAGGCTAACAATCTAATGAGATATAGATAGGAGACTTAAGTTCTTATGAGAAATGGCTAAGAGACTAAGAGCCTTATAAGATATGGCTTCGAGACTAACATTCAATTGAGATATGAATAGGATGATAAAACTCTAATGCAAATAGCTTACATTGTAATTATATATGGCTAGGAGACTAACATTCTAATAAGTTAGGGCTTTGAAAGTATGCTTCTAATCAGATATTGTTAGGAGACCTATATTCTAATGAGGTATGGCAAGGAAACAAATATTTTAATGAGATATAGCTAGGAAACTAACACTCTCTTGAGATATAGCTCAGAGACTAAAGTTTTACTGACATTTGTCTAGTTCGTCAGATTCTAATAGGAGATGGCTAGAAGTGTCACATTCTAATAATAGATAGCCTGTAGACCAAAGTTCTAGTTAGTCATCGATAGTAGACTAAGATTCAAAGGAGATCTGGCTACCAGATCTATATTCTAATAAGAAATAGACATGAGACTAAAGTTCTGAATAGATATGGCTAGGAGACTAATATTTAAATAAGATATGGATAGGAGACCAACACTCTAAAGAGGTAATGCTAAGAGCCAAACATTTTAATGAGATATGGATAGTAGGATAATATTCTAATGAGGTTTGGCTAGGAGACAAATATCTTGAAAAGATATAGCTAGAGACTGAAAACCTAATGACATATGAATAGAAGACTAACATTCTAATGAGATATGTATGGGAAACTAAGATTCTAATGAGATATGGTTAAAAGACTAAGATTCGAATGAGATAAGGCAGGAGACTAATATTCTTATGAGATATGGCTAGTAGACTAAAATACTAATGATATATGTGGTGTAGATTAACACTCTAATAGGAAATGGCTTGGAGATATGTGTAAGACACTAACACTCTAAGCAGGTATGGCTAGGTGTCAAAGATTTTAATGAGATATGTCTGAGACTATAATTTAAATTTACTATGGTTAGAAGCCCAACATTTTAATGAGAGATGGCTATTAGACAGAGAATCTTATGAGATATGGCTAGGTGACTAATATTCTAATGAGATCTGGCTAGGAGACTCACCTTCTAAGGAGATATGGATACGAAACTAAAGTTCTAAGCAGAAATGGGTGGTTTCTATGAACCTAATGAGGTATGGATAGGAGACAAACACTTTAAAGAGATATGGCTAGGAGACTAACAGTCTAATCTGATATGGCTAGAAGACCTTTACTCTAATGAAATACTGCTATGAAGCTAACACGCTAATGAGATATCTATAGGAGACTAAAGTTCTGATTAGAGATGTAGAAGAGACTAACGTTTTAAGTAGTATGACTAGGAGACAAACATTTTACGAGAAATGACTTGGAGACTAACATTCTAATGACATATGACTATGCAACCTACAGTCAAATGAGATTTAGATAAGATACTGAATTTTATTGGGATTTTACTAGTAGATAAACATTCTAATGGGAGATCACTGATATATGGCCTGGTGACTAACATTCTAATGAGATCTGGCTACCAGACCTACATTCTAATGAAAAATAGGTAGAAGAGTAACGTTTTAATGAGATATCGCTACACGACTAATATTTTTAATGAGATCAGCATATGAAAGTAACATTCTAATGAGGTATGGCTGACAGCCATTCATTTTTATAAGATATGGCTGGAAGACTAACAATCTAATAAGATCTGGCTACGAGACTAACCTACTAATCAGATATGGAGAGAGGACTAAGATTCTCATGACGTATAGCTAGGTGACAAATATTTATATGCGATATGGCTAGGAGAATAATATTCTAATGAGGTATGGCTAGGAGACAAATATATTAAAGAGATTTAGCTAGGAGACTAACATTGTAATAAGATACGGATTTCAGACTAAAATTCTAATGACATCTCGATAGGAGACTAAAATTCTATTGTGATTTTACTAAGAAACATAGATTCTAATGAGATATGGCTAGGAGACTAACATTCTAATGATAGATGGCTAGAAAACTAATATTCAAATAAGATATGGCAAGGAGACTTACATTTGAATGAGATACGCATAGGAGACAAACATTTTAATGAGGTTTGGCTAGGAGACTAAACTTCTAATAAGATATGGCCATGAGACTAACATTCTGAAGAGGTATGGCTAGGAGACATAGATTTTATGAGATATGGTTAGGAGACTAACATTTGAATTTGATATGGCTAGGAGATTAACACTCTATTGAGATATGCATATAACACTAAAATGGCTTGAAGTATAACATTTAATCAGATTCGGCTAGGAGACTAATATTCTAATGAGATATAGATAGCAAACTAAAATTCTAAACAGAAATGGCAAGGAGACTAGCAATCTGCTGAGATATATCTAGGAGACCAATATTCTAATGACGTATGGTAACGAGACCTACATTCTAAGGAGATATAGTGAGGAGGCTAAGATCTGATGAGATATGCGTAGAAGACTAACATTCTGATTGATATGGATAGGGCAAAAACAATCTAATAAGATATGTCTAGCAACCTACTTTCTAAAGGGATATGGCTGGGAGACTAAGATTATAATCCGATATGTGTATGAGACTAAGAATCTAATGAGATATGGCCATAAAACTAACATTCTAATAATATATGGCTAGGAATCTAACACTTTAATGAGATATGTCTGTCAATTAAAATTCTAATTACATATGGTTAGCAGACTAGGATTCTAATCAGAATTGGATAGGAGAATAGGATTCATATGGGATATGGCTAGGAGACTAAAATTCGTATGAGGCATGGAAGGGAGACTAAAGTTCTAATGAAAAATGGGTAGGAGACTGAATTCTAATGAGATATGTCTAGGAGACTCAGATTATGATGATATCTGGCTAGGGGACTAATATTCAAATGAGATCTGGTTAGGAGACTAAAATTTAATGAGATCTGGCTACGAGACTAACATTTTAATGAGATATGGCCACATGATTAACAATCGAAAGAGTTATGTCTAGGAAACTAAGATTCTAATGAAATATGGCTATGTAACTAACATTATAATGAGCTGTAGCAGGGACAGAAACATTTTCATGAGTTTTAAATATGAGACTAACATTCTAATAAGATATGGATAGGGGACTAGCATTCTATTGAGGTATGGCCAGCAGACAAACATTTTAATGACATATAGCATGGAGACTGACAGTCAAATGATATCTGACTACCAGACCTACATTCAACTGAGATATAGCTAGAAGACTAAAGTTCTAATGAGATATGGATAAGTGACTAATATTATAATGAGATTATGATAGGAGACTAGTATTCTTAAGAGGTATTGCTAGGAGCCAAACATTTTAATTAGATATCGATAGGAGACTAATATTCTAATGAGGTTTGGCTAGGAGACAAATATCTTAAAGAGATATAGCTAAAGACTAACATTCTAATGAGATATGGCTACAAGACTAAAATATTAATGAAATATGTGTAGTAGACTAACACTCTAATGGGATAGGGCTAGGAGACTAACATTCTATTGTGATATGGATAAGACACTAACATTCTAAGCAGCTATGTCTAGGAGTCCAAGATTTTAATGGGTTATTGCTAGGAGAGTAATATTTTAATTTACCATGGCTAGGAGACTAACATTCTTATGAAATATGCCTTGGATGCAAAGAATCTTATGAGATATGGCTAGAAGAATAATGTTCTAATGATATATGGCTATGAGACTTATAATTTACTGAGATATGGATATGAGACTAAAGTTTAAATAAGAAATGGCTAGAATTCTAACAACCTATTGAGATCTTGATAGTAGACAAATACTTTAAAGAGGTATGGCCAGAAGACTAACATTCTAATGTGATATGGCTATGAAACTAACAGTGTAATGAGATATGGATAGGAGACTCAATTTCTGAGAAGATATGGATAGTAGACTAAAGTTCTGAGGAAATATACATAGGAGACTAACGTTTTAATCAGGTTCGAGTAGGAGAGATACATTTTAACGAGAAATTGTTAGGAGACTAAGATTCTAATGACATCTGGCAAAGAAAGTAACAGTCTAAATAGATTTGGATAGGAGACTAGAGTTTAGTGAAATTTGGCTATTTGACTTATATTCTACTCAGATAAGGCCTGAAAACTAATATTCTAGTGAGATATAACATGTAAACTAACATTTTAATGGGATCTGGCTACCATGACCTACATTTAAATGCGATAGAGCAAGAAGAGTAACGTTGTAATGAGATATATATAGGAGATTAACATTCAAATGAGGTCTGGCTACGAGAATAACCTACTAATGAGATATTGATAGGAGATTAACATTCTATAGAGGTATAGCTAGGAGATAAACATTTTAATTACATATGGTTAGGTGACTAATATTCTAAGGAGGTATAGCTAGGAGACAAAGATCTTAATGAGATTTAGCTAAAGAGACTAACAGTTTAATAAGATACGGATATGAGACTAACATTCTAATGAGTTCAGGATACGAAACTAACATTCTAATGAGATATGGCTACGTGACTAGCAGTCTAATGAGATATGTCAAGGAGACTAACATTCTAATGACAGATGGCTAGGAAACTAACAATGTAATTAGATTTGGCTAGGAGACTAAGATTTAAATGAGATATACATAGTTGATTAACGTTCTAATGAGGTATTGGTATGAGCCTAACATACTAATAAGATACGGATAGGAGACTAACCTTCTAATGAGATATGGCCAGGAGACTAACATTCTCTAGAGTTATGGATAAGAGAGAAAAATTTTAATTTTATATAGCTAGGAGATTAATATATTATTGAGACATGGCTAGGGTACTGAAGTTTTATGAGATATGGCTAGAAGATTAACATTATAAATAAATATTGCTATATCACTAAAAGTCTAATGAGATATGGATAGGAGACTAAAGATCTAATGAGAAATGACTAAGATTGAAGAAGATATGGCTCTGAGACTAATATTCTTCAGAGATATAGCTAGAAGTCTAACAATCTAATTTGATATGGCTACGAGACTAACATTTTAATTTGATTGGGCTAGAAGATTCAAAATTTAATAGATATGGCTAGTCTCCTCCCATATCTCTTCAGAATTTTAGTATCTTAGGCATATCACATTAAGAACATAGTCTCCTAGCTATATCTCATTCTAATGGGATATGGGTAGGAAATTATCATTTTACTGAGATATGGCTAGGAAACTAACATTCTGATGTGATTTGGGTAGGATACTAACATTCTAATGAGATATGGCTAGGAGACTAACATTCCTATTAGATATGGCTAAGAGACTAAATTCTAACGAGATATGGATAGGAGACCCAAACTATAATGGAAAATGGCCAGAAGACTAACGTTCTTATGAGATTTGGCTAGAAGACGCAGATTACAATGAGATATGGTTAGGAGACTAACAGTCGTATGAGATATGGCTAGGATACTAATATTTTTTGATAAAAGATGTTTATCAGACTAACATTCCTCAGCGCTATAGTTAGGAAACAAACCTTTTTATTAGATATTAGTATCATACTAATATTGTAATTAGATATGTATTGATGACTCCCATTCTAATGAGGATTTAAGAGAAGAGACACATTTCATTTCGATATGGTTAAGAGACCAGAATTTTAATTAGATATGGCTAGAAGACTAACATTCTAATGACATATAGCTAAGAGACTAACATTGTAATAAGATATAGTTGGAGACTACAATTCTAATTGGATAAGGCTACGAGACACACATACCAATGAGACATCTCTAGGAAACTAATATTTTAATTAGAAAAGGCTGGCAGAGACAGAACCTAATGAGACCTAGCGCGTAGACTAACATTTTAATGAGCTATGGCTAGGAGACTTAAATTATATTAGATATGAATAGAATACTAGCAGGCTTATGAGAAATGTATAGGATACTCTTATCCTAATGAGATATGACTAGGACCCTAAAATTCTAATGAAATATCAGTAACAAACTGACGTTCTAATGAGATATAAATAGGAGACTAAGATTCTAATCAGATATGGATAGGATCCAAAGATTCTAATAAGATAGGGCCGTGAAACTAACATTAATATGAGATATAGCTAGGAGCCTAATATTCTTAAGAGATATTGCTAGGAGACTAACGTTCTAATCAGATCTTACTAGGAGACTAAAATTCTAATGGGATATTGATAGCAGACTAATATTCTATTAAGATATAGCTAGGAGACTAACATTCCCATGCAATATGGCTAGGAGACTATCATTCTAATGAGATATGTCTAGCAGACTAATATTCCAATTAGATATGGCTAGAAACCTAAGTTTCTAATAAGAGTTGGCTAGGACACTAACATTCTAATGTGATATATCTAACCTAGTAGTAATCTAATGAGATATTGCTAGGAGTTTAAGAGTCTAATGAGATCTTGCTAGGAAACTAACATTCTAATGCAATATAGCTAGGATACTAACTTTCTAATAACATGTGGCTAGGGGACTAACATTCTCATAAGATATAGCTAGGTGACTAACGCTCTAATGAGAATTAGATAATAGAATAACATTCAAAGTGTATATTGCTAGTAGACGAAGTTTCAAATGAGTGATCACTATGAGACTATGATTTAATGAGATATGGCTAGAAAACTAACCTTTTAAGGCAATATAGCTAGAGGCCTAAAATTTTAATTTTATCTGCATATGAGACTAACATTCTAATTAGATATGGATAGAAGACTCACACTCTAATGAGTAATGTATATGAGACAAACATTCTTATTGGATATGGCTATTACCCTAAGATTCTAATGAGATATGGCTTGGAGAATAAGATTCTAATAAGATATGATTAGGAGACTAAGATTTTTTGAGATAAGTCCGTGAGACTAACATTTTAATGAGACAAGGCTAGTACACTAACATTCTAATAAGATACGGTGAGTAGACTAATATTCAAATGGAATATCGGAAGGAGACAAACATTCTCATGAAGTATAGAGGGATGAAAATATTTTAATCAGGTAGAGCTAGTAGATTAACATACTACTGAAATTTAACTAGGTGACTAAAGTTTTAATGAGATCTGGCTATGAGACTTACATTCTAAGCAAATATGGCAAGGAGACTAATATTCTAGTGAAATATGTCTAGGAGATTGATATAGTAATAGGATATAATTTGGAGTCTAATATTCTAATGAAAAATGCCTATCAGACCAACATTCTAATGAGATCGTGCAGGCAGCATTAAAATCTAAAGAGATATAGCTAGTAAACTAACATTCTAAGGAGATATAGTTGGAGACTAAAATTCGAATGAGATAAGGCTAAGAGATTAATATTCAAATGGTACATGGCTAGAAAACTAATATTTTAAATTATCTATGTCAAGCAGAGCAAGATATTAATGAGACCTAGCTAGGAGACTAACATTTTAATGAGGTATGGCTACGAGAGTAATATTTTAATAAACGCTCGCTAGGAGACTAACGCTCTAATAAGAGATGGCTAGGAAACTAACATTATAGTTAGATATGGATAGGAGACTAACATTATAATGAGAAATGTATAGCAGACTAAATTCTAAGGAGATATAAATAGGACCTTAATATTGCAATGATATATCTCTAGCAAACTAACATTCTAATGAGATATGACTAGAAGAGATGATTTAAATCAGATATGACTAGCATACTAAGATTCTAATGAGATATGGCGTTGATACTAACATTAAAATGAGATCAAGATAGAAGACTAATATTCTAATGAGATATTGCTAGGAGAGTAATATTCTAATAATATATTTAGAGGAGACTAAAGGTCTAATGAAATATGAATAGGAGACTAATATTCCTTTAAGATATAGCCAGGAGACTAACATCGTAAGGCAATATGGCTAGGAGACTAACATTCTAATGAGATATGGCGGGAGACTAACATTCTAATGAGATATGTATAGCAGAGTAATATTCTAATGAGATATGGCTAGGAAACTCAGATTCTAATGATATTTGGCTAGTAGACTAACATTCTAAAGAGATATTTCTAGCAAAGTAAAATGCTAATGAGATATGACTAGGAGAGTAAGAGTCTAGGAAACTAACCTTCTACTGAGATATGGGTAGCAGACTAACGTTCTAATGAGATATGTGTAGGAGACTAACATTCTAATTTGATATTACTAAAAGACTAAGATTCTAATGAGATATGGCTTTTAGACTAAGATTCCAATGATATCTGGCTAGTAGACTAAAATTCTAATAAGACATAGCCAGGAGACTAACCTTTTCCTTTGTGCTCTGGTTAGGAGACTAATATTCACAAGAGATATCCCTAGCGATTAATATTCTAATGAGATATCGCGAGGAGACTAAAATTCTAAAAAGATATGAACAGGAGACTAAAACTCCACTGAAATTAGGCTAGATGACTAAAATTCTATTTAGATTTGGCTAGGAGACTAACATTCTAATGTGATAGGGCTAGGAGAAGAACATTCTAAGGAAATATGGCTAGGAGACTAATATTCTATTGAGTTATCGGTAGATGACATATCTTGATGAGATATGGCTAGGAGACTAAAATTCTAATTAGATATGGCCCCGAGACTAACATTCGAATAAGAATTGGCTCGGAGACTAAAATCTTAATGTGATATATCTAGGGGACTAAACTTTTAATCAGCTATAGCTAGTAGACTAAAAATCAAATGAGATATGGATAGGATACCAATAGTTGATTGAGAGATGTTTAGGAGACTAACAATCTAATAAGATATGCCTAGGAGACTAATCCGCTAATGATATAGGGTTAGGAGACTAAAATTATCATAAGAGATGGCTAGGAGACTAGCAATCTAATGTGAAATGCATAGGAGACTAAAGTACTGATGGAAAATGGCTAGGAGACTAAGACTTTAATGAGATTGGGCTAGGAGATTAACATTCTAAGGAGATATGGCAAGGAGACTAATATTTTATTGCAATATAGCTAGGAGAATACTTCTGAAATGGGATATGGCAATGAGACTATGCTTCTAATAAGATATAGCTAAAGACTAACGGTCAAATTCATAACATACTAAAATTCTAATTGTATATGGCTAGGAGACAAAGATTCAAATGAATTATTTCTATGAGACTATGAACTTAATGAGATATGGGTAAGAAACTAAAATTATATTGAGGTATTGCTAAGAGAAAAATATTTTTTCTCATGTATGGCTACTAATCTAAGATTCTAATGAGATATGGTTAGGAGACTAAAATTCTAATGACCTATTTCCAGGCGAGTAACATTGTAATGAGATATGGCTTGGAGACTTACACTCTAATGAGATATGGCTAGGAGAGTAATATTTGAAAGAGAATTGGATAGGAGACATACATTCTAATGAGTTAGGGCCATGAGAGTAATATTATAATGAGATATGGCCTGGAGACTAACATTCTCACGAGATATAGCTAGTAGACTAACATTGTAATGAGATATGCTTAGGAAATTAACATTCAATATGAGGTATGGCTAGGTGACCAAATTTTAATGAGGTATGGATAGGACACTAACATTCTAATGAGATCTGACTATGTTACTAAAATTGTAATAATTTCTGGCTAGTTATCTAACCGTCTATAGAGACTAACATTCTAATGAGAGATTACCAGGAGACTAACATTTAAATGAGATATGGTTAGAAGACTAACTTTCTCAGCAGGTACGGCTTGGAGATGAAAATTTTAATTAAACTTGTCTAGAATACTCTTATTTTTATTTGATATGGCTAGGAGACTAACATTGTTAAAAGATAGAGCTAGGAGACTAAAGGGTTCTGTGAAATGTAAAGGATACTAAAGTTCTAATGGGACATCGCTTGGAGAATAATATTCTAATGAGATTTGGCTAGGAGACTAACTTTCGAATGGGATATACTTACAAACCTAATATTATAATAAGATATGCCTAGCAGACCAACATTCTAATGAGATCTTGCTTGTAGCCTAAAATTCTAAAAAGAAATTGCTAGAAGACTTAAATTTTAATGATATATAGCTAGGAACTTAAAGTTCTAATAAGATGAAGCTAGAAGACTAACATTTCATAGAAATATGGCTAGAAAACAAACACCCTAATGAGATTTGGCATTGAGCCTAACCTTCTACTTAGATATGCCTAAGGGACTAAAATTCTAACGATACATAGCTTGGCGACTAATCTTCATTTGAGCTCTAGTGGTGAGTCTAACATTATTTTAAGATATAGCTAGGTGACTAACGGTCATAAGCGATATAGATAAAAGACTAAAATTTAAATTGTATATGGCTAGGAGACTAAATTCTATTGAGATATAGCTAGGTGACTAAGGGTCAAATGAGATATAGATAAGTGACTAACATTTTAATGGTATATGGTGAGGAGACGACGATTAAAATGAACTATCTCTATAAGACGATGATTTTAATAAGATATGGCTAGAAAACTATCATTCTAAGGATATATATCTAGTAGCCTAACATTTCAATTTTATAGGCATAGGAGACTAACATTCTAATTAGATATGGATAGAAGACTAACAAACTAATAAGAAATGTATAGGAGACTAACATTGTAATGAGATATGGCTAGGACCCTAACATTCTAATAAGATATGGTTAGGAGAATAAGATTCGAATAAGATATGTCTAGGATACTAACATTCTAATGGGATATAATTAGGAGACAAATATTCTAATGGGATATGCCTAGTAGATCAACATTCTAATGGGGTCTTGCAGGCAGCCTAAAATTCTAATGAAATGTGGCTTGGAGACTAACATTGTAAGGAGATATGGCTATGAGATTAACATTCTGAGGAGATATGGCAAGGAGACTAATATTTTATTGCAATATAGCTAGGAGAATAATACTGAAATGGGATATGGCTATGAGACTATGCTTCTAATGAGATATAGCAAGGAGACTAATGGTCAAATACATAACATACTAAAATTCTAATTGTATATGGCTAGAAGACAAAGATTCAAATGAGTTATTACTATGAGACTATGAAATTAATGAGTTATGGGTAAGAAACTAAAATTATATTGAGGTATTGCTAAGAGACAAATATTTTTTCTAAGGTATGGCTACTAAACTAAGATTCTAATGAGAAATGGTTAAGAGAGTAACATTTGACGGATATTTGGCTAGGAGACGAACATTTTAATTAGTTATAGCCATGAGAGTAATATTCTAATGAGAGATGGCCTGAACGCTAACATTCTCACGAGATATAGCTAGTAGACTAACATTGTAATGAGATATGCATGAGAAACTAACATACTAATGAGGTATGGCTAGGTGACAAATATTTTAATGAGTTAGGGCTGGGACAGTAACATTCTATTGAGATCTGACTAGGTGACTAAAATCTTAATAATTTCTGGCTAGTTACCTAACCTTTTAAAGAGATATGGCTTGGAGACTAACATTCTAATGAGACATTGCCTGGGAACAAATATTTTCATGGAAGATAGCTAAGAGATTAACATTCAAGTGAAATATAGATAAAAGACTAACATTCTAAGCTGGTACGGATAGGAGATAAACATTTTAAGGAAACATGTCTATTTTTATTCAATAAGGCTAGGAGACTAACATTCTTAAAAGATATAGCTAGGAGACTAACAGTCTAATGTGATATGTATAGGAGACTAAAGTTCTAATGGGAAATCCTTTAAAAACTAATATTGTAATGAGATTTGACTACGAGACTAACCCCCTAGGGAGATCTGGCTTGGATACTAAAGTTTTAATCGAAAATGGAGAGAAGACTATAATCCTAATGAGATTTAGATATTAGACTAACTTTCTAATGGGATATACTTTCGTGACTAACATTCTAATGAGATAGGCGTAGCAGACCAAGATTTTAATGAGATCTTGCTAGCAGCCTAAAATTCTAATGGGAAATGGCGAGCAGACTAATTTTCTAATAAGATATAGATAGGAGCGTAAACTTCTAATGAGATGAGGCTACGATACTAACATTGAAATCAAATATGGCTAGGAGACTAACACCCTAATGAGATTGGGCTTTGAGCCTAACTTTCTAATTAAAATATCGCTAGGACAGTAAAATTCTAACGAGATTTTGCTTGGAGACTAATGTTCATTTGGGCTCGAGTTAGAAGACTAACATTATTATAAGATATCGCCCGGTGATGCTAACATTCTAATGAGACATGACTAGGAGACTAATATTTCAATTTTATATGGCTAAAAGAGCAAGATCTTAATGACCACTAGCGAGGAGACTAACATTTTAAAGCTGTTGGGCTAGGAGAGTAATATCTTAATTAGATCTAGCTAGAAAACTTACGTTCTAATAAGATATAGTTAGGAGTCTGAAATTCTAATTAGATATGGATCGGATACTAAAATTCTAATGAGATATGGCTAGGACCATAACTTTCTAATGAATAAGAGACTAATATCTTAATCAGATAGGGCTAGGATACTAAGATTCTAATGAGATTTGGCCTTGAGACTAACCTTCAAATGAGCTATAGCTAGGATACTTAGATTGTAATAAGATATTGCTAGGAGACTAATATTCTAATCAGATATGACTAGGAGACTAACAGTCTATTGAAATATGGATAGAAGACTAATATTCTATTGAAATATAGCTATTTGACTAACATTCTAGAAAAATATAGCTAGGTGACTAACAGTCTAATGAGAGATGGCGAGAGACTAACAATCTAATGAGATATGAATAGCAGTCTAATATTCTAATGAGACCTGGCTAGCAAACTAAGTTTCTAATGAGATTTAGCTATGACACTAACGTTCTAATGAGATTTGTCTTCCAAAGTAATATTCTAATGAGATATGGCTAGGAGACTAAGAGTCGTATAATGTCTTGCTAGGAGACTAACATTCTACTGAGATATGGCTAGGAGACTTACTTTCTAATAAGATTTGCCATGTAGACTTACATTCTAATGACATATGGCCAGGAAAGTAAAATACTAATGAGATAAAGAAAGGAGACTAACCCTTCTTTGGGCTCTTGTTAGAAGACTAACTATCTAATGAGATCTTCTTAGGAGACATATCTACTAATGAAATATGGCTAGGAAACTAAGGTTTTAATGAGATATCGCTAGGAGACTAAAATTCTAAGAAGGTATGATTAGGAGACTAAACTCCTATCGCAAATAGCTACTAGACTAAAATTCTAATGTGACTTGTCTAGGAGACTAACATTCTAATGTGATATGGTGCGGAGACTAATACTTTAAGGAAATGTGGCTAGGAGACTAATATTCTAATGAGATATTGCCCCTAGGGTAATATTCGAATGAGAAATGGCTTGGACACTAACATTCTAATGAGATATGGCCCCTAGGGTAATATTCGAATAAGATATAGCTTGAAGACCAACATTCTAATGAGATATAGTTAGGATACTAACCTCTTATTGAGGTATAGCTAGGAGACTAACAATCTAATGGGCTATGGATAGGTCACCTAGATTCTAATGAGATTTGTCTAGTAGACCAAAACTTTAATGAGAGATAGCTAGGAGACTAAGATTCTAATGAGAGTTTGCAGGAAGACTAGCATTCTAATGGGATATGGCTAGGATACTAAAGTTCTTATGAGATATGGCTAGAAGACTATCAATCTAATGATGTATGTATAGGAGACTAAAGTTCTGAACAGTACTGGCTGGTTAACAGAGATTATAATTTGATTTGGCTAGGAGACTAACATTCTATTGAGATAAGGCAAGGAGACTAAGATTCTATTGAAATATAGCTAAGAGACTAACATTCTTATGAGATATAGATAGGAGCCTAACGGTCTAATGAGATATAGATAGGAGACTAACATTCTAATTGTATGTGGCTAGGAGACAAAGATTTAAATAAGCTATAGCTATGAGACTATGAATCTTATTAGATATGGAGAAGAGACTAACATTCTAATGAGGTATTATTGCTAAAAGAAAAACATTTTACTCAGACTAACACTGTAATGTTATATGGCTAGGAGACTAAGATTTGCATTAGATTTGTATATTAGACGAACATTATAATTAGATATGGCCTAAGAGAGTTATATTCTAATGATATATGAAGTGGAAACTAAAATTCTTAAGAGATATAGCGAGTAGACTAACATTGTAATGAGATATGTAAAGCAGACTAACACTCTAATAAGGGATAGTACACTAACATTCTAATTAAATCTAGCTAGGTGACTAAAATCCTACTGATTTTTGTCTAGTTTACTAACATTCTACTGAGAGATGTCTAGGAGACTAACATTATAATGAGACATTGCTAGGATACAAATATTTTAATGAAAGACAGCTAGAAGACTAACATTCTAATGAGATATGGATAGAAAACTAACATTCTAAGCAGGCAGTGCTTGGAGAGAAACATTTTAGTGAGACATGTTTAGGACACTATCATTTTTATTTGATATGGATAGGAGACTAACATCCTAAAGAGATGAAGCTTGAAGAATAAGAGTCTTAGGTGATATGTATAGGAGACTAAAGTTCTAATAGGAAATCGCTAGGAGTATAATTTTCTAATAAGATTTGGATAAGAGAATAACATTCTCATGGGGTATGGCTAGGAGACTAAAGTTCAAATCGGAAATAGCTAGGAGCTCTAAATTTTAATAAGATCTAGACTGTACACTAACATTCTAATGAGCTATCGCTAGAAGACTAACATTCTAATGAGATTTTGCTAGGAGCCGAAGTTCTAATGAGCTATAGCTAGTAGACTAACCTTCTAATAAGGTATAGCTAGAAGACTAACCTTCTAATGAGCTATGGCTAGGAGGCAAAGATTCTAATGAGATATAGCTAGACGACTAACCTTCTCATTAGATATGGGTTGCAGACTAACATTCTAATGAGATATTTCTAGGAGATTAAGATTCTAAGAAAATAGGGCTAGGAGACTAATATTCTAATGATGTCTGACTAAGAGAAAAACAATTTACTGAGATGTGGCTAGCACACTGACATTCGAATGAGAGATGGGTAAGACACTAATGAGATATGCCTAGGAGACTAACATTCGAATGAGATATGGCCAGGAGACTAAGGTTCTAATTTAAAATGGCTAGGAGACTAACATTCTAATTCAAATTGGCTAGCAGACAAACATTCGAAAAGAGATATGGATAGGAGACTAAAATTCTAATGAGATCTGGCCTGGAGACTAACATTCTGAAGAGATATAGCTACAAGACTAACATTCTTCTAAAATTTAGCTAGGAGACTAAACTTCTAATGAGCTATATCTATGGGCCTAACCCATTAATTAGATATAGCTACGAGAATAACGTTTTAAGGAGCTATGTCTAGGAGACGAACATTGTAATAAAATATAGCTAGGAGACTAATGTTCTAATGAGATATGGGTAAGAGACTAACATTCCTATGAAATATGGCTAGGAGACTAACATTTTGATGAGATATGGCTAGGAGACTAACGTTCTTATGAGATATTGGTAGGATACTAACAGTCTAATTTGATTTTGCTAGGAGACTAACATTCTATTGACATATGGCTAGCAGACTAACGATTTAATGAGATATGGCTAGAAAACTAACTTTCAAATGAGCTATGGCTAGGACACTAACATTCTAATTATATATGTCTAGGAGACTAACATTCTAATGAGATATGCCTAGTAGACTAACATTCTAATGAGATCTGCCTAGGAGACTAACATTCTAATGAAATATGGATAGGAGAATAACATTCCAATGAGATATTTTTAAGAGACTAACATTCTATTGAGATATGCCACGATACTAACAATCTAATGAGATATGGCTAGGAAACTTACACCCCAATGAGATATGTCTAGGAGACTAACGTTCTAATGATATATGGGTAGGAGACTAACATTCGAATTTGATCTTGCTAGGAGATTAACATTCTATTGAGATATTGCTTGGAGAATAACATTCTATTGAGATATTTCACGGTACTAACATCCTAATTAGATATGGCTATGAGACTAACATCTAAATGAGATTTGGCTAGGAGATTAAAGTTCCATAGAGATATGGCTAAGAGACTAACATTCTATTGAGATATGGCTACAAGATTAACATTCTAATCAGATATGGCTAGGAGACTAAGATTTTAATGAGATATGCCTAAGAGACTAACATTATATTGAGTTTACCTAGGAGACTAACAGTTCAATGAGATATTGTTAGGAGACTAACATTCTATTAAAATATGTTACGATGCTAACATTATAATGAGATCTGCCTCGGTCACTAACATCCTAATGAGATATGGCTAGGAGACTAACATTCCAATGAGATATTGTTTGGAGACTAACATTCTATTGAGATATGTCACGATACTAACATTCTAATGAGATATGGCTAAGAAACTAACATTCGAATGAGATATGTCTCCGAGACTAACATTCTTTTGAGATATGCCACTATACTAACATTCTAATTAGATATGGCTAGGACCCTAACATTTTATTGATATATGGCTACCAGACTAACATTCCAATCAACTATTGCTAGGAGACTAACATTCTAGTGAGATATGGCTACGAGCCTAACATTCTAATGAGATATGGCTAGGAGACTAACATTCAAATGATATTTGGCTACGAGACTAATATTCTAATCTTATTTTCATACGTTTGTCTCTTGTCTGAATTGGATTCACAATGTAATAGTTACAAAGGGCAGTTCAAGAGAGAACTTAAAACTGACTGTTAAAGATTGACGGCGTGGCACAAAGTGATGGATCACGCTCAACAGAACCACCTTTTGCATTATGATTCGTCAGATGAAATCACATAATAATCCTATTACCTTAAGGTTGATAAATTTTGTCCTGTAACTATACACGATTGAAATGCTCGAAATATGAAAATAGCCTTGTGACAATACCGGTGGCTCTCCTATGCATCTCACCAGAACAATCACAGTGAATTCACCCGAAATCCCTTGGTTAACCACATTTATTTTTTTCCTATCAGCAGATCTCGGTTAGCTTTAATATTTGCGGCTCGCCTCCCCAAAGAGGGGCTCTGCAAGACTAGCCACAAAAAATAATTAAACATCCTTGCGTTTAAACTTCATAAGTAGGTCGTAAAAACCTTTTGTCCCCCTACCTGTAGCCTTCACAACAGACTGCATAAGGGATGCTGTGATGCCTACCAGCAAAGTAGATCATGCTGAATATGCCTATATAAAGCTCTTTATAAAATTATACCCTCCTAATGATCTTTTGGAAATCTTTAATAGAAACAACGCCAGAAACCAACGCATATATACACATTAGTTCTTCAAATAAAGGAAAACCGTGTCAAACGTCACAAGATCGGATACAAAACACCAGCAAATAGGAAATTAAACAGGAAAGCTAAAGTCCCCCAAACTCCCAAGAAACCCTTATACAAAGACGTAAATTTGACCTACTCCCTCTGTTTCACGATCCAATTCAAGAATTCCAAATGCAGCTTAATCGAGAGAAACGACTACCGATGTTCACTCATCAGCAGGAGATCTCATAGCAGCAGTGGGCCCCAGAGTTACTGCTTGCAGGTCCACCAGTGTGTGAACAAGCCTTGGAGCCCACCAGCCACTGCACCTCACCTGCACACATACACACACTGCCTCGTGGGCTCTGCCTTTTTATGAAAAGGCTAGAGGAATGATATCTCGATCAGAAACCAGGATCGGGAGTGCCTGTATGCGAGCACCAACAGACCGGAATATTGGTAGCTCCCTGCAGCCAAGGATGAAGCCTGGTCGTCTCGAGCCTGTCTTGCCAACAGGGTCCTTCTCACCTCGCTCAAGATACGGGTACAAAGACTGCACATATTCCTACATGTTTAAATATAGTGCAGGTTTGATGCACTTAATATGATGGCATCTGTCATCATCAAACTCGATGGCCTACTCAAAGCAAAACAAAAGCAAGTTATAATAATTTTAAGGTAGATGAATTCTATACAGGAAGTATACACGACTGAACTGCTCGAAATGTGAAAAAAAAGACAGCAAGTTGCTAAATTATAGTTATAGAAGAAGATATATATAAAAAAAATTTAACTTCACATTTATAATTATTTAGGTTTCAAAAATTTCACAAAATTTCGATATTTATATTTATTTCTGAACTTCACCATTTTGTTTGGGTATATTATAAAAGAATTATTAAAAATAATGTTTGATAAAATAACATAAGTCATAACCAAACTAAGATCAAATTATTATTCATATACTCAAAAAATTCCCTTCTTAAATTATAGTTTGTGATGAAGATATATGAAAATAAATGTTCTGAACTTAACCATTTTGTCTTTTGATATTATAAAAGAATTATTAGAAATAACTTTGATAAAAAAACATAAGTCATAACCAAACTAAGAGGAAATTATTATTCAAATACTAAAAAAAAATCCCCTTCTTAAATTATAGAGTTAGTGACGAGGATGATGATGATAATGATTATTAGAGCATCAATCTGAGGATATTTTTGGAAAAATGAAGAACATCGCATCACAGAATCATATGTTTGTCGGTTTTTAACACTTTCAAGTGGTTAGGTATAATATATACTCCTACCACCTAAATGTAGTGGAATAATGGCGGTGGTACCGTACCAATTTAATATTTCCTAAATAATGATCACTTCTTTTTGCGCCTCAGTTCAAGTACTGTACCATTATGCTCACTACCCAAATACTATGTTGTTGAAGCATTTTACAGTTTTGTAACAGAAAATATCTTAATATCTCCCTTTTTTTAACGAAGGTGAGATAATTTTAGTATATTTTCATATTTTTATGAGAATTAAAATGGTTATATTGCTGTTTGGTATTTATAAAAAAAATTGGTTACCGTATGATACGTATGGAATTTATAACAAGGCGCAAGTAATTTTTTTTTTTTAAAGGCTCATCTGGCGACTGCCTACTTGGGCATTAGTCGCCGTATTAAAAACCGGCCTAGTACTAGGCTGTTTTAAAATCAAATTCAAAAGGATCAAAAACAACACCGCGATCCAAAAATGGGAAAAGGAAGCGAGCAGTAAGCAAGCTCATGCGTCGGGGGGAGGTCCCCCCCGGCGCAGGAGCGTGCAACCTATGTGGAAAAAAACAAAACAAAACAAATAAACCTGGTTAAATAATAGGGAAAAGGCCGGCCTCCCCCCAAAAGTCAACAAGTCTACCAGTCAATGTGCACAGACTCGTCCCGAAAACAAGGGACAGGCGGCAGCGACCCCGCCCATCCCGGTACCGGGACAGGTAACGTGTGCGAAGATCGTCCAGACTGAAAAATTTGACAAGAATGTGCAAAACAGTCTGGGGGATGACACAGTCGTCACAATAGGGCGCAGGCAAGCGCTCCATCAAATAGCGATGCGTCCCAAGAGTGTGTCCGATTCGGAGACGACAGAAAGCGACCTGAAGCCGTCGCGGCATTGGAGGATAGGTCCATGGGAATAGTCGTGGGGAAATGGCCAGCAACATTAAGTACCTTTGAAATCGTCTCCCATCTTCTTTGCCAAGCAGTCCGAAGAGCTGCCCGTATTCCTGCCATGTAGTCGGTGTGAGGAAGAACGAAAGGTTTGTCCAGTCGCAGAGTCCTCACGGACTCTTTGGCGCCCTCATCGGCGCGCTCATTCCCCGCAATTCTTACATGTCCAAGAACCCAGCAGAAGATAATCTCGACATCCGCCCGGCTCGCCAAAACCGTGGCGTCATGGATATCGCGAATCAGGAGATGCGGAGATTCCAATGCCTCGAGAACGCTCAAACCGCTTTGTGAGTCGCTATAGATCACAATCCGTCTCTGAACCAGGCACGTCGCGTAATCTCCCGTACCGAGTGGTGTATTGCCACCAGCTCGGCCTCGAAGACAGACGCAGCGCCTGGCAGAGCCCCGCTGACTTCAAACAGAGGAAATACAGCGTAGAATCCAACCCCCTCTTGGTAGAGGTGCACCATCTTAGTCTTGGCCAAAGAAAACCGAAACCTGTGCCCTTCGGCATAGCGAGAGACGTGTTTCAATGTCTGTTGGAGTCGACGCTCCAGAGTTGGCATCTGAGTAGAGCCAAAAGGATCGAAAGGTCGTCCACATAGAGCGTTGCGGGAACATCTTCCGGAAGCACCGAGGTGATGCAGTTGATGCTCAGGGCAAAGAGTGTGACACTGAGGTCACCTACTTGCGGGACTCCCTCTTCCTGCTCCTTTGGGCAAAAAAGGGCTCCCTCCATCATTACGCGGAATCAATGATCTCGCAAAAATTCAAATATAAACATGGGAGGCGTCACCTCACCCCCATCGTCTGGAGAGTCTCCATGAATCCGTATCGGCTTGCGCTATCATAGACCTTCCCCAGATCGTAAATTACCGTGGCGTAGTGCTGTCTACAAAGGAATGACTCGCAGACGGCATTTTTCAGTCGGAGCAGAGCATCCAAAGTGAAGTGGAACTTGCGGAAGCCACGCTGTGCAGAAGACAGATGGCCTCTGCTGTCCAGGAAAAAGGCTAATCTAACATTTACCAATTTTCCATCAACTTGCATACGCAAGAGGTTAGAGAGATTGGGCGGAAAGCGGCCGAAGTAGAGTGATCTCTCCCCAATTTGCGAAAAGCAAATACCAGGTGTCAAGGCATGGCGTACGGGACATCGTCGGGACCATGGGAGGTGTCCGCGCACGAAGCAAAAGTGAAGCGCAACTCACTCAAAGTAAATCTATCGTTGGAGGTGAAGTCCAGCCGCGGCCTTCCGCGATATCACGACGTGCATTGAATGCTGGCGGAGCAGCATCTCGGCTGAAGAATGTGAAGAAAGCGGTCGCGAAGGATTCTGCCACGGACGCGGGGTCCGAGATTGCGGTCCCGTTCTCCTGGAGAATGGGAGGGGGAGGGAGGGTCCTGCCAGAACTTGCCCCGAATCCTCTTGACTTGCTTCCACACCTCTGCCAGAAGGGTATTCCCGTTAAGTCAAGACACGAATGCCTGCCAAGAAGAGCGGCGGGCGTGCTTCGAAATATACCGGACCTAGCCAGAGGCCGACGAAATTCAGAGACAGTGAAATCGTTCGGGTGGTCGGCATGCAAAACGACCAAACGTTCTGGGAAGAGTAGTCATGCTCGCAGCGATGAGGTTGCTGAAGAAGAAAACAACGGCCTCATCTACAGACCTAAACTCCTTGACTGAGATACAGAATTCAGTCATTTCCTGAAATACAGGCCACCGCGCCCGCGCTAAGTACCACTGATGTGAGCTCTCAGGTGGCAGTTGCCCTGAAAATGATATTTAAATGGGAAAGTGATCCCTACCATGGAGGTCATCGACAATCCCCAATCAAAATCAGGCTGTGCATTCGAAGAGCACAAAGATAGATCAAGGCAAGAAAATGAAGCGGTTCTCGGGCAGTGATGCGTAAACTCATTCGCATTTATGACACCTATCTCAAGCTCTTCGATCAGATCGGCAAGGACTTGTCCCCTGGGATTTATTGAGTTATCTTCCCAGAGAGGGTGGCCGCCGTTCAAATCTCGGAGCAAGAGAAAGGGCCTCGGCAACCGTGCCACGACAAGGCGGAAGTTTCCCACGTCGAAGGCAGCTGACGGTGAAATGTACGCAGAAATGATAGTATAACTCCTATTCAGGTTAAGCTGCACAGCTACTGCCTTAAAGGAGGTATGTAAAGTGAAAGGAAGGACGGAGATATCATCCCGGGTATAAACCACGCATCCCCCTGCCCGGCCATCTCGTGATGGTGGGGTCGCATGACCCTTATTCCTGGGGAGGGCGGCAAAGGGGCACGCGCCTAGCATGGTCTTTTGCAGAAAAATAGCTAACGGGGAACGGGACGAGACGAGCCTCCGCAGCTCCTTTCAGTTGGCCCGGAGTCCAAGGCAATTCCATTGAAGGAATATGTCCTCTAGCCTAGCTCGGTGGAGACGCGGGGGCCCTCTTCGAACAGAAAACCCTCACGGGAATGGCCATACGCTTCCCGGAGGCAGAACCCTGGGCACTGTTGGCCAGACAGAGCGCTGAAGGCGCTGAGCCGTAGAGGACTTATTGGGGGAGGTTAGGCTCACCATGCGAGTCTTTTCCTCCTTCCGACTCGAAACCTTAGGTGAACGTTGCGGCTCCGGTGGCGGGCGGCCCTCTTTTCGAGGAACCACCGCCTCCGAGCCACTCAGCCCACCACTAGGCGTGGGCGAAGAAGCCGAAGCTCCTTTCTTGCTGTCCTCTTTTCGTGGGACAGCTTCAGGAACCCCAGAAGCTGGCCTGGCCCCACCCTCAGGGTTTTTGCCTCCTGTGAGTCTAACGACTCGGTGGAGGCGCGTGGCCGTTTGCCCTTACGGAAAACGGTCACGCATTCGGTTATGCAATTGATACCGATATTCACTATACCCTAAATGTGTTTCGCTTCCAAAGTCAGATTAAATGTACCCATGGTAATTAATTTATGAATATATAATGAATAAGTTTGTTTCTTAGCATTATATAATGTATTAACATACATTTTAGTATCTATTTCTTTGTTGTATGACATCTCAGTTGTGTCATGCTTCAGATTCCAGCAGAAGTCCTCCAAGCATAGCGAGGCTCCATTTTCCCTTATACCTGTTTTCCATTGTCGCTATATTTCGATACCAACTCTCTCCATGTTCATCATTCACATGCACTGCATTCCCTGGGAGGAAGGACAGATGAGAATGAAAAAATTGGATTCTCAGTGACATATTGCTTCCAAGCTCTCTAATATACGCTCTCACTCGGCCTCTTGGTGCTTTCCAAATAGTCCTTTGTATACATCTTTGATGCCCTGCCAGGGAGCTAGTTCAGCTTTATCCATTGTTACCTCGATGTCCTCATCAACTATAAGTTGACGAATCCGAGGCCTACGAATATTTATTCTTTAACATTGCAAACACTTATTTAAGGGAAGATTGCTTTGAGATACTGTAAACATGGCTTGTTATGTTAAAGTGCTTTGGTAAATTGCTTCATTAGGTCTAGTTTTATATGCATTGGTAGGGAAAAATGATTTTCTACGTCTTAACTGGTGGCTCATGAATTAAGATATGGATCCAGGCGTCAAAATTACCCGAGATGACCATTCTAGGCGTACATAATGTTCTCATCTTGCCCTACTGTCCCACTTGCAAAGGAAGCATATAAACATGGTGTATCCAGGTTGTAACCCATTAAGTATGGATACTAGTTTCAAGTCCGTACGAACTAGCCACTCATGCTCTTTGTAAATTATGCGTTCTATAAGAAAAGCAAGGTTCTCACATGTATCTCTTAAAATGACTGAGTGAGCAACAGAACCACTTTTATGCTTAAAAGAGATGCATCTATGAATTACCTTCAGTCATTTAGTTCATTGGTCACCTCAAGGGCATTAAATAGGCCTCTGATATCATTACGATAGGTGAAGTTATTTGCAATCATTTATTTCTACATATTTATTAAAATATGTTAATACTTTTTCATTCAATATCCTCCTAAATATTTATTAAAACATTTGTATCATACGCCTTGGAGTATTTTTTACATAGTTAACAAAACGTTTCATTCATTATCATTCTTCTTATTTATTCAATTTTTTGCATATATTTCATTCATTGTCTTGCTACATTCATTATCTTTTTACATACTTCATTTATTTTCTTGTTACAAATTTAAATAGGTCCTAAGAAATGAGAAAAGAAAGTTGTATTAAAATTCTAAATTCATTGAAGTGATGCATTTACGGGTGAAACAATGGGGAGGTAAAAAAAATAAATGCGTTTTGTTTATTACAGTGAAAGGATATTTTAAAGTTTATCATTATCATCATTTTACATATTTGTTATCATTTTATTCAAGATAACTTTGTGCAAATTTCCTGTCAGTAGTGTTGTAGGGACTGGGGGACTCATATGGCAAGCTTCAATACATAAATGTAATCTTACATATTACGGTGATGGCTTCTTAATTTTCATTGAATGTGCTATGTTTTTTGCTTGGGCTAGGGTATAAAACTCTATGTTTTTTTAATAGTTATACATATAAATAGCCGTTATCTTTAGTAATATTTTGCCAACTTCACACTCCATCACGAATAAAGAAAAAATGACTCTACATTGCTCTCTTACGCTCCGTAAATTGCAGTTAAATGTCGATATACGAGGGGCGGTCAATAAGTTTTGCAATTCGAAAATACGGAAACGAGATATGAGGAAAAGTGTTTTATTATTTTTCAATATAACTACCTTCGACCTGAATGTACTTGGCCACTTGTCCCAGAGGCTTCGAATTCCGGACAACCAGAAATCTCCCGACTGCTGTTCAATCCACTCCTGGACGGCGAGCTGGGCATCTTCATCGTCCCCAAACCGGCGTCCACGCAGTGCAGCCTTGAGCTGGCGGAATAAAAAGTAGTCGTTAGAGGCCAGATCTAGACTGTAGGGGGGGGGGGGAGCTCATGAGATCCGCAGTCGCGCAGGGCATCTTGTGAAAATCTGGCCTTGTGGACTTTGACGACGTAGAATTCAATCATTGAGCGTGAGGTTTCTAGGGACTCAACGGGCAGGGACCTTGGCCATGAACAAATTGTCGTGGATGATGTTAATAACACTCCCATGTGATATTCTAAGTTATCGCTCAATTTCTTCGACCTTCACCCGTCGATTTTCGAAGATGATCCTCTCCACACGGGCTACATTGTCCTCGTTGGTCACGTCTGACGGGCGTACTGGACGGGGGCCATCTTTAAGGGACTTACGACCATGGCGGAACTTCCTATTCCCGCGAGAAATGGAGAAGGTTGAGCACCGCGCAGTGATCAAATTTTTGACCAAGGAAGGCAAGAATGCAAAAGAGATCCATAAACGCATAGTTGCAGTGTACACCGACACCACCCATTCCGCCATGGTCGTGAGTCCCTTGAAGATGACCCCCGTCCAGGACGCCCGTCAGACTTGACCAACGAGGACAATGTGACCCGTAGGGAGAGAATCATCCTCGAAAATCGACGGGTGAGGGTCGAAGAAATCGAGCGAGATCTTGGAATATAACATGGAAGTGTTATCAACATCATCCACGACAATTTGGCCATGACCAAGGTCTCTGCCCATTCGGTCCCTAGAAACCTCACGAAACCTAACGCCATATGATCGACTTCCACGTCGTCAAAGTTCTGAGGAGCTGCTGCTCCTGTACACCTAAGACCCGGCGAAATTCGAGTCACGCATAGTGACTGGTGATGAAACATGTGTCCATCACTGGGATCCCAAGACCTAGCTCAAAAGCATGACCTGGAAGCACAGGGGCTCTCCGACCCCCCATTAAGTTCCAGACCCAACCCTCAGCCGGGAAGCTCATGGACACCATCTTCTGGAATTCTGAGGGAGTGTTGATGGTGGACTATGCGCCTCGTGGAAAGACCATCAGAGGCCAATATTACGCCGAGGAACTGACTGGGTTGAAGAAGTGCATCCATCAGAAGCGGCGCAGCAAGTTAACACGCGGTGTGCTTCTCCTCCGCGACAATGCCCCTGTTCACAAGTCCAGAGTTGCAAAAGCTGCCCTGCGCGATTTCGGATTCGAGGAGCTCAACCATCTTCCCTACAGTCCAGATCTGCCCCATGGCGACTACTTTTTATTCCGCCAGCTCAAGGCTGCATTGCATGGACGCTGGTTTGGGGACGATGACGATGTCCAGCTCGCCGTCTAGGAGTGGATTGAACTGCAATCGGGAGATTTCTGTTTGTTGGGAATTGGAAGCCTCAGGGACAAGTGGCGCAAGTGCATTGAAGTCAAGGGCAGTTATTTTGAAAAATTATAAAACACTTTTCCTCATATCTCGTTTTCTTATATCTGAATTGCAAAACTTATTGACCGCATCTCATATGTGTTTCATGACCTAAATAGAATATGTTTTAAATCCAATAATTTTTTTTACGCAAAGTAATACTTTGGGAAAGAAAGGGTTAATAGGCCAATTTAAGAATAAAGTTGTTTTCTTTGGCCGGGTCGTTTCGAACCCAATCACGAAAACACCTTCGGTCAACCCAGGCTATATAATCTCAAGCCTTATTCAAACGAATTCCCCTTTGCGCCAAAGCCTACCACAAGAACGTCCGGCGTTCCAACCCAAATTACCATTTTCATCACCCCCTCCTTCCATCAATATTCTTCAACAACTCATTCATGAATTATCAATAAGATGTTCGCATCAGTATGGACAGACACTGGCAATTAGAAAGTTAATTGACAGTCTGTGATGTTACACATATCGACGCAAATTGTTATTACTTTTTCGTCTGCTTGAGATATTTAGTTATTGAGTAAAGGTTAAGAAAGATATTTTAACCCTATTTGGTATTAATGTGATCCTTGCTCCAAACGATTTAACAGCTATAATACTTAGTAGCTTCCCCGACTCTTAGTCATCGGCTTTATCTTCCAATACTAGGAGGGCTTTCTATTTATCCTAAGTTGGGATTTTATTTGTTTCAAATGATTTTATCTTTCATATGATCTTCCAAATCTAAATTGTTTAATATCCAATAGCCACAAAAATAGGTTTCAGCTGCGAAATAATAATAATATGTTTCCTATGTCACTCGCAAGGCTACGTGGCCTTCACATAGTTCACGTCCTTTGAACTAAGTAAAAGCTTGAGAGAATAAATACCTTTTGAAGGCTCAATTAAAATCCTTAAAGAAGGAGAAAGGATGAGAGTATAATGATATTTGAAAAGTGCCATATAAGCAGTAAGTTTCTAATTCATGGACGATAGATAATGAGGAGAAAGTGTAACTCAATACAATGGGCAAACAATAAAATGGTAGATCACATGATCTGTTGTTGTGCCCTGCCCCCCATAACAACCGCATTTTGCATTCCTGCATTCATTGTGTAGGGATTGAATGCAAACAGGATTGGGCCGAAACTGATAACTCTAAAAAGTTATAAACAGATTTTGATATAATTTTAATGGGGGTGTTCCTAAAGTATTTTTCAACCTAACTTATGAAATTTATTAAAGTATACTCAATATTTTTTATTATATGGGTCCAAATCCGTGGCAACTCTTAGGTAACGCTTAATAATTTTGTAACACTAAAACCCTTCTGCGAGTACTTTTATTTTTCATTTAATATTTGCTGCATTTGCGATTTATATTATTTTAGAAATAGAAAAATATTTTTTCGTTAAAGAAACAGAGCTAAAATACATAGAGAATGCAAAGATTCACCAGACCGTTTTTGTTATATATTTGGATCGTTTATATTGGGACAATTCATAACATAACATAACATAACATAATTTCACGGATGACAAAAGCCACAAGGGCCTATCAAAGGTCATCCGCCTCCGTCAAAACCCACCCACAAAAAGCACCATCACCAGGGTAAGACAAAATCAAAGTCCCCCACAATATAATATAATAGATGACAAAAGCCACAAGAACTCATCATAGGTCATCCGAGTCAAATGGCCTCTTTTTTAAGGCACCCAAACTCCCAGGAAAACTACATCCAAAGAATTGCGTCCAGATACAAGGGTATGACCAATCAAGGATTGTCAAGAACTAAATCATGCAGCTATAGATATATACAAACAATATTAATATATACAAACTTAGGAACCATCACAACCTTCCCTTCCCATAAACTCATCCAACCTACTCTTAAATACATTTAGATTTGGACTACCTACTACCCTCGGCGGCAATTTGTTCCAAAAGTCTACCACTCTATTGGTGAAAAAATATTTTCTTAAATCCAACCTACACCCTTGCTTTTTAATTTTTAAGTAGTGACCTCTAGTCCGATTTCCATCATCTAAATGCAAAAAACTTGCTAACATCCAATTTATCTATCCCAGAAATTTTTTTAAAGAGCTCAATCATATATCCTCTCACACACCTCCTTTCGAACGAGAACATATTTAATACCCTCAGTCTATCTATATATTCAAGGTGCCTCAGGGAAGGAATAATCTTTGTTGCCCTTCGTTGCACTGACTCGAGAAGGTTAATATCGTGTCTAAAATGTGAGGACCATGCCTGTATACAGTACTCTAGATGTGGCCTAACATAAGAGTTATAGAGTTTAAGAATAACCTCCCTACTTTTGTAACTGACATTTCTCTTAATGAAACCCAGCACTCTATTTGCCCTATTTCTTGCTTCAATACACTGCTTAGAAAACCTTAATGACTTATCTCTTACTACTCCTAGATCTTTCTCATCCTCTACTGAGCTCAGCCAATGCCCATCCATTTCATAGTTAAATTCTCTATTATCTTTTCCCATGTTAATAACTTTGCACTTATCAAGGTTGAAAGTCATTTGCCACTTATGTGCCCAGGATAACGATTTATTTAAATCCCCCTGCACTTTAAAATAAACATTAATATCTTTAACTACAGCTGCTAATTTGGTATCATCCGCAAAAATTGACACTTTATTATTAAATGCCTCCCCAAGATCCTTTATATAGATGACAAATAATAATGGACCGAGAACTGATCCCTGAGGAACCCCACTGATAACATCCCTCCACTCTGACTTTACACCATTTAGCACTACCCTTTGCTTCCTGCCTTTCAGCCACTAAGCTATCCAATTTGAAACACCCTCACATATCCCAATAATTTTTAATTTATGAACTAGTTTCCGATGTGGTACCTTATCAAATGCTTTACTAAAATCTAAGTAAATTATATCTACATTCTCTCCCTTATCTACTTGATCTGTTACAAACTCCAGAAAGTCTAGTAAATGCGTCAAACATGATCTACCTGATCTAAACCCATGCTGAGCATCGCTGATTAACGTCTCCCTCTTTAGATGTTGGCAAATCCCTTTGTTAACTATTTTCTCAAGAAGTTTACAAACTACAGGAGTTAGGCTAACCGGTCTAAAGTTATTTGGATCCTCTTTACTACCCTTCTTGAAAATGGGGATTACATTCGCTCTCTTCCAATCATCGGGTATTTCTCCATATTCCAGTGACCTAGTATACAACTTCTCCAGAGCTATTGAGATACTTTCTCCCCCTTCTTTAAGTATCCTAGAATGAATATTATCAGGGCCGGAGGCCTTGGTAGTATCTAACTCACCTATTAGTCCTTTCATCGTCCTCCGATACACACTAATGGTAGTAAACACCTCTTTCCTTGACCCATGAGTACTATACATAAGACTATCTAGTTTCTCCTTTGTAAATACTGAAACAAAATGACCATTTAGTAACTCAACTATTTCCTCATCAGTTTCTCTCATAACCCCTTCATATTTGATAGGTCCTATTTTAACTCTGCCAGACTTGTTATTAATTTTATAGTAACTAAAGAACTTTCTAGGATCTTTGTTGCTATCCTGAGCTAATTAAATTTCTGACACCCTTTTGTTCTTCTTCATAATCTTATTTAACTCATTCCTAGCCATTCTATAATCACTTAAATTTTTAATATTATTTTGTACCTGTAATTTTTTGTATGCCCTTTTCTTCTCTGAAATTATTCTAGCTATCTCCTGATTCCACCATAATGGTTTCCTACTTTTGTTCCTAATAGCTTTCATTGGGATACATTGTTCTTGGACTACATTTATTATATGCTTGAAAGTATCCCACATCCCATAAGCATTTTTACCTCTGAATTCTAAATCCCAGTCTACAAAATTTAACAAGCTTCGGAGTTTTACATAATCTCCCTTATGAAAATTTGGAACTTTTACAGCATTCTCGGTTATTTTACCCTTCTCAATTCCCAAGTTAAAACGAACTATCTGATGGTCACTATTTCACAATGCTTCCCCAACAGTCAATTCTTGAACTAAATGATCAGTGTTAGAAAGTACTAAATCTAATATATTGTCCCCCCTCGTTGGCTCATTAACAAATTGATTCAAAAAATTATCCTCAAAGCATTCTATGAACCTGCTACTTGTTCTATCCCTACCTATCATATTTTCCCAGTCCACAGAGTTCAAGTTGAAGTCCCCAATAATAACTGCATCTTTTTTACATCCCTTACCTATTTCCCTTATCATTAGTTCATCCATATCATCAGTCTATCCAGGTGGCCTGTAAAAAGCTCGCAAATGCACCATTCTATTTTTACTGAACCTAATATCTATCTAAAGTGACTCAACTCCATCCTGCTTTATTGAAGTATTTAAACTTGAAACAATGTTGTTTTTTATATAGATAATTATTCCTCCACCAATCCTACCTGTCCTTTGACTAATGTACATATTATAGCCCTGTAAATCAAATTAACTTATAGTGTCACTAAATTCTATTTCATTAACCCATGATTCAGTAAGATAATATATCTATATCCTCATTGCTAATATGACTAAATAGCTCATCCTTCTTGTTTCTAAGACTACGAGCATTTGTATAGAAACAATTTAACCCCCCTATCCCTGAAGCACCTCCTGAAAACCTAAATGACATCACCTCTATCGCCTTGGAACATATTTCTGTTATCTGCGAAGTCCATTCTACTTTCAGTACTTTAATGTTCTCTCATAATTCCCTGACCACTATTAGTATCTAGTTTATTCAAGAGACAGTTGAATAAACACGTGCAGAAACTTTATGTGCTGAACTTTGAATGTAAAGAGGGTGACCAGAACAAACGCTAGGCACTTCACATATGTTGTGTCAGGTGTACAAGTTGTATTTCTGCCTGGGTGAAAGGCAGAGGGCATGGCCTCATGAAGGAGCCACAGGAAGTTAATACTTGGTCATGTTGCCCTTGCACTTCAGGACCATCTTGAGTCAATTTGGCATTGATTCAGCGAGGTTTGAGAAGTAGGTAGGGTCGATCATAACCCAGATCTTCTTAAGTGATTCTATCAGATCCTTGATGCAGCTGGGTGCTTTTACAACTTTGGTTTTCATGAGATTTCAAGCATTCTCAATTGGATTTAGGTCCGGAGAATAACCAAGCCACTCCAAAACACTAATATTATTATCATTGAAGAACTTTTTATCAACTGGGACCTGTGAGCAGGGGCACCATCATGCATAAAAAATTCACACTGATGAATTTCCCAAAACGGCAGCATGTGCTGCCTCAAAACACCTAGATATTTAGTACCCCTCATGGTTAAATTCTTGAGGAAGGAAGTAAAGAGCTTCTCTGCCCTTGTTTCCACTAGAGGCACCCCACGCCATCAGGGTGCTTCACAGTTTTCACGGTATATTTTGGGTCATACTGAGACACATTGCTGGGACGACGCACGATCTTTGACTCTCCTCTGACCAGCCTAAAGGTGCTCTCATCCCTGAACATGACCTTCTTCCAATGGACAGCTGTCCAATGATTATAGTTCTTGCAAAAATTGAGCCTTTTTATCTTCTTAGCCTTGGTAAGAAGTGGCTTCTTGGCAGCGCGGCAAGCCAGTAGGCCTAAGTCGTTCTGTAATCAATGACGGAAGGGCCTGACGGCGACGTTCTGGAGGAGGTCTGGGTGCTTTTTCTTGATTGAAGCGGAAGTTACAGAAGTGTCTGACATCACTTCACGCCTTAGGATATTATCAGTCCTTGGAGATGTCTTTCTAGCTGCACCGGTGCCCTCCTTCCTCTTTGGTATGGTACCTGATAGCAATAACTCAGCTGCCCGTTTTAAGCGATAAATCGTATTTTTTGAGGTTCCTAAATATGCTGCTACATCAATAAAAGACTTTATCTGCTTTAATAAGGTCAAGACACGGCTTTTACTGCCATAGAAACCTTTTTCCGCCTCATTGAATCCACTTGCACAGAAGTTATAGAACGTCAAATGTAGGCAAGAATGCAGGAAACCAGCACGTTGAAGCGTCATACACTAAAAACTCACTGTACGAGCTCAAACGAGACACGGAGTTACAATAAAGCGCAGTTCTGTTGGCTTAGCTCAGATGAGTTTCCCACTCGCAACATAAGCCCCACCCCTTTTCATTGGCTTGTTGGCAAGTAAAATCGTGAAAGCGATTTTGTGTATCGATTTATGTTGCCAATATTCAATGTCGCTTTTTTTTTGTTGCCATCTCTGTACATATTTTCAAGAGATGTGTCTATTAAAAAGATCAAAATACATTTTATGTTTTACTTCCACTATTTCTTAAAGTGATCACAGCCAGTAGGAATATCCATTTCTAGTCTGATTTTATTTTATTTCACTGCAAGTCGCAACAGAAATGGAAAAATAATCTATCATGTATCCAGGATCTTCAGTCTGCTATTCGCCCAGTTCGACATTCAAGTGTTTTTCCTTTACCACAGCCGCACTCTTAACCTCCAAGTGATGACACGAACAACTCAGATGATTCAGAACCTCAAGATACACCATATGTGGTACAGGTACAGCTTGAATCTAACAAGAAAAGATACCTCATCACCCAACTGGAACTCATTGATCTATTCTTGATCTAACAAATACAAAGCAACAGAGTGAACTCTAGGCCTCACGTCTGCAACAATGGTGCCTGTTAGATGAACATTCTCGAATTACAATAGTTAGGGAGCATTCCGCAGATCTACAGCAATTCTTCACTTTTGAAAGCAAATTGACATATTGTAATGATATCAGAGGCCTATTCAATGCTCTTGACTGACCTATGAACAAAATGAGACAAGTTTATTCATAGATGCATCCCTTTACAGCATAGAAGTGGTTCTGTTGCACATAGGGAACATTGTGCCTTTAGGTCCAATTGCTCAATCAGTCATTTTAAAAGAGACATATTAGAACCTTCCTTTTATTCTAGACCACATAAGTTACAAGGAGCATGAGTGGCTAATTTGTACGGACTTAAAGTACTAGCACTACTTAATGGGCTACAAACTAGATACACCATGTTTATATTCTTTCTTGCAAAGTGGGGTAGTGGGGCCAGATCAAAACGTTATGTACGCTCAGAATGGTCAACTCGGGTAACTATGACGCTTGGATGTCATAACGTAATTCATGAGCCACTAGTTAAGAAGGAAAAAATCATTTTTCCACCACTGTATATAAAACTAGGCATAATGAAGCAATTTACCAAACCACTTTTAACATAGCAAGGAACGTTTCCAGTACCTCAAAGTGATCTTCCCTAAAATAAATGATGCCAAATTTAAAAAAAGGCATATTCGTAGACCCTCAGATTCGTCAACTTATAGCTGATGAGGACTTCGAGCAGATGTGGATGAAACTGAGATAGCGTCCCTGCACACATACACATATGTATGCAAAGAACTTCTGGAAAAGCACCAAGGGGTCCAGCGAGAGCGTTTAGAGGATATCGTAATCAAGTGCTACCAAGATCCGGGATGCAATATTTCACTTAAGATACACTTCCTTCATTCTCATCTGTCCTTCTTGCAAGAGAATAAAAGAGATGCGAGTGGTAAACATGAAGATAGGTTCCATCAAATTATAGCGTCAATGGAAAACAGGTATAAGGGAAAATGGAGCGCTGACTTCTGCGGCACCCTGAAGCGTTACACACCTTAGACTTCTTACAAAGTAAATACAAAAATGTATCTTAATACATTATATAATGGTAACAAACATTCTGATTAATTCATGAATTAATTATAATGGACACATTCAATCTCACTTTGGCAGCGAAATACATTTATGGTATCGTGGAAATCGGTATTAATTGCATAATTATAAATCGGCAATTTACGACAATGGGTTACATGCTGGTTACCTTTGATATCAAATACGAATTCAGCACACTCAACTTTATAATAAAATGCACATGAGACCTATGAATTTTTCTGGACTCTGAAATTTGTTGTACAGTGTAATTAATGCGGCATTTTTATATTTTATCATTATTTTATGGATTCAAATGTAAGCTCTTGGAGGTTACAAACACCAAAAATAAATATATATTAGTCTTGCACCTATTTTTCAATCTTTGAAGTTGCATACTACCAAAACCTAATATAAATATGCAAAATTTCAGCTCTAATAAGCTACATAAACCATTATAAATTAAGTATCAATCTGTGTTTGGTAAAGGCAAAAATAGAAAGTGAATTTTGTTTACAAGAAAATGTTTATACCCTTATTTATAATGAATACCGTGTTAATTTAAAAAAAAATCAATAATTACAATTTAAATGATGTAATTACGACCAGAATTCATTACTTATATAGTCCAGTTTAGTTAGCATCTTGGTATTTTTTCTCGGTTCACCGATATTCTGCACATTGTATTGCTCTAGTTTTTATTTCTTCTTCCTTAGTTAGAAAGTTCCAATTTTTTTGTATGGCATTCACTCCTCCCTCAACAACTTCGTTAACCACTACAACGCTTTTCAAAATCTCTAGCTTACGTTGGAAGATGCCACCATATTTCAACACGTAGATGAGCAGTTTATAATAAAATTTGTATCTATTTTAAACTTGAGTAACATGCCTTTTATTTTTCTAAAATAAAGACCTAAAATTATTTTCCATTTAAATGGTTTACACCTTCACTGTTAAAAATGCATCTTTTTATTTGGTTACCCTTATCGCTGTCTTCTGTAGTTATTTTTTATTTTTTTTCTAGTGAGAGGTTCTTAATCAAACAATGCGAATGGTGCAGTTACTGTTAACAGGTACAAAAAAGGCTTGGCGAATTTATTCACAGTAACAGTACTCATTTTCAGATATACATGGTGACCACAAAAATACACCTTAATTTAAAATATATATTGTTAAATTAATATTCTTACAGATTTGGTGCCTGCAGTTGCATAAACTAATATTGTTTCCTTCCTCCTTTTTAGTTTTTACTTGATTCGCCAGATGGCAGTGTAATTCAAGACGGTGTTCACTCCACAACAACGTAGCTGGTGTGTGTTGGAATTTGCCAAAATACAGTGTTACCAATGTGCAGAGTCGCTTCAGATGCATTCATCATTGGAATACACCTTATAACAAGTCCATCTTGAAGTAGTACAGTGATTTCAGTAAGGAAGGATACATCTGCGACCAGAGAAAGGGATATTCAGGCCGTCCATCGGTGTCGAAGCAAGTTGTCGATAGGGTCAGAGAAACTTTTCTTCGCAGCCAAAAGAAGTCGACGCGCGGATGTAGCCGAGAGTTACGAGTTCCACAAAGCACAGTATGCAGGATCTTACGCAATCGCTGGATATGATGCAAAGAGTCTGGACTGAGCTTGATTATCGCCTTGGTGTTTGCCAAGCAACAAGAGGGGCATACATCGAGTGTCTATATCAACCAATGCCACATAAAACCTTATTAGCTTATGCAAATGTAAGCATCTAAATTGCAATAATATTCATTTAATTTTTCTATAATATATATTGGTAATTAAGGAGTGCTTTTGTAGTCACCCTGTACTTCCTATTTCTCTCTTTCATTCTCATGGTGCGAGGAACTAATCTAATAGATTCGCATATGAAAATCCCTACTCTTCTAATTGGATTCTCCTTTATTGTCAGTTTAGATTGATTTTAAAATAAGCCTATTTTAAAAGAAATCCTCGTAAATATCCTTTTGCCATTCACTGAGCATAACTCGAAGCTCCAGGGTTAGAACATATGAATTCGTCTGGTGACACTGCCGAGAAAGATCACGGAAAATTCCCATAACTCACGATAATCATATCTAGGCTATTTCTAGTGCAACTGTTCTTAGAGTAAATCTAGCATAATTACACGGTCATCTTCGGTGACTGATACCCGAATACGGTATCTTTTCTTGTCTATGGCCGACCACGTTTTCCTTACGCTTTGAAACAAAATCACAACTGGTCCAAAACTTACACCGTTCACTGCATTAAAATTATCGATCGCTACTAATTTGAGGATGTGATGTCTACATGGAAGGTAAGTAAATTACGATTAAACATTTTCTCAATATTTATGGAAGCAACATTTATTCAGGCGGTATTGCTTACAGTCATATAAAAACACTAACCTGTAGTTTTCCTTTACGCTGCATTTTTTTCCCATTTTATCAAAAGACTACAACTTGATATACTTAATAATTGTACTTTGTTATAAAAAGTAAAAGTTATTGTTTGCCTTTAACCTTTTCCACGAAAAAAAATATTTGGAAGTTACTTGCCAACCAATTATTAAACTAACGTGTTTGAATCCGATATATTAAATTTACCTTTATTTTTGCTTTGGCTGTGTTTTTCAGTCGACGTTGAGAGGAAGTGCGATTATTAATTTAACCTTTTCAACGCAAGGCTCAGTACGTTTTGTGGGAATTCGTGCCATTTACTCCAAAATTCTAACTTTATTTACAACTAAAGTCGCACTTGCTTTAATGGATAATTAACTTATATATAAATTTAAAAAAGATACAATGATTATTTGATGATTTGAAGGTATGTTGTAGTTTCGCTTATACAATTTGGTTTGTTGTGTTCCGATGAAACTGCATTCATAATCTTTAATTAAACTGAAAATAAATGATGCTACCATTGAATTCAAGGTGAAATAGCATTAAGAGGAATTTAGTAGATTGAAGAGGGTACAGCAAAATAACCTGCAGAGAAATTTGAAAACTGTTTACTGGATCGAGAGAAGAAATGACACATCAGGATTGGGATAGCAAAAGTGGTAAAAGTAGAGAGAAGCGAAATAGAAATAATCTGTAATAAGTAGATATGAATGAGAATGATGATAAGAGTGAGGAAGAAAATGAGGAATAAAAATTATCTGCATGAGTATATTATTAGTTTTAGTGTATCAGGATGCATGACCTAGGTCTCCTTTAGCTGTCAAGTTATTGTTTTCTTTTAGTTTCTAATTGTATTTTGATTTAAGATGTGGATCCTTTGTTAACACTTGCTAATTTGAGCACTTGCATTCTTTGTTTCTCACAAGTTTTTCATTTGGTAGGTTGTTTTACTTGCCATTGGTTATCCTCAGTGGTTGCCACAGTTAATACGATAATTCGTTAAATATGTAAGAGAAAATAACGATAACTATCTTCTTCCATTCTTCTATAATACCATATTTTAAGAACAAGATTTTTTTAGTCGGTAGGAATTATAATAGAAAATTTATTTTCTCTTAGATCAGTTGACTTTGGTATATTTTTTCATTTCATCATTAACTCTATAATTTAAGAAGGCGATTTTTTGAGTATTTGAATAATAATTTAATCTTAGTATGGTTATGAATTATGTTTTTATCAAAGTTATTTTTAATAATTCTTTCATTATATAAAAAAACAAAATGGTGAAATTCAGAAATAAATATAAGTATCGAAATTTTGTGAATTTTTTAACACCCAAAGAATTATAAATGGGGAAATTCAGAAATTTCATTTTTATATATCTTCTTCTCTATTTTCTATAAGTTTAGTTTAGAGTTCTTTTTTAAAATTATTGTAATTAGCAAAATTCATAAAATTTATAAAAATTTTCATCTTGGTAGCGAAGTGCAAGCTCTTCCCTAACGGGGGTAGTGACAAAGCCATTTCCTGTTAAGTTTATATTGAACTTATTTCCGAGTTTCGTTACAATATGAAAAAACAAAATTGTGAAGTTCAGAATAAATAGATATGATTATGGGATGCTTTGATTTTTTTTTTTAAACAATTGAAATACAATTGGTGAAGTTGAGAATTTAAAAAAAAATTGACCATAGCTGCTTTTTCTTTTATTTTTAAAATAGATATTCAATTATAATCTTTATCAGGAGGAAATAGCTACTGGCAAAATGAGGACTAGAAAGCCGCTCCTTTTGTTCCTAACAATATATTATAAGAACGGGATTTTGGAGGGATGGGTTGAATAATAATAATATCATTTGTTCATAATTTTTAAGATTAGTGGAGCACTTTTTCTAAATGTTTTGCTGACTACCTTTTTAGTTACTTTTCGCCATTTCGTTACCTTTGTGTACGCTTGCCTGCAACATCTGGCTTCGCCTTTAAATTCTTTTCTAATACTAGGATTTCGAATAAGAATACTAATAGATTATTGAAAAAAATGTCTGGGATGTGAATATGTAACCTATGTACAATTAAATGGAGGTATTGGGGTGAAGCTATGTTTTGAAATTCTCTTCAAAATGATATATAATACAATATGATGCGATTCTGAAAACCCAAGTGAAAAAAAGCTCTTGTTTTAATTTGCCCCCCAAAATTAGTCTTTAAATTTGTCATTATTTTTATTTTATTTGAGAAAAAGTAGAAAGATAAGTGGAAACAAAAAGCTTATTTATCAAAAGAAATTAATAGGTCCTTTAAATACATCTCAGAGTGTGGTATTATAAAAGTATATTAAAAAAAAATAATGAAGATAACAGATTTTTTGAAAATTGCTTAAATATATACAATAGTCATATGTTTTTAGAATAGTTTGACTTCTTTTTATATATAACATCTTGTCTGTCTCTGTAAAGGGTTTAGTAGAAGTCAGCAAGCATTATAGGACTCCATTTTCCTTTATAACGATTTTCTATAGTAGCAATATTTTGGTGGAATCTTTCATCCTGCTCATTACTGACGTCTGCTGGATTCTCTGGAAAGAAAGACAGATGTGAATGACAAAATTGCACCTTTAGTGACATACTACATCCCAACTCATTATAAGACTTAATCAAACTCTGAACAAGAATGTGGTAATTTTCTGATTTGAGCCTTCCGAGGAGACCATTACATACACCTTTGAAACTCTGTCAGGCCTCAAATTCTGGCTTTTTAAATTTTGCCTTAAACTCACTATCTACTATAAGTTGTCGAAATTGAGGCCCAACAAAGATTCCCTCTTTAATTTTAGCATCAATAATCTTAGAAAATTTTGTTTTTAAATATAAGAAGGATGGCTGGTTATGCTTTAAGGTGTTCCCAAATTGTTTCCTTAAACCTAAGTTTATGTGAAGTGTTCGCAAAATTATGTTTTCCTTAGGAACCAATGATCAACGTATGACACTATGACAACCTACTTTTGTCTCTTCACTTAAATTCCATTCTGAGCATACGTAATGTTCTCTCGAGCTCTACTGTCTCACGGGCACATAAAACACATTAACTTTGTGTAACCTGACGGCAAGCCATTTAAAATGGCTAATCCTTAAGGTCTGCATAAATCAACCATTTAGGTTCACTGTATTTAATGCTTTTTAAATTGGAAACTAAATTATCAGAAGTTTTTCTAAATAACAGAGTGAACTACTGGTATCGATGGTAGTTTTTACCATTATGCAGAAGCACGGCTGGTTTCAGAATGTATTTCAAATTCTTCAAAGAGACGTGGAATATTATTACAGTAGCATAAATTGTTGTTAAGTGAAAACTTTTCTTATAAATTGTCTGATCGAATGCGAAACTTAGAAATTCGAACATCTTCCGATACTAAATTTCTTTCTTTCAGTCTCGAGGCCAGTAATTCACTCTGTTGCTTTGTTAAGTTTAGATCACTTACAAAATTATCTAGATCAAGTTGTGAGAAAGGTTTTTTAGCAGTATCAACAGTTTCAGAAACATAAATTTCAGTTTCTGTTACACATGATTCCACATCTGATTTATCAGAGTTAGGCAAAACAATTTCTGCAGGTGGTTTAGGTACTGGAATGTCTTTTGAATGAGGTATAGGCCAAATATCAAATCTAAGGTTAAGATATACCTAAAAGTATTGAAATTATATGCATGAATTTAAAGTTATCTGAATATGTGTGATTACAATAAAGTGGTTCTAAACTTAATTAATTTTTTATTTAAAAAAGTAATATTACAGTATACTACTTCAAAATATAGGTACAGAAGACAATAAACAATTTTTCACTTTGTATGTCTACCAAACAGGCTTTTTTTTTACCTTTAGAGCATCTTGATAAAGAATAAAAGCATGTCGCGCAACATATATGTGTTACCCATGTTTTATCTTGGCCGGTCGCCAATTTTAAATCCCAAATAAAAATTATACAGTTTTTTCCCTATAGAAGAAAATTTTCTTGGATTTTTTTTAAATGCTACTGAACCACATATGTAGCTAAATTTATCTGGGCTATTTTTACAATGTTCTCTGGGCATTTTAATTATAATTGTTGCTTTTATTTAAAATTTTATTTATTTAAATAACCTGAAAATAAGAAATAAAAGAATGATATTCGTTAAAATCTTCAAAATTTGACCAAAATAGTAATTGGCAAATTACAAAAACTGGAGTCATTTCAATATAATGACTTCCATTTTTGAAATCTACGAGTATCCATAAAACTACATTAAAAAAAGTTAAATTTTGTTAGACAGGGTTATGCACAAAATAGAGGGCGGTCACTTTCCAAAATGCCAGAGTATAAAAGAACGGTTCCACGAATTCCTGCTCGCTGCAGCAAAACATTCACTATCATCCTAACGTTAATAAATGCATTTATAGAAAGTTATTTTAACTACAAATAAAACAAAAATACTCGCTAAAAACTACAAATCAAAAACTAGTCTTTAGAAGCACAAAAGAAACCTAGAAAACATAAACGCTTATGATTACTCAATACCAGGAAATGATTCACATCGCTGATTGACCAGTCCGCGGCGAGCTGATTAATGCTAAGAAAATAGCAAAACTCCTAGCTAAAATAGCTAACAAAATCGTGCACTATTAATCTTAAAAGTTACCTTTCTGTTTGCTTGCAAGTACAAATTGACTAAGGAGAAGTAGCTAAGTTTAGAAAAAATAAATATGTTTATATTATTTGGAAGAATTAAAAAACAAACAAATTACCAATGTAAAAGTTCAGAAATTTTATTAAGGTTAAGATATGGCGTTTATATTTTGTTCATATATTTGAATCCTTTATCGGATCTTTTCTCTTATTATGTCGCAATTTCGTCCACTCAGCCAAATGGCTGAACGGCTGGTTACTCAAATGATTAAATAGTCTGTGACATCTATATTGTTACTTACCCTTTTGTTTATTTTAAGAAGCATAGGAATTGTTTATTCCTTTTACAAGGTCAGCTGACCCAAGAGTCACGTGCCCTCACTTATTCTGATTTATGACCTTACGATCTTCAAAATTTTCATAATTTCAGGAATAACCTTGTGAAGACCTTGGCAATTCTATCTTTCGAAAGAGAATGAAAACACTTTAAGGGTTTCAAATTTCGTTAGAATCGGCCGAATAGTTACATATGACGTTATTTCAAAAGCAAAATAATTCCATGGCTAACCTTAGGAGGACTTTAGCAATTATATTATTTTAAAAATAATGTAAAACAATATAAGATTTTCAAATTTCGTTAGAATCAGCCAAATAGTTATGATGTTAATGCTAAGAATAATAATTTTCGGGTGTTTTTTAATAGAATTTGTAAATGATTGTATTTTTAATATCACCATAAATTCAATCCTTTCCATCTTGAGGACCAGCAATTTGTTCTTGAAGATGACCCTGTCTAGGACGCCCGTCAAACCTGATCAACGAGGAAAATGTGACCCGTGTGGAGAGGATGATCTTCGAAAATCATAGGGTGAAGGTCGAAGAAATCGAGCGAGAACTTGGAATATCACATGAAAGTGTTATCAACATCATCCATGACAATTTGGCCATGAACAAGGTCACTGCCCGTTCGGTACCTAGAAACCTCACGAAACCTCGCGCCCCATGATTGATTTCAAAGTCGTCAAAGTTCTGAGGAGCTGCTGCTCCTGTACAACCAAGACCACGCGGGATTTGAGTCACGCATCGTGACAGGTGATGAAACGTGGGTTCATCGCAGGGATACAGAGACCAAGCTCAAATGCATGTCCTGAAAGTACAGGGGCTCTCTGAACCCCATCAAGTTCCGGACCCAACCCTCAGCCAGGATGATCATGGCCACTATCTTTTGGGATTCTGAGGGAGTGTTGATGGTGGACTATGCGCCTCGTGGAAGGACCATCACAGGCCAATATTACGCCGAGGAACTGGCTGGGTTGAAGAAGTGCATCCGTCAGAAGCGGCGCGGCAAGTTGACACGTGGTGCCCTGCTCCTCCACGACAATGCTCCTATTCACAAGGCAAAGTCGCACAAGCTGCCCTGCGTGAGTGCGGATTCGAGGAGCTCAACCATCATCCCCCCTCCTTACAGTCCAGATCTGGCCCCTAGCGACTACTTTTTATTCCGCCAGCTCAAGGCTGCACTACGGGGACGCCGGTTTGTGGACGATGAAGATGTCCAGCTTGTCGTCCAGGAGTGGATTCAACAGCAGTCGTGAGATTTCTGGTTGTCGGGAATTCGAAGCCTCAGAGACAAGTTTTCTCAAGTGCATTCAAGTCGAGAGTGGTAATATTTAAAAATGATAAAACACTTTTCCTCATATCTCGTTTCCTTATATCCGAATTGCAAAACCTATTGACCGCCCTGGTAGCAAATTATAGCATAGCATATAGCAAAATAGTATAGCATAGCATAGTTCAGCCTAGCCTAAAATAGCATAGTATAGCCACATACTTCAGCAAGGCATAGTATAAAATAGCCTAGCTTAGCTTAGCGTAGTATTGTCTAGTATAGCATAGCCTAGAATAGCCTAGCGCAAACTTGCCTACTATAGCATAACATATCATAGCCAAGCATAGCATAGTATAAATTAGCCTCTTTTACCCTGGTATAGCCTTGCCTAAAATAGAATAGCCTATCTGTGCCAGGCCTAACCTAGCCTAGTAAAATCTAGCGAGCTTAGTAAAACGTAGCATAGTATACTCTACTTTATCCTACCTTAGCTTAGTATAGCCTAGCCTAGCTTAGTAGACCCAATTTTACCCTAGCATATTATAGTATACCCTAGTTTATCTTAGGTTAGTATAGCCTTGCCTAGCGTAGCATTGCTTATTGTAGCCTATGCTACTATATCCTAGCCTAGCCTAGCCAGGTATGGCTTAGCATTACATGCCAGAGCCTAGCCTAGTGTCGCCTACATTAGCCTAGCCTAGTATAGCCAAGCTAGAAAAGATTACATAGCCTAGCCAATATATCCTTGCATAAGATAGCATAGCCTAGCATACTAAAGGCTAGCATGCTCTAGCCTATCCTAGCATAACCACACCTAACATAATATAGCCAAGCGTATCCTATTATAGCCTAACATAGTATATCCTAGACTAGTATAGCATACCATAGTCTAGCCTAGAATAACTTTGCATTACTTATCCTATTATACTATTGGTTCGCTAGCCTCTCGTAGTCTAACATAGTATTATCTAGGCTAGCCTAACATGGTCTAGCATAGCAGAGCATAGACCTCTTTAGCCTATTATACTTTAGCCTACCCTAACATAGCATAGTACATCCATGTCTAGCCTAGTATAGCTTAGCATATCTTAGCCTAACATAGCCTAGCATAATTCTCCCTAGCCTATTATAATTTAACCTCTTATCCTAGTATAGTATAGCCCTGTCTAGCACAGTATAGCTTAGCATAGCTTAGCTTAGTCTAGCATAGTATAATCTAGCTTAGCATTAATTATCCTTGACAAATATAGCCTATACTATCCTATTATACCTTAGTCAAGCGTACCTTATGCTATTCTATATGCTATCCTAGCATAAAATTTCATAGCCTAAATTAACATAGTATATCTTACCCTTGTACTTCCAGTGGAAGTTGTCAACAGTGAATCTGTTGACCAGTTCAAGTCAAGACTAGACAAGGTCTTGAAAAGTGGCCGTTTAGGGACGCAAAACAATTGAGCAGCCTTGTGCCCGCTCGATTGCAAGTCCAATGGTACCCTCTTTGAATGAACCGTAAGGTCTCCTAGGGTACCTTTTTTCCTTGTTGTTACTCCTTGTTGTTACAATATATCTTAGGATAGCTTAGCATAGTATAGCCGATTGAAGGCTTGCCTAGCAGAGAATAGCATAATAGAGCAGAGTCTAGTCTTGTAGAGTATCAGCCGAATAGTTATGATGTTGTGGCCAAAACCAAATAATTCCCGGGGGCTAACCTTGAGAAGACTTTAGCAATTATATAATCGGAAGAGAATGTAAAACAACCTAAAGGTTTTAAATTTCGCTAGATCAGCAGAAAAGTTATTATGTTATTACCAAAACAAAATAATTCCCGGGCTAACATGGAGGAAGGGGGCTTTGTGAATTATAAGATTATAAAGAGAATGTAAAACAACATAACGCTTACAAATTTTGTTTATAATTGACCGAATAGTTGTGATGTTATTACAAAGAAATTGAGCAAAACGAGGACCGAGTGTCCGACCGACCGACATGTGAGATGTAGAGTCACTCGCGAATATACTTACACGCGACCAAAATTGACCCCGTACAAACTTGCTAGGGAGAGACAATGTGTGGAGGGTTTTACCAGTGCAATGCGTTTTCCGAGGGGTTTAGAGGAAAACCTGCGATTGTTTCATCTATGCAGTTCCTGATAGATCGGCAGAAACATTATTATGGGCGCCTATTTGTTTAGGGGATACGAAGCAAAAATTGCTGGTGACGTCACGAGCCAGAAAGGTCGACTGCTCACTCTCACTCCATAATAATATTCTGCTTCGCTTGGAGTAGTTCAGCAAATTTAGACATAAGTAATTTCTATCCTTTAAAATAATAAATTTTTGCTGCTACTTTACTTTTCATTTTCACTAGAATAAGGTTCAATCGGTCCATTAAATTTATTTTTTAGGTTAAGGTTAGGTTAGGTTATATAAACAAAAAAGTGCTAAAATTGGGAGTTTTGTCTTTATGAGAAAAACGCGTTTTTAAGCTATTCGCTCACACTCGTGCATCACATGGCTGCCTCACAGGTGACGTTACGGCCATTTTTGATTTGTGACCTTTAAACAAAAAAGCGCCTTATTATGTATAATTACTCGTTGCAAGATATGCGGTATAAACATTTGACTGTTAACCACTCATAGAGCTTTGAAGATCCAGAAACAGGTGCTTACATAAAACAAATAGAGTTGCTTTGTAACAAAATGAAAAGAGGGGAAAAATAAAATGTTTAACTTCTCGTTCTCTGATCGACCCTTAGGAGTTTTTATCGAGGCAACCAGCTAAAGGAATAGTTTTAGTTGCTCAAATTTACAGACATTTTAAAGTTTATCTATTAAATAATGTTAAGCCTTTAAATTGTATACTTTGATAGCTTTTATTTTTTGAGTTTCCTCTTATTCGCCCCTCAATCCCACAAAATACCTGAACCTAAAAATTATCTGATTCCTTGATTATCACGCATGAGAAAGGCAGTTCAGTCTCCTGAGCTGTGATGTTCAGCCATCTGTTTTAGGGGACGAAATTGCGACAAATAAGAGGAAAGTTCCTTTTTATCGAAATTCTTGAAAAAATAGATTTTCCGTTTTAAAGCAAAATGAAAATATATAAAAAACTAGACAATAGCTTCGCCACTCCCCCCCCCCTTAGGGGGTAGCTAGCGCTTTGCTACTAAGATTAAAATTTAAAATCTAAAAATATGCAGCCATGGTTAATTTTTTATAAATTTTCTGAACTTCGCAAATTATAATAATTTAAAAAAGGAACTCTAAACTAAATTTCCCCCTTTCAAGACATCACGTTGCTAAAATATAGATTTATAGAAGAAGATATATAAAATTAAATTTTATGAACTTCACCATTTGTAATTGTTTAGGTTTTAAAAAATTCACAAAATTTCGATACTTATATTTATTCCTGAAATAAGGTTGGATCTGAAAAAACAGAGAAATAGTAAATTATTAGGTGACAAGAGATGCTATTTCGTATATTAAATCTTTTTATCCAGGTTTTTACTAACGGCTTATATATAGATTGAAAAATTCGAGTACAGGGTTGTTTTTTTTTAATTCAGAGCTTGTATAAAATTAGTTGCAAAATTTGATTTAGAGTTCAAAAACAGACCTTAGGGCTGGTAATTCATATATTTGAAGCTTTTATCCAAGTAACCACCAAGAGATACCATTTTTCCTCACCTTAAAATTTTTAATCACTGAATCAAAGCATGAAAAAGGTCTGCTGACCAAAAAGTCGCATGCTCTTACTTATTGTTATTTTTGACCTTATGAAGTATAAAACTTTCAATAATTACCGGAGTAACCATAAGAGGACCTTGGTAATTCTAACATTCAAAATAGAATGTAAAACAACATAAGGGTTTCAAATTTTGTTAAAATAAGCCGAATAGTTATGATGTTATTGCCAAACCAAACAAATTCTCGGGGTAAACTTGGGTAGACTTTGGCAGTTATATAATTCGAAAGAGAATGTAAAACAACATAACGGTTACAAATTACGTAAGAATTGGCCGAGTTATGATGTTATTGCAAAAAATAAAATTACCTAGCTAACCTTGGGAGGACTTTGACAATTATATTATTCAAATTTCGTAGGAATCGGCCGAATAGCTATGATGTTATTGCCAAAACAATATAATTCCACGGCTAATCTTGGGAGGACTTTGGATAATATATGATTCGAAAGAGCATGTAAACAATCGGTCGAATAGATACAATGTTATTACAAAACCCAAAAAGCAAAACGATGACTGACCGACATAGTTAGATGTAGAGTCGCCCGTGACTAGACTCGTTCGCGCCTAAAACATATAAATTTTTTTTCAGGAAATCAGTTAAAATTAAGCCGTGGCGTTTTGGTGAGTTGTATTTTCAGTATATAAAAGAAAAGTTAGATGCAAAATAAGAGGTGAGGTTTGTTTTTACGGTTTATCAAAAGAAATTAGGTAAACAAATTCTTAAATTTAGGCCTAGAAACCATTTATTCATATGAAAAAAAAATAGATTAAGAAAAAATTATTAGGGAATACTGAATGGAAAAACTTTAATTTGTCCTAGACGTAAACCCCGTTTCAAGAGTGAGATAGGCCGCAGGACACATAAGGACGATCTGCCCGCGAAGCGCAAACTCTTCCTGTAAGGAGAAGTGGTGAAGCGGCTCCTCTTGTTCTTTTATTATTATAATAAAACACAGAAAACCATTATGCTGGGATCCTTCAATTACCATTTTGTCTCCTGAAAGCTCTCGCACGTCGAAATTTTTTATTTTATGTTCATGCGTGAGTCGTATACCTTGCACCGACCATTTACAATTGTCAAATCATAGTCGTACTACAATGCCTAGGCGTTATCGACATGCTTTAACAGGTCCCGATTGCTGGCCCTATTGTTGAGGCCCCAGGCCCGCCCGCACAAGCCTTGCGTAGCCTTTGACACAATCATGTCCCTAATAACACTTCGAAATGTGCGTAACACGAAGGTAATGCAAGCCATCATTCACTACATGAACGCCATTGAACGAGTGGCAATAGCCTAGGCTCTGATGAAATAAGAGGTACAACAAAAACAGAAAAGGAAGCCAAGATCAGGTTGGTGTGGCACTATCTGTAACGAAGAATGGAATATGCCCATTATGCCAACCTAATGCAATAGTTGTGCGGAGAATGTCCAGAACTTTACAAGAACTTTCCAAGAATAGAACGCCAACTGTTTGATGAGATACTGGTGGTGATGGCTGCCGGCGAAATTGTAGAGCCGGTAATGTTGTTAGTAGTAATATTAATTCTAGTAACAGGTTGGGTAAAACTACCCTTAGGCAACCTTTCCTAATCATTCCTCTTCCTGTTAGGGTGGTAGGAAGGGTGCAGGGTGGCCTTCAGTCGTAAAAAATGGCGATTGAAGTGTCTGCATCCCGACTGTCGGGCTTACTATAACGACTGTCGTAGATAACTACGACTGAGCCCCGATCGTTGTAATCTTTTGCGACAGATTACAGTTGGGGCTGCATAGGCTAATTGCTGTGTGCATTTCAAAATATTCGTGGCTTGCAGCCGCGCGGCCTGCACCACGTGGCTTCCTACGACAGATGTACCAACCCTACCAACGTTACACAATTTTAATTTCTATTTACTTACCATGCAATTACGATTTACGTAATTGGTTGCTAATTATCAACAAACGTTCGTGCGTAAGCAATCGCTCGCAAAATCGTGATTGTGTTACCCTCGCATTATTGTTAAAAAACACATCAAATCTATCGAAACTCTAAGATATAAAAAAATGGTAAAATTATACACAACATAAATGAGAATACCGAAAAGTTTTAACGAATTTTATTATGGACAATTAACCGAGCCAACTTAATATTTATTGTGATCGTGATAAAAATTTCTTTACTTTGTTCGGTTCTTTTTTCTCTTTCAATTTACAGTCTTAGTTGTTCATTTATATTTGTTCAATGGAATATTGGGTTACTATACTGCCAAACTTTAATTTGCCAAAAGGGTATTTAAATTTTACCCATTGGTTTGTTCGCTTATCTAAGAATAAATATGTATAACCCCATCCGTAAGCTGAGCCATTTCCCTCCTTACAGATATTGAATCCATAGTTTTTGTGCGTGTTGGTCTTTATCTTGTTTGACGTTATTTTCTTACTTACTCTCATTTTATATATATTGAATTTGTTTAGGTAATATTTTATCAATCTTTGTACAGGTGAATAAAAAGTCGTCTTCTCTCTAATGTAATAAGGTGTTCTTTATATTGGGTAGATTCTCGCTTGCCTGGTGCCTTACTTTTCTGGATTTGGATTCGGATGGGTGATGTAACAAGGTAATCTCTATAGTAGGCTCAGGTGACCTGATCGGATGCAAGAGCTTGCTCTGTGATGTCATTATAGTTTAACTGCGGATTCCTAAGCTCAATGTCAGTAGTGGTTGAGGATCTGTCTGTCATAAATATTGGGAAGTATGGTCCTTCCATTTGCACTCACTTCATTTTCACTGTCATTTTAAGTGTTATTATAGGGTCATTAGTATTGCTTGTGTAGTCGAGTTTTTTGCCCATGGTATTCAGGTCTCCACACATTATCTGAAGGGGGAAAATCTTGAAGGAGCTTGGCAAAGCTTGGGGATGTAGTGAATTATTTCTTATTTAAATACTCTGTCTAGAAAAGATCAATGATTAGGTGAGATAGAGAGGTGGTGCAATTGAAAAGTGTAGTTAGCTCGTTATAAAACGCGCTTATTTACACCAAATAGGATGCAGCTCTGTGTTCTTCTACCTCGATGATAAGTACTTCTAATGGCAATTTAACTTGGAAAGAAAGGTTCTAATTTTACTTCAGGGCCCCAAAAATATCCTTGTGTATCCCACTATATACGAGCAGTAATATTGTCTGACAGGGGTAGAATTTTACACAGAGCATTTTGACATAGATTCCAACAACTATGGCGTTTAGAGATGACTAATGTTTCTTTCCCGAAAATTACATAAAACTAGGTACCTGCTAATATTTATTTATTAATTTTGTATGGAATATAATTTCACTTTTGTAAACCATGTGTAAAAGAAAAACTTCTGCCCCCCTACCCCAATCTATCGGAGAACACGTGCAATGGTATCACGCCATGGAATACGTCATTCCTGTTCGAATATTTTCGAATTTTCGACTCCTGTGCACGTTAGGAGAATATTTCACAATCCTGCACACTCGTCTTAATCCCACCCCCCTCGCTCGGTGATGAGGTGTGAAAGGGCCGCTCTGTCTCGCCCCTTGCTACTAAATGATGAATCAACTCCGCCTCCGGAGTAAAATGCCTGCAGCTTGTGACTCCTTTATCCATACTCCCCCTTCACCTCCAGAATCGGGTATACAAATACTAGGGATATTCTTTAGTTCGACGAGTCCAACTCGCACCTCAAGGCCCTCCTTATCGTCTCACCCCGTGAACGTTCGCCAGAGACCAGCCTTCTTCAGCTGTTATTCTACCCAAGTCAATTGGTAGCTTCTGCGAACGGCCAAACTTTGAATTTGCCCAACAATCTCCCTTCGTTTAATCAAACCGAAGAAAATCTCCATCGATTTCCTTTGAGGAAAAGAAAATTCCTTTTTTAGTGTAATTACGAGAATTCCCACATTCTCCGTCAAACATTATCTTTGAAGTTTGGCTCTCTTCATCGGAAGGTTGTTTCAGATCCTGCCCCACCTGCCTCATTGAGATGGTGTCCCACTTGCCTTATCGGATTGTTCCCCACTTGCCTCATCGCAAGAAGGACCTTCTTCGAAGTCATCGACCAGTAAGACTGAAACCCCTCCATTATTAGTATTGTCAAGTTCCCCCTTTTTGACCTGAGCCTAGTTACATTAATCAATTAATTTCACTTGAGAATCCTTCCTCATAATAATTATCAAGAGACTCTTTCAATTTAAATAATTCCCATAGCCTATTATTATCCTTAGTTTGATTTCTGTAAATAAAAATATATTTTTATTGTTTCATCTTTAACTAACCTTGGACGATACTCTCGGCCTATTCAAATAAATCTCACCAACCATTTATGCACTCTGTTGAATTATTAAGGATTTGAAAACCCAACGTCTCAAGTGTGACCTCCTAGTCGGTCGTTAATCCGTGCGAACAGTCCTTCAAACGTTCGCGTTGCAGTAGGTGATTAAGTCTCCCCCCACATAATATAGGAGTAGTGTATAGTATAGAGTGGTTGTACCACGTCATGTTATATATATATATATATATATATATATATATATATATATATATATATATATATATATTACTTATATATATTATAAAAACTGGTGTAAAGTGTGCGATGTCTATTACATAGTAAATCGGTTTAGTTGATTTACATCCACTTGGAGTTTTAGTAGTTCCCTCTCATTATTGAAGTTTTTTTTATTTTTCTATTTTGGGCGAAGTACGTTCAAGTTAGTTAGAGACCAGTGGAATTTTAGTCTATTAATTAGTTAAAATTTAGATTATTAGTTGGACCCGTTCTGTGTGTGTGTGTTTATTCCATTTTCCGCAATATTTGAGTTAATCCTCAGCCGGATTAGAAAGATTAACCCGTGTCGGGAGAGTTTTAGTGTGATAATTTTTGAATATTTATTTTGGGGAAAAGTTAGGCTTCACGTATAGTGCTGAGTCATTTTGTACGTCAATAGCCCGGTTTGGGATTTACGTTCCATCTAGTAAGCGAACAAGATGTTTGACCGTTTCAAGAGTCAAGGAGAGTCATTAGACCTGTCGGGCCGAGGAATTATTAACTTATATTCAGAAAGAAGAGAGAAGAGCGAAGGAACAAGAACTAATAGTACAACTAGAAATGGAAGATAGGAAGACAATAGGGTAGCAGGAAATTGAATTAAGTCGTAAGCAATTAGAGTCAATGTCAATTAACTCCAGGACCGAAACTCCACAGTCCCCGTCAATAAGATTACCTGTCTTTAAAGAAAGAGAAGATTGTGGATCATATATTACGCATTTCCAGAAGATTTTTGAAATCAACAAAGGACGTGGTGTCGTCAAATTGCTCCCCCTCCTAAAGTCACAGTTGAGAAACATATTCATTTCGCTTCCCACAGAGTCCACTGTGGACTACTCTACCCTAAATTCTGAGCTCTTAGCCTCCGTAAATCTGACCCTAGACTTTTATCGTGCCCGTTTCCGTTACCAAAAGATCCGTCCCGGTCAGACTTCTCGCCATTTGGGGTATACCCTCCAGAAAGTCCAATTTTGGTTAGATGCTAGTTAAGCCCAGCAAGAGTACGAGTCCATTCTGGGCTTTGACCTAAAAGATCAATTTTTAGCTTTCCTGACCCCAGAAATCCATACCTTCGTTAAGGAAAAGCACTGTTCTACGTTCAAGAATGCCTAGAAGATGCTAATATTTATTCAAGTAGCCATAACTTGTATCCCAAGGTTAATAAAAAGACTCCTCCGTCTCCTTCCAAGTTTAAGATTAATAACTCCAGGCCCCCTCCAAGAAATACCTCTAGGCTCGTGAAAGTTCAAGGCCCCTCGAAACCCAGGCACCTCCCTCCTTCGGAACCAAGAGACATTAAGCCCATAATTACCACTGCCCCCGCGTCGTTATTCCCCAGAAGGCAGATAATCTGTTTCACGTGCGGAATAGAGGGTCATGCACCTACGAACTGCCCTCGAATTTCGAAGCGTGTCCTTCCCTCAAATACACCAAGTTCGCGCCACTCCTGCTCTTTCCCCGTCTCTTTAAGTTACCACTACGTCTCTTTCGTCGACCAACAACTCCGGTCACCAAGTAAATTTCCTCTTTAATAAGAGCTCCCCTGGTGGTTTGAAATTTGAAAATGGAGCCGTAAACGAATGCCGTGTGTCCACCCTTGTACATGACACTGGGTGCACATACATCGTGGTATCCGAAAATTTACTTCCCTCAGTCGGTCCTGACCACCAAAAGTTCGCTGTGGTCCATTATTGCCTCGGTCGTGCGAATCGTTTCCCTATTGTAAAATGCCACATCGAATGTGAGTATTTGACTGGTTTTGTCGAAGTGGTAGCATGTCAATCATGTTTTGCTTTATACTGATTGGTCAGAGCCCGCAGGTTACAAGTAATCCATTAGTACAACCCGTGGTAACCTGTACCCAGGCCACCTAGGCTTACCAGGAACCCGTTCATTTAGAAAAACCCTTTGATCTGGAGATCGAGACCCTCAAGAACGAGGATTTTGGCCGAGCCCAGAAAGGGTGTGCAACTCTCCTCCCCTTTTGGAAGAAAGCTAGGACTCAGGAGCAAGAGATTTCCGTGATGGAAAAAGCTTTACATACCTTGCCAAGGATGAGCTTTACATCGTAAATGTTTCTACGGAACCGAACCTGAAACACACACCTTGTGTGTGACCTAGTCGGTCGTTAATCCCTGCGAACAGTCCTTCAACAGTTCGCGTTGCCGTAGGTGATTGAGTCTCCCCCAGCCCCAACATAATATAGGAGTAGTGTATGGTATAGAGTGACTTTCAATTTTAAAAATGTGTGAAAGATAGTTTCAATCTTTACTGATATAGTTACTTGCATTATCTTCATAAGAGAGTAATCTGATGGGGCTAACTTGAGGATTATGGTGGTTGACTAATTAGTTCCTAATAGAAATTGTGTAATTATCTCAGGTGATACGATGTAGCGCTTTTTCTTGTGGAAACGCTACACATTATTTATTGAAGACTAATAAAAAAAAATTCTTCAATTGTATATCTAAACGGCGATAGAAAGATTTGGTTTAAGAAGTGCAAAAGGATTCTGCCCTTCATATTCGATCAAAACTTCAATAGAATTGTCAGTGGATGACGACCCTATTTCGGGTTATGTATTGTTTTTCTATCAGGGTTAATTAATTATCTTCAAAGTTTACGATTAATTTACATAACATATCTTTGTTCTCTTGCAAATTACTTCTCTTTTTAGTCCAGAAAGAAGAGAAGAACAAATGTTGATTTTATTTTCTTTTTGCAAGTTTACCTCCTACATGTCGTTCAGAATCCATTACTTTAATTTAGAAACCTATCTCCTCTAAGTAACGATGCAAGGTTAAAAGAGTTGAATGGAATTTTGGGGTCACTTGTTAATAGGTACAATCTGATTTTCTTCAACATTTTATTCTTAAAACTATTAATCAAATGGGCTTTATTTTTGGGAGTAATGTTTTTTGGCGAGAGAATTAACACAAATGACTAAATTACTATAATGATAACCTAATATCTTCCACACATTCCACTTTCATTATATGTTTCACTTCAGAAATCTACTGTGTCGTAACCCCTCGCTGAGATAGTGCTTTGATTTAGAGAAATGTTTTTTTTAATACAAAATGAGTTACAAAGAAGTAATCTTAGAGGTGTGTTCTCATAATTTAGAATTTTCCTTGTAATTTTTTTAATGTTCCTAAGATATAGAGAACTGCAAAAAACAACGGCGGATGTAAACCAATGAATTGATACTAAATAGCGAAGGAAAGTAAATAAAAGTTTTTTAATAGTATAGTAACATTTAGTGCTCAAAGTATCTGCTGAAAAAATAAGTTCAGAAGTGAAAAGCCCCGAAAGGTTGTAGGGTATGCTTTTACTGATCATCCTACAACTTAGGGAAGATATTAAATGAGCATTTGTATACGTTTGGAGTAAATTGTTAAAAAGATCTTCGATAAATTGGGAGTAGATAACTCGAAGAATGACCCCATCAAGAAATTTACTACGGTCACCATTAAATAACTAGTTTCTTCGATTTATATCCCCAAATGATCAAAACAATTGTCTAATTTGTAGTTTATACTTTTTACGATAAAAGCTGCTTAATAAATGTAATAGCGCTTTCAATACGGGGCAGCGTACTAAGATGGATTTAAGAATTGGCTTATTCTCTTTCCTTTAAAAATGAATATTCACTTTTAATCACAATCCTTCTCTACCTAATTAGTAGGGCAAGGTCCAATATGCATTTAAAATATGCTCCATAAGCATGCTCTATAGGCATTTAAAATATGCACTAATGAACGATAAATATGCAGTTTCATCTCTGTGAATTAAATGTCGCATCAAATAAAACAAGGATAATAAAGTTGAAAGCAAGTCCATTTTAATTTATTTGCACCCAACACCACTTAAACAATAACAATATGTCATTTATATAATTGCGTTACATTTCATTAGGATATGGTGCCGTAGTTTCTCAAAATGAAAGTTGCTCCCGTTGTCTGCTAGGATATTGTTTTATTGAGAGAAGACTCTGTCTACGTCACAAATTACGACAGAAGCATATTGTTTACACAGGATGTCATCTGGAGTGTATTCCTCTAACACATGCAAGCTGGCGCTATTGTCGATGTCGAGTGATCTCTGAACTGATTTAATTGTTGCGAAGCCTTTGTTTTTTGTCATAATTTGTTTATATATGGTTGGAAATTCTGGATAGCATAAACTATCCAACTTGTCTTAAATTTCTTTTAAAAATTTAATTGCAGTCTTTAAAGCAAGGCCTCTTTTCTCTAGTTTTGTAATAGTAGATGGTAGTGATGCAAAGTTGGCTGCAATATTTTGCAAATGTCGTTTAAGGTTTGAGGTTTTAAACATTTTCTGACAGTCAGAAATACATTGAGCATCTGATGGGTCAAATGAAGAATGACCTCATGAATTTCATTGTGATAATGAGTGGAATATATTGCTGCCGCAAACCATGCAGCCCATCATGTATTAAAAGGTGATGGTGGGAGGTTCAGGTCTAGATGCATTTCTTTAAATTTTTCAACTTTGTAGGGTGTTTTTAGAAATGTTTTCTTTACGTTTGAAATGAAATCATTCACATCGTTGTATTTCGGCCCTACATGTAAGCTCTGCTATTCTATTCAAGGCATGTGCAAGACAAGTTACATGTATCATTTTTGGATATAATACGCTTAAGCTTCTCATGGCCTTGTACATATATGGTTCTGCATCAGAACAGACAAGAAGCACATGCTCGTAATGTAGGTTATTGGGCCATAGCTGGTTAACGGAGTCATTAAAGAAAGCTACCATTGTCGAATGATTTGCTTTTTTTAATGTACTTACTTAAATAAGTAACACTTATCCTTCTCTTCCTCCACTTTCCAGATACATCTGTTGTCTAATCTATGGAAACCTATATTTTCTTCTATTTCACTTTTTACTTAGGGAAGACATTGTATCTTCGAATAAGTTTGATATACACTTGGCCCTCTATTTAACGAACCCCGATTTAATGGATTTCGGATTTAACGGAAGACAAAATCTCACGGGGAAATACCCAGAAACGAACATTCCGTATGTTGCTGGTTAGATTTAGCGTCAAGTGTTGGATTGTTTACCCATAGTTAGGGAACCTGAGCTGAGTCTAGACCATCCCGAGACAAGTTAGTTTTATCCTAGATTGTTTAATAAAAACTATTAAATAGTAACCCCACTGAGTACGAGAGTAACAGAGGGTTAGGACCAATGATGTAGAGGTCGATTAACAAATCGTATGCTGCGAAGCTTCAATGCCTCTCAGAGCTGATTCCTTACTATCACACTGGGAACCTATTTCCGAATGGAAAATAGGTTAAAGTAATATTACAAGCCAAATTCAAAAATAAAAAATTGTGTTAACACGAGCGCAGGAAAGTTTTGGTCATATCATTCTAGAAATACTTTGATTTTAGACTCTTTGCCAGCTGGAAAAAACACCCGCAATTCTTCATTTTTTTTTTAATTGTTGTGTATCCTGATACCCTGGTAAATGAAAAGCGTCCTGGCGTGTTCCGGCGACTACTTAAACCTAAAATATATTGTCACAAAATATAACAAACCTTATTTGCCGAGGTTAATTAGCCAGTGGTGCATGGCTTAAAAATATTTGAGGCAATTTATAAAGATGGTATAACAGAAAAAAATTGCTCTAGCATGAGTTTTACTTACTGTTGAAATAATATTGAAAGGGCAAAGATAATAGCAAATGGCTAAAAGAGTAAGTGACAAACCCGTTTCTTGTAGCCGATCTCGGTTCATTAGCTCTTTGCTAGTATCCATCCGTAGAGAAGCCATAAGGTAGGTACCAGAGACGATTGTAAAATGTTAATCTCTTAAAGTTCTCCAACTCCTGTGGTGCAATTTTATTGTATACCGGTATTTATCGTATGTAAGTATTTTCAAGGAACAAACCACCCTTCTCCCTTTTGAATCCATTAAATCGAGGGTCGAATGTATAATGTTTTCTAATTATTGAGGGATCTGGCATTTTCATGTGTGTGTACACTTCCATAAATGTCTTCAGTGATTCATTGTTCAACTTGTTTATGTAATAGAAGGTCAGCTTTAATGAATGACTTCGTTATGTTTCTGTTAAATTGCTACTGATGTTGACACAGGAGGGTAGATGTGGATGATGCTGGTTGGCTTTCATTAGTCTCTGCTGGTTGACGTCATGTTGTTGGACGGCTTGGTCATGCTTTTTGGTATTGTGATGCTGAACAATCTGGTAATTCTTCTTGTACGCCTTTTTGCAACGACAGTAGACAGTAAATGCAGAACAAATTTCCATCAATGACGTCGAACTGTTTATATCCTTCTGCATACATATGTAGCAGTCGAGAAGGAACTTTCTTGACCTCGAGCATCTTGATGTAATATGGAATTCTGCAAGATTCCAAAGACAATGAATCGCGGGCCACTCTTCCGACCCTGATGTTATGATAACGCATGCGCAATGCGCACCAATTGAGTGGTTGGTGTTAAAAAGTGGTGCTCAACTGGAGGTATATTTGACAATACATAACATAATAATGAGTAACGAAACGTCTTATAATTTGTGTTATATATTCTACGTATTATAGAATGTGGTGTAAAAAACGAAGCTAGGCCTATCCTTACAAAAAACAGCTAGATATTTGAGAGAGAGTAGATTATCATGGACCTCCATGTGACTTCATTTCTTCTTCTCATATATACCAACAAAGTAATACAGCCTAGAAGTAACCATTTTAGCAAAATATATATGTAAAACAGTATTAGGGTAAACATATTAATTATATAAATGAATGATTTATTGAAATTATTGGTGGAATGATATGCTGCATATGAGGATAAGGTAATGCATATGGATTATAGAAATGCATACACTTATAGGCATTTGCTAAATGCATATGCAAAAACTATTTTTCTAATAATAAATAAAAATATAAAGGGAACATTATGCAAAGTTTACCATTTTTATTTCTTATTTGTGGGGTCTTATCAATCTACATGATTAATATATTTTTCTCCACCAAACAAAGATTTTTATTGTCATTCAAAACAAATTGCGCTTGTAGAATAGTTGTTTGTGTCGCAAGTAATCTTTTTATAGGGATTATCCTACCTAAATAGACTTGTACTTACGATATTAAATAACCTTTTTTCGTAAGAATAAATATCCACTAAGTAAAAGGAACTTAACCTAATTGTATGTTATAATAAAAGAAGGTATTGTAGTCCCCCAAAATTTATATGTAGTTCAATCAGGAGTAACATTTTATATTCGAAATAAGTGTAGTAATACCTGTTCGATTTACTTCTAATTAGAGAAACGTAACATCATGCATATCATGAAAAACTTTATTGTATTAGGCAAGATGATGAAAAGGTGTAGCATGAGTATTTACATAAAATACGTAACATCCGTGATAAAAATCATGAAGCAATGAATCATTCTGTGAGAGCTTATCTCTCTTTTGGTTAGTAATTATTATATCGTATCCCTCTCCGGCCACGATTATTTAAAACACAATTAATTCGAGTTGAGCCAATCCATAATTTCACGAAGCAGGTTTTAGTTTATTTTAGGGAATAGAGATTCCCAATCCCAAACTGACAATATAACCAAGATTCCCCAAATATTCCAAATTAGAAAAATATATTCTAAGAGAAGTGATGCTTTAGCATTTTGTAAAAACTATAGGGTGAAGTAAATTGCAATATTTACGTAGACTATTTTAACTATAGTTTACCGATTTATATTAAACTACCAGTTTTCCTTCCAAGCAGAGGATCTTAATCAAACGGCTCCTTGAGTTGATGAGGAGTGTCAAATTTTGTGCTTCTAACCAATAGAAATCTCGTTCGAAACTTGTTTTTCTCTTTTCAAAGGGCTTAATATTTCTCTTTATGCATCTATTGTGCTTGTAGCTTTAATTTACATTCTCTAGTTCTGTTTATTGGGGAAATTCGTGTCTTGAGCTTTGCTAGTAAATTAACGCTTGCATGGGTTTATTTTATTCTCTCTTCCACGTATGGGCAATTTCTTTTCCCAGGCAATAAGTATCAATTGGGAAGATGTTTATATTTTAGTATTTATAGCTAAAGTATCAAAAAATATATATATATATATATATATATATATATATATATATATATATGTATATATATATATATATATATATATATATATATATATATATATATATATATGAAGAAACTGTTTTCCCTAATAGCGAGTAAATTATTGTACAATGAAGCCACTTTTTGAGCACAAAGTTTATTGAACCGGAACTAGTTTCAGTATGAAGATTTCCATACCAGTTAACGGCTGAAGATGGTATAGAAAACTTCATACCGAACGAGTTCCGGTTAAATAAACTTTGTGCTCAAAAATTTGGTTTCATATATATATATATATATATATATATATATATTTTAGTAGGTGAAAAATAACATTCAAGTCACTATAGTTAGGTAGAAAAGTCCCCTGGATTTCCTCGACTCTCTTCAGGAGCGTCACCCATACGACTAGGCAATCATCCATTTTTCTAAAAAGAGAAATTTCAAAAGGCTTTTTGCATAAACTAAAGTTTACTTCAACATAAAACGAGAATCAAACTATGAGAATAGTTAGAGTAACAAAGTTGAACATTCATTTTGTAGCATAAAGAATGTTCTTTGTATCTGGTACGACAGTAGTTATTCGAACACAATACTCAAGAATATTCCTTTATTTCAACGGCGATCCATAAATCTCAGATTTTGCTCTCAGCAGATCAAGTTATGTGACTGAGCATTTGTGGTTTCCTGCTACTGGAGTCATCAGCTTATTGACCACAAGCTTGGGTTCAGTCTTCGGATTCATCTCTTTGTTCATTGGAATTCTCTTAACCTGGTGGACTTTGTATAAATGGTCGAATTGCAGATTAATATTGACATACGTGATTTAACCTCGAGTTTTTACTGAATAGCCCATGTTACTGCATATGTAGAAGTTACAGTCATAGAATGTAGTCCTTTCGTTCTCACCAAACCATTGGTAAGTCATATGGAAAAAAGGAGCATTGTTAATTATCCCTGCGCGCATTCATTCTAGTGCATTTTAAGCAGTTCCTGTAGTTGTTTCAAAGTTATTTTTTTTAACTAGTGTAACTTAAAGAGAGATGACAAGAGATTTTGCCTCTATATTTCGCTATTAAACTCAGACATAAGATCTATTCACGAATCAAGTCTCTTTACTCTTTCTCACAAATCCTATCTTTCTTCCTTAACGCCAGAGTCCAATCAAGAATTTTAGTTTCATACTTCTTTCATCTAAAATTTCTGTTTTTGATTTATTATTTACTCCCATTTCCTTTATGTTTTTTTCCCTTGCCTCACTGATAATTTTAGGACTTCCTCCCTGTTGTAAATCGTACCAAGTCAGTTCAAACGCTACTGTTTACCCTATCCTAAGGAAACTGAAACTGATCCAAACGCGTCTAAAAGCTATCGCCTGATCTCCAAACTCCTTCTCTCAAAATTCCGTTGAAAAGATGATATCAGCCATATTTGAAATAACTAGTTCTCCTTAAAGGCCAAATAAGATCTACCTGTCTTATTTTAAAGCATAATAAAGCACTAAATCAAATCGACTAGACCTATAGGACCTCTTTAGTGTGCAGCCAAAATGGAGAGTTTTTTATTCTTCTTCAATTGGACCTTTCGTCGACATGTTACATTATTGCTCATGCTATTCTTCTTTACGCTAAAGGTAAATTTTTAGCTGTTTTAGGAAATACTCTTCAGTGTTTTATCTCGTAGATTTTTTCTCATACTAAAGAATATACTGTAAATATAAGTAATGATACATATCTGGCAAATTTTGGCGCTTGGTCCATTCTGTTTTGCATTTATGTTCTTTATCTTATCGATATGCATCATCTTGGACTGTCATTTATTTCTATTCTGAGGTGGAATTAATTATTTGCTGAGACATCAAATTAGACTAAATACCTTCTCGCTTTTACTACTAAACTTCAATAAAGTTGTACCACAAGCTTTCAATATTCGACAACGGAATAGGAAAAAATCTTTTCTGGTGTGATAAAATCAGAATTCAATATTTTCAGCTCATAGAAGTTGTAGGTCAGCCAAAGAAATCCATGATATAATAATGAGACGCTTATTTATCTCCCTGTTGTCCTAATCGGGTCCTTGTTGATTTTAGGTAAACAAAGGCACCCAAAAACTTTTATTGTTTTTTTTTTAAATTGGGTAGAAAAATCCGCAGGATTTTTTTTTCTCCATTTAAATTTGTGCTAATAATATAATTTTTCTCTATTCTTTTTTCTGGGCCAGTAGATAATTCCTCCTTCTAAAGATTATACAAAAAAATAGCAGCGATGCTTACATTTTACTAAATTTTCTGAAATTCACCATTTGTGATTCTTTTTGTCTTAAAAAGTTCCAAAACATTCGAGAGTCATATTTATTTATGAACTTTTCAATTTTAGGATATTTTCGCACTTTTAAAGGAAGTCTTAGAATCTTCTTCTTCTTGGTATTTCCTAAGACCGGGTCGCTGTTTTTGATGAGAGTTTCTAAAGATACGCTCATCCATTAATCTTTTGGCAGAGATTCTATGGATGGATACCCTTTAAGATTACAACCCTCTCTATTTATCCGGGCATTGAACAGGCAATTTTGGGGGCTTTCTTGCGCCCCCCCCCCTCCCAGTGGCTAGATATCGAAGCTATAATGAAGTTGTTATTAATTCCTAAAATTTCTTCCAAGATACTACTTCGAAATTCGGGTCGAATTCGCAGCCCCAAATTTTCACTTGACACTTTTAGCATCATATTATAAAGACAGTCATGGCTTGCCCACAAGAGAAGCAGCATTGCCACTGTTCCCAATAGGAAGAGTTTGTGTTTAGAAAGCATACCTTTGGTCTGTGGCCTACAGTGTATTAAGCTTTGAATGAACGAAGAGAATATCTTTATTATTCGACCCCTCCAAAAAATGCCATTCTTAAAATAATGTGTTATGGATATGTATTGGAGACTTTTTAAAAATGAATAATGAATAGGCGTATCTCATATATAAAAGGACAGTGAATCATATCCTATCCTATTAGAAATTTCCATACGAAATACGAAACGTCTCTGCCCAATATTGAAAAAAAATCTAGGGAAATGTGATAAAGTCTTTCTCCAATTGGATCGTAAATCTAGATATTGACGAGTGTCAATTGTTATTACCTGAAATAATTTCCATGTTGTAAGTGATTTTATAAAAAGAGGGAAACTCAGAATTAATTTAATTGATACTTTTTATTATTAGCAAACCAAAAATATTATCCCTTTTGATTTCACTTTCAATTTACTGGGTTTAGATATGTATGAAAAAAAGGGTTAGGGGAAGGAGTATATATACTGACGTGCCATAGCAACCTGGACTTCGGCAACCATGAAGAGCCACCTATTTCTTTCGCTTTTTTCCATGGGTATACTACGGTAGCTAGACGTTTACTTTCCACAGTATGTGCCAGGCTCGCTCTAGATGTCTCACCCATTCTTCTCTCACACCAACCTCACAAAAGGCCTAAAATTTATCCTCATACGCTCATCTGGCTGCTATAGACTTCATCTAGTATAGTTGACAAGGCTCAAAGCCATAGGAGCAATAGCCCATATGGCTCTCCCCACTTAGTTCAGCCCATCAACCAAGATGATTGCCTGGGGTGTTGCCGCTGCCCTAGACTAGCTATCACTCGAAGCCACAAGTGAGAGTTTGATGAAGGGTGCTGCTCAGGTACATGAAGCGATCCCGTAGTATATGGCTACCCCATACTCAAGGTACTAGAGCTCCCATTAATTGCTAGTCGTGTTCATTCAGTGGGAGCAATATGGAGCTTCAAATGTATATGAAAGTATATAATTTTAAAATTATTTTATTTTGGGGGTTTAATTTGGGCAATAATTCTAACATTTTTACGTTAAAATCTTGTTTATTTTGTTTACTCAGTTTTATCAGGATTCGTTTTTCTTTTATAATAATTTTTGCTTTCGTATTGCTGATACTTTTAAAATGGTCTTGAATTTTGCTCGGTTTAAAGTGATGTTGATAGAGGCAGGTTATGAGAGTGTTCGTGATATAACCAATATATGAAGATGTTTATTTTTCTCCATTACATTTAAATTGGTAAACGACTGTACTCTCATTTTCGCTAGTAAAAATTAATAATAATTATAATAATTAAAAACTATTTATTACATCATTTTATAGAGCACTTTTTCAGTAGTAATAAATCTGAGGTTTGTCGTGTCCGAAATCAGGTGCACAATAAATTGTGCTTGAGGATCGCTTTTTTAAGCTTGAGGATTTCTGAGTGGTTGGGGCGCTTGCCATTAACATATAACAATGCTGATTCCTTTGGTTAGTATTGCGCTTGCACTCCAATTCACATCCAAATCCAAATAATGATGTCACCATATACCTAAAAATATATAGCAATTGGCTTGGTATGACAGTAAAGATTCCTATACAAAACCTATTCTAATAATTTTAAGTAGCAAAAGTACAGATTTGAAATTTCTACATAAAACTGCTGTTAATTTAAACTTCTCCAGGGTGTCTACTTGTTTGGTGACTCTCAATTCAAGGTTTTTTCAATGTTTTCAAGGACATTTTTTTAAATTAAAAAAGTTAAACAAACATTATGGGACATTGATGATGTGAGGCATTTAAGGGAAAAATAGGTTATAAGCAAAGCATAAACAAAATCAACTCACTAGTGACAAAAAACAAGAACAAGGTATCCAAGCGACACTCAGAGAAGTATAGCGAGCATCCATCATGAAATACAATGCATCAAAAACATACATATGTTCACTCACATAAGTGAGTAGATTAACTAAAATATTTATATTTTGCTAATAGACATTAAAATTATATAAATAGAGAATTTGAAAAATCATTTTAACAATCACTCAATGATTTATTTTTTAAATTCAAGGACCTTTTTCATCAAATTCAATGACTTTTTAAGGTTTCCCGGGCAAAAAATATATCCAAGAGCTTCAAGGATTTCAAGAGCAGTAGACACCCTGTTCTCTTAAACATATTTGAAAATAAAAGTAGCTAACGTGGTTACAATAATTAAATAATGTGTCAGTTACGTGTTGAGCTGGAATGTGCCGTGATTATCCTATGTTAGATAGAATATCTGAAGAGAATGGAATTAATAAAAAAACCCACATGACACGTGCTATAAAACGGATGTGATTAATATCGCAAGGAAATAAAACTGGTGTAACAACCTGGTAATTACGAGGGGTGGTCAGTAAGTTTAGCGAATCGATAGGGCAAAAGAGAGGAAGGGGGATGGCTGTTTGTGGGGGTGTTAGGGCAAGTTATGACAAGTCAGGACCGGCAGCCGCATGCTCCTGCCTCGTCTATTTAAGAATCAGTAGCTGATCTCAGATCGTCAGTCACAAATTTTTTAACACTGGAGAAGGTTGAGCACCGCGCAGGGATCAAATCTTTTACCAAGGAAGGCAAGAATGGTAAAGAGATCCATGAATGCATGGTTGCAGTGTACACTGACACCGCCCCTTCCTATGCAACAATTGTTCGCTGGAATAGGGAGTTCCGCCATGGTCGTGAGTCCCTTAAAGATGACCCTCATCCAGGACGCCCATCAGACTTGACCAACGAGGACAATGTGACCCGTGTGGTTTGGATCATCCTCGAAAATCGACGGGTGAAGTTTGAAGAAATCGAGCGAGAACTTGGAATATCACATGGAAGTGTTATCAACATCCTCCACAATAATTTGGCCATGACCAAAGTCTTTGCCTGTTGGGTCTCTAGAAGCCTCATGCCCATGATCGACTTCAACGTCGCCAAAGTCCACAAAGCGAGAGTTGCACAAGCTGCGCTGTGCGAGTGCCGATTCGAGAAGCTCAAATATCCCCCTTACAGTCCAGATTTCGCCCCTAGCGACTACTTTTTATTCCGCTAGCTCAAAGCTGCATTACGTGGACGCCGGTTTGGGGACGATGAAGATGTCCAGCTCGCCGCCCAGGAGTGGATTGAACAGCAGTCGGGATATTTTTGGTTGCCGGGAATTCGAAGCCTCAGGGACAAGTGGTGCAAGTGCATTGAAGTCTAGGGTAGTTATTTTGAAAAATAATAAAACACTTTTTGTCATATCTCGTTTGCTTATATCCGAATTGCAAAACTTATTGACCGCTCCTCATAATTATGCTTTAGAATAGATTACGTTAAAAATAAAAAGCTTAAGTAAGAAATCGGTTTATGAAAAAGGGAAAATAGTATGAATATTTTAACTTTTACATGAAAGTGAAAGGGGAGTGGATTCGAACCCGGGTGATCAAGCACTATTTGCTATCAGATCCACTGCACTCGTCGAATGAGGGATTGAGGATGGTAGCTCTGTTAATGAGCGTCGAGGTTCTAATAGCGAAGAGTGCTTGATGACACAGGTTTGAATCTAACTCCTTTTTCACTTTAATATATGGGAAAAGTATGTGTGAGGAAACGAACCTTAAGGGCCACCTTGTGCCTCCTCCCTTCAAGCAGAGACCACGTGAGCCTAAGCTAGATCTCTTAACGCAATCAGAGAGAACTATTCTTGCGTGGGAAAACTTCAAAGTGGCTGGTGACACATGTGTTTGATCAGTCGGCTTATCCTCCGCTGAGACGAATTTGTCCAACCCTCCCATGCCTGAAGGCCAGGGTCGACCGGAGGAAAAGCTTCCTCGAACCTCGGAGTTAGGTCTCGTCGGCTAGACAGATTATCGTGAGTTTGGCACCATCAATCGGCAAATTCGTGAAACGACTTTTTCTATTGAGAATTGTACAAACCACTCTTCTCATTGCATCAAGGAAAATTCGCCCCCTCGTCTGAGATTACTCATCCCAATTCGAGATTGTCTCACCCAGCCTGGAAATTACCCTACTCATGCCACAGGTAATTCAGACCCATCCGTCAAGAGTACAACACCCTTCGAGCGTCAAGACTAGCAGGCTTCGTAAGACTCACTCCTCTCACCAAGAGTAAAGCCGTCAAGGTAAACCCCTTTTGCACCTTTTCGAGGAATTGTCCTTCCCACCTGATATCCTCCTCCCGACCCTTTAATTAGACCCTTTACCAACATTTTTCCTGTCTGACCAAGTCCCCTATTTTGATTCCAGTTAAATTTATTAGTATTTGATTTATTATTTCATTGGGAGTGAGATTATTCTCCCATTCCTTCGCCTTTGTAGATATTGCTATAATTAGCATTATTAGTGTAATTAAAGTTTATTTTTGTTTTTAATCTTTTTATAACCTTGAATGAAACCTGGTATTCAAATCTTCCCTTTGACCAACCATTAATCTCCTCATGCACTCACCTCTTATTAGCTCTGGGCAGCTGGTCTATCTATCCGGCCACCTGAAACGTAAATAGATTGCATTCTCTGCAGCGAAGGTTTCCGCTCACGAATACCACAACAATATGTATCCTATTTTTTGTGCTTCTTAAACTCCCACTTAATAAAATAAGCCTCTATTAAATTACGTAATTCATTCCAACAAGTATTTATTTACCACGTTCTGATACCAGTTTCTATTTCCTTGGATATTAACTACATGCTGTAAATAAGTTTAACCCATTCGATCTCACTCCCTTGCCATGTTATTTTTTAAGCACTTGCATTTTGATTTCATTATTTTTATGTTAATAAAATAGAAATACATCTCCATCTCTGCTTTAATTTGTAAAGTTTATAATAAACATTGGGGTGTACTCAAGCAAGTACAAAAAAATCATATATGCTCTAAACGGGGTTAAAATTACATTCATTTAAAAGTATAAGAGAATGCATCTATCCTGTTCTACCTATATTTTTGGCTACTAGACATTTATTTATGACGTATGATTTGTAAAGTTACTCTATATATTTCTTATTAGAAAAATTTTAAAACCATTCTTCTCGATATAGAGGGATTTCTCATATGTTTTACAATATATTTTTAAATAGAATATATCAAAGCACAATTAGTTATATTTTTGAGGGAAATTACTTGAAATTAAATCAATTATGCACTGGTAGACAAATATTTAGTCCAGTGCAAGAGTAAGAGTAGTATTTTTGATTTATGAAACGAGGAAAAAGGTACTCATTCCTTGTAAAACTCATTGTGGGAAAATCAATATCGCGTGGACAAACAGACGCTAGTTTGATTACACAGCAGCAACAGTTACGTGGAATATGGACCGATACTTTATAGCCCCCTCTTTACCCTGCTGTCCTAAAACAATCCTCGATACCTAACAAAAAAAGAATAACCATCAGTAGATTTTGTAGCCCGTTAATATGAGCACAGGAGGGTGGGATAGCCTGCAGAATGAAAATCTATAAACAGGCTTACTGTTCTTTCCTATGGTTTAGGTATACTTTTGCCAAATAGACAAAATTTCACTTTCTCCGACGTAAACCAGAAGAGCGAAGAGTCACAACGTTGAAAAGTGATGCCCTAGGAAAGAGGCTAGAAGGTGGACACTTATCTCCCATTCCCTCTCCCCAGGGGATAATCGAGGTTTATATAGTTCGATCTGGAGAAAAAAAGAGGAGAATCGAGGTAGCAATCGAAAAAAGAAGAGCAGACGAGTGCCGGAGTCAAACCGGAAATCATTAAGTAGTGGAACCGAGCGGAATTTTTCCTCCTGAGGCTGTTCCTTTGGTCACATCGAAGAGTAGACCATCGGTATAGAGAATCACTTTCATACCCATCTCGTGCAGAGAAACCCAATATCTCAGTTTTTTTATTAAAACAGAGATATCGCTCACCATTGAGGAATACCAATGTGACGTTCCACTCGAAAAATATTCACCTCTTGGTTAAGTCTCATCCTCAAGAAGACAGCAAATGTAACCCAAAGGATTGGAATAATAATACATCCACAATCCCCTCGCTTATATCGTCAAGTCTCATCATTGAGAAGCTCGCAAGTGTAACCCAATGATTGGAATAATTGTACAACCACAATCCACTCGCTTATATCGTCAAGTATAATCATCGAGAAGCCCGCATGTGTAACCCAAGGATTGGAATAATAGTACATCCACAATCCCCTCGCTTATATCGTCAAGTCAAGAAGCACCATCGCCACGCGCCTCAACTACCTTGGGATTAGCTCAGCGAGAAAGACAGCTTTTTTCCCGAGTCAGCCTCACGCCTAAAATCATCACCTAAACGAGGTTGTTGCTCAAGGTCATCCCACGCCCGACTACCACTTAGTTAAAGGTAAAAGGATTCCAACTTATTTATGTTCTCTAGTAAACATTTTTTTATTTAGATGCTCTTATATTATAGATGCCTTAGTATATTTAAAGTTTTGACATTTCCTTTTTTATGTAATTGAAAGTATATTTTTGCCTTAGTTGTTTAATTAAATCGTCGGAAAGCTGCATATGGCAATATATATATATATATATATATATATATATATATATATATATATATATATATATATATATATAATATTACGAGTCCTCCCTGATTAAAGCATCAAAACAAAAGATAAATAAAAGTATAACACTCTTAGAGCAAAAACGAACGGAGTTATTCCTGTACGGAACAAACGTACATACATACTCGGCCCTATACCACGACAGTCATGATACCATTTTTTCGTGTTGTAGTTTGTTGTAATTTTTGCAACAATACCGTCCTTCTATATCAGTATCGAAATTGTCGTTCGTTTCCAATATAAAGTCAAAAGTCCTCTTTTCTTTCTTTTTATTATAATCGTGGATGAAAGATGAGTGTTACATGTGTAAATTTCATATACCATACATGTAGGTCTTGTTCTTTAACTTAAGTAAGAATCTTGTAAGAAATTTCCTGAAAATATAATACAATTGCAATATTTTTGCAATATTTCGAGCAGTCATGTTAATAACCAGACGTTTTCTCTTAATGTTTTTTTTTAAGTTTCGATGAGCATCTTAATATAAACCATATACCTAGCAATAGCGATCAGAACTCTACAATATTCATTCCTTCTAACTAAATCTTATTTGCTCCCGCCAATAAATTGTTTTGCTTATTGGTGATCATATTCCTTTACTACTACAGAAATATAGAAATTTCTACCTTCATTAATGGACCTATTTTATGTTTCCTATCTCTAAGGACAATTAAAGAATTATTCACTTATCCAATATTTTTCTATTATTCTTGTAATCTATTATAAGATATATACTCTATTACATATTGAATGGCTACATCTTCCGAATTGACCAATAGAGTATTTATCTAAAGATATTTTTCCTTGATCTGACTGAGGCATAAATTTACGGTTGTGTTCTGATAAAAATAGACAACATATTTTGTGATAAACATATTTGCATGAAAGATACCTTGAGCGGGGTTTTCCAGGTTATATGTGGGCTTCATATAACCAAAGGAACGAGGGATGGAACCATGTAGCTTGATATATTACCGCAAACCTCATCACGCCAGCGACACTATTAACACTATGCGCATATTGATGCCAATAAATGGTTTGTAAATTTTAAAACCCGCATATTAATATAACAATTCTACTTTTCATGACCCCGACTTAATCAAAATTCTGTTGTGGCAATATGGAGAAATGGCAGAACTAGGCTAATTCAGGTAGTCCAAAGACGCGAGTGAAGATTTTCCTTAATAACAAAGGCTATTTCACGAAGTATTCGACGCAACTTCTTTAAGATATAGAAGAGATTTATTTATGTCCTTGTCGTTGTTGCAATATTGCTAAATATTTTAATACAGATCTATATTTGTTCTTGTTTAATAGTTAATTATCACTAGTAGAATATACACTACGTAATATTTTCTATAATAGAGTAATGGAGGATAAAATTCCTAAAATAGTATAGAAATTATATAATAAGAAATGTTCAATTCTGTATTGACGTCTTATTTTTTTTATTGTAAACTTTAACGAATTAAAAGTTTTAAATTACGAGTTTATCCTTTGCCAAGTGGAGCTATAATACTGTAACATATTTTTATTGGTAAAAGAAATTGAATTTTAAAAGAACGAAAGAATTAAGACCCCTCTCTCGCGAATTCTAAATAGAAGACAATTTAGAAGTTTTACAAGTTTTTGCTTAAAAAGCATATATAATAGGAGGGGCGGTCAATGAGTTTAGCGAATTGGTAGGGCAAAACAAAAGAAGGAGGATGGCTGTGGGTGAAGTTGTGAGGACAAGTTATGACAAGTCAGGACCTGCAGCCGCACCCTCCTGCCTTGTCTATTTGAGAAGCAGTAGCTGATCGCAGATCGTCAGTCACAAATATTTCAACACTGGAGAAGGTTCAGCACCGCGCAGTGATCAGATTTTTGACCAAGGGAGGCAAGAATGCAAAAGAGATCCATGAACGCATGGTTGCAGTGTACACCGACACCGCCCCTTCCTATGTAACCATTGCTCGCTGGAGTAGGCAGTTCTGACATGGTTGTGAGTCCCTTGAAGATATCCCCGTCCAGGACGCTCGTCAGACGTGACCAACGAGGACAATGTGGCCCGTGTGGAGAGGATCATCCTCGAAAATTGACGAATGATGGTCGATGAAATCGAGCGAGAACTTGGAATATCACATGGAGGTGTTATCAACATCATCCATGACAATTTGGCCATGACCAAGGTCTCTGCCTGTTGGGTTCATAAAAAACCCCCCACCCCAAGATCGACTTGAACGTCGTCAAAATCCACCAGGTCAGAGTTACACAAGCTGCCCTGCGCGAGTGTCGATTAGAGGAGCTCAACCATCTCCCCTACAGTCCAGATCTGGCCCCTAGCGACTACTTTTTATTCCGCCAGCTCTAGGCTCCCCTGCGTGGACGCCGGTTTGGAGACGATTAAGATGTCCAGCTCGCCGTCCAGAAGTGGATTGAACAGCAGTCGGGAGATTTCTGGTTGTCGGGAATTCGAAGCCTCAGGGACAAGTGGCGTAGGTGCATTAAAGTCAAGGGTAGTCATAATGAAAAATAATAAAACACGTTTCCTCATATCTCGTTTCCTTATAGCCGAATTGCAAAACTTATGTACCACCCCTCGTATACAAATTAAATTTCTAAAATAAGTCCAGTAAGAATCAGTTCTGTGTCATAAGAATTGAATCAAGCTCAGTATTTCTCTTAGTGTTAGATAACAAAGCATGTTTGGAGGCAATGCTGTTATATGTTAATTTTCTTTCCTCTTCGATCAATGGAAAGATAGGCAGGGCATTAATAAGGTCGATGAAATCATTACCAAAGAGTAATTTTTAAAAGAAAAACATCAGAATTTGTTTTTTTTCATAGTAGTAAAATATTCAGAATTTAAAAAGAATTATAATATTTACGACTAAACAAATTCACAAAAATGAATCGTTAGGTTTAATTTAGGAGGTAAAGTTTTGTCAAACTTACCTATTACTCGATTTCATCACCTTTTATGTACCTTTATTTTTTAGCTCACCTCGGAGAAGAGCAGAAATTATTAATCTCCGTGATTGATAATTGCATTTAAAACATTATCACCCCCTAAAAGAAGATCTAGTAAAATGAAATCCTGGGTAATTTTTCCTATATTGAGCTGGAGTAAGGGAGCAAAATCGAACTAAAAAGGGATAAGAAAGAAAAGGTGATATAAATACAAAACTATAGTCATATCAATCAAACATCATCCACCTATATATATATATATATATATATATATATATATATATATATATATATATATATATATACACATATATATATATATATATATATATATATATATATATATATATATATATATATATATATATATATATACACATATATATATATATATATATATATATATATATATATATATATATATATATATATATATTTATATATATCAATAATTCAGGACTAAAAGAAGACTTGTAGGAAGCTTAAGGGGTGATGGGCAACAGGCTCTCCTTTTCTCTTATTAACCAGGTTCTTCAGTTAGCCGAAGTTATGAATCTGGTACTCGTATATTAAGTGGGTAAGGTTTGTATCTGTAGATTTATTAATTTTTTACCTCTTTCTACACTCAAGACATGTTTGTCAAGTTTGTGGCTGTTAATTTTTAAAGGAGAATCGAGTAAACTCTCATTACTAACGAGGAAGTTCCTAAGGAGAGTTATGTAAAGAAATTTATGCAGGTGGAGGAAGTAAAAATGTGTGGAGGTATATAGCTGAAGATCCTTTTACTGGCAATGAGGTAGAGAGGGTAAACAGTTTGGGCCAGGATGGCTCGATACTCTCAAGATGTCACCTATAGGCTGCAAGAAAGGATATCTAAGCAAAGGAAAGAATTTCTTGGGGGCGGGGGAGGTGAGCGGGGCAGTACAACGGAAAAAGGATGGAATAACATCATCCAGGGGAGATCTTTGTATGTTAGAGACGAACAAACTCTAAAACTTATACGACTATTTTGTTGCACGTTTGTAGCTATCTCTATATAAATTGCATCTTACATTACAAAACAATGAAATAATATTTCAGCAGGACAATGACCCATGCAATATACAGCAAGAAGTATTTGTTTGGAGAAAGGGGATTTAACACTAGGTGGGTTAGGTGCGACTCATCACCACCTAACTCATCACCTTTATTCACATTATAAAATGGGTGCTTAAATTATGAAGAATCAAAAGCAAAATAAGACATACAGTATGTATTTATTTCTAAATACATACTCCATCATTATTTTTTATACTTAATCTCAAGATTGCGAGAATTGACTTAGCAATTACTGTAAATATCTTCCAAATGATAATTGATAAAAAAATATGGAACTTGTTTCGAATAACTTCCAGCGAGTCATTTTCTTTATTCCTAAGCGTTTGCCTATTATTCTAATAACATTTTCAAAGTGTATATAATATAATATCTCAAGTTATTTATAGTAATGCAGAGTCACGTGTTGAATGGTGCATCACTATATATTTCATCTTGATGGTATTTTTTGTTATTAAGTTTTTACGAAATGCATCATACTAGATGGTTAAATTTTGTTTATTTTTGCAAATAGAACTTATTTTTCTAGTTTTATGACTTGTAAATAATTTTAAAATCATCTAATATGTCGTTTTCGATTGTTCCTCGATGTAAAGGTATTAAGTTTGCGCTAATTTTGCTAGGTTTGAAGCGATGCTTTTGTACTTTGCTTGTTAGTGACGTCGTACAGTCGTCATCAGGGCAATTGGTCTGATATACCACATTAATGTCATTTAAATATACCCCCCAAAGGTTTAGAAATTGGTCCTTGATCTTGAAATATCTAAACAAAAGGATACTTTTAAATCAACATAAAGAAAATGTTTTAAACTTCTACTAAAACTTATAATGAACATCGCAAATGTATAAATTCTCTTTAACAATTTCTTTCGAATTATAACCTAAGCAAACAAGAAACTAATTTCTTAAATAAATGGCTGAATATCAAATTACAGAAAAGACCCAAGAAAGTAAAAAGAGAATTGAAACAGAAAAATATACAGCAAAATTATTTACGAACGTAACGCAACCAAATTGGAAATAATAACAGAAAATTCTTAAACAAAATTTAAAACATTTTCCATCTCTCATTTAAATAACATCATAAAAAAGAAAATATTGACATTAAATAAGAAAAAAACAAATAAAATCACAAAGCAGACAAAGAAGGAGGCGAAGTCGTAATGGATAAAACCAATTATTACGAGATACTCAAATCTCTTCAATCAAATGAATAAATAATAAAATCTCGTAAGGAAACCTCCAACAATCCCCTAAACGATAAATAAGATTGCGAGATCTATCGATAACAAAAAAATGAGCTAAAAAATTAAACAAATAGGCGAATACAATAACGGTCACTTGTATGTCTTACAAATCCAACAGCAAACAACATTTAAAACTAGCAGAAGCAATTTTAATTAAAAACAAACAACCAAATTTAAATATCAATTTTTTAATTTTTGTAAAACATTAAATATATATTAATTTTATTCCTAACAAGCATATAAAAATATAACTTAATAAATTTATTAAAAATAATACTATCAAGATAATATATATAGTGATGCACCATTTAACACGTGACTCTACTTTACTATAAATAGCTCGAAGATATTATATTATTCACACTTTGAAAATGTTATTAGCATAAATAAAAAAGAGAAAAATGAATAGCTCAAGGATATTCAAAACACTTTTCATATTTTTATACTAACTTAATGGGAAGAAATTTACAGTTGATTGCTATGTAACCTTTTCTAAATCTTGAGATTAAATCTAAAAAGCAATGAAATAATAAAGTGATAACATGATTTATAATTTTCAAAATATTATGTTAGAAACAAAGTTCCACTAATCCCTTTTTTTAAAGTATAATTATTATAGATTTATACAGAGTGTACTTAGTTAATGTGTAGTTTCCTAGTCTTTCCTAGGCCTTGCTGGAAAGTGCACAGTGACCCACCGCCCGCGGGCCACAGGCAGACCGCTTGGCCATTCTTTGCAGCCCGCGGCAACTTCTCAAATTTAATATGGATCAACCGTTCGGCCTTCCATCATTCCAAAGGTGTGTTAAAAATATTTTTTCTCAAGAGCGTGTTTTAGGATAGGTTGTTATAGTTAGTTAGGTTGGGTCAATTAGTTAGTTTAGGTTACGAGGGTTATATTTCTTGTTTTAGTCTTCTTTTCTCTAGGCAGATGGCTTCCCACTATAAGAAACAAAAGTTCGACGATGAAAAGCGTGTCCTAATATGTGCTGGTCGCACCACTACTTTGACGTATAAGTACGGAAAGATGTCCGATGAAGAGAGGAAGGAGTTGGTGTCTCGCCTCTCTTCGCCTAGAGAAGCAGACAAGCTTTTCAAAAAGGCCTTCTCAACGTCCGTCGGATCAAGCGATAAAATTGTTGTCGATGTTTAAATCAACATACTTGTGCGAATATCTGTTTAGCAAGATGAAACTTTATGTTCTGTCTAATATGTCTTTTTCAGAGTTTTTTTTATTGCTGCGGCCCTCGGGCACTCTCGATTTTGTCGATGCGGCGCGCAGTATTCTGCTGATTGGTGATGCCTGGCCTACGTAGATTAGGTCACTATGCACTTTCAGGTGAGGCTTAAGAAAGCCTATGCAACTACATAGTAATTAGTGGGAGACTCTTTATGATATTTAAAGTTTCAAAAATTACCCTTTAAATAACACTTTCTGGTGAACAGAAATCAGTTTTTAACCGTACGAATACAAATACAACATAAACGCTGACCAATCACAATGTCGTTTCAACCAAGCACTTCGACATGACATAATAAGACATCGCAGAGCTTTGGATTAGTATAAGAAGATCCATATTTGACATTAAGTTAGTTGGCTGAAAAGTTTAGCGTTTACCAATCAACTCTTTTGCATCATTTCGAAGAAATTAGGAAAGTCAATATACTGAAAGTATAGATTCCACGTAAACTGTCGGACTTCTACCATCAGTATGACAGTATCCTCCAAGAAACGTCGTTTTGATTGACTGAACGAAGTTGTAACTGCAGATTAGAATTTGTGTCTACACTCGAACATGGCACGCAATGAAAGCAGAACAGACAAAGTTTCATCTGCACAATTTTAGTAAACTGCTGCGCAACATCAAAAGAAGCTTAGGACTGTATCTAGTGAGATGTAATGAAATTTATTTACTCGGAAATGTTGGAACTTAATCAGTCTATCAACGATCAATTATACAGTCAACAATTACAAGGGGAGGGAGATGAAATTGCGCAGAAAAGATCAAAATTAACTGATTGCACATTTACTCGTGATAACACTAGACCACACGTTGCAATTACTACCTGTGAAAAACTCGTTTAGCTTGGTTGGTAAGTTCTCCCTCACCCACCGCATTCGTCAGACCAGGCACTAGCAGATTACTATCTGCAGAACTATTAAATGGCATTATAAACCCAAATTTTATACATTTTCCTCTTCTTAATATTTTGCCTCTAGTAATGCAGGCAAAGATATAAATTCTATGTTATCTATTTACGTATCCTATAAGAGCAGAAGACTCCTCCACAAGCAGATGAATGAGAGGTTCATCTGAAGGGAGTAAGATAACGTCAGAGATTTGCGAAAAGTTGGTGAAATTCAGGTAAAATATTATTATGCCTGTATATAAAGCAACAGGGATCCAACTTAGTATTAAAATAATTAAAAAGAATATAAGATAATTGACTCATATATTTGGTTTAAAAGTGAATATATATGAATTTAAATAGATTGGTCTTTTTCTCCAAACTAAATATATATTAATGTTTTTCTATTTATGTGGCTATATTGCTTAAATATAATACAACTGGACTATAAAATTTAGGTTGAGGAAAATGAAAATGATCAGTAACAATGGGAATTTTTAAACTTCCTGAATTAATATCGTTATTTTAATGCAAATCATCATTTATAACTGATAAAACAATCAGCGAAGTAGCTAGGATATGAGAAAGGGACACTAATTAGGCAGGTTCAGGGAAGTAAAATTGTACCAGATGTAAGAATAGACTCTCTTTAAAGAATAGTATTAAATTTCTACGGAATCATAATTTTTAAAGGTCACGTTATTCTTCATTAGACCTAAACGACGTCTTTAATGAAAGATATTTAAGAGCAGAATTTTCTCTTTTTAGGATTTCATAGTAAAAATAATTCTTAAAATAAACCTTGAAGGCCATTACAATTCTGATATCATTTAAAATAAATACAAAGATGCCTAGGAGAGTAAAAACACTACTTCTGAGTCTGGCAAATCAAGAAACTTCAGTGGGTTAATTTATGTGCATATTGGGGGGAGGGAGACAATGGGAAATAACAAACGATACTTTGAGCCTAAGTTTAAAGTATAGGCAATCATGAAGTAGGCTTCATTTAAGAATGAATCTCGCTGTTAAACCGAATAACAAAAATAAATGACAAAATAAATACATTTTTTTTTAATGGATACATAGGTGTGTTAACAATTAAACGTGTTCTACACTTAGAAATCATTTAATCTTTTTGTGGTTAACTGCAGTAATTTTGTCTTTGATTGTTTTTTATCATTTCCTTTGTCTTGCTACTCAATATCACAAAGGAAAGATGACTATAAGCCATATTAGACACATACCTGTAAGAACAGACCTGTAAGAACAGACCTGAGAAGATAATGGCGATGCTAAGCGAGAGAACATTTTTGTAAAATCTAGAGCATCAGATCTTCGTGCAGGCATTAGAGTCAAGAAGGCCCTCCAATTTTTTATATGTCAGCTGCAGCAAGGATTTCCATTTCTACACCTGAGATGCCTTTGCAGGTATAGCCCAATCATCGTAAGACTACCCTTTCTTCTAAATATTAGCAATTCTGACCTCTTAATCAGTAGGTTAGACCTAAGAGGAAATGAAGATGCACCATATAACATCCTTCCATTTTAATTTCCGGACAATTTATGTTCTCGATCTTGAGTAAACTCGTTTAAAGCACACCGAGCCTTCGCAGATTGATGTCAATTATAGATAGCTGCTTAATTTGATTATGATTTGGTAGACAGTTTTTGCCGACCTAATTATCATCGGGTCTATTCGCTCGATCTCCGTCGAGTTTTTATTTGGACTTGTGTTCATCATGAGGTTAAAAATCTAATATTGAAACTAGATTTCCTCCGTTGAATTCTTGACCGATTCTTTAATCGCAAACTTATCGACCACATGATCTCTCTTGTGGTTTCTGAGTCCTTACCTTCTCTAAGCTTTTTCTGTTTCTTACCATCCCTTCAGATAAACCTCTCATTCATCTGCTTGTAGAGGAGTTTTCTGCCCTTATAGGATACGTAAATAGATAACATATAATTTCCATCTTTGTCTGCATACTATAGAGGCAAAATATCAAGGAGAGGAAAATGTCTAAATTTGGTTTAGAATGAAGAGCTTCGAACCTACAATGAATTATATTTACACTAAGGTAAGTGGTAACAGTGAATAAGGAATAATGTATTAGTCTTAAGGCGAAGGTAATAAATAACATGTGCCTGGAAATTTCGAATTTGAAGAAGGAAGTAATATTCGATCACGAAATAAATAGTTTGAAGCCCCAAGATTAGAAAGAAATTTCCACAGTAATTATTAAAAATCTGAAAATGATAATGCGTGAAGTCAATAATAAAGAGAAATTAATATAATTGATTAAGTTAGGCAAAAAAGAGAGACAAATCATAGTTCCGCTATCAATACAGAATTACAGGTAGATGGAATCTGAATATATCTTTAGACTAATAATAAAAATATTAAATTTATTTAGAAAAGTGGCTATAATAAACATACCTGGAAAAAACATACCTTGCTCGAGAATCGGAAATATGCGTGTCACTGTTTCCGGATTGAAGTTCAAGCGAGTTTTGTTGATGCTCTTGAAATTGAGACTTAAATTCATATATGGCGTTTCCTTTCCCCCCAAATCCCACCCTCCCTTAACCTAGAAACCGGACGATGCACTTCAAAGAAGAAAAACTTATATAGAATATAAAGGGTCAACAGAAAACTCCAGGGAAACTTTCAATCTGATCAGCAGCGTTAAACATCTCCTATCTTATGATGGGATGCGAAACAAGGTGACTTGATATTTACCCTGTGAGAAAACAGCAGTTTATAAAAAGTCTCATTTAGCAATATGAACTCTTTTAAACTGAAAACAATCAGAAACATGGAATTTGGGGGGGGGGGAAGAAGAGAGGAATTAAGGATGCTTTGATGTAATCTACTAAAATTGTTTCTTAAGCACCCTTTTTTCCATAAAATTGGCTATATATATTATGTATGTTCCTGCTTTAAATATGGCGAGAATTCATGAAACTTAATGGTCTAATGTTATTCAATTAAATCATTTCCTCTTCATACAGATCATAAAATTGTCGTAGAGTTTATCTTGATTATCCATGGCCTGACTAGATTTTTAAGAACAAGATCACAATTTTGGACAAATAGAAGGCAGTAGTTGAAGAGCATCAAGATTTATAAAAGACCCAATACAAGATTTAAGATAAAAAAGACTTTTAATATTAGCATAAGGTGCACAGAATTGGGAACAACATATTTAAATTAGTTTAAGACTGGTTGAATAACTGTAATTAGTATTGTTTTCAAGAAAAAAGTAATTTTGTGCATTGGGAACAAATAGCTTTTGTAGTGATCGTTCTTGGAGTCTTGCTGTTTCTAATATTTCGAGTGGGTCCCCAAAGTTCTTATTTTTCGAAGAACTTTTTCTCAGTAATATTTAGATTTATATACACGCTATTTTAACATAATATTACAACAGTTTCTATTCATGTTATTGTTAAATTTAAAAAGCTATCATTTATGATGTCCTCGCAATATTAAAATTAAATACTCATGAGAAAAATAAAAGTTAATTTGACTTCGTGGATTTTTGGAAAGCGCAACTCAGCATGTTTCAGAGTTTACATACTAGATAACATTCCGGGCTTAATTTACAACAAGAATATTTTCATAAGTAGCTCGTACTGTAAATAATACTTACTTCATTGAGTTGATAAGATCGTACAGTCAGGACGCTAGGTTTTGAGACTAATATTTTTTTTACTATTTTTTTCGTTCATTTAAAAATTTTAAGTGATAGACATATATTCTGACATTTAAATTGCTGCAAGTTTATTAATAATAAAACGAAAACAGTATATTCCTTCACTGAATCCAAAATCAGGTTCTGCTTCTTTTCTTGTGCCAGGTGAGTTTCAGTCCTATCACTTTGCTATTCGATCAAAGAGTAAAATGATGGGAAATATAGTTTAATACAATGGTGTCCAATAATAATATATTTCGTAATAATTCTTTGTAAAAATAAATATTTGAATCTTCTTCAATTTCCCAAATTTTTCTTTGCAAAGAAAAACGTGCAATCTTTGGTACTCTCCTGTAAGGAAGTCTTCTGGGCTATAAAGACCTTCAAATAAATGGCACGATTGTTTGTAATGTCAAGCTTGCTTCTGATTGGAAATAAGCAGGCATAAACGCTTCAGTGCGAAAACTCTTCCGGAGTTTTCAGGTAGGGAAGGATTGCTATGCATCCTCATCTTACCATGAAGAAACTTACAAATAGCCTCTACTTTTGTAGAAAATATAAATAATGGGCTGGTAAAGGTTGGGCAAAGATATATTTCCTGATGAAGCTACTCGTACTTTCTGCCTTTTTTGGAGATTCTGGAATATCCTTTGTTAAAGATAAAAATGTTTGCAGTTTTACAAGTCCAGTGTCGTTCGCACGGTGAAAAACCAGATACTTTCCCTGTCTGTGGCTGCTTCTCATCTATCAAAAATGGAGCACAAACAATTTTGTTAAAGAACACTACCATGAACTCAAAATGGTATCAAAGCGTATTTCATTAGAACTTTTTCCAAACAGTACAGCTTCAATCTGGGTATGATAAATGTATTTTTTAGCATGATGGTGCACCTTTTCACGAAGAAAAAGTAATAAAAAAAAAATGGCTGAAAATAACTTCAAACTTATGGGACTTTGGCGATAGTCAAACTGTCGTTTGATAAACAGAAACCACCCAATTTAAAGCAGTTTTCGTTGCATAATAAATAAAAATGTACCAAGATCATTCAAGAAGATATCACCACAAATTTGGTTTCCAACATGCCAAACGGATTGGAGTATTCGTAAAAAACAAGCGAGATCATTGCTTATATTGACTCGATGCATCAATTGACCGTATTTATTAATAAAAAGAGTTTGAACTCTAAGTATTTGTATATTTTACCTCAAATTGTGAAAACCATACCCAAATAAATTTAAAGGTTTGATCAGTACTATAATTTGTATTATATGTACTAGCAAAACTTTAGCCACGACTGTAGGCTAGACAAATTCCTTAAAGAAGCTTTCGAGGAGAAAGCATCGTCAGGAAATATGGTTCACTTCGATAAATCTCTCAATATCCGAAAAAAACACACAAGAAATCAGCCATTCCTTAATTGTAATAAATTTTCTAAAAAAAATTCTATAAGATTATATATTTTCCAAAAGGTTTATTTTATTTAAAAAGTTTGAACTTCAAGATTTGTAAGTCATTTGGTTTTATAAAATTGTAAACATTTGATAAATCTAAAAAGTTTCAATTTCTTTAAAAATTTTAATAATTAAAGTAACAAACATGATTATTCTAAAATCTTTTTAAAAAAATAAAGAAATATTCCGAAATTTTGTCCGTTAAAATAGAGTGTTATGGAAGATTAAGGTAAGGCATTAGGATAAATTGCGTTAAGCGATAAAGAGGGGAACACTCGTAGCGTGCGCGGTCTAAAATCCGCTAAAAGACCCCGCTAGACTGTAATTGATATTTATTTTTTGAACACAAATATAGTTTATTTTAAATTGAGAGATAACCATAAATGTTATAGTTTTCTTCATTTTACCCAGAGTGGGATATGGTTCAGGGAATAAATTTAAAGAAAAAGCTATATATGTCTAAAGTTGGCTTAGAATTGACTAGTTTATTCAACTATTCAATTCTAAGCCAACTTTAGACATATATAGCTTTTTCTTTAAATGTATTCCCTAAATCATATCTCATATCAATTTCGTGAGGTAGGGCAGCAGATTTTTAAACATACTTAATCGGAGTTTAATATGGAAGTTGTGCAAAATATCATAGTCATTATGATACTTTGCACAAAGACTTGGAAAGAATAGTAAAAATATCAGAAATGTTGGATGGTGGGAGAAGCGTAATTTAACGTGTCCAAGTGTAATGTAATACATATAGGTAAAAATAACGTCCGACAAGATTACAAAATGAGTTGTTAAATTTTAAACGTGGGCAAAATGGATTACTCGGGGCTTTAAATTGATCGAAACAATGCATAATACGTACAAAAGACTTCTCTTTTGGTCACAGAAGCAATTCTAGTTACCTATCATGTTATTGAAGATTGGAATACTGGTCGCTTTGATCGAAGAAAATTAATCCAGGAATTTCAAAATTAGTACGTGAAAACAATGTTAAATGTACTTTTATGTATACTCACTGGAAGACCAGCAGGTGCGGAGCCAAATTACATGTAATCTTTAAAATACTAAACTCATCTTCGTAAAACCGAAAAATTGGTTTATTAATAACCTTTACAAATATCCAATAACTTAAAAGTTATTAAACATTTGGGGATTAGAATAAAGTGCACCAGTTTCGCCCACCCTTCTTTGAAAATGACTTCAACTTGGTTATCTATTGGGGGATAGCAAATAAATCTGAATTTTTAATTTTTCGCCATAAATTTTATATGGGGTTTACATTAAAGCAAGTGACTAACTAGGTCACTGTACTTCTTCATATTATTCTGAGAAAATCAATCCAGAGTCAGTTTGACAGTGGGCGTTAGGTCAATATATTTTAAGCATCAGTCATCTGCATGCTGTATCTTTTGTCAGAAATAAAGCAGGATTTCGTGTAAAGTTATAGCATTTTTAGCTCCATTGGTTTTACTTTCTATCACAAAAAGTACTTCTTTACCATTATCCGGAATATAACACCATAGCATGATACTTTCCTCGCCAAATTTTATGAAAGTTACGTACTTTGAAACATTAGCATTTCCTGCTTTCCACCTGTAATAGTGAGCTGAATTCCTTCTTTCCAAACAATCCAATTTTTGTTTTATTTGACCATCACCATAACACACTACTCCAGAATGCTTCAGGCTATCCCAAAAGCTTGCAGGATTAATTTAGGCGTGCATCTCTGTGTGTTTCTTCGAGGAAAGCTCCTTACTGATTGTTCGTTTCGTTATAGAAGTCCTTGTAGCAAGCAGTTCTTCTTGGATAACCTTACATGTCAGAATATGACCTGGCTCAACTCTTCTTATAAACTTTCTCGAAGATCTGGTTAAGATTTAACGGGGAATACGACGTCTAGGAAGAATAAGCAAATAACCAGTATTTTTCCAATTTAAGAAATGAGAATCAATGATACTGAACGGAATATTCAGCCTCTTAACTTTATCTAGACAACTCAACCCTTCCTTGTAAAGGTTAACAAATCAATTCTTATATTTGATAGAAAGCTACTTTACTTTTGCCATGGTGACAACCATGCTTCATCAGGAGGAACCAATAAAATTCTGAAAACATTAACCAGAGCTTACCTTTAAAAGTTTTTATTTGTTATTTATTATACATAAATTACTTCTTAAACTTTCGGTTTCTTCATATCAAAATAGTACACGTTATTCTAATCTACACATTTTGTATAAGCTTTTAGTTATTTGAGTAATGTAAGCATATTAATAAGCATTTTGGGGGGTTTACGAATATTTATTTCCTCTCACACTAATGAGTATAAATTGTGACTCGGTTCAATTAAACTATGAACTTGTACAACATAAGCTAAACTAATCTGCGAAACTAAGTACTTATCATATCCGCTATTCCTTTTCCAATCTCTAACCCGTGACTTCCATCTTTTCCCCTAATTCTTGCTTTATTTCGAGAGGATCTGAGGGTTCTTTCTGGTTCTTAAGGAATTAATGATCTGAATTGTGAATAATCTAGTTCTGGATTAGTATTCTTTATATAGGAAAAGAAATCACTATATTCTCATAATGTCAAGATATCTTTAACCATGGCCTCAAGTAATTCTCAGAAATTAGTTATGAGGAAGTAAATGTTGGCCGAGCTTGAGAAGTGGAAGATTGTCTAACCATAAGTACTTACTCGTGCGCGTATCCATGGGCTGTGTATTACTTTGTGTTAATTTATTTACAGTAGTATCATTGAATGATTAGATACCAAAGCTTATTTTCCCAAAGTTTGATTTCGGATGGCGATTTTGTATGCATTTAGATCTGCTAAGATTCAAATGGAATCTATATAATTCCATGATATCAGCTAAGGCGCGTTTTGCTCAATTTTATAGACACTCCGGTTTATAAACTTCTATGGAAGCAATACGTAAAAAGGAGCCTTGTACAAGCGTTTAGATACACTCTCATTGGAAAGTATTCAGGACCAATGAGATACAGGGTCCATGCGATATATATCTTGGTCATTTTACCTACAATTTGTTATTTTTAATCTTGAAATTATCTGTTTAACTCTCTAATGGAGTTCTTTGGTTCGATCATTAATCATTAATATTACCTGCATACATACCTAATTCATAAATATATGACACTAACTAGCTGTGAATTTGGACCAAGCCTACCAATTATATGTGCATACATAATATAAAACTGCCATAAAAATATTTAAAAATTTTATATTAACTGACATAATAAAGAAACCAAGAAGGAAAAGAAGAAGAAGTCGAAGATTTTTGCTCTATCAAGCCCTTATATTTAACAATAAATAGCGACTACAATTCTAAAATACTTGCACGATAACAATATTTGAATGCATTCAGAAGCAAAAGATTATGAAGGTAAACTACTACTCCATTCTGTCCCGCTATATTTTGCATGAGAGAAGCCCTACCTTTTTATTGTTAGCTCGAGGCCCTTGCAGCGTGCAATTTATGAACCTAAAGAACAAAATGAAATAAGAAAATCTATTTAATAAATGTTTGTTCTTCGATTCCATGTGACTATTTTATTCGATAACATAGGAAAAGGAAATCATCAATGATACTTAAATATATCAAGCAGATCAACTGAAGAGAACTCACTTAACATTGATATATCCATAAGCCACTAAAAGAGTCAAGAGATAACTGTATATAAATCAATTACCAGATCACAAATGATGAGAAATCTATTATCAAATAAACTCACATAAAGATAAAAAATGATAGGAAGGAATCACTAAACATGTATTAAACAACACCCCCATTAAATAGCAAATAGGAATAATTAATTGTGTATAATCTATTACCAGATAAGAAGTTAAGGATACTTAATTAATCCTATATTAATTGAACATCCTGAAATTGCTTAAGAAAGATCACTAATCATATATGAATCAATTACCTGAAGAAATGGAAAAGAGAAACCAATAATCATTTCTCCAGCCATAAACTGCTAAAATGGGGAAAAAAATATCAATATGTCGATAAAAACAATATGAAATTATTGAGTAGATAAGCTGAATGCTGCTGAAAATTGTACTCAATTAATCATGTGACACTTTATGCTGAATATCGTTGAGAGTGACTAATTTATATAGATATTCAACAATAAAATAAATTAATTTTAGTGAAATTTTAAACGTTTTTGCAGTATTTCAAGCCTTACTCTATAAACATTTTGTTATCGCTTTCTTTAAAAACAAGGTGCCAACTTTAGAAATTTGAACTTTTCATCACTTATTTAGGCTATATATACAGCGATTAGAGCAGTTAGAAATATTATTGATAGAAGTTACGCAAAAATGTTTTGTTTTTTTTGTCAAGTATGATATAAATGAGTTTCAATTATATTCTGCACTTTTTCATACCTGCCCTATAATTATGGTCAAGGCTGTATTTATAAATATTTTGGAATTTTTACCTATTAATGTTATATAAATATTTGAATTCAAAATTTTGTTCTTTATTATCACTAAAATAAAATTTTACAATCTTATGTGTGAAGTTAAATATTATTATATGTCAACACAGCAGAGCAAACCTAGCGGCACTATGCAGGGGCTAATCTAAGATATTTAAAACACATTTATAATTAATTATATCGTTATTCACTTAATTTTGTGCATGACATTTAGAAAGTGTGACATGACTAATCTGGACAACTAAAAAACTTTTCAAATCTAAAATTATAAAAAATGGAGGATACACTTATTGTTCAGATGAATGACTTAATGACCCGTATCCAAAGAATAACTAAACTGGTATGCGTGAATTTAAGTGATGTGTAGAGAGGAAAGTTGAGAAATTGCTCGATCTCTAACAAGAAGTGCATATGCGGTTAGTATAACAATGAGCAGCACCTTCACACTACCTCGGGAACGGCTGACAGACATTCTTAATCCATGCCAGGCAAGAGATTATCTAATGGACCAATCTATCACCCCTAAAAGAGAACTCGGTTAAATTTTTATTTTAACCTTTGCTCTTAGAGCCCTAGTACACGTGAATTTAGCCTCCCGTGAGCCATGTTTGATTTTAATTTTGCAGAGTTTCCCAAACTTTTCAAGTTCGTCTCCCCTTTCGGTAGTACCAAACCTACTATGAGCCCCACCTCTATAATTATCCTCCTGAAAACGTACTGATTTTTAATATGGCAGATACATTATTTCAAAATTAAAAGGATTAAATACAGCAGAGAGAGAGCAATAACAAACAGTATTTATTATTGTTTCTTGATATTTATTACAAAAGGATTGATTTAATCAGGCATTTTAAAGAAAAGGCTGTATTTGTTTTTTTTTATACAAACAAATCAATAGGCATGTCTGTGTGGCTCAAAGCATATCGCATGTCTGCTTTAGCATCTAACCTGTTTCGGGTCTTTGATTTAATTACCAGGAGGGTCGAGAAACCATGTTCAAAAAAGCTAAGTCGATAAGAAAGCAATAAGAGACTTCAGGGAAAAAAGGTTGGTTTGAAAGAAAGAGGAAAGCATTTTGGCCCAGCAATTAGAGATGCTGAATTGAGGTGGTTCGTGAAACTCTTCTTTGGCTTCGGTATTGTTGATGTGATCTAAGAATTCCTCTTTTATGTCATCAGAAAGATCCTCTACATTGCATCAGAAAGGATCGCGGGGAAGTTTTTGCGGTATAATCTCATTTGTCTCAACTATTCTCGGAGCATTGATACGTGTTTTTTGATCACATGTTGCAGCTCCACTTCAAGTGGTTTTTCACCGACGATCTCATTTAGACGTTGGAAGGAAGCTACATGTTCGCTCTTAACTTTCCTCGTCCAAAGAGCTAGCTTATCGAGGAAATCCTTGCTCTCATCTAAGTGCATTATGTTGGTGGTATCTGGGCTCTGTTGTTGTCAATTAGATCCATTCAAAGATTCCAACACTTCTGCTAATTAGGCAAGACTACAATTAAACGGCTTTCGATTGTCCTTCAAATACTGCTCCTTCTTCTTTGCTTGAGCTGCAAGACTATTTCCCTTTTTTAACCAAAAAACAGATGTATATGAGATTAGTTCTTGGTGGATAGAATCCATGTCCTCGCAAAACTAACGAAACAACCTGGTGTTGAGTGCCCCTTTTTTGATATCGTGGACGATGCAGATCACATTTTACAAGGTGACTTTGAGAGCAGTTAGGAGCATCTTAAAGACACGAGCCTCACGATGGATTAAAAAGTGTATTTATTGACCAGTCATAAATACTGGCCTGAAGCCGAGTATGAGTGAGCTCCGTCTAAGCAGACACCATCCAACTTTGATCAGGATAGCCTTTTCTCTTGAACGAAGCTGGACACCATGTTATTTACAGATTCAGAGTTTGTACTCGTTTTTAGTTTTTAGCAAAAGAAGAGCTTCTCCAGGTGATTTTAAGAGATGTACCGAGCATCAAAAACTGTGGAAGCTTTGTGACGTCTGTTGTTAGATCGAGAATTTGGGTTTGAGTTTGATTTTCTCCTTTACCTGAAGTTTGATATCTTGTAACATGGCATCGATACGCTGCTCAACTCAATTGTCTGAGAGACTTATCTGATTAAAATTGTTGAAACATATCTGATCAAGGACAAGAAGAGCAGCCTCTATGATGCAACGTTTAACGAGCATATTTTCAATTGTATGTGGCTTCTTAATGTTGTGATCCTGCTCCATTATCCAATCTCAACGGCTTCATTTGGTGTTATTGATTTTATGTTAACAACATAAAACGCAATAATGTGATCATAAGTGTTTGATAAGCAAATGAAATTCCCTAAGCTAGTTGGCCAGATACGATGAAAATGCTTAAATCCCGCAAAGACATATTGGACACAGTTTATTCTTCAAAACCAGGGGGAATTGCGAAAAGAAAAAGCCAACATAAGAAGGATAGTTTTTCTGTTGAGGTAAAACTAGTTAGATTTGCCCAACGAATTGTCCCTCACAAATATATAAATCGGAATGAAGCTTTTCTATAGCATTTCTGCAAAAGATTAAGGCAGCATCTCTCATAGAACGATTTTAATCCTCTTCAAATTACTTTCCGTATTAGTGTGCCAGTTATTACGTAATCAGATTTTATTTTCCTTTATTAAATATTTACTTTATTATTTACCTCAAATATATCATTGATTACTATTTTATGTGAGGTTTTCTTCTATTTTATATTTTTAACATTCTCGCTACGTATTGGGCAACTTATATACATCGCATTAGCAGTGTATATAATTTTCTTTAGAATAATACAATTTTTGATCTTTCAATTAAAGCCTTATAATAATATTTGGGTTTCTAAAATGTTATAATACTAAAAATTAGCTTTACCCTCTACAATGGTGTATTTTCGACATGATTTTAATACATTTTGACGAAATAACCTTCATCAGTTTGCAGTGGTTTATTTAGTTAGGAAGTCACATCGAGATGGACTAAAAAGTAACATCAAAATGGCTAGTTAATTCGACTCTAAAAGAAAACACAATAAACGAGCTAATCAAAGTAAAATAAAAATTGATTCAAATGAAGTGTATGCTATCTGCTCTGGAAAACTCACGGGAAACCACAATCTGTGCTGCAGGACCCAAATCCAAACAAAACTCACAACCGATAGAGATCTGTACCAGCTACTAGGAGAATTTGTCGAAGACAGAGTGTGTATCGTCATGGGTGATTTCAACACACAAGTTGACTGGAAAACTAGAGAACCCTGTGGCGAGAACGCACTACTCCTGGAGTTTACGAACAACGAGTTCCTCACTCAATGGGTGAGAGAACCAACGAGAGGAGACAATATCCTCGACTTGGTTTTCACCTCTGAGGATGACATCGTTAAGGACCTCTCTGTTGGCGAAGAGCTCGGTGGCAGTGACCACCGACTAATTAGATTTGTAGTCAAAGTCCCCAAGGCAGAGCCTGCAACTAGTAAATCAAGGAAACTCGATTTGAGAAGAGCAGACTTTGCAGGTCTACGCGCGGGACTGACTGACGCGAGGATAGAAGAGTGCGAGGCTGTTTAAGACTCTTGGAACAGTTTCAAAACCACATTCATGAGTCTTCAATCGCGTTTCATCCCTTTGAAATGCCTTCGTCGGTCCTTTGTTCAACCAAGTGGTTTAATCGATAAATCGGGCAACTGCTTAAGGAGAAGAGAAATGTGTTCCGGCAATCGAAGATCTCGAATGACTTTGACGAATACCGGAGGCTAGCCAGAAGATTGAAGTCCAGCATAAGGTCGAGTAAGCGGTCTGAGGAACTCCGAGTGGCGAGACTCTGTAAAGAGAATCCCAAGGAGTTTTTTTGATATGCGAACAGCCGTAAACCAATCCGTCAAACGATTGGCCCTTTGAGGAATGAGGAGGGGACATTAAAGCATTCAGATGCAGAAAATGCTAACCTCCTCAACGACTACTTCTCTTCAGTGTTTACTGAAGAGTGTGGTCCCATTCCATAGCCGACGGATTTTTACTCGGCGGAAAAGCTGGAGGCAATGGACTTTACCGAAAGATAAATAAAGAAAAAGATCGCTGACCTAAAGACGAATAAGTCCCCTGGACCAGATGGGCTTCTATCCAAGGTGTTGAAGGAACTGTGCGATAAAGTATCACGATATCTGTGCGCTATCTTTAACATGTCAGTCCGGACCGGATGCGTTCCTAGAGACTGGCATGAGGCGAAGGTGACTCCGATCTTCAAGAAAGGAGACCCCAGCCATCCGTCAAACTACCGACCTATCAGTCTGACTTTGATAGTCGGTAAACTCATGGAAAGCATGATCGTGGACAAAATGACGTCGTATTTAGAGTCAAACCTGCTACTGAGGAGTTCCCAGCATGGCTTCCGAAGGCAACGGTCATGCCTGACGAACCTTGTGGAATTCTTCCACTTTAGTTTCAGTGAGCACGATCGGGAAAAGGCGGTGGATGTGGTCTACTTAGAGTTTCAGAAAGCCTTTGATAAGGTACCACACCGCCGCCTTCTCCGAAAAGTGCGAGCGCTGGGCATAGAAGGAAAAGTAGCCAGCTGAATCAAGAACTGGCTAAGTGGCAGACGGCAATAGGTAGGGGTGAATGGACAGGCTTCTGAGTGGGTGCCCGTTACTAGCGGAATGCCTGAAGGTTTTGTACTGGGACCACTACTATTCATCATCTACGTCAACGACATGGACGGTGACATGGTTGCCAAGATTTCCAAATTTGGCGACGATACCAAGCTTGGTATGAACGTTGCAAAGGATGGAAATAATGCCCACCTGCAGGAAGATCTTGGGAAGATTGGGGAGTGGTTGGACACGTGGCAGATGCCTTTTAACGTGGGAAAATGCAAAGTGATTCATATCGGCCGCAGAAACCCCCAATCTCAGTATATCCTTAAAGGCACTGCTTTTGAATCGAGTGACATTGAGGAGGACTTGGGTGTAACTATCACGAGCGACCCCAAGTTCTCGAAACAGTGCATCGAGGCAGAGAAGAAAGCCCAAAGGATGTTAGGCTACATAAAGCGCCAGTTCGGATACCGTAACAAGCAGATAGTACTTTGTCTGTACAACTTCCTCGTTCAGCCGCACCTGGAGTATGCCGTACAATTTTGGAGTCCTTCGTTTCGAAAGGACATCGCAAGCTTTGAACGCGTACAAGCTAGGGCAACCAAACTGATTCCCTCTATCTGACATAAAAGTTATGAGGATAGACTAAGGGAATTAAATCTGTTCTAGCTGGAAACCCGTAGACTGCGTGGTCAGCTCATCCAAGTTTTTAAAATACTTCGAGGGTTCCACAATGTTGAGTACCGGGATATTTTCACACTGAGTGAGAACAGAACGAGCAATCACGGCTTCCAACTTGAACTGAAGCGTTACAACCGCAATCTGTGTGGAAACTTTTTCACCTACAGTATCTGCGGTAAGTGGAACGCACTTCCAGTGGAAGTTGTCAACAGTGAATCTGTTGACCAGTTTAAGTCAAGACTAGACAAAGTCTTAAAAAGTGGCTGTTTAGGGACGCAAAACAATTGAGCAGCCATGTGCCCGCTCGATTGCTAGTCGAAAAGTACCCTCTTTGAATGGACCGTAAGGTCTCCTAGGGTACCCTCTTTCCTTTTTACCTCCTTGTAACTCTTTCTCTCACACCGAAAAATACACTTATTAAAAATGGAGCGTATATTTTGTGGAGCCCAGCAGTTATAGATATAAGAGGTTTTTAGGTGGTTTTAGTAAAATTTCGTTCTTTTGTATTTTTCAATGATACTAAAATAACAATTTACGTAAACTCTTTAGCGTTAACTTCCTTCAAACTTTTAACGAATTAAAGGATTAACGATTTAATGTAACCACTCTTTGGAACAGATGGCATGAAAGCAATATAAGAAAAGATATAAGATGTAGACTAAGATTCTGGCGCGCAAGAAAACCTGTCATCCTGTAAATAAGGAAGCGATATTACAGGGTGTATGAATATATTGAGTAGGCTCTAACCTGGTGGTGGTACTTTTTGTTGGAATTGAGGAATTACTTCGAAAGAAAAAAAAATGAGTGGTTTTATCGATGTTGGTAGAAAGCAGGCCTGTAAGAATGTGTGAAATCGCATTACCTATTTGGTATATAAGATAAGAGTGCAAAAGAAAGTTAAAATGGTATTATTTTTCAGGAATTTAATTCGTAATACCAAAAGAGCTGTAATATTTAAAAAGTTTTAAAGAAAGTTTATTACTTTTAAATTATGTGATCGATGTAATCATAATAATAGATAAAGCTTCCAAACATTTAACAATGAACAGTTTTGAAAGTAGATCAAGGTTAATTAGTTTGTTTTGTTTTATATAAATTTCGGTGTTTATAAAACTTATCTTAGTTGGGTGCGTTGTTGAGTCAAAACTAACATAGTAAATATAAGTAATCACAATGACCATCAAACTTAGCGATTGGTTAGATCTGCTTGTTCCTGAACCTGAAAAAAAACAAACTCACGTACTTATTTCTTTCCTTTTTCTTGCGCAGAAAAGGTTTGTAAAGAAACTAGTCAAGTGAATAAGGTTGAAAATAAGTGGAATATATATAATCTAATTTTAAAATTTAGAAGGTTCTAAGAAAGGTTAGATGTAGTGCTCAAAATTCCCACGCCTGTTCATCAGCAGTTAAATTGTTTGTGGATATCACATCCTACTTATAAAAATAAATGTTAATATTTTATGAAAAATCCATTTTTATTCTAATAAAATCAATTGCAAAAGAGAGTTGCGTGGCTACCCAAATCAAAATCCTCAAGATTATATCCTCTTTTTGGTAAGGTTATTTACCATCAACGTATTATTACATCCTTCATGTTCACCTCATTCTTTGAGAACCGCTCTTGCCAAGATTTCTGTAGAAATGCTCTCGTCGGATTTCAATTTTTATTTCTTACATATTTTATCGAATATTTATCTACGAGGATAATCCCAGAAGTGAGCTCTCCAAAGCGCTTGGGACACAGGGAATCTGGTAGTGCCGCTGTTGGCAACACTGTTGACGTTTGCCATTAGGTAGATGTATCATCATTTTTTTACATGAAAATCCTTTTCCCAATCTAATGAGAATTCCAAATTTACACATTAATATTGCTTTTTTCTTCAGTATTTTTTCATGTTAGAGAATTCTTCTTCTGTTGTTGCTTTGTAAAAAAGTTCAGAAAAAAATTGCCAGGTGAATATGAGATATTATTTGTATTTCCATTGTTCTAAAAATAATAACCTAAAACGAAACACATTTTTTTTAAATCTCCTAAGTTAGACGGTCGGTCTTTCTCTTGTTTACGACTGCATTCAGTGAAAATGATTCAAGGGAAACTCATTACTGACAGAAAAATTACTGCACAGGTTTGACTTACGTTTAGCCAGCGTATTTGCTCAACAAAACACAATTTTGTAGATAAACACTAAAATAATGAATATAATATAAAGAAATATTGAGCTGTTATAACCAATTACGAAAGTACTTTATTTTCAAAGTATATCTAAAAGTTAGCAAAGGTCTAACAGCGTCTTTTGAAAACTTTTAACTGTAAAGAAACGTTTTTAACATGTTGGGTGTCGCCTTCCCACAAAAGAACTTAAGAAAAAAGCAAGTGGGCAGAGAAAACCCTCTCTATCCTAGAAGACTTTAAATGGTTAGAAACTCCAGCATGAACATTCTATTAAATGGACTTTGTTGACAAACGTGAGGAAATTCTTTGTCGTGTATTTATCGTTGCATTTCTGATGATTGGCGCCTCAAGAGTTTATATAAATTTCTACCTTAGGATATAGATTTCTTAATCGAGACTTGTTGCTTTTTAATAATTTTATCTTTATTTCCTTGAATTTTTTCCTCTTCTCTAAATTTTTAATTATCACCATTTTCCCAAGTAAACAAAATGCTATCTTTCATTTAAACTAAGATTTTCTCTCTATCTACTTCTTTGTATTTCTGCTATACTACGTAGGCACCTCATTTTAATGAACCATTCTACCAATTTTCTTTTGATCTTACTCCATTTCTTCTTCCTTGTTCAATAATTTTCAGCGTTATTCTGTCCGTTTTTCTTGCTATTCAAAGCAAGACGAAAAAACAGCAAACATAGCATTTTCCAATATCTCACAAGTATTCGGGCGTTATTGATACAGTGGAAAAATGGGTGTCAAAACGAACACATTTGGGATTTCATTTAAGCTATTGTAAATTGCTTTAGGATATTTAATTGTTTTTTAAAGGTGTGGAAAAAAGTATCCACTATGTCCAACTAAAAATAAATACACATTATTATTATTATTATTATTAATATGCTGCTTCCTTTTGTTTCTCAAAGAATCATATTATTATACTTAAGAGCGTTCATTTCGTGTTAGGTTTCCCCTCTTCTAGAACTTTAGTTTTGCTAATCAAAGTTGGTCTTTGATAATTGCCATCTCCCTGAACAATGGCTAACAGTTTCCAGGCAATTCTTCTAAGCTCTCTTGTGTGAAATAAGATTGAAAAATTGGCAAATAGTACGATAGTTTATTATGTGAGAGCGAAGCTCACCTGTCATATGTACAATATAGCTCCCGTAAGTTCCCTTTCACATTAATTGTTCTACACCGGTTGGAGAGTAATGTTTCCGAGTTTATTACGATTAGTTATCAATTTGTTCTATTATTTTGTGAAAAGACCTATAATACTGAGAAAATATACATTGTTATTCAGACTTACTATTTGATTGTAAGGATAAACATAATTTTTCTTTATGATATCTGGAGGCATAAATCCCGTGCACCTCATGGTTAGAAGAGATATCACCATTTTTTCGTGAGAAGAGGCTAATATTTAGCGAAAAGTCGTCAGTGTCACATCTTTGGTGCATTTATAAATGATATCAACTCGCAGCTACCTGTAAACAAATTCATAATGCTCTATACTGATAATTTTTTAAACACCTTTAGGGGAGTTCGGATATCTACTATAGAACATTGACATCAAATCTGGCCGAAATTTGTCTCCCATTTTTCAAAAATATTATAATTCAGGGAGTTTATCTATGATAAAATTAATGTAATTTTGGCGCAGTCGCAAACCTAACGCTCCTCTAAGCTCACAAATTAAAATATCCACAATCCTTTTTTTCTAGTTTTATCAAATCATAGAGGCTCAAAATTAAAAGGTCATCAATATCGTCTTCTCGTGGGTTCTTAAGTATGTATTGATTGATTGGAACAATTCTGCTGAGTAAATGATTCGGATACAATTAACCATTTGAGCTACATGACAAAGAATTTCGGAGACGATTGCCACGAATTTAGAATTTTTCTCAAAAGCGAAAATCCTAAGCCCGTGACCTATCTCTCAATGCCTCGAAGGTAACTAATAGTTTTTTGGTGACTCAAAATGGACACAATTGTGGACTAAAGAGCAATTGGATGGATAGCTGACTTGAACCTTTGTGAGAAGACAAATTGGTTTACCTAACCTCGCTCTAACTTTGATCAAGGTACATTATCCTGATGAATAGAGTCGCTATATTTTTAACCTAGTTATATACCTTATTCCTACCGCCTTAATTGTGGTCGTTTATTATTAGATTTGCGCTACCATATGAGAGCTATGAAATCAAAAACAAAAAATTCGGTTTGAGTGCTTCAGATATCTAGCATGGCTTTCTAAACTTATCAACCAGTGGCCTGGGGTTTCTTTGGCCCAAACCCCATAAATGCAACCCTATTACCGTTATAGCTATCATCCATAAAGGAATATGCTCTTAAATTTGGCTTATTGGAATATGCCTTATTCCTACGGCCTTAATTGTGGTAGTTTATTATTAGATTGGCTCTCCATATAGGTGCTATGAAATCAAAAACAAGAAATTCGGTTTGGCTGCTTCAGATATCTAGCTTAGATTTCTGAATTTTTCGACCAGTGTCCAGGGATTTTTTGGCCTAAAGACATAAATGGAGCCCGATTACTGTCGTAGCCATCCCCCATAGCGGAATATGTTGTTAAATTTGGTTTGTTGGAAGTCGAGGACTCGCGCTTATTTTGGGGTGTTGTATTTAACTGACTACTAACTTCTGATTTGCTAATTCGCAACTTTTTTGCCGTTCATACACACGGTATTAAATTTCTTTTTCATGTACTGTTGTGCAAGAAACTCCTTAAAGAGTTAACGCTAACTCACAACCAATCGTGCCGATGGTTCTAATCAAGACGCCATCGCCGAGGATATACGATTTACTATATGTCTCAACGCCTCTTCTACAAAGGATTTTACAGCTACAAAAGAAAATTGTTTGAATAATATTTCATACAGTTGCCGTTCCTGAGCAAACAGCTATCTCTATATCTGAAGAAGAAGAAAGATTCTGCACAACTTTCCCCATGTCAGAAGTAGGCGTGGCACTTCCCACCAATGATACTGTCTTCAAAGCAAATTTGGTTGCAATATATCGCTCGATGTTTAATAAACTCTCTACATCTACTACGTATACTATTTTATAATCATACCAAACCAGAGAGCGCTAAGCAGAGTTGATTTTGGTAAGACTCCAACCCTATCTTGAGTATTATGCATGAAGCCACAGCTAAGGAAATTCTATGGTAAAGAAAAGGTGTCTTCAGTTTTCCTAGACTTGCCTAGGTTTATTTTAATGACTCCACTTAGGATGGATTCAGGCTGTATACAGAGTAAGCTACTTTAACGGCGTTTTGCTATTCTCCATAGGCCCTATATTGACTGCATCTAAACAGCTATTCGTGTTGTATGAGAAAGAATTGGAAGATAACGCCCGGGAATTTAAACATTCGATAAACGCCTGCAGAGAATCCCACATGCCTACAGATCTATCAAATTGACAGGAAGTAGCACCATCAAAGGAAGCACTACTATAAACCATTATATGGGTCCTATTTAGTCATTCATACTCTGAGCCTCGTTTCGGTTGACTGGTCCAGTTTAGTTCAGATTCGTACTTAATAGTTATACCTGTATTGGGTTGTACAAGTTAGTTACGACTTTTAGCTCAATATAGTGGTTCTCCTCCGTGCCAATTTGTGGATACATAAATTTTGGTATCGGAATGGTACTCAATATTTGAAGAGGAGTGTAATGGGAGCTGTACTACCTTGAGCATGGGGCAACAACATACTACGGGATGGCTTTATGCACTTAGGCAGCACCATTCACCCAACTCCCACTTGTAATTCCAAGTAGCTGGTAGTCTAGGGTGGCGGCCACACGCCAGGTAACCATCTTGACTGATGGGGTGAATCAAGTGAGGGGAGCCATAGGTGCTATTCTTCTACTAGATGAAGTCTCAAGCAGCAATCTGAGCCTATGAGCATAAATTTTGATTAGTTTTTTTGTGAGAGCAAGATGGGTGACACATCTATGGTGAGCCTGTCGCTTCTAAAGTCACCGTAGAAAATCATTGGAGTCCTTACTACGTACTATCCATGTATAACCATGGAAGAAAGCCAAATAATTAATAGTGGGTATAGCGTTAATTGGAGTCATCTCATTCCAGAAGGGAGGGAGACTGTCACGCTCAGTCAAGCACTCACTGAGCAGCAGGTGGGACCCAACAGTCATCATAAGACTGTTTGTAATATAGAAAAATGAGAATAGCAACATGAAATGTAAAAACATTGCACCAGGCAGGAAAAGTGCTGATTTATGGAGGGAGATGAATAAAATGAAGCTAGATATTTTGGGAGTCTGTTAGGTTAGATGGCCAAGAGGTTGCGAGACGAAAACTGAAAATGGTTGTTTCGTCTATTTAGATGGTAATCAGGTGGAAAGAGAGGTTGGAGTTATGATCAGTGCGAAAGTGGCTAAGTGCCTGAAGGGATACTGGACTGTGCCGGACAGGGGGCTTGTGGTGAAAATCAGAGGCAAAACATTTGTTATAACTACCATACAGGTATACGCTCCAACAGAGAGAGAGATGAAGATGAAGTGGAAGAGTTTATGATAAATTGGATCAAGCGAAAAACAAATGTAAGAATGAGGAGATTATAAATGTGATGGGTGATATAAATTTAAAGGTGGGTGAAAGTGGTGAAGAAGGGGTGGTGGGACTGTTTGGAATGGAAGAGAGGAATGAAAGAGGAGAAAGATGGGAAAATTGGTGTAACGAAAGACAAGAGATTTTGATGAATATTTGGTTCAGGCCGCATCCACGAACACTGTGGACATAGAAGTCATCTGGAGACAGAGCACGAAATCAAATCGATTATCTGTCCATTGATAGAAGACACAGAAAGGCGGTTAAAAAAGTGAGGACATATCCAGGAGCAGATTCTAACATTAATCAAGTGCCAGATGTAGCAGAGATTATGATTAGATTAAAGAAAATAAGGAGAGAAGAAGTTAAACCAAGAAGAGATGAACAGGTGCTGAGGAGAAATGAAGAATTAAAAGACAGTTATATTGTGACCGTAGAAAATAATTACACTATGTTGAGGAATGAAAGTTAAGAAAAAGATCCTGGACAAGAGTGTAAGAGGTTGAGTGATGCAATAAAAGAACGCAATCCATAGTAATTCCAGAAGAAAACGAGTGGATCACTAAGGAAATATGGAAGTGTATAGAAGGAATGGAGAACTAGCTAGATGACCAATGTAAAGGAATAGAAGATCATGAAAAGAGAAATTCTAGAATGATGTACGATAGGATTTAGGAAATAACAAAGAAGAGAAGTATTAATGGAAGCGCTATGAAATACAAAGATGGTAAGGTACTTATGGAAACAGAAGCAATTAAGTAAAGATGGGAGGAATATATATAAGAGAAATCTTTGAAGATGATAGACAAAAAGAGGATAACGAAGAAAAAAACTCTGTGCAGCAAAATGGAAAACAAATAATGGAGAAAGAGGGGAAATATGCTCTAAGTAAAATAAAGAAGGGAAAAGACACTGGAGAATATGAACTCATGTTGGAGATGTGAGGCATTGGAAGAATTTGCAATTAAGAATATTACACTTTTAGTTAATCAAATTTGTTATACGGGTCACCGCCTGAACAGATGTCCAATTCAATTTGTATACCGTTAGCAAAGATAAGCAGAAAATTGGAATGTAGTAAGCACCGAAGGATAAGTATAGTGAACGAAATAACAAAGATAATTTTAACCATTATAATGAACAGAATAAAGAATAAAGTAAGAAAATAGGTATTTTGGGAACAATATGGCTTCTTGGGGCAAGATAACAACTAATGCGATATTTGTGATGAGAAAAATTTTGGAAAGAATTATCGAAAAACAAAGAAATGTGTTCCTTTGTTTTATTTACTATGAAAAGGATTTAAATAAAGTGAAGCATAAGGAACTGATGGGGATGCTACAATGGCTGAACATCGATAGGAGAGTAATAAGAGTAATCTGAAATTATATTGGAATCAGGTAGACTGCCGGAAGAGAAAACAGAGTATCATACCATAAGGAGAGGAATACGTCATGGATGTGTTATGTCCCCTGATCTGTTTATCCTATATGTAGAGATGATATTAATGAGGCTGCAAAGTCTTGAATGAGTCAAGATAGCAGGTTATAATATCAATCATATTAGGTATGCAGATGACACTGTGTTGGTGGTGGACTTCGCAGAGAAGTTGCAACATTTGTTAGATCTGACGGTGATAGCGAGCGAGGGGAAAGGGTTGAAGGTCAATATAGACAAGACCAAAGTGGTGGTGGTATCTAAGACGAATACACCCAGACATAGTACGAATAGAGGCAAGAGGAATAAAAATTGTGCAGCTTAAAAAATTTGGTATTTAGGGTGTTTGATAACAGATGACTGCAGATGTGAAAAGGAAAATAGAACTAGAATTGTTATTGCAAAGAGTGCATTTACCAGAATGAAGGCATATCTGACATATAGAAAGTTGTCTACGGGAATTTAAAAGCAAGCAGCAAGATATTTTTGGTGGTCAACATTGTTGTCTGGATGTGAAACTTGGACGGTGAGCAGGAACTTGCAAGAGATGTTGGAAGCAGCTGAAATGTGGTTATGGAGGAGAATCTGAAGATACCATGGATAGAAAGACGAACTAATGTGCCGTATTAAACCAAATGATAGCCAAGAGTGAATTGATGACAACAATAAGAATATGACAAATTAGATTTCTTTGACATGAGATGAGAACGAATGAGATGGAGGCCTTGGGGGTGAGTGGAATGGTGGTGAGACTGGTAGAGGCACATCATAAGCCTGCAGAGCGTTACAGCTAACAAGAGACAGAGTCAGGTGTTGCTTTATGGTTGCCGAAGTCCAGGTGGATGTGGTATGTCATTAATGTAAGGTACACACTGTTTGTTTCCTGCTCCGTTCAGTGAGGGAGAGGGGCTCTTCCTGGAGCACCTGATTGTTCAATCTGAATATTTTTAGGATGATATGAGTATTTATTTTTTAAGGTTATTATTTAATATTATTTTTTACCGATCATGCCCTCCTGGGCACTCAGAGATGAGCTCAAAGGCATTAAACACAAACAAACACCTGGAATCTCGTAACATTATGCGTGAGTTGAAAGCAAACTACTTTTTATTTCTAAATGTCTAGAATTAGAGCCAAGAAGAACTTACTTTTAGTCAGGATTGGAGAAAGTTCAGGAGTTTGCGTGCCATACCAGATCCTAGTCTTGTATTTTGTCTGCAGGACTATGTATCTAACTCCCATACATTTTCATTTACATGTGTTTCCTTTTCAAATTTTCTAAGGTTATGCTTTCGTTAGTTTTGTTTTTCTATTTTATAATATACTCGTAAAAAATATATGAAATATTCATCATTATAAATAATTTTGCCCCTGTCCCATTCCTCGGCAGTGACCCTCAAATGGAAGATCATTATGACACTCAACTTCATGAACTTGAGGATCACGAATGATCTTTATTTCAAAGGAAGCAGGTGGAATGGTGTGGTATTCTACCAGTCAATGGAAAAGTTGTATAACTTGGCTCAAGGTTTTACCTCCAATGTAAGGTGAAAATAGAGTGTGATGAGACTTTTAATAATTGCATGGATAAGGCAAAATTTTATGTTCCTATGATGACAAAACAAAATTCCCTCATAATTTTAAAATAAAATATCCACCAGGTCCTTTAATTTGTCATCTAAACTAATCTACCTGCCAGCTCACCTAGCCTTCAACCTCAAACTATAAACTGTATACAATGACGTATGTCTAGAATCCCAGCAGAAATTTATTACCAAACAGAGGTTGTAAAAATATATAATCATGGAAATTTAATATACATGGTATCTATATTTCAATATATGAAGTTCATTTTGCGAAAGAAAGGGCAAATCATGTTTTAAAACATTTAACCTTGGCCTATCTCTAACATCCAGTCGTAATTTATTTGAGAAATCGACCACACTCTTGCTGACAAATTTTTCTCAAATACTGGGTAGTCATAATATGAACGACACAATAGCTAGGGGCTACATTTTGATCTAAAAGCATTGGGGAAATTTTATTAAATATAATTTAATATCTTCAAAGGTTACTGCAATGATTTCGTTGTAAGTTATCCAGGAACTAGCATTAGGATCATTTTCTTCGTCACAAATGCGATCATTTTGAAAGTTGACTTTACCATTATTATGAATGTTTCCTCATCTCTGTAAAGAAAATTGCATCAAATTCTTCTTTTTCAACTTTGCTTGAATATCAATACATATAGGCTTCTTTTTTCACAATTTCTATGCCTATATGTCCTGAATGAGCTGCAGCTTATATAATTTAGACGTTGGAGGAATATAGGTTTCCATACTTACTCTTCTGATGGACGTTTTAGAGCTTTGCTAAAATTCTTCGAGAAAAAGCTGAACCTCTCTTGCAAGGCTATTTAACATCCAGATCTTATGGTTCGTCACAAAATCAGCCTTCCTATTTAAGCATTTTGTACCATGTAGAAAGCTGCTTTGCTTTTTTGCTGTTTTAGTGATTTCTCTCAAAATGCCCGCTGCATCAATTAGTTCGACAGTGTGTTGAGCATAATTTAACAGACAAAACGCCTTTTATTTTCTAGTATGTAGGATTTCCATAACTGACATGATAAAAAATATACCAACAATTTTGACTTGTCTGGACGCAGGCTTTAAAATTAGATACAAATTGAACAAGAATTGAGGAAGTTATAAATTTCAATATAGAATTCTTAGAAACGTCCGTATAGTAGAGAGAACGGTATGGCGTAAAACTTGATTTAAAATGGTTTTAAATATTTTTCTATTTAATACATTAAATAATACAGGGGTCAATCTCATACAATACTGAATTCATAATTTTAGAGAGTGATGCAATTCATACTTTATGAAGTTTTCATGAAACATAATAGAACTTCAAAGTATTTAGGAACCTCTACAATTTACCATATGCCTGGTGGCGAAGTGTCTTTCCATCAGACTGGTAAGTCTTCCATGGAAGATCAATGTTTTCTCTAGCAAACAAATCTATCTATAAAAGAATAGGATTTATTTGTGTCTACTTGAGATTTGATTTACTCATCTCAAGAAGCTGACCCATACTTTCCAACGTTTTCTCTGTTCAAAGGATCTTGCCAATGTGGGCAATGGATTTAACCTTTGTAGGCTGAATTGCCTATCCACTTAACTTTAATAATAAAATTTGTTATTCAGAATAAGCAGATAAATAAGCCCGGAAGAGGCAGTAGATGAAAATACTTTTAGTATAAGTTATTAAAGGGAAGGAAATACGATTAATTTACTTTTTAATGATTTGGTGATTAAGAAAATAAAGAACAAAAACCGAAGTGAGCTATAATTTAATAGTAAAGACTATCGAATATTGAATAAATATATGAAAATTAGCATTTTTTGTTCTTCAAAGTGTTAGTAAATTATATAATAGGCTCAGAATAATGATCTTGCGTTATTTTTTTAATGTTGTCTTGATTTAAGTTTAGTTGACGTGGTCTGTGCACATAGTAAGAAACAATAAGAAATAATGAGAGCAAAATTTGCAAAGGTTAGGCTACGTCTCTTAACAGCGTAGACTATTAGGCTTTTGCTTAAGCTATGTAAATATTTTCCGTGTGTTGTTTTATTAGAATAATTAATAAAATTCTATTTTATTAATGGTTGCAATATTATTTATCCTTGGACTCCGTTCCACTTCTTAAGTATATTGAAGATAAATAAGCCCTTTCCAGGCCCACTTTTGAATCATTCTCGGCCATCTGATCACCACGCACTCAAATATAGAATAATCCCCACAGAGAATAGATATATATAGTGTATCGTCAGGAGCTCATTCTACGATAGCACACTTGGCAAAAATAGCACGCTTAGAACATTTATCGACACGCAAAACTCAATCTCAACTTTTAAAAAAATCCGCATTCTAATTACATAGGTTTTGAATTTAACCTTAATAAAATAAATTTTATTATAAACAATACTAAATAAAATGTATTAAAGAACCAAGCAGATAGTAGTTCTTTAATAAAAATAGTGATCAAAAGAAACTAACATGCTATCTAAAGCCATCTAATTACAAAAATAATTGTCCATTATTTATTGTCCATTTAAAATTTGCTAAGCTGTATCAAAAATAATTCTTTAAAATAAAAACATTCAGACAATATGGCAAAAAGCTTAAAACTATTTTGGGGGGCTTTTTTAAAAATTATGGCTTTAACGTGTCTGTGTATTTACTATAATTACACTCTTAATCATCCATTAAAAATACGGATGTAATCAACAAGATAAAAAGACTTATTAATTAATATTCATTTACCAAAGTTGCTAAATTCTACCCTCATTTAACATAGATGCCCATAAAGATTCCTTTCGCTATTGCTCATTTTCCCGCATGAGTGTTTTCGTATCATTAATAAGATCCCCCGAACTTAAATGACAACCACTATTTGTAATATTTTCTCTAAAACATCCGATGGCACGAACTGAGTTTTTATTGGAAGGATTAGGCCTATTTTTGGCACGCAGAAATAAAAAGATTGCCGACCCCTTCTCTAGTCTTATTATAAAGGAATATAAATTTTGTGTTATCTCAGTGATATTTTGGTGTTTACTTGTTTGAAACCTTATTTACTGCACTCTCGCAGTTACCCATCGCAACTATTAATTCATAATTTATATTAGTATGCCCGGTTAGTTTTTTTTCAGTAATTATATCTTCGACACAGCAGATTCCAATCTTTTAGATAAAAAGAAAATGAGGTACCTCAGTCATTCTTCCTATATCTAATTCAAATTTGAGAAATTCCTTTCGTTGCTAGACCATTTGTTTCAGGATGCTTTCTTTTCGAACTTTATTATAAAATTTAAGAAATAGCTAAAGGGATATTATCACCTAAACAGAGATAATGCTAAGGTAATATTACCCTTCATGGCTAGGATAAATAATGCACTATCAGTTGGACACTACATTATGAAATAATTGAAGATAGGACCGAATTCAGATAACCATTTTCACCAATTCAATAATTTGGGCGCTTTCAAGCCTTCCTAATTTTATAATCATTCTCAAGGACCAATAATATCTTCTATGATTTACAATAATATTCAGATATCTAAAATAGTGGCTAAATATATAGTCATAGAAGGATTTAAAGAATCTTATTTCTTAACTAATCAAGGTTTTAATATCACCTCCTAATTAAGAATTTTTCCTCAGAAAACTGTCATTATTATAAAAGTGTCATTTAGGCTAAGGCTCTTATTTTAAATATTTTAGATAATTATTCTTGAATAAACCTATCTGAATCAACGGTACTAAACTTAAAGCGATCAATATTACCAAGCTTTGTAATTTTTCTATAATTAATTTTTAAGAAGATGATGAAGTTAATGGTTTTTTTGCTTCTTCTGTTTTTCTTCTTCTTTCCTGCCCTTCGAAGAGAAGTCTAGAATTATATTAACTCTTTAAACTATACTAACGGTCAAGTTATTGAATCTCAACAACAGTTCAATTATTTATTAAACTCTAGCCAGTCAGCTTCATCCATAATATTTTATATAAAAATTTTCAAGCATTTGACTATGAATAAATTGCAAAATTTTATCATGAATTTCAAAATATTATTTTTCTAAAAGGATTAAGGCTGAAATTCTATTCTAAATGTAACTTGTATCAAACATCTAATAAAAAGGTTCCTTGATTCAGCTTCCTAAATAGCAGCAGCACGAAAGTGGATTATGTACATAAAGCATTTTCTAGCTCTTAATGGTACTATTTCGTTTCCTTTTTTTTACATTTTCGGGAATAAGATTGATAGAAAAATGAAAAGTCCATAATTCCATAACAGATATTATCAGTTTGGTTTTGATATTGACTCCGGTATTAATAACGGCACTATCTATCGCTATTTGAAGCCAATTTGGGCATCTGAAAGATCTCTCTTTAAACATAACCATCCCAATTTCACCCAAATTCCTTCCCATTCTTCTTTATAAAAAACAAATAAGAGTAATTGAATTTGAAGTCTTAAATTCAGAAAAACTCTTAGGATTTGATGCTTGCCAAGGTACTGTTATGTAAAAACAACAAATAAAATAAAATAAAAGCTTCTTGAAAAGTCGCTTATAGCTCGTATAGTGTATGATGGAGGAATTAAGCACATCTACTGCGTTTGTGTGGCAAATAAAACATATGAATTCAAATCCATCCCAGTAAATCAACTAAAACCATAGCCTTATATAGTCAGTTTTGAATTTCATCCTGCCCAATCCTTGGGTATATATTCTAGGAGTAATTTATATTCGGAGGCAGTTTGTACAAGTGTGAAAAAACAGCTGCAATTATTCATAGTGTCGTAAAGGCTGTTTTGACTTGTTAACTTGTGAAAGTATTTGAGTAATAAGAAACAAGATGTTACTATATTATTATTGTAAAACATGTTCTAACCTGAGTTGAGATTATCTACATTAAATAGTTCTTGCATATTTGTCTCACCCCAATTAGTTCATACTTCAGGATGTTAATTTATCTTGTAAAAAAATCATTAATAATTATAATAAATCGCCATAAAAAGATTTATTTTGCTCAATTTCTTGCTGATTTTTCATAAGAGAGGAGAACCAATCAATTATCTCTATATCGATCAATTGCTTGAGATAAAATTATGAAGTTCGTTACATCTAAAATGGATTGAAATACTCAAAAGAATTCAATTATTTGTCACAAACGATCCTTACCCATTTCCTTGGACTTTCAAATTTGACTCATACTTCAAGATGTTAATTTATCCTGTAAAAAATCGTTAATAATTATAATAAATCGCCAAAATTGCTTAAATAGGTGATACACCATTGTAATATACATATTGTACAACATTACATCATATAATTACACTGTACAAGAATGAAAACAAAAATTGAAATGAGAATAAACTTTCTTAGGTGTATTTTTTGCGTAACTCAGAAATATAACATCCGTCTCTTCCTGTCACCCGCCAGTTTTTCGTAAATTAGCATCTTACACTGATCCTTACTTAGGGATTGAAACCTAACAGCACTGTGCCGAAACTAACAAATCTAGAGCATATGAGGGTATTTGATATCATTTTAATGGAGTGTGCTTAAAGTATTTTTCACCCTAAACTATGAAATTTACGAAAGTATACTCATTATTTTTTTAGTTATATGGGTCCAAATCCGTGTTAGCTCTTACGAAATGCTTAATAATTTTGTAACTTATTATAAATGCTTCCTATTTTTACTTTTATATTAAATATTTGTTGTTGTTACTATTTATATTATTTTTCGCATACTAGTGTTTTTTCCTTTGCAGGATTCAGAGCTAAAATGCCTAGAGAATACAAAAGTTCTCCCGACAGTTTCTATTATAGTTGTATATCAGGTGCATTGACAAAATATTCGGTTGAGGAATAAGTTCTTGCGGTTTTATCAAAATTATTCATTACGATTAACAATTTTAGAAAAACTTAATTTTTAATTGATAACAATATGCAATTTAATCAATAATGTATTCTCCGTTGTTATTTATGATTTCTTCCCAACGTTCAACAAGTTTTTAGATGCCTTAGCAATGAAAATCTCTGAATTTTGACTCGAAGAATTCGTCTAACCAGGTTCTTAATTCCACATCAGTATTGAACGAAAGGCCGTGCAAATTGTTCGAGAGCGATCGGAACAGATGGAAATTCCATGGAGCCAAGTCTGGCAAATACGAAAGATGCGGAGGATTGGCCAATTAAGCATTTTCATGGCGTCTTTTGTTATATTGGCAATGTGAGGACAAGCATTGTCGTGTTGCAGAAGTACTCCATAACATCGATGAGGTCAGCTTTTACGAATAGCTTCGGCGAGTCGATACATTTGTTGAACGGAGAGCTCTGCATTGACAATCTTATTGTTCGCAAGGAGCTCATAAAGAATGATGCCTTTACAATCCCACTACACACACAGCATCGTATTTCGTGGATGAACTCCTTGCTTTAATCGCGGAAGTGGTTTTTTGGGGGGCAAAACCATTGTTTTCCATGGTTTATGTTGACATAAACACACCACTTTTCGTCGCCAGTGATGATGCTGTGAAGAAATCTGTCCTTATATCAAAGAGTAGCCTTGTGACGAGCAAGCAAACCTGCGGCATTGGTCGAGCGTTAAAGTTTGTTGCTTTCGCTCAAAGTGTGCGGAACTCATGCACCGAATTTTTGAACTTTCTCCATCAAATGAAATTGATTCACTACAGTTTTCTGATCACACGCCAATTGTACAGCTAATTCTCTAGTCGATTGACGAGGATTTTCATGAAGAAGGTCGTTCAATCCATCTTCATCCAACTTAATGGGGCGACTATAACTTTCTTGGTCATTAAGCTTGAAATGTTTTTCAAACGTGAAAACCACCATTGAGCTGTGCTTTCCGATAAAGCATTTTCTTCCTTCACAGCAGAAATATTTCGACGAGCTTTGGCTGCGTTTGCATTGTTCCTGTCTCGATTGAAAATGAATAATAACAAGTGTCGAAAATGCGCCTTTCTTTCAACTTGACATTCCATTTTGAGGGTACAGAACAAAAATTAGATTAACACAACTTTTAAATAAACCGCAATGACTTATTAATCAACTTCAAGACTTAGCCTAAGAAAAAGCATAATACTCTATGCTTTTAAGAGACGTAGCCTAACCTTTGCAAATTTTGCTCTCATTATTTATTATTGTTCCTTAATATGTGCAAAAATCACGTCAAAAAAACTTAAATCAACACAACATTAAAAAAACCCGCAAGAACCTATTCCTCAACCTAATGCAAGAGCTAGTTAACTAAATATGTAGGGAGCCTTTATTTGCTCTCTTTTGGATGTAACTTGCGTGATCAGGACAAACGCTGGGCACCAAGGTTATGTTGGGTTAGGTGTACGAGTTTCTTTTCTTTCTGGGTAAAAGGCAAAGGGTATGTCCTCATTTTTAGCGTACCAATGGTCTGGAGAGAACGGATTTCTCTTTTACTTAGCACATATTAAAGATGAGCATTCAATGTGTTTTCTCTCCTGGTCTTTACTATATTTTCAAGAGGTGAAGCGATTGAAAAGATCAAAATAAACACTATGTTGTACTCCCACTATTTCTGAAAGTGATCAAAGCCAGTAATATCAATTTTTCTGATTATATTATATTTCATTGCAGCTCGCAGCAGAAAATGCATTTATCATGTATCCGGATCAATCATTTTGCCACCACTGCATATAAAATTAGGCCTAATGAATGAATTTACCAAAGGAGTACAACATAATAAGCGATGTTTCCAGTACCTCAAATTAATCTTCCCTAAAATAAGGGATACCAAGTTTAAAGAAGGTATATTCCTAGGCCCTCAGATTCGCCAACTTATAGCTGATGAGGACATCAAGGTGACAATGGATGAAACATAGCTTGTGGCCTGGCATGCCTTCAAAGATTTATTCAAAGGACTCCTGTGAAAGCATCAAGGGGCAAAGCAAAAGCGAATTATGGAGAGCCTAATCAAGAGCTACCAACAGCACGGATGCCTTATGTCATGGAAGATACATTTTCTTCATTCTAATCTGTCCTTCTTCCCAGAGAATAAAAGAGGGGGTGATGATCATGGAGAGAGGTTCTATCAAAATATTGCGTCAATGCAAATCAAGTATAAGGGAAAATGGAGCCTTGTTATGTTACGAGGAGCGGTCAATAAGTTTTGCGAATCGGTCGGGCAAAACAGAGGAAAGGAGATAGCTTTTTGTGGGGGTGTTAGGACAAGTCAGGACCTGCCGCCGCGCGCTCCTGACTCGTCTATTTAACAAGCAGTAGCTGATCACAGATCGTCAGTCACAAATTTTTCAACAATGGAGAAGGTTGAGCACCGCGCAGTGATCAAATTTTTGACCAAGGAAGTCAAGAATGCAAAAGAGATCTATGAACGCATGGTTGCAGTGTACACCGACACCACCCCTTCCTATGCAACCATTGCTGGCTGGAATATGGCATTTCGCCATGCTCCTGAGTCGCTTAAAGATGACCCCCGTCCAGAACGTCCGTCAGACGTGACCAACGAGGACAATGTGGCCCGTGTAGAGAGAATGATCATCGTAAATCGACGGGTGAAGGTCGTCGAAATCAAGCGACAACTTGGAATATCACATGGAAGTGTTATCAACATCATCCACGACTATTTGGCTATGACCAAGGTCTCTGCCCGTTGGATCCCTAGAAACCTCACGCCTCATGATCGACTTCAACGTCGTCAAAGTCCACAAGGCCAGAGTTGCACAAGCTGCCCTTCGCGAGTGAGAATTCGAGGAGCTCAATCATCCCCCCTACAGTCCAGATCTATACCCTAGCGACTACTTTCTATTCCGCCAGCTCAAGGCTCCACTGCGTGGACGCCGGTTTGGGGACGATGAAAATGTCCAGCTTGCCGTCCAGGAGTGGATTAAACAGCAGTGGGGAAATTTCTGGTTGTCGGGAATTAGATGCCTCAGGGATAAGTGGCGCAAGTGCATTTAAGTCGAGGGTAGTTATATTGATAAATAATAAAACACTTTTCCTCATATGTTATTTCCTTATAACCGAATTACAAAACTTATTGACTGCCCCTCGTAGCTTACTTCTGCTGGAATCTGAAGCGTGACACACCTGAGACATCTAACAACGAAGAGATAAATACAAAAAGGTAGGTTAATACGTTATATAATGCTAACAAACATGCAGATTAATTAAATCTGACTTTTTGAGTGAAATACATTTATGGTATCTTGGAAATCGATATGAATTGCATAATATTTATGCAATTGATACCGACTTTTACGCTTTAATTATCCAAAATTTCCAAGAAAAAATTACGTGATGGGCAATTTTTGTTATCATATTCGAATTCAGTACGGTTAACTTCATAATAAAATGCTGATAAGATCTTTTTTTTCTTGACACTGAAATTTGTTGTACAGTGTTATTAGTGTTATAAAAATATATGATTTTACAAATAAAGTAAGCAATCTTTCTATGGCTTAAATATTATATGAATTACTCTTCTATAATTCTGAAACATTATGTTCGAAATGTTATAAAATAATTTATTACCTTCGATTATGTTTTTGTTATAAAATACGCAAAATACGCATAAATTATAGATTAATTTTCTAGTTATTTCTATCTTTATCTTTTTCTTTATTTTTTGTCTATACAACATAAGGTACAAGTAATATTTGCAACCGCTATTTTTAATTTATACTTGTAGTAAACCTGATATGACTTCTTTCACTTTCTCACACACAAACAAACACAATCCTTCTACTTTAGTGGTCACATTCTTACTTCGAATATTGAAAAGATCTCTTCTAACAAATATTTAGACTGAGTTATTTACTTATGCTCTATGTTCTCAGGAAGAATTTTCGCCAGCAGTATAAGAAAAAATCTTTGTGTTGTTTTGAGTCGCGTCCTAGTCTAATCTTGAGCGCCTCTACATCTCACTACGAGTATGTTGGTCGGTCAGTCCATGTTTTGCTTTTTAGTTGTTTTTGTAATAGCATTGTAAATATTCGGCCGATTCTAACGAAATTTGAAACCCTCATGTTGTTTTACACTTTCTTTCGAATGATATAATTAAAAATGTCCTTCCAAGATAAGCCAGGGAATTATTTTGTTTTGGCAATAACATCATAACTTTTAGAGTATTAATGTATTCGAGTATTAATGTCGCGAGTATTAATGTATTCTTGTAATTCTGTCATGTCTTTGATCTAACTATAAGTATCGGAAGGAGTAAGCTTCAATTCTGTAAGTTAAGCGATGGCCGCGTGTTTTTGCGAATCATTATCGTCATACACTTTGTCAAGCTCTTTTACCGCTTGTGAATGCGTGATGTTGTAGCTGCTGATTCATTTCACACAGGATATGGCTTTACCATCAATATGCTGAACTAACAAGAAATATTTCTCGTACTTAGTCAAATTTGATTTGCTCATAAGTGCATTGAACTGAGTAAAAATTTGTGTAATGCAGGAGGGTGGAATCAAATCGAGGAAGACGAACCTTCGGAATGGTTGAAATCCCGTGACAGCGATGAGATGCTTGGGTTGAATCCCGCGACTCTTGGGCCTCAGAAGTAGAAGCCATCAAAGCATTTGAACTGCTAAACTTAATTTCCAACTTTTCAATTGCTGCCACTAACTTATCCGACAAAGCATCGCATAATTGCATCTGTGTGACATGCGTTTTTTGATCCCAAAGCTTTAAATTCAACATGCCGTCCTCGATTTCGGAATTCCATTTTTTTTATATTTTCTCTTGGATGTCATTAATTCTAGTTTTCAGAGTAGTTACCTTTACAATGTGGGTCTACGTTAACAACATTTGAAACCGAATCCAAAGTAGTTATAGCTATAGCTCGAGATGCCCCACGCTTTTCAATAAAACTAACTAAACTCTTTACTTACTTCGATTGAGTTTCTTCGTTAAGTTTCGCTTTGTACGCGAGGCCGAGATCGTCAACAACAGAAAAATCAAAAGCCATATTTTCTGAGCTCACTTGCTAGCCGTGTAAAGAAGGGTATGGCAAGAATCGATCTGTAACAAGTTGAACCCTTGTTGTCAAAATGAATTTTGTCTGGTCTGTAAAGTGTCTCGTCGTCCAAACGACCACGACCAACTATCATACAAAAATAATTACTTAGTGGAGACTTCAGCAATGCTTTGTTTGCTTTATTGAAGAGTGATCGATATATAGCACGCGGTGAATTTCCGCGGAAATCAAATCGATCAAGAAATCGAAATTCAATTTGGCACTACACAATTATAACTTCAGATAAGTTCATTCTCAAAACTTCGTAAAATGTGTAGGCGTTTTTTTATTAAATCTTTGACCAAATTATTCGTAAGAACAGTTTCTACCTAACACAATGAATATAACATCTGGGTCCCACTCAATAACTTCGTGCAATTCCTGTGGCCACTCTAACCAAGTGCTAAAGCACGAGCCACTTTTGACAAAGAATCGCAATTCGTAAATGTAATTTTCGCTAATAATGCCGTTGTAGGCTCCAAGCGAGGCCAAATCGCGAACGGTTGAGCGCCCTAGTATTGAAACTTTTCAATGATATATTATAGACCCCTTTCTGCACACTCGCTCACAACAATGTTATTTCGATTTAACCTGCATCACTTCACATTTCCCTACATCGAAATAAGTCGAAATTATCACAATCCTTTTTGAACATCTAAAATATCAATTAGTATATCTTGCTAAATCATCCACGCAGGCCCAGTATCAACTCGCAAGTTTGATAAAACTGGCTGATGATAAAATATTCCGATAGCAATTAAACATACTTTCATACTTCTCGAAAATTATTTCAACAAGAAAAACCTATAGAAGTATTATGCCTCTCATATTTCGAAATAATTTCCCCTCTCTCTCCTTTTTCGGCCAAGACCACTTTCAAATTTATCAAATGTATACACTCCATGAAACAAAAAATAAACAAGGTAGAAGGTTTCCAAAACTTCTTCCTTGTAGAAAACAGTTTTTCTCTCCCATACACATGTAAGTGTAGCAGGCACATATTTTTTCTTGCTTAAACTCGGAAAATCTTTGCCTTCAATATTACATTTGCCTCATATATTCGTATAATCTAGACTTTTTGGATAATTTTTCCTTTCGCACTCTCCATGCCTTAAAAGGCGTATATAGGCCTACCGAAAAGGTTTTCCTGCTTACTAGGATTAATAGAGAGAGACCCACCTAATGGGAGGGGGATAAATATAATTTTCCTGATTCCGAGGATCACATGATACCTTACATATTTCTTACAAAAGCATCCACACTACGGAAAAACTTTTATCTATTGCTCCTTTAGTAACCAAACTACTTGGGTCAATCGCGATAAATGAGAGAAAAAGGTTGAACCCATCAGAGTGTAGACGCTTTGACGTCTCGAATCACTTTCCTATCCTGAACCCGAATGTTTTAGTTCCTGATTGACATTTCAATTCTTAAGATACACTGTGCTAAAACAGACAAAAGGAGAGCTGGAATCGAAATGATATGACGCTGAGCCAGCAATTAAAAGCACTGTGCTAGAAGCGAAGCAAGTGACATCTCTTTCGATTGAAAAGAAGGTTCTCAATAGGTTACTCAATGAATTTACCAATTACCAAAAGGAGACCTTACGTTCAATGTCTATGTTAGTTAAGGATTCCGAAATGCACAATTTTTAATGGTAATCATATAAAAAGCAATATAGAGAAATTATAAAAATTAAAAGACAGTAGCACATAATAATAAAAAAATCCTTTCATGTATGATCTGGTAAAAAACATACAATACAAATTTGGTGCCAATATCTACCTCCATCTAGAAATGCAGGCGATAAATTTGCTGAAAGATTTATCACATAAAAATCCATAGAATTTTACAGAGGAAGTGAGCATTGCTAGTTTTTATATGCCACTGTATATTCATTATATTATTGTGTCCTATTGATTTATTTTATTATTCCTGCAGTAAGAAACAAGGTTCCGTTCGTAAATTTCTAGAATATTCTAACTGCGATATTTTGGCTAGTGAATGCATTTTTCTGATGGTTTACGGGTCAGAAACGCGAAGTTTCTTTATGACGTCGGAAATAGCTTAGTTTAGAGTTAGCATCTCATTTATGTGAGCACAACTACCACGAACTGTAAGCAATTATTGGTGAAAATAAGGGAATTGTGGAGCCTAAGACTATTCTAGATCTCTAAATAAGCTTACCTAATTTTTTAAGATTAGTTACGTTAAGTTTGAAAAAAATTGCCTTAAAATAATATCCCACCAAAGTTTCTTTATTGACGTCGGAAATAGCTTACTTCAGAGTTAGCATCTCATTTATGTGAACACAACTACCACTAACGGTAAGCAATTATTGGTGAAAAAAGGGAGTTGTGGAGGCTAGGACCATCCTAGATCTCTAAATATCCATATCTAAACTTTTTAACATTGGTTACGTAAAGTTTGAACAAAATTGCATAAAAAATAATATCCCACCAAAAGTTTCGGTAATATGTAATGGATGACGATATCCCCGGCAAAACTATACCAGATGACGACTCTTTGTTTCCGGATTTGCTATTGGTTGCTTCTGTTAAATATGAACCAATATACCAAATTAACCACTATATGTGGCTTTATTCTAGTGTTTTCCAAATGGTTTCGTTCATGCATACCGATAAAAGTGATAAGAGGTTTTTCAGATTTTTGTTGCACGAGTTATACGTTTTGTTACAGCCAAAATCTAGGTTTTCATTATGAGCTTGAAAGAAGCACTAGCACAGCCTTGAGCCATAATAAAACACCGTTTTAAACTGTTACGGTTTTAAATTATAAACACTATTGGGCTTATTTTACGTGATAATTTAGTACCCCAAATTATCGCTAGTATTTTAAGTTAGCGCTAACTCATTAAAAAAAAGGGCAGCATGATTTCTTTAGCATGCTCAGATATTTTTTTATCATAAAATCTTTTCCTAATGATTTTCTCATAATTACCATTAAAAAGTGTGCATTTATAATTTCGTAACTAATATAAAAAATTACCAAAATAATAATTGCTATGCACCTTATATTATTCAGCAATTAATGAAGCCTATTATTATTATTATTAAAGTTCCAAGCCACAACCCCAACTGGAAGAGCAAATAGCTATAAGCCCAAGGGCCCCAGCGGGGAAAGAAACCTGGTATGGAAAAAACGAAACAAAGATTAAGAAAAACATAATAAATAAATAGAAAATCAAAAAAAAAAAAAAAAAAAAATTAAATGCTATAATGTTAAAAATATTATAATATTATATATGTGTGGATAATGAATAAAATATTAAAGTTATAAGTTTCTGTTAATTAAAAATGTATTAACACCCACTTTAAATTTCTGAAGTTCCAAGGACTCAACAACAACACTAGGAAGTTCATTCCACAGTTTAGTTGTGTTAGGAATGAAACTTCTTGAAAACTGTGTTGTGTTGAATCTCATAGGCGTAAAGGCCCTACTATTGGCATTTAGTACACCTCTGGTAACTCGTTGAGGGCCATATAAATTGGGCAGATCGTGATGCAGTGGATGATCTGCATTGTTAAAAATTTTATATAAGATGCATAAGGAGCTTATTGCTCGCCTGTGCCACAGATCAACTTTGAGGTCAGGAATTAAAAATTTTATTGCTCTCAAATTTTTATCTAATAAATTAAGATAAGAGTTGGCTGCCGAACTCCAAACAGGGGCGCAATATTCAAAACACGGAAGAATAAAAGCATTAAAACAATTTTTAAGAACAGTCTGCTCTCCAAATACTTTGTAAGATTTCCTCAAAATGCCAATTTTTTGAGCAATAGAGGAGGAAATAGATCGAATGTGATTCTCAAAAGTAAACCTAGAGTCAAGCATAACTCCAAGCAACTTAAAAGAATCACATATGGAGATGGGAATGTTATTTATTAAAAGATCTGGATGGGGAGGATCTAGTGTTCTGGATCTGCTAACAATCATACTCTGGGTTTTCTTTGCATTTAACTTCATGCCCCATGAAGTGCACCAAACATTTATCTTAGCCAGATCTCTATTTAAAGACTCTGCAACCGATGCTCTCAACTCAGGAGATGGGACTGGGGCTATTAGAGTAGCATCATCAGCATAGGCTATAAGTCTATTTTCCAGTCCAAACCACATATCATGGGTATATAATATAAACAGTAGAGGACCAAGAACACTGCCTTGTGGTACACCAGATAGCACCTCTCTCTCATCACTAAAATTATTGTCAACATAAACCTTTTGATGTCGATTTGTTAAAAATTGTTCAATAATATTTAAAAATACACCACCTACTCCCAACTGCTTCAACTTAAATATCAGGGCCTTATGATTGACACGGTCAAATGCGGCACTGAAATCCAGGCCAACTAAGCGAACTTCTTGACCAGAGTCTAATGATTTTTGGACAATGGTGGAGACAGTGAGAAGTGCATCACAAGTGCTCAGACCCTTACGAAATCCAAACTGTAAAAAGGGAAACAGACGATTAAGCTCGGCAAATGTACTTAAACGTTTAGCTAGTAAACGTTCAAAAATCTTAGATAGAACAGGAGTTATAGAAATGGGCCTATATTCAGTAGGGTTTGAATACATACACCATCTGCAATAAACGGTTAGATGTGTGTAGATAAATAAATTTCTCACCAGTACTTAAGCTTTGATTCAATAATGGATTTGTAGAAGAGCAATCATAGCTAAATATGGCACACACAGTCACAAAAACAATATAACGTCTAACGATGCTTGGCAATTGCATTTGTTTTAATGTAGTGTTCCGCCCCTTCTGGGAAACGATAGTAATGGAATCATTAAATTTCTGTCAAGAGGGTGACTGTGAATTCCAAATTTATCGAACAATGCAGCCATACCAGCCCAAAGTTTTGCAGACCAAAGAACGCAATATTTAGTCTTTTAAACGTCTGATCAATCTTAGACACAGTCTTCCGAGAACACTATTAGTAATTAATGATCGCCAAGAAATTTCATGCTAGAAGAGGACACCGTCAAAATATCAATCATAGTTAATAACCACAAGAACATTATTGGTATATTTAAAAAATAACTAGGCAACAAATTTTAACTTTTTGTTTGTTACAGGCATATAAAGAAGTGTTTCTAATTAGTCCAAGGGCGCTTAATCTGAATTTGAAAACCAAAATTATCTACTACGTCTCGCTTTTGTGTAATGACCCCCCCGCCCTTCTCGCTATTTATTCCTATTAATAATAAAAAATAAAATAGTCTTTTTAATTTTTAAGCAAAAATATTTTAAACGTGGGGGGCCTTCCCTCTTTATTCAGGCCTAGGACAGACAGTGTACATCACTGGCCAAGTTATCCCCGCTCCATCCTAAGTTATGAAGATTTTATTATATTGATTAAGTTTGTCAAACACTTAAAGTTTAAAGAAACTTTGCTGTAGCCTTCTCGTTTTTCTTTTGTGAGACAAAAGATGGCACTAACAAAGTTAAGCAAACAAATTTAACTAATAAATGTAAAATATTAAAGCAATGTGTTAAAAGACAAATATTATGGAATAAATTTTCAAATCCTTTCTAAGATACTAACCGCCTGAAAAGCTTGATCTTAGATAATAAACATTAACTTAGGCTGGGAACGTTGTGTAGGATTGATCCGAAACGTTAAGGACATAAATATAGCGGATATTTTACCTCTCATAAGGTCTAGTATATAGACATTGGTATGAAAATATTATGGCAGAACTGATAAGATACTTTTTTATATTTACCACAAAGAAAGCTGGGGATCTGGATAAAACATTCCAGTTAACCATGGACGGTGTTTACTGAAAATGTTTCCCCTCCGCCTTTAGACGAATTAAATAATGTTAAGTGGATTCTCTATTTTACATTATACTCATACAATACAGTTCATTATTAGATGGAGGATAAATTAAACACTAAAAAATTGCGCTCAAATTAGTAGAAAAGCGCTTGAAAATGGCCATAACACGAAATTAGATATGTTCATCGTGGGATGCCAAGGGACGAATACCATTTCAAAATTAGTGTGCCTAGGCTGCTAGTCCACCTGATCTGAAAGGTAGCAGATGGAAAACTTGCACATCGGCTGCCATAACATATACAGATTAAGATCCAAGAATCTTTCCCAGCTCCAAAATGATTTTCAAAAATAAAGGCTCAATAAGAGATTCCGTTTTGCCTCTAGCTCCCATCGAAATTGCCCAAACCGTTGTCCACATTCGTTGTTTCTGGATGGACTTCTATGAATCATAGGTATGATTACCCAATGCTAAATAGCTAGCCCTTTGTGGGCAGTTTCATAAGGGGGAGAAATAGTAAAAATAATGCTCAACTTACCAAAATATAGGGTTGAAAGGAAATGCACTTTAACTTAAATATATTAGATCTTAGTAATGAGCGAAGTCCTGTAGTTACCGTTTTGCCTTCCTGAAATATGTATTGATCGATGTGAAATGGAGCTATCCCATACTTCGTGTAATTATAACATAACACCCATTCCGGAAACCCGATACAGAGTGGACGGTGAAAGAATGTATTAGACTGGCTGGCTCCACTACAGGCCCTATTTCCAGCTAACGAAACATTATATGTCGCGACGCGTTACCGTGTTTTGGGTTAAAATGATAGAAAGAGAAAAAAGGAAGACGATCTCCTAACTTAAGTAAGAGAAAGGAAGTAGACTCCTCTATTGGCTCGTCAAGTGCTAAAAGTATGGACGCTGGTCTCAACTCGATTGTTAAACTTGATGCACTCCAAAAAAAGAGATGAGTAGGAGCAGGAACTTTCAATAAAAGGGAAAAACTTAGTTGTCCTCACTTGTTCCAGATACTTTAATAAGGTAGTGAAGAATAGGTAGAAAATATCAATTCTCTGCGCTCGATATTGTTTAAAAATAAACCTAATCTCGCTAATATTTCAGCATACGGAAGATCCTTCTAACCAACAACTTTTTTGATCCGCTATCTCGGAACTGATTCAAAAAGTTTCAAATCACTAATATAACAGGTATTCAACAAAACAGATACAAAGTCAATAATTGGATGAATATGCGTAAACAACACCTGACACATAAATTAACTTGATTTACAAATGGTACCTCAGAGGTATTGGCAACACCATTTGCTTTAATTAACAAAGACCCCTCTAACATGAAGGTGGAATTTGTGAGCTGCATCTACCAAAATAGCAAGATCCTTAAAGAAGGATTTAGATGGGTTTGGCCCATTGCCTAAGTAGTATACACAAAAAGGGACAACAGGAGAACGACAGAAGCGGATATGGGAACACTTATTTACAGAAAAGGAAAGGCCCCAGGATTTACTTCTATTGTAAAGCAAAGAAACACAAGAACCATTATTATTTAGTTTACTAAGATCAACAGGAGGGAGAGCCAAATACAATTTCAAATCGTCAGCTAAGAGATGAATTTGCTGATCAGGCTGGCACAACTATAATTTCTATAGATTAGGAAACGAACAGGACCCACCACAAAACTGCGTGGAAGCCCACTAGTAACATCAACTGAATTGCTCGAAGATCCCTGGACTACTACCTTCAAACTTCTGTCCGTTAAAAAATCACTGAACCATCCAAGCAATGGGTAACAAATGCCGAGTTTAAAAGGTTTGATGATGAGCGATCTATGATTAACTGCATCAAAGCCTTACTATAGTCAAAATAAAGAACATCAGCCAAGGCAACAAAGTTCAAATCTTTCGAACATTGTCATAAGTCAATAGTAATTGATCAGTTACAGATAAATTAGCAACGAAGCCAAATTGAAAAGGAGAAAGTAAAGAGCTTGCCTCTAAATAATCAAACAATTTAGAAAATATGACACTTTCCAACGTTTAACTAAAATTAGACGTCATAATAATAGGCCTATAATTGAAAGGATTGGAATGAATACTGCTATTGAATAAAGGGAGCACAATAGCAACCTTCCACAGAGAATGAAGTCATTGTATAAAGGATTTTACTAAACGGAAGAAACAAGAGATAACATAGAACTGTACCACAGTTTTTCAAAATAATCGAAGGAATATTGTCAGGGCCACAGTTTGGGTATAATTTTCACATTTTCAAGGGATTTAGCACATCAATAACCGTAAGATTATCAGACGTTAACTTAGAAATAGAATACTGGTGAGGAAAAGGATTTAAGGGCTTTTCCTTTATAGGTTTTTAATGAATATTGCAGAAATATTCTAGATAGCTCTGATCACAATAAACATAAAAACCTATATTTCGTTTTTCAAGAGAATAAGGTTAAATGCTAACGTGAAATCTCAATTTTGCAGACGAACTTTCTTAGGCTCAAATTTGAGCGACGTTGGGAAACGTGTATTAAAAACAAAGAGTAAATAAAAATATACATTATAAAAATAAACAGTTATTATTAAAAGGTGAATTTATACAGTAACAGTTTATGATTGGATTGAATTACGCGTGTGAATTAAATTTCCATGAGTTAACGGGAATGGATTTACAATTGATAAATATGGTTTGGTAATTTGAGTATAATATATGATGATTGATAATTAGAATATAATTGGTAATTGGATAATGGTTATATAGATTTTTTTATAGGTATTTCTAAGTAGTAATTGTTAAATAGATTGTATAATTGTTAAATAGTAATTTGTAAATTGAGTATAGCATTTGATGATTTATAATTAGATTGGGGAGTGTTAAATAGTTTATAAATAAATTGTTAAATAATAATTATAATAATTGGAAAATTGGTTGGCAATTAGTAATTCATTTTGGGGTTATAAATAGTAATTGGTAAATATTGGTAATTTGATTGGTAATTATTAATTGGTAAATTGTTTGATAAATTGTAGTTGGTAAATGTTTTGATAAATAGTAAATATAATATAAATTGGTAAATGGATTATAACGGAGATGAATGGGTCTGTAAATGAGAAAAGAATCACGCATTAATTCGGGATTCTTTTGGGAATTTTTTAGCTAAACAATAACAATTCAAATATTTACTGACCTGATTCTCCGATGCGAGGACAACAATGCGAATGAACCTCATGGGTTAATTTTTAGACGCTTGTGAGAGCGAGTCTACCAATCTCTCGATTTAAGTCATGGTTACCAATTCTCCTTGAATATATATATATAAATATATATATATATATATATATATATATATATATATATATATATATATATATATATATATATATATATATATATATATATATATATAAGAAAAAATATTTACATTTGTAAGGGTATAGACCACTACACCCTCATACACACCTAAACCGTCAATCATCAAAGGCCCCACAGCGGGCTTGTCAGTCTTTTTGTTCCTCAAATAAATATAAAGTCTTTTGCATAGAATCCTTATGGTAAGTTAGAGATTCTCCGTAGTTAGAAACCAAGCTAATAATATCTCAGGCGTAAGTCAAGTCAGGCTTAGACCGTTAGAGGATAATTTCGACCAAAACCACCCTGCAAAGTTATATACCCACTCCTACTTGGAGATGGTTATTGACAAACATCCCTGTTCAAGGAAGCTTAAATCCCTAGGGTACGAAAGAGGAAATAACGGGTGACAAAATGGACAACAAATTTGTATAACTCTGTTTGATATTATGATCCTGAAATACCTTCTCTCAGTTGAAAGTGATAGAGAATATTTCACTAAAGAGAACTTAGCCTGAAACCAGTCAAAATGTTTTGATGGTGCCAAAATATTTACTGTAGAGAAAATTACAGAACACCTTAGCTTAACACTTACCTGATCACAGTCGGAAAGAGGGTCAAAACATGAAAACTCAGAGATCTTATCCTTACAGTAGGAGAAAAATGCAGATCAAGAACGTTATTGGAACAAATGAAAGTGGAAAAAGCAACCTACTGGGTAAGACCGAGAGAGTTAAAAAGATCGAGAAAGAGGCGAGAGAGGAGAGAATGCGCGACAGGGACTAAGGCAGATAAGTCAGTTTCAGGCAGGTTGAAGTTAGCCATTAAGATTAAATCTTTACCTGAACAGAAAGATTCTAGGAAAGTCAGTAACATAGCATTTTGATACAATGAATAACTAGGTGATCTATATACCACTATACTGTAAACTTTAAAGCTTGGAAAAAAATACAACAGGTATGGCTATTATCCAGCCAACTATAAATAAATGATTGACATACAACCCAACTCTATGCCTAAGCAGGTTGGAGGGAGATACGTTTCTGTAAAAACTATATCCCGGAATATTGACAACTGAAGAGGAAGTAGCAGAAGTAACCCTTGTCTCAGTCACCCCGACAATCCAAAACACGAAATTAGAATAAAGACTACACGCAAAGTGTCGTAGAATAGGCTCCCAACGATATACTATATATAACTATTCGTGGAGGGGATTATTCTATATTTCGAGTGCGTGGTAATCAGATTCCGAAAATGGTTCAAAAAGGAAGGGGGGGCCTGGAGAGGGCTTATTTATCTTCAATATACTTAAGAAGTGGAACGGAGCCCAAGGATAAATAATATGGCAAACATTAATAAAATAGAGTTTTATTAATTAATCTATCAAAACAACACACGGAAAATGTTTACCTTCCCGGGGATTAAAATGGAAGAAACACAGAAAATGAAAAAGGTCATGGGAATATTTGACTAAGCTGAGGATTAAGATTTGGAGGGATTTGAAACGGCAAAACAAACAAAAAGGGGGAATGGTTGGCTATGATCGTTTAAAGGACCGAGTTGCGTTGACAAAAAGGTTAAATGTAATGCGTAGCTTACGTAATTACAAGGTTGTCGTGCAGAGGAAGGCGATGGAAAGGAATCTTCGGTTCAACTGGCGATTCTTTTCAAAGAGAAGGGGTTCTTCGGGGGGTTGTCCTTAACGAAGGGAAAGGACTGTCTTCGAGGAGTAAGAGCAAAGTGGGGCTCGGAAGTAAGAGCGATCCTTGAGGCAGGATATCAGGGATGTTCTAGATGAACAATGGAGGTTATTGTTGTAACCAAGCGTTCTCTTGAAGAACGTTAACAAAAGGGGGGAATTAAATTATCATTACGTGATGTCTTGGGAACGAGAACAGTTTCTTGATAAACGGGCTTGGAGAACAACGGCTGTTCTAATGTTCTTCTCTTTCTGAACAACAGGGGGGGTGAGAACCGTTTCTGGCGAATGGGCTCGAAGAAAAATGGCTGTTTCAAAGTTGTTCTCTTTCTGAGCAACAGGGGGGCCCTGTTGACTTGGCGTCTCGAGTGGCACGAACTTTGGCACTCAAGGGATATTGTTCTCTTTTGCACAATAAGGGGTTCCTCGGGTTAGAGTTCCTAGGTGTACAAGGGAGACCGGATCTGCGTGATTCCTCGCGAAGATAATCGGGATCTGGTTCAAATGCGAAATGCTATCGCATAAATAGCCGGAGCCAGCCCTTTGGCGTAGGGGACAATGGTGGGGGGAGACTTCGATGGAATGTCCCGGTAGCGCTTGGGAAAATATCTTATCTGCCCATGAGCCTAATTTAATCTGGCGAGATCGACGCATGGAGGCGAACGCGGGATTGAACCTCCTTGATTAAGCCTGGAGATGGCGATGGGGGGGGGGGGGTCATAACGCGCCTCCTACTTCCTCTCGCAGCATACACGTGGGGAAGCGAGTGTTTCAACATGTGATAGGGGCTGAAGCATGGCGGCCTCAGGCCGTTCTATCACACAAAGTTAACTTCATTAACTAAGCAATTTAAATTGGATAACAAAAGTTAAACATAAATGGAATTATACAAAACTAAATTCTTGCTTGAAAATTTGCAACCTGTGCAGTAACCAATCCAACATGAGTGAGACTACCTTGGGAGAAAATTGGGCGTGATGTTACAGTAGCACTATTACCACTCCTACTCATTGAAGCAGTCCTCCTCTCCTTCATATGCTGTCTCTGGTTTTAAGTTTAAGTATATTGAGGAGAATCGAGGACCTGCCAACCTTTTTTGAGTTAGGCAAAAGCTCGATACTGCTTATCTTTGGTAATTTTTGCACGAAATAAACCTCCAATATGGAGGACATGAGTAACCAATATATTAGGAATGTTATGGCACAAGAAAGAACTTACATCTTTAAAATCACCGGCAAAGTTTGAGGGAGCCACCCCCCTAACAATAATACATTACTTTCTCTTATCTTTCTCATAAAGCTCTCGTCCTATCTTTAATGGCCTCCAATTCTTCTCCTTTGGAAACTGAAGATCCAGAGCCAATGGCTACAACAGACCACGAATCATGGTTACCTTGGGCAGACAAGGCAGCAACCTCAGCACTTGCTTAGCTACAGTCGTTATCATCTAGGTCATTGAATCGCTGAGTGACTTTACTAAGTCCCTACAAAAAACCCCTAGAGAAAGCAGGGGAGTAGATTCACACTTTGTACATGTAAAATGTACATTCATACTTCTATTCTTTATAATCTGCCATGATGGCATTGGCAAGGCAAACATGAGAGTACTAATAAATATTGAAGCTTTGTTGCTTCGCCAGTAAGATCATGATTTCAGGAATAGAAATCCATAAAAGAATGCTGCGTTTCGTGAGCGTTTATCTTTGGTACTTGTCTAACTGCTCATGGCGTGAGGTATTGGTGGCGGTAGAGACCAATGAGAAAATCGAAAGATTTTTTCAAGAGAACAATCTCACAGTGATCGTTTGAGAGATTTCAAAGCACGTTTCATGGTCTTCCAACTTAAGGGTTTATATTGATCACACTAATATTCTCACGATAATGTGGGCAAGACTCAACATCTTACGAAATGAATATATTTCTCTAGTCAGAATTTTTACTGTAGAAAAATAAAGTCAAAGGGTGACCTCGTGCCCTTCGGTACCCACGATGTCTCTAGATCACCGCATGGAACGTGAGAAGCGAGGCTGATCTACGACGAGGATGCGGTCCACGCCGTTTTATTGCACTTCAGCTGCATTTACCTTGGCGATCATTTTCCTTGCCTTGTATATCCTTAAAGCCACTCTCCTGCCCTCCAGCATAGATCGAAGCTATTCGAACATTCTAAGCCAACTTTATCTCGGTTCCTCGACAGAATCGCTGCCTTCCCCCAAGATCGCGCGAATCGTGCAGACTCTCGCCAGGAAATCCCCGCCACCAGCGGAGCATCTATATAATCCACCGATTCGGTTGAGCAGAGAGCACTGAAACACTATAGTACGGTAGCACCAGAGGACAGTAGCCCGGCTCATCACTGTTACGCCTAAGACCGTGTACGAGCAAAGGCCACGCTCATCCGTCGCGATCGGAGACACCAGTGATTTCGATTGAGGAAGAAGGCTAAATCGACATCCGTAAACTGTGCCATAGCCATTTTGTGAGTATCTGAAGAGAAACTCAATCTCCGAATACCAAACTGCGTGTTATCCCTCATTCGCCCCGTGAGATAACCTAGTTTTCAAATCGCAGTCATCGTATCTCGACTGGCCATTCCCTTCAACGAACACGTAAGCAGTTGCAATCGTTGACACCAGCAGATTATTCTATAATCTGGTCTACTCAAACCCTCCCATCCATTGTGTGAGCTCCCGGATTCAAATCCACTTTTCAATCTCCGAACTGAACCCAAGAACTAATACCATATTTAACGCACCTGTAATCTGTCCTGTGCCGACATAAAATTTGTTATGTACTATCATTCCCTTTAAACTCTCTATCTGTATATATTTCAATTATATTTATTTGTTAGTAAAGGTATATTTATGTTATCCTCCTTTTCTTGCAACCGTGAACAAGTACCAGATACCTGTTAATCTTTGGCCAACTTGCACTCGGAATTATTTGATGTGAAAGGACCCCGCAAATTGAAAAGGAAACATTCCCAATGAATACTTAACTATTGACCCGTCCACGAACCGGCTAGATCGACTCTCAAACAGACTATATATATATATATATATATATATATATATATATATATATATATATATAGAGAGAGAGAGAGAGAGAGAGAGAGAGAGAGAGATAATAATATTTAAGATCTCTGAGTAACAAGTGTGAACTTTTGTCCAGCTAAGAAATGGAAATGGCGCAACTTACTTGAAGTCTCCAAAATGGGTATTCATCATTTTACAACGTTAAATATCTCCTTTAAATAGCAAATAATATTCCCGTAAAAAAGAATCTGGAAGAAGAACATCTTAATTAGCACAAACTATATATGTGATTACTTGAGTTCTGCTTCTACCTGAAACTAAACAGACCCCTCGATTGACGATACAAGAGATTCTCCAATTAATTGTATTACTTGTACGTTATAAAAATCATTTCATAATTTATGGAAAAGATAAAGCATATAGGTTAAAATGAGTGATCGATACTTCTCTTAATAAAACAAAATGCTTTCATAATAATTCGAAAATGGCTTTATTATTCCCCTCAGAGATGAATAATCATCAACCATAGGAAGTTGCCTCAACAGTTGAAGACCCATTGGATATGGGTTTATCTGGACACCAGAAATACTGTAAGCGACTAGATTGAAGTATCAAGCAAAAAAATGAGCTCTTCTCTTCTTTGAATGTTATATTCGTTTATTTTGCGTACTTAAATAATCTCACAAATTAGTCTCGAGTTCTTCTTTAATTCTGCTAACATTTAATTTGACATGTACGACCATTCCCTTTAAACTCTGTATCTGTATATTTTTCATCTCTAATCCCCCGGCGTCATACTTTCCCGGTAGATCAATTGTTTGTTTCATGTGTGGTGCCCAAGGTCACGTCCGCCCGTACTCTCCACCAAATTCCCAGTTCTGTAGCAATCCCATTCACCAAGTACACCAAGTGAATTCTTTTCCTACTCTCCCTTCATCACGACCAGAAACCCTAGCTCCAATCTCGTCTCCCAGTGCCCCAGGGCACCAAGTTAATTTTCTCTTCGACAAGAGCTTTCCAGGAGGTTTAAAATTTGAGAACAGAACCGTTCCTGGGTGCCAAAACACCACCTTCGTCCGCGATAAAGGGTTTATCTCTATCGTGATATCTAATGAACTTCTTTCTCTTGTGGCCACTGAACACAAAAGGTTCGCGGTAGTCCATAACTATCTGGGACGCGCAAGCCGCTTCTCCATTGTAAACTGTTACCCTGAGTGCTAATACTTCTCAGGATGGGCTGCTTTCGTGTCAACCCCTATTAAATTCTGCTCCATTTTGGTTGGACAGTGCCTCCAAGTCGCATCCAACCCGGTGGCTCATCCCGTTATCACGAGAGCCAAGGCAAAGAAGGATTCCCAGACGCCCGCTGCCCTTTAAACCCCTTAGATGCGGATTTTAGTGGTGTTTTGAGCGAAGAGTTCGTTCAAAGACAAAAGGAGTATCCAAATCTCCTTCCTTTGTGGGAAACTTCTCGGACCCTCAAGCAGGATTCTGTTCGCGGTACTAAGGCAGTTTTTTTATATGATAAGAGAAGGCTTGTTATATCGCGTTTGCTCGGATGGCATTAATTCCGAAATTCACACAATCTGTGTTCCCCATTCGCATGTCTCACTGATCCTAAAAAATGCCCCAAATAGTGTGTTTTCTGGCTACTTTAGCCACAATAAAACTGCTCAGAGGATTTCTCGTTATTTTTACTGGCCAGGTGCTGCAGTTGGCATTTCTGAATACTGCCAATCCTGTGACATCTGCCGAAATAACCCCGGCAAAAGGGCCTGTTAATCCTGCCCCCCTTCAGAATTGGCCGATCATATTTGAACCCTTTTCCCGAATGGCCATATAACTTGTTGGTTCCATTCGTCCCCCTTCCAGCTAAGGACATAGTTATGACCTTACCCTTATGGACTGTGCCACTTCATTACCGGAAGCCATACCATTAAAGAGAATCGACAGTGTTACGTGTGTCGAAGAATTAATTTCCATCTTCACTAGGGTAGGTGTGGAGAAATGGCTACATTAAGCATCCTGGAGGAGTATAGGTACATTCAAGCCCCCCTCCCTTCATGAGGAGAAGCGTGGGAAAGGTAGCCGGCGAAAATGCTTACCATGTGTGATCTCCTCGCCGCTGTGGGCAGTTGGAGCTAACATATGTTTGAAGGCGACCACCTAAGGTCCTTAAACGAAGCTCTAACGATCGAATTACCTACGAGACCCATAAACCCGTGGTTAGGAATAAAAAACAGGGCGAGTCAGAAGGCACGCCAAGTAGCGGTGCGGTTGTGAGCCTATAATTTGCGAGCTGACATGGGCACCCCAGTGCCACCGCAGGAATTCTCGCTCTCCCCAGATGCTAACTCTCCATTCACCTCCCCCCCCTTTTGCATCTGTGGCCTGGTCACTTCCCCCTTTAGATGGGGCGGCAATCCGCCTATATATAAGCCCCGCAAAGAAAGAGAAGGGATTATCAGAAGTCGATACGCTAGAGGTGGATTAGGTCGTGAAGATCGATCCATCGGTTAGACAAGAAGATTATTAGAAGTCGATTCGCCAGAAGAAAGATTAGTTCGTAAAGATCGATCCTTCAGCCCTACAAGACTATTTCCGTGAGAAACGATAGGATCAGATTGAGAAAATCGATCCCCCCTTTCAGGGCCGTATTAACCTAAATAGTCAAGTTTTATATCGGTGCCATATCGAAGAAGCCTTTTCCGTCTGCAAAGAAGCCCGACTGAAGAAAAGCAAAGCCGCTCACACTCGAGTGATTCTCACATCTCAAGCACCGTAAGAGTAAGAGGAGAAGAACCCTGCCCCAACGAGCTCCCGTTCTTTAATTACGATTGAAGAATCATCCACCGGCACAGGCGACAAGCAATCCCTCCTCGAAAATTCAAGCAGCAACCACACCACTTCAAAGCGAGAGATAAGTCCTCCAGCGACATCCGGCAATCCCTGTTACCTACCCGTAAGTTAACAATAACATTTATATATCTATTGCGATAGTAGAAGTTTAGTACGTCCCACGTTTTAAAGGAGAGTAGAAACCATTATTCTTGAACCTAGGTCATATGTGTTTGTAGATGACAGTACATCAATTTAATGTTTTAGGCTAAACAAATAGGGTCGTGATAAAAATACTAATTGGCAATTGGTTTGTTTATTGGAAGCCTACTTGTTTATATTTTGTCATTTGAGGCCAAATATAGAAATGCTTTTACTGTTGGTTTGTAATATTTAATTTAAAATACATGTTTATTTTTGGTAGATTCCGGTGTTTCCTCTTATCTTTATGTGTTTAAAAATAGCTCTTCCTTAAGGACTAAACCACAAAATTAGCACTCTTAGAACAAAGCCTACTTCATCATAGAAGTAACTCACGCCCCTTAAAGCATACCGCTACTAAAAGGGTGTCAAAGCGTAGAGTGATCAAAGCCAAGGGTCATTCTACGACAGTAGGCATACCAAAGAAAGTATTTTCGGACACTGGTAGGCAAAATACCTCTGAATAAATAGAATATATCGGGAAACTGTTGATGTTAAAACCACTCTTTACCATTCCCTTTCACCCCTGCGCAAACGGAATTTGCGAAAAATTTAATGCGACCTTCAAATCGATATTAAAGAAGCTGTGTGTCAAGCAGCCCGGTGAGTAGCATCGCTTCTTGCCCGTGGCACTATTTGCGTATAGGGAGATCCCCCATCGTACACTCCGATTTTCCTCCTTCGAATTAATCTACGAATGTAACGTGTGAGGTCCCATTAGCATCTTCAAGGAGTTATTATCGAACGCCAAGTTAGATATGGAAATTCAATCTTCCTATACGTGTGTTTGAATCTTCGACGAAGACTAGAAAAGTGTGTTGAGATTGCATACCAAACTGCCGAAATTAATTTGGATAAGTAACGAACGTCCTTCGATGTCAAGTCGAAGGAGAGGAAGTTGAGCCCAGTGATGATGTTCTGTTGCTACTTCCTACGAAGTGCAACAAAGTTCTGGGCCAATGGAAAGGCCCCTTCCAAATCCATGAAGCGCGAGGACATTAGGATTATTTAATTAAAACCCCCAGAGTGGAGAAGCTGTTCCATGTCAAAATGTTGAAGAAATACCACCGCCGAGCGTGTAACAACAACATCGTTACTATCGAGAAAGAGATAGCTTTGGAGGCCGACTACACTACAGATACCCAGAACGTTATGCAGGCAATGTGTGTTGAACAGGATAATGACTACCCACTACCCGCCTTGCCCAGCGCCACCAATTCCCCACCCGCCAGGTTGGATATCATAAGCGGCTAACTCCCGACAAAATTACCCAGCTGCAGCTATTCTAATTAATTTGAGGACGTAATTTCCAAAACCCCTGGGTGTGCTATTAATTTCGAACGTGACATAAAGCTCAATAGCCAGGAAGCTATTAGCTCAAAACCTTAACCCCTCCCAATTCATTTGAGAAATACCTTTAACGCCGAAGTTAGCAATTTGCTCAACCTCAAAATCATTGAACCCTCCACGTTAAATTATTGTTCCCCAATAGTTATGGTGCGGAAACTAAATAATTCTTACCGCATGTGTGAAGATTTCCGCAATTTAATTACGTGACTGTTTTCGATGCGGAACCAATCCCATTAATCAACCAGAACCTCCACTTGTTCGAAAAGGTCAAGTATATTAGCGAACTCTACCTCTCTAAGGCGTATTACTAGATCTCCATGAAAAAGAACGTAAAGAGAACCACCGCCTTCCCCACCGACAAAGGCCTTATGCAGTTCCGTCAAATTCCCTTTTTATTAATGACGTCCTGCAGTAATTATAATCGGATAATGGGCAGAATTTTGCACGGATTGGATGATGTCATCTTCTCTTTTAACAACATTTACGTTAGCGCTTGTGACTGGGGGCAACACTGGGCCTCCCTTCAGGGGCTCTTGAGCCTTTGCGAGAGCACGGCTTTACAATAGGCCCCATTAAGTGCCACCTAGCCTATAATTCGATCCAAAGAAACAGCTTCGTTCTTTCATGGGGTCTTCCTCATTTTATAGAAGGTTCGTCCCCAATTTCGCGTCTTTGGCCGCCCCAATGTGTGAAATGCTCAAGAAGAATTCCCCAGATCGCATTGTCTGGAATTCGAGGCCTATTGCTCATTTATATCAGCTAAAGGGAAAATTGACATCTGCCCTCATACTCAGGTTACCTAACCCCAATAGGCACTTCGGTATCCGGACGGATGCGACCAACGAAGGCCTCAGATGTGTCCTTCTTCAGTACTGAGACGACAGTGAGAGTCACCCCGTGGCATACGCAAGTTGCAAATTACTCCCACGTGAGAGGAATTATGTAGTGATAGAAAAGGAAGCTTTAGCTATCATTTAGAGCGTTCAAAAGATTAAAATATACCTAGTAGGCCAATAATTTGTTATAGATACCAATCCCCACTTGCTGGCATATCTCCGTAACATTAAACATCATAATGGCCGAGTAATGAGACGGAGACTATTATTGAAGGAATTATACCTTCGCATATTGTATATAAAAGGGTCGTAGAAATTATATCGCCGATACCCTTAGCCATAATCCTTTGTGCGAAGACCCTTTCTAAATTGTAATTTCACCATGGCCATTTGTCTATTTTCTATATAATATAACCGCCTGCTAGATATAAGTTAAATGACAATTTTTTCTCTATGAATTTAGTTCTTTTTGAAGGGGGTGCGTACGTCTAGGAAGCACAGTGCCCTTGTATATTTAAAATTATTAGTTAGAATTCTGGTCCAGCACAACAAATTAGCTCAGGATAGCAACAAAGATCCTAGAAAGTTCTTTAATTACTATAAAATTAATAATAAGTCTGGCAGAGTTAAAATAGGGCCTAGCAAAAATGAAGGGGTTGTGAAAAGAAACTGATGAGGAAATAGTTGAGGTAATAAATGGTCATTTTGCATCAGTATTTACAAAGGAGAAACTAAATAGTCTTATGTATAGTACTCATGGGTCAGGGAAAGAGGTGTTTACTACCATTAGTGTGGATTGGAGGACGATAAAAGAACTAATTGGTGAGTTAGATACTACCAAGGCCTCCGGCCCTTATAATATCCATTTCAGGATACTTAAAAAGGGTTAAAAAGTATCTCAATAGCTCTGGAGAAGTTGTATACTAGGTCACTGGAATATGGAGAAATACCCGATGATTAGAAGAGAGGGAATGTAGTCCCCATTTTCAAGAAGGGTAGTAAATACGATCCAAATAACTTTAGACCGGTTTGCCTAACTCCTGTAGTCTTTAAAATTCTTGAAAAAATAGTTAAAAAAGGGATTTGCCAACATCCAGAGAGGGAGGGGTTAATCAGCGATGCTCAGCATGGGTTTAGATCAAGTAGATCATGTTTGACTAATTTACTAGACTTTCTGGAGTTTGTAACAGATCAAGTAGATAAGGGAGAGAATGTAGATATAATTTACTTAGATTTTAGTAAAGCATTTGATAAGGTACCACATAGGAGACTAGTTCATGAATTAAAAATGATTGGGATATGTGGGAGTGTTTCAAATTGGAGAGCTGAGTGGCCTAAAGACAGGAAGCAAAGGGTAGTGCTAAATGGTGTAAAGTCAGAGCGGAGGGATGTTATCAGTGGGGTTCCTCAGGGATCAGTTCTCGGTCCATTATTATTTGACATCTATATAAACGATCTTGGGGAGGCAGTTAATAATAAAGTGTCAATTTTTGTGGATGATACTAAATTAGCAGCTGTAGTTCAAGATATTGATAATAATTTTAAAGTGCAGGGGGATTTAAATAAATTGTTATCCTGGGCACATAAGTGGCAAATGACTTTCAAACTTGATAAGTGCAAAGTTATTAACTTGGAAAAAGATAATAGAGAATTTAACTATGAAATGGATGGGCATTGGCTGTGCTCAGTAGAGGATGAGAAAGATCTAGGAGTAGTAAGAGATAAGTCATTAAGGTTTTCTAAGCAGTTTATTGAAGCAAGAAATAAGGCAAATAGTAGGCTGGGTTTCATTTAGAGAAAAGTCAGTTACAAAATAGGTTATTCTTAAAGTCTATAACTCTCATGTTAGGCCACATATAGAGTACTGTATACAGGCATGGTTCCCACATTTCAGACACGATATTAACCTTCTCGAGTCAGTGCAACGAAGGGCAACAAAGATTATTCCTTCCCTGAGGCACCTTGAATATATAGATAGACTGAAGGTATTAAATATGTTCTCGTTCGAACGGAGGTATGTGAGAGGAGATATGATTGAACTCTTTAAAAAATTTTCTGGGATAGATAAATTGGATGTTAGCAAGTTTTTTGAGTTAGATGATGGAAATCGGACTAGAGGTCACTACTTGAAAATTAAAAAGCAAGGGTGTAGGTTGGATTTAAGAAAATATTTTTTCACCAATAGAGTGGTAGACTTCTGGAACAAATTGCCGCCGAGGGTAGTAGGTAGTCCAAATTTAAATGTATTTAAGAGTAGGTTGGATGAGTTTATGGGAAGGGAAGGTTGTGTTGGTTCCTAAGTTTTGTATATATTAATATTGTTTGTATATATCTATAGCTGCATGATTTAGTTCTTGTCAAGCCTTGATTGGTGATACCCTTGTTTCTGGACGCAAAACTCTGGATGTAGTTTTCCTAGGAGATTGGGTGCCTTAAACAAGAGGCCGTTTGACTCGGATGACCAAAGATGAGCCCTTTTTGCTTTTCTCATCTGTTATATTATATTGTGGGGGACTTTGATTTTGTCTTCCCCTGGTGATGGTGCTTTTGTGGGTGGGTTTTGACGGAGGCGGATGATCTTTTATAGGCCCTTGTGGCTTTTGTCATCCGTGGAATTATGTCATGTTTCTTATGTTATGTCATTTGTGTATGATGTATGTTTGAATAGCCATTTCATTTTTTTTCTTCAGTTTGTATAGATTCCTGTATAAATACATTTTTCATTTTTTTAATTACGTTCGCTTTTAAATCTTTTATGGTTGGCGTAAACTCGTAATAGTTGATTTTCATTCCCATTCATATAACACAGTACCTTGGATTTATTTTGTACACCTGCACGAAGCTCAGGAATTTTTGTTTCTTATACCCCCCTTCCCGTTTGACCACCTGCGTGGGAGACTCCACTTTCCCCAAGTCATCGGTATTAAGGGATGTAGAAGAATAAGATCGCAAGAGCGACCTCGTGGTCTCGAGATCGCCGCATGAAGCGCTAGAAGCGAGGTTGATCTACGGCGAGGATGCGGTCCACGCCGTTTTATTGAACTCCAGCTGCATTTACATAGGTTCACATTTTCTTTGTCTCACATGCACTTAGAGCCAGCCTCCTGCCCTCCGGAATATATCAAATCTCTTCGAACATTCTAAGCCAACTTGACCTCGGTTTCCCAAATTAGTCGCTGCATTTCCTCAAGGTCACGCCACCAGCGATTGGTTATATAGTTAATCGGCGAGTATCTGACGAGGAACTCCATCTTCGAAAGTCAAACTACATCTGCTTCCTCATTCGCTTCGTGAAGTAACCCAGACTCCTATCGCAGTTATCGTTTCACGAATAGTTCATCCAAACTGTCCCATCTTTTGTGTAAGCTCCCGCATTAAAATTCCCCTTTTAATCTCCGACATGAACCCAACCACTAATCTCATATTTATCCCTCCATGTACGATCATTCCCCTTAAACTTTCTATCTGTATATATTTCAATTTTATTTATTTGTTAGTAAAGGTATATTTAAGTTATCTTGCAACACTTAACGAGTACCAGATACCTGTTAATCTTCGGCCAACTTGCACTCTCAATTACTTATTTTGAAAGGGCCCCGCAATTGAAAAGTAAACCATTCCCACTGAATTCTTAACTATTCCCCCATCCACGAACAGACTTCGACCAAACCCACAAAGGCATATATATATATATATATATATATATATATATATATATATATATATATATATATATATATATATATATATATTTATATATATATATATATATATATTTATATATATATATATATTATATATATACATATATATATATATATATATATATATATATATATATATATATATATATATATATATATATATATATATATATATAAAATAATATTTAGGATCTCTGAGTAACAAGTGCAAACTTTTGTCGAGCTAAGAAATGGCGCAACTTACTTGAAGTCTCCAAAATGTGTATTTGGGTATTCATCACTCTACAACGTTTAATGTCTCCTTTAAATAGCAAATATATTTATTCTCGTTAAAAAGTATCCGGAAGGACATCTTAATTAGCACAAGCTCTGTATTCGATTACTTAAGCTCTGCTTCGATAAGAAACTACACAAACCTGAAAATTGAAGATACAAGACAATCTTCAATTAATTGTATTACGCTATAAAATTCATTTTCTAATTTGCGGTACAGATAAATAAAATAGATTAAAATGAGTGATTGATACTTCCCTTAATAAAACAAAATGCTTTCATAATAATTCGAAAATGGCTCTTAAATTCCCCTCAGAGATGGTATATCATCATGCATAGGAAGCTGCTCCAACAGTTAAAGACCCATTGGATATGGATTTATCTGGACACTAGAAATAGTGTAACCAACTAGATTGCAGTAACAAGCAAAGAATGAGCTTTGAATGTAATATTTGTTTATTTTGCGTAGCCAAGTAATCACTTAAATTGATATCGTGTTCTTTTTTAATTCTCCCACATAGATTAAAATCTATATTTTAGTAAAATTTCAGTATATGTATCGTACAAAGTGTTAACAACTACATATAAACTGCGAGGATCTTGTTGAAAGAAGGATACTCAATTGCTAAAACCAAATGGAAATCGTCATAATCGATATACCTCTCGGTAGGCGGCGTTGAAATTGGGCCATCCTCTGCTTTAGATTGCACGTCTAATATAATAAAAATCCGGTTTGTTTACGTTATATGCCAGATCAACAATCCTATGAATAGTGAGACGACATACTACTGAATATATAGATTTTCCGTCTGAAATTCATCAATAACCACAAGTTTTTATGTTTCTCAGCTCTTTGGCCAAATAATATTCCCGATCAAATATGAAGCTCGCCTCCTTGACGCCTTCACAAACAAAGTACTCTCTATCTCATTCTCCATGAAGTGGCTAAGAGTTTTGTTGTGTTTTTTTTTACTTTACTGAAATGGGCTGCACTTAGAATTGTGATTGGCAATCTGCGTATATTCGAGGCAATAAATTTTTTCTCAAAACTTCCTGTTGATACTGTGCCCCTTGTCATGAAATCATGTTTGAAATTTATGTCAAAAAAATAAACCAAGTCTAAACGGAAAACATACCCCTCAATAAAAAGATGCAGATACCTAAATATCAACTACTGTACAACAAGACACTTGTTGAAATAAACACCAGGTATTGAAATGTTGAATAATCTTATTTTTTATTTTAAAATTTGCACCACTCTTCCATGCACGCAAATTAATGCACTTCCTGAATTCAGAACGCGTTATTTTAAATTCTACTAAGTTTCTACTTGGGTGACTATTATTTGCAGATTAGATTTGCGGGAATTGGGCTTTAAACATAGGAGGAGTTAACTTTTCGTCATTCTCTAATGGTCAATGAGAGTAAATTAACCCTTGGTTTTTAATTCAAAGTCAAAAGAATAAAGCGCAGATAACTTTTATTAAAGGAATAAATAAGTCCTTTTTCTTTTTATTTCAAGATGATGCCATTAATTGTTTAAACTTAAAAAGTAATTTATCCGTATATAAAATACCTTAAGATTTAAAATCTATTAACAACATTCATCACACCTTTAAATCACAGTCTTAGCACATATTGTTTATTTGAAGACAACATATTTCTGTTTCTTTTTAGACATTTGTCACTAGCACGTCAGAATATATTTATATTAGTCCTAAAGTTATCTATTGGTTATTTCCTAGCATTTAAGATAACGTGAGGAGAATCATCACAAACCAACTTAGCAACATTTGGAATCTAAACTCTAAAATCACTTTTGTATATTGTACAAATCTTAATAAGAGCCAGATCTCCAAAATATGCATTGGTCATCAGCATGTGCAAGCCTTGATAAAATAATTAATGCCTTAACCTTTGGTAGGGCTCATCAACTCCTACTTTGTTAAAAAATGTATTGTATCAGGTTTAATTTGGAGAGGTTATTTTCATAAGAAATTTGTACATATTGATGTAATATGCTCAACATGACTGAAGAATTTTATATTTTGGCCCGGTGGTATGTTGTTAGTGATATCCAGCTCATGTGTTGATTTAAAAACGCAGTTTAATTGTTTGGATTAACTTTATACTACTTCAATTTTTTTCCTTTATTCTGGCGGATTTTCCCAACTAATTAGCAATTTGTCCTGCCGGCTGCGAAGAGAGGTTTGAGGAAATAAATTATTTATTACATCTGACATTGCCGCTTTTTTGTATATAGACGAAATTAGTTTTAGGAATACAAACATCAGTATGCACACTAAAATTACTAATTCATTCGTTATCTTTTGCAAAATATGGAATTCCATTGAACAATTATTGATATTCAACATCGGCATCCATCTAGAATTTCACCCCTTATTTAATAAATATTCTATAAATTTGCAACATGAATTCCACGGTAATAAGTGTTCATAGACAGTTAAATATGATGCAAGAATAAATGCTTTCCGATCATTAACTCTAAATGGATTACATACTGGTGATGCTAAGCAAAACTTATCTTAAATCCTATTTTTTGCCTATCACATTTTTAGTGACGCATATAAACATATATATAAAGAAAGCAAATACAAGTTCATTGGTTGGTAAAAACCCCCACAAGGCTTTCATCATATTTAATTTCTGCCTTTCAACAACCTTTTTAAAAACAGCAATAAAGATGCAGCAACTTTGTATTGCAGACAATATAACAATATAGTACCAGAGAAATTGATCGAAATAAGCAATGAGATAAGAAACAGGAGTTTTTTGAAAGTAAGAAAAGGGACATTGGGAGGATACAAGGTTCAAAGAGAGCAACGGAGGGCACAATGAAGGCAATCCATATTAACAGAAATAACGCCAGGGGAAAAAGAGTCTCAAACATTGTATTCTTCCTAATGTCCGTTTTCTTGCCTTCAAAAAGCCCCGTTTCTTGTCCCATTGCTCAGTTCTGTCAAATTTCTCTTTCTCTTGTACTATATATATATATATATATATATATATATATATATATATATATATATATATATATATATATATATATATATATATATATAATTATTTCAAAGAATCTCTTCAGGCAAATAGTTTTACTGAACAAAGGCCCTCCAAAACAGCCATTTAACCTACTTTTGATGTGTAAGTTTCTCCCCCAATTATGCTACCTGTAAATATATAACTAATAATTTTTTTTTTTAATTTAAGGTAACAAAAACATTAATAGAAATATTTTAACCTTCATCAATTACACACTTCTGAATAATCCTGATTATTGGCTCAGACAATATTAATTTTAAATTGTAACTAAATAGGGCACTAACGTCAATTGATGTTCGTGGTCTTTATTGGTAATATAGGATCTATTTTTGCCAGTTGCTATAATAAACGTAAAACAGATAATGTCTCAAGAGACTAGATACCATGCAAAATTAAATGTTACGAAACATGTAATAATATAAAAAAAATATCTAAGTCATGTTCTTTTATAATTGGAAAATGGCTAAATTTACACCTTGGGGCGCCAGTTGTTAAAATCACTCTCTTTTTGTTGTAGTTTTAGACATTGCATCTTGAAAAGTTCAAAATTTTCTGGGGTAATGATCGTTTCCACAAAAAAAAATGTCTTAGCTTCTCGGCGAAGGCTGCATCCCATCCAAGCTTTCAAAACAATTAAATGCTACTTCTTTTGCCATCTTAGTAACTTGTTAGCTGCTATCTTCAAGGCATAATCCTGATCCAAAGCAGGTTTAAGTTCGAATCCTATGTTTTCGAATAAGCTGACCTCGTATATAAAATTGCAACCAATGAATAACCCATGCATTCAAAGTTCTTTTTCTAGTGCTCTTAACTAGTAAATTTATATTTACATTCTGCAGGAGGGTAGAATCCTAAATATCGCTTCTGCACTGTACCGTACAAATCTGCCAATACTGAATAAGTGAGAATTCTAATTGTAATAAAATATCTAAAATATGTTTAGTTTCCCTCTGAAAATGCTTTTACAATACTGGTGGAAATATTATAGATTTTTCCAAAATTTAGTTTTTCTCTACAGAAAAACCAGTGGAAAAAAAGTTCATTGACTGCATATGGATTTATTTATGCACCGACACCGAGCAACTATTTAACTGTTATTTTCAAGAGCCTTAGATTACTTTATAAGTATAATTAGTAACACTAAAGGAACAAAACTGCATTATATCAATCCAATGAAGTCACAACCAGTTGCAGGAGTCAGTTGGTATCTTGTCTTTAGAGTGCAGATAGAATGTTTTCTCTTATTATATTAATTTGTGATTGTTATGTGGTTTTGTGTGTTTCAGATAGTTTATTAGTTATTTTACTAGTTCAATTCTGTGTGTTTCATCTAGTTTATTTTAGCTAAATATGAATTAAACCAAAAAGAGTAAACTAATGATTTCAGTCCTCTGAAACATGGATATATAGACGTTTTACTGAAAGAAACTAAATTAAAACAAAAAGAAATAGCAAAAACCTAAGTGTTTCAACTCAAACAGTCAGTGCTAAGAAAAAAATGATAAGGGTGAAAATTAAACTCAAAAAGGGTTTGTCAAATGAGGTCGAAAACGAAAAACAACTCCCTGAACAGATATAAAATTAATACCTCAAGAACGGAAGAACATCTTGAGGAAAGATTCCTATTGAGCTAGAAGCAGAGGATGTTAGCCTTGCATGAAGAACAGTGAATGACAGGCTTTTGGAAGTTGGATTGAAATCATATCGCCCGAGAAAGAAGCCTCGCCTCCCGGAAACAATGATGAAGGCACGCTATTCCTGGGCAAGGAATCACCTTGAGTAGACTTCAGAACCATGAGGAAACGTAAGAATGGCACATCTTGCTAACCAATTACCTTTAATTCATAAAAACGCATTAATATCCAATAACTTTAACAGTGCCGAATATTATTAACTCGAATTTTATGAAACCATAAAATTTAGTTGATGACTAATTACTTTAATGGCATTTACAATACTTATATGGCTGTTCAACTACTTATGTTACAGTGCTAGATGACTCCCTGCAAAATGTAAAAAGGCAACGTGGTAAAGAATCCATGTCTGAGTAAAACAGTAAAATTTCCAACAAAACTCATGGCGGTGCATGAAACAAATTGTTGAGAAAACTATGAACCAAGAAAATTATATTAAAAAGAATATAGATGTTCTTAATGGTAATTTACTAGCTCAAATAAGGGAAGGGTATAGCCTGAGACCTTGGATATTCAAAAAAGACTCGGCCTCATGTCATACACCAAAATCATTGAAGGCATGGTGTGAACAAAATGGAGTTCAGCTACTTCCATAGCCTAGAAATTCCCTGGACATGAATTCGTTTGAGAGTTTATAGTGTGGGTTGAAAGATGAACTACTCACAGAGCCCATTACGACCAAACAGCAACTCATATGCCGTTTCATTAATGGCTAATTCAGATCTAAGCAAATCCAGAAAATGTGCAAAACAATGAACAAGGCCATGTCAAGACGTGTTAAAGCACTTATGAATGCTAAGGGTGTCCAAACTGCTTACTACTGAATGTAGAAGACTGTGTCAATGTGTCAATGTGTCATAACAAATCTATTTGCAATCAAAAAATTAGTTTTTTAGCATTTTCGTAGGAGAAATTTCAATTCTTTGAAAAATCCATAAGAATTTTGCTACAACTGTACGTCATGTACTATGTTGTCATTTCCTTACAGTTGAGTTGCTATTTAGTTGGCCATTGAAACTTTTGGTCTATTTTTTTAAATATTCTGTAAATAAATGGAAGCAGTAGGAAACAACCATTTATAGGTTAATTCAGCGGCATTAAGCATCTGGAAATATGAAAATATATTAAAAATAATACTAATGATAAGTGCTCATTTACTATTCTATGATGTTTTAATTGGGTTTTACATTTAAGGTCTTCTTAGCACATACACAATTTATTTTGCTTGAATTCTTGCCGTTACAACAACTAAGTCACGCTTCAATAAGTAAAAATTATGAGAGGTTCCAATTCGACTCTCCAAAACCCCTGCGCAAACCAGTGCTGAATTCGGAGCCCTTTAAAAATTACTCAAGAAATTACAGGCCCATTTCCCTTGGCGATTTTGCAATGATCCTAAGGTAAACGTCATTCACCACTATTCATTGTCTTCATTCCGTCTTAAGAAAAGATCGAGGATAGCCCATTCCCTCTCCACCAATCTAACAAGCAGTTGTGGATATTCTTCAAATAACCTGAGCACGCCAAAATCTTCTAAGTCCCGAAATGAAGACTAATGGAAACCATTAGTAAGCAACCAGGAAGTACGAGTATTTATCTCTAATTAAACGTGTAGCGAATCCAAGGTCAAGATTTTTGCTCTTTGGAAAGTGAAATACGCTTTGGATTCCCCTAAAATTTTAGTTAGGGAAAGATTTATTTTCAAGGTGAATGAAGTTCAACGTCCTATTATATGCAATCCTGCAAATAATTTTTTGAAGGCATATTAAAATTGAATCTAAAGGAATTTTAGGTTGTCAGCCTTTTATATTCGGATAGGAATTTAGCTTTTGTAGGAGAATTTTAAACATTATTTTGGGGGGGAATTTTACATATAGATAAAAACTTGTTGTTTGAGTGATATAATTTTTGATGAGGCCGGATTTAATTTATTGAATTTAAAGAAAACAGGTTGAAGTTTTACCCCTTGAGTCAATGTGACCCAAGGCGAGCACATTGATTAATAATACAATTTAAACTCATATTTATATAGTAAAACAATAAAAACTTGTATAACTTCATGAAAACTATCATTGTGTCCTTTGTTGAGAGCGGCGTATCGAGTGTAGTAGGACTTTTCCAATACTCGATCTTATTGTAAAACAACATAAGTTTTTATCGCATGTGAAAATGCGAAGCATAAAAGGGTAAATTGGAGTACATTTGCAGTGCGGAACTTACTCGTACCTCATGACTTTGCATTTTTTTATGTATATTTAATCCTTCTGGAAACTATTTGTTCGACTTTGCTTTTTCCATGGCACGGAAATGGTAAGACACAGAAAATTAAGATACTGCAATTCTACTTAAAATTATTAAAAATTGTTTCAAGTGGTCCATTTTAATAGTATTCTAAATGGTCTCAATTATTACAGATGATTTAAAACGCAAAACGTGATTTGTTGTGGTGTACTGTAATAGGATGCTCCCTACAATGATACCGTACTTCACTTTCCAGGTAGTATTTCTTCCAGCCAGATCTTGACGACAGGTTCATGTACCGGTTTGTCAGAATGAGGCCCCGACCTTGGAGACTTCTTTCGGTATTTTGGTATAACCACTAACTAGCCTTGTTATTCTTAAGTCGATAAATAGTGGAGCGTACTTTATCTAACTCTAGAAACAGTGGATGGGCAGGAAATTTAACAATGGCATCTTAATCGTAATTGCACTCTCTCTTTAGAAAATCTTGAAGGTGTTCTTTCCATAGCCTATTAATTTCTTCGTTACTCTTCAGGAGCCTTGACTCACAAAGTATCACGCGAGTAAGCAATAAATGCAACAAAACCCACAGCCACTTGTTCCATCCTTAGTGCGAAGAGGTGTTAGACCCCACGACTCGGAGAATATAAAGCTTTGGTTTCTGGAAAGAAACCTCTAATAACATTCTTGTCAGCCACGGATTGTATTTTCTGCTAAATACGCGCCTTCAGTTCCCAGTGTCGCCTTTCCTTTATTTATTCCGAAGATAATATAGGTAGGTGGAAAAGTATTCTCTGCAATCTTTGATCAATCTCAGAACCTTAGCATCATTTTCTTCGAACTAGACCTGATGTTTGACTGTTATAACTCTAAGCGTTTCTTTGCAAGTAGTAATAATTGCAGAGTTCGAGCTTTTCCAGTGTTCTGGAACTGAGGTTGGATTTACAAATGGAAGCTTGATAGAAAGAGAGAGCTTGAAATTTTCTAAAACCTCCTGTGTCGTATCTTCTAGACTTATTTGCAAACAGACTTCTGAAAACACAAAGCGATGTTGAGTCTAGCATTCGTCGGAACCCACAGCGCCTCTGGTTATCAGCACTTACTTTCAATCTCAAAATTTAATGATGACGTAGTCCAAAAGATAAAAGTGTTTGGGAAGATGTGGCACTCAGGTTGTTTTAAATTTGTCCTTCAAGCGGAAGATCGTGTTGGTAATGACAAGATTGCACTTCGAGCATTTAGACAAATGTATGAGCCCGTTAGCGTTCATCTTTCCCGCACCATGGCATCCAATTTCTCCGATCCAGATATTTTCTTCCTAGCTAACTGTAGCGTTAAAATCGCCCAATAGGAAAATTATATCACTGAATGTCATGTCATAAAGAAGAGCGTAATGAATTTTCCCGCTGGTCATTTAACTAGGCCTGATGTTAACCTGCCGTTGGTAATTCGACGGGTCAAGTGCTCGTCCGCGAGCTGAACACTCGCGACACGCAAATGCTTCCTTGCCTGTTTTAGGTCGTTCTCCGTCGAAAGCAGCTTCACCACGTGGAAGTGACGACCGTCGAAGCCTCTAAAGAGTTGGCAATTTAAAATAAGTGTTTTGGTTAAATATAATTGGTTTCGATGGTGGAAACCAAAGAATATATTTATCTATGAAGACGAAAATTATGCAATTGTCTGTTTATGTTGAGAGAGATTATATACTGACATCACAGGTGGAGAAAATCTTCTACTAGTTAAGAAACATTTTGAAACTATAGCTATGTAGAGATAGTGAAAATAATGGGTGTTGTTGGTTCAGTGTTGCGTGTTGCTGGTTGACAATGAGTTTGAAACTATTATTCTTAAAAAATTTCCACTTATGTGACTATTCCCTAATTAATAGATGTTTCCTAAAAATACACTAATTAGATCAGTTGCAGTTTAATTATTTTAAATTCAATCAACTTTCCATTTAATTTGTTGTTCCTCCTGATATTCCTTTTGTTATTTGAGGTTCAGTTACTATCTTGGGTCACTGACACTTTTCAATTTATAATTTTTAAATAAATTTAAAATTCAAATTGAGAATACAACGAGAAACAGGAATTTTACCATTCTGAACTGCTATATAGCATCTTAACAGATATTTAAATGCGAAACCATCAAGAGAAATGGAACAGGTTTGAGAACTTTTGAGGTACCTTCATTACAATACTGTTCATGTAACGATCATAGTAAAAAATAGTCTACTGATCACATTAAATGAGATAATAACTATGGCTGGGAGTATCCCATGCAATAAGGCAGTTATGAGAAAAAGTGTCTTACGTAATCTAAGAATGAAGTGAGAATACCTGTATACAAATAGAGATTGCTAAAAACGACTTCAATTTCTTAAGTTTAGAGTCAGCAAGAAGAAGAATACGTATGAATTAATAGGGGAGAGTTAGGATGTATCAAACGAGTGATTACTTTGGGCAGAGATAGTCGCTGTTAATCCTTAATTCGTTAATTTGTCAGTTTTTAGGTAGTTTTAGAGAGAAAAAAGTTATTCTGTAATGTTTCATAACAATAATATAATGACGAACGTTAACGCTTTGTGTTTAAATTTAGTTAGATTTTTAAGGAATTAACGAAAATGTGATAGTGAATTAGGAATTTCCTATATAAAATGAAGTGCTGAAAAGATTTTTTTTTACTTAAATCGCAATGACAAAGATGTCACATCAGGATGAAAATTTTAAGAAAACTTTGTAAAGAAAGTGGGGAAGTTAAAGAAAGCGAAATTTGGTAGAAGATATATAACTTCTGCTTTGTCGGCGGGAACGCAAACTGTGTGTTGGGAGGGAACGGTAATGCTAGATTATCCATTAAGCAAAATAGGCTCGGGATTAGAGTAACAAGGAAGGGAGGAGTCACAGAATCAGTCATATTAAGTTAGTCAGAATTTCGAAGTTAATGCCATATACAGCTTCGCTTTTAGTAAACATATGAATATATATATATATATATATATATATATATATATATATATATATATATATATATATATATATATATATATATATATATATATATATGTGTGAAAAAAAAAGCATAGATCTTACAAGAGATGACCTCGAGGTTTAGTAGGAGTAACATAATTACCGCCTCTCCAAAGACGACCGCGCAAATGATACTGTGGTTGTAGGATGATATATGTGGTATCTGCATGTTGTATACATCGCTTATTTGTATTAGTAAAGATAATCAAACAGTTGTGGTTAACGTGAAAACTACACACCATAATTATGTTTTTATGTAACCCTTTTGATACTTTCTCTTGATCAGGATAAGGCTGAACGTATTAGATGCTTGCCAGTTTGAAGCCAATCATAACTGGTCGTTAGTTATTGATCGTATACAGATTGGATGTGTTCACCTTGCAGGTCAATATATACTATCTTACAAGCGTAGTTTCATTTAGGAGCTCGTCTTTAAAGATACGAATGGAAGGTTTATTTGGGGAGAATATGCTACCGCTACTGTTTGTTCCATTAGCTCCGTTGGTAGAGCGCTGGTTAAAATAAACAGAGGTCTGGGGTTCAACAAGATCGATTAGCGCTGTTTAGTTTGTAATTCGTTTCTCCTAAAAAATTGTCACATACGAGTATGTTATAAGAGCAAGGTTTAGTGACTGGCGAGATTTTGTATTGGATCATTCTGAAAAGTACTACTCAATGAGTATAATGGTAAAATAAATAACTGGTATACAAAGTGGTGGTTAAGAAACTTAGAAAAACAAATTCAGGAAGAATGTTATTTCTGGGGACATGTATCATAACGGTTATTAGTGCCTTAGATTAACATTGCTTGGTTTATCGAGTAAAATAGAAAACAGTTCGATCTTTGCAGAATGAGGATATTTTACGGCTGCTTAAACTCATAAATCAGTTTGATACAATTTTTTTAGGTCGCATTTCGAATTATGGAAATTGGGCCAATGTAAATCCTTTTTACCTGTCGAAACCACACGTTCGGAATTTGTTCCAATAATGACGCAAAAGTTCACTTTGTCATTGAAGGAGATATAATTTATGAAACGATGAAGGATTTTTAACATTTTTCTAGGAACAAGCTAAACTGTTAAGGAAATGTCAAATCATCTGTTGAAGTACTGTACTTAAAAACTAATATTATAAAAAGGCTTCTAATATGTCTAAGCGTAAGAAAGGGACGCAAAATTTATTAAAATCAAACATGTTTCTGTTGGACAAGATCATGTGTAGGTCACTCTCTTGTCTACAGTGCAGTTTTTCTATACTAGTTATTCAGTTTCAACCAGTTGGATCACAATTCTTAAAGGTTGGTTTGGAAAATAAAGTGTCTGAAAATTACTCTCTAATACCAGATGGGTGGCAAAATTTTAGAAGCGTTATAATGTATAGCCTTAAAATAGTTACAAAAAGGAATAGACTAGAAGATAAGCAAAACAAAATTGCAAATACGTTTTGATGTTGAAGTTTAGGACGAGAATTTCATAGAGTTAGCCGAGTTATACAGATGCTAGATGTGAAATTAAAAACTAGAACAGATAAATATGTATCATTAACTGAAAAGCTGTACACTCCCCGAGATGAATTGCAAATATATGAAGCATATTCGCGGGAAATACTATCTGATTTTAATTATAAAATGGCTCAAACAGGCAAACATAAGAAAGAAAGCACTTAATGACGGAGATGCACCACCATCTGGATGGACGAGATAAATTTCTTATCATCACCTTTTATAGAATTTTTTTACATTCTCGAAACAGATGAGAAGTCATAAAAATGTTATGTGTGCCTTTTCAAGTGTAGATAATGCTTTCGTTTGCTAATAACAGTAAAGGCAGAAATTATTTAGCTAAATGTTTATTTTATCAGTTAAATTATATTAAAAGTTTCAACAGAAAAACTACGCAAATCTAAGCTGGATAACATATCTGGACTGAATATAGAAGCAATTAAAAATATCGAAAACTTTCCAAATCTAAAGTAAAAGTCTACTAAAACAAAAACAAAAACAAAAACATTATTTTCCAAAATTTTATTTAATTTTGGAAAAACAAATAAAAATTAGAGGTTTATTATTATTTTGATTTGTTTATCTAAGCGTTGTGCCACATAATATGAGTTGATCATTTATTTGAAAGGTATTCTCAAAGTTTTATAAATCTTTTAAGAGTTTATGTCAACAAAAAGTCTTAATCAAGCTCTAGATTAATCATGAAATTCTCCAGGTTACAGCCACAGAATAATTGCTGAATATATTTTGTCTTGTAAATGCTAGTAATATTTCTCATTTAAATATTGTATATAGTATTATAACCTTCAACACCTTCGAACAAGACATGAAGATTTTATTTTGACAAAACATGAAAAATGATATTTCTTATATTATCTTCCATATGTAGGACTAAGAAACAAAAAAAAAAGGAAAACTCCTGAAAATTTGCAGTCCTGCAGGGGATGAGGTTCAAAGGATTTTTTAAGGCAGGAGAGAAAAGCAGCCGTTTGTGTCTCTGCTCTCTACGTACAAAGATTCATGAATTTCACCAAGTTATTTAAATCGTTTAAAATTGTTGGCTGAAGTTAATAAAATTCTTAATAGCGAGGAATATAAATAAATGATTCAAAAGACCCATTGACAATTATATTTTTAATTTTACTTTTTATTACAGAGGTTACACTATTAGAGATGGAATAGGTCAAACTATTCTTTTAATTATATAGAAGTTAGAATGAGAATATTCCTTTTCAATAAAACAGAATTTATTATAAAATAAATGAATTAAAGTTCAAATCGAAAATGTGCGTTCAAATTGTAGTATAGAGTATATTGATGATGCATGAAATGATGGTAATTCAAGGACAACTGAGTCCTTTTTTGATTTCGATAAATGTAAAATGTTTTAGCAGCTTGCTAGGAATATTCAAACGACAAATTAATTTGCTGCTCTTGTGCTTGATGTAGAATAAAAAAAAATAGTCCAGCCTTTACGAGAAACCTGATGTGTACGAGTCACTTTTCTTGACACGTGTCCATAGAGCATCACTAATATTTTAAATCGAGGACGGAAAACAAGCGAGTGATTTCAGGCACCGATTTGACTTAATAATCTTTATTCACAATGCTTTCACGAGTAAAGAGAATGGATAGAAAGGGTTGTTAGGAAGAAATCGGGTAGAGATGTTCTCTCTAATGTTAATGTGACGATTAAGTGAATATTTGATCATCATTTTATGACATACGGATGAAAATGTGCATCCTATCTCGGCGGCCTATTTACCTTTATAGAAAGTAGTTGTTTCATAAAGTAGAGACCTTTAAAGTGTGAGGCGATATATTCATCGTCTTGAATTAATTTGGAGAGTAGCTAGTAGAAAGTGAGATCAAGGGAAGTTTAATTAGAAAGGCTGTAAATCAATTAAAAGGTTGCTAGGGGCTTGGCAAATTTCAGGTTTCTTATTATACAATTCGTTGATTTTCATTGAGATTAATATAAAATTATATTTATGCTGTCTTCTTTTATAAAGTGTATTGTAAATAATAGGGAAGGAAATTTCTTCTAGAAATATAAAAGTAAAACTCACATTACGGCCTAATTTTCCATGAACATCCAATATTTCAGGGTAAAAGGCTAATATAGGATATAGTTAAAGGAGATCTTGGTGAATATCTCTTTATAGAGATATAGGTCTTTCGTTTTATATAAATAATTAGTTCAATTTTATTTCTTTTTATATTAATTGCAACATTAACCCGTACTTGATACATCATAAGCATCAATCAAGATATCAATAGTTTTCATAATTTTATGACGGATCCTATTGAAAAAGATTTGACCAGATATGAGATAATTGATCAAATCCTGAGCGATGAATTTCCATTATAGGCCAATTACCGGCTCGTTATAATTTGGAGGCTTCGCTTAATAACATATTCTGAGGATCGATGGGACACTGATCGTGATGAGGCTATTTTCTTCTTTATCCCCGATAATACTAGATTCTCTATTATTTTAAAGAAATATAAATTACAAACAGAGAGTTTATTGATCGGCGTAGGAAATTTGGCAAAAATAGATGTTTAAACGGCTGATTTTGAACGATTTTGCTTCTATACAATGATGTTATTTAATAAAAAATATTTTCGTAGAATTTGGAACTACGTTCGCTTCAATAGCCTGAGTTCTGCCCCTTAATACTAATAAGAGATATCGTATTAGATAGTCAGCTATACCAAGACATATATATATATATATATATATATATATATATATATATATATATATATATATATATATATATATATATATATATATTTGAAGGCAACTGCGAATTTAGTTAGCATTAATAATTTTCTTTTCGAGTCTCTCGAGTTCTCTAATATTCCGCTTTTGGTCGTTGGTTAACCCGTGTAAAAGCTCGCTAAAATTCATTACAAAAGCACTGATGAACGAGGGCAGTAAAATAATTCACTAAATAAAACGAAACATTTATTGGCCTAACACGTTTCGATACACTTCTGTATTATTATCAAAGGAAGGTAGAAATAATACAAGTAAATAAAAACATGGCTATATATATCGGTGTTTGAAGGTTAACAATTATACGAACATATATATAGGGATTGGGAATTCTTAAAAACAAAGGATTAAGACGGCCTTAAGAGGCTAGTTTATAATGGGCACAGGATTAAGATAGGTGGGGATTATTACTTGGCGCACTAGGAGGCGGGAAAGACAGGGTGAACTGTATGTTAGTTTGTGTATTCAATTTGGGCTGTTTTTCTTTTATATAGAGAACTTCTAATATGAGTAATTGTTGGTAATTTGGAGCTTATGCAAGAATTTCGGTGTTATCTTCGAGTGACTTCCGATCCATTGCCTTCCATGTTTTTCAAATGTATGTATTTTGGGTGCACTGGGGTTTAAATGGTGTCTCAATTTTCGTGTTAATTTTGCTTCTGTCATTCCGATATATGAATGAGGTAGAAGCTCACAGTCTCCCATTTTTCAAGTGTCTTCATATATTAAATGACTTCTTTGTTTAGGTTATAGTGTGAGGGTATGGTTATTTAGGATTATAAGGTTGGAAGTCCGTTCCTTATTGTAATAGATTGTGAGTGATACGTTGTTTTCGTTTTGGGTTGCTTTCACTCATCTGTTTATGATTTCCTTAATTGCTCTAGTGTCTGTTTTGTACGCTGTACTCATATTATTTATGTAAAATAGTTTAATAGTATTTCCTTTTGCTTCCTGATAAGTGGTGACTGCAGGTGACGTGTACCACGACCGGGCAGCTGAAAACGAGGAACCAACACTTTCAACTTAAAGAGCTAGTTGAAAGGTGGGGGAAAAACGCCCTGAAAACCAGTGCCAAACATAAAATCGAAGAATCCCTTCGACAGATTCTCTACCAGCACCGAAATATTTCGAAGACATGTACCCTTAAAATGCTCGCTAAACTAATGAGAGTTCACTTAAAAATCCAAAGCAGGCTAAAGGATACATTAACCTTTCAGAATACTGTTTAAGCCAAGATCAAAAAACGCTCCTGAACCTTGGAATTAACTGCCACTACATTCGCTCTCTTCCAATCATCGGGTATTTCTCCATATTCCACTGACCTAGTATACAACTCTTCCAGAGCTTTTGAGATACTTTCTATACTTAAAGAAGGGGTAGAAAGTATCTCAATAGCTCTGGAGAAGCTGTATACTAGGCCAATGGAATATGGAGAAATACCCGATGATCAAAAGAAGCGAAAGTAGTCCCCATTTTCAAGAAGGGTAGTAAAGACGATCCAAATAACTTTACACCGGTTAACCTAACTCCTGTATTCAGTAATCTTTTGAGAAAATAGTTAAAAAAGGGATTTGCCAACATCCAGAGAGGGAGGGGTTAATCAGCGATGCTCAGCATGGGTTTAGATCAGGTAGATCATGTTTGACTAATTTACTAGACTTTCTGGAGTTCGTAACAAATCAAGTAGATAAGGGAGATAATGTAGATGTAATTTACTTGGATTTTAGTAAAGCATTTGATAAGGTACCACATAGGAGAATAGTTCATAAATTAAAAATGAGTGGGATATGTGGGGGTGTTTCAAATTGGATAGCTGAGTTGCTGAAAAGCAGGAAGCAAAGTGTAGTGCTAAATGGTGTAAAGTCCGTGTGGAGGGATGTTATCAGTGGGGTTCCTCAGGAATCAGTTATCGGTCCATTATTATTTGTCATCTATATAAACGATCTTGGGGAGGCAGTTAATAATAAAGTGTCAATTTTTGCTGATGATACAAAATTACCAGCTGTAGTTAAAGATATTGATGATAATTTTAAAGTGCAGGGGGATTTAAATAAATTGTTATCCTGGGCACATAAGTGGTAAATGACTTTCAACCTTGATAAGGGCAAAGGTATTAACATGGGAAATGGTAATAGAGAATTTAACTATGAAATTGATGGGCATTGGCTGTGCTCAGTAGAGGATTAGAAAGATCTAGGAGTAGTAAGAGATAAGTCATTAAGGTTTTCTAAGCAGTTTATTGAAGCAAGAAATAAGGCAAATAGTGGGCTGGGTGTCATTAAGAGAAAAGTCAGTTACAAAATAGGTTATTCTTAAAGTCTATAACTCTCATGTTAGGCCACATATAGAGTACTGTATACAGGCATGGTCCCCACATTTTAGACACGATATTAACCTTTTCGAGTCAGTGCAACGGAGGGCAACAAAGATTATTCCTTCCCTGAGGCACCTTGAATTTATAGATAGGCTGAGGGTATTAAATATGTTCTCGTTCGAACGGAGGTGTGTGAGAGGGGATATGATTGAACTCTTCAAAAAAAATTGGGGATAGATAAATTGGATGTTAGCAAGTTTTTTGAGTTAGATGATAGAAATCGGACTAGAGGTCACCCCTTGAAAATTAAAAAGCAAGGGTGTAGGTTAGATTCAAGAAAATATTTTTTCACCAATAGAGTGGTAGACTTCTGGAACAAATTGCTGCCGAGGGTAGTAGGTAGTCCAAATTTAAATCTATTTAAGAGTAGGTTGGATGAGTTTATGGGAAGGGAAGGTTGCGATGGTTCCTAAGTTTTGTATATATTATTATTGTTGTATATATCTTTTGCTGCATGATTTAGTTCTTGACAAGCCTTGATTGGTGATACCCTTGTTTCTGGACGCAATCCTTTGGATGTAGTTTTCTTGGGAGTTTGGGTGCCTTAAAAAAGAGGCTGTTTGACTTGGATGACCTATGATGAGCCCTTGTGTCTTTTGTCATCTGTTATATTATATTGTGGGTGACTTTGATTTTGTCTTCGTCTGGCGATGGTGCTTTTTGTGGGTGGGTTTTGACGGATGTAGATGACCTTTGATAGGCCCTTGTGGCTTTTGTCACCTGTGAAATTATGTTATGTTATGTTAGTAAACTTAAAAAATACCAAAAACCTCTCACTATAAAAACTCTCATAGATGAAATTCAAAAGCTAAAAAAAGAAAACAAAGTCACTGCTAAACCTTCACTAATAGCTGAACTACTTGCCGAAGCGAGCAAGTGCAGAGGTAACTTAAAAGTAAGATTCTTTCCCCAAAACTTATTTTGGCTGGTAATGAGCTTAGTAACAACCCAAACATGACCGTTAAAAAAGCAGATAAAGCCTCAACCTTCTTCACCATACCAAAAGAAGAATACCGCACCAAAATGGACACTTCATTAAACGACCGAACCAAGTTTAAGAAAATAACAAGAAATACCATTGAAGACTTAAAGAAAAGGTTGAACAAAACTATCTAACGCATAAACCGCCAACCAGAAAACTTAAAGTTAAAGAAAATAATCGGGGACTTTGCCCCCGAAAACGCCTACGGTACAGTAAAAACTCACAAAAACGGCAACTCTCTAAGACCCATAATCAGCCAAATCCCTACACCAACCTATAAACTTGGTAAGTTCTTATATAAGATCCTCACCCCTCTCTTGCCTACCAAATTTAATCTGAAATCTTCTACAGATTTCATCGATCTCATTCAGTCCATCACCCCCAAATGTTTCATCGACTCCTTAGACGTTGAATCCCTATTTGAAGACGTTTCTGTTTCCGTAACTATAGACCTAATTATATAGAGAGTATATAACTATAACGATAGCTCCCCAGTTAACTTACCAAGGGACGAATTAAGAGAACTTCTATTGCTCTGCACTACTTTACTGGACCTAGAGGCGACCTATACGCGCAAACCGACGATGTTGTAATGGGATCGTCCCTCGAAGTACTCTTCGCAAACTTTTACATGTGAAGAGTGGAAGAACGAGTTTTTAGAAATCTGTCAAAACCACATATTTACTGCAGATATATAGACAACATATATATAAATATATAAACCGATGAAGAAATCCAAGAATCATTAAGAGAAATCAAGAACTGCTCCTCACTTAATTATACAGTAGAAAATAGCTAAGATAGCAAACTCTGTTCTTAGACAACTTAGCACTAAGCACGATGAAATAATAAATACCAAAGTTTACGTAAAAAAAGAAATCCAGGCCTATGTATGAATGCTAAAAGCGAATCTCCCAATCGTTATGAAAGAAGTGTAATTAATGCATATATCAACCACGCTTTCACACCCAGCTCCACATGGAAAGACACAAACGAAGAGCTTGAGAGGGCTACCCAAGTACTCATAAATAATGTATTACAAACAGCAACATACAGACAGCTATACGGAAGAAGATGGAAAAATGGTACACGTCACCTACAGTCCGCACCAATCAGGAAGCAAAGGGAAATACTATTAAACTATTTTACAAGAATATTATGAATACAGCGTACAAAACAGACGAAAAAGTAATCAAGGAAATCATAAACAGATAAGGGAAAGCAACCCAAAACGAAAACAACGTGTCACTCACGATCTATTATAATAATAAACGGACATCCGACCTTATACTGAAAAATAACCATACACCCACCCTAACACATAAACAAAGAAATCATTTAATATAGAATACACTTTCAAAATGGGAAACTGTGAGTTCCTATCTCATTCATATATCGGAATGACGGAAACAAAAATAACACGAAGAATGAGACACCATTTAATCAACGGTACACCCAAAACACGTACTTTTGAAATACATAGAAGGCATTTGGACCGGAAGTCACTCGAAGATAACACCGAAATTCTTGAAAATGCTCCGAATCGCCAACAATTAATGATAATAGTAGCTATCTCTATAAAAGAAAAACAGCTCAAATTTAATAAACAAAACATACAGTTCACCCTGCATTCCTCGCGTCCTCGTGCGTCAAGTAATAATCCCCGCCTATCTCAATCTTGTACCCATTATAAAATAGCCTCTTAAGGCCATTTTAATCCTTTGTTTTTAAGAATTTCCATTCCCTACATATATGTTCAAATAATTGTTAACTTTCATACCTGATATACAGTATATAGCCATGTTTTTATTTCCTTATTTTATTTCTACCTTCCTTTGATAATGTTACAGGAGTGTATTGAAACGCGTTAGGCCAATAAATGTTTCGTTTTAACCAGTGAATTATTTTACTGCCCTCGTTCATCAATGCTTTTGTAATGAATTTTGGCGAGCTTATACAGGGGTTAACCAACGACCAAAAGAGGAATATTAGAGAAATCAAAAGACTCGAAAAGAAAACTATTAATGCTGAATACGCAGTCGCCTTCAATAAAATATGTCACGAAGAGAATCTTCTGCCCAAATATACGAATATATATATATATATATATATATATATATATATATATATATATATATATATATATATATATATATAAATATATATATATAGTCATATGAGTATCTGCTGACCAGTCTAATCTTCAATTTCACGGTAAAGGTAAAGACACATAGGAGGCTGAGGTACATGTGATTTATTTATGGAACAACGTTTCGGGCGTATCACCCATCTTAAGGTTCTAAAACATAAATTTATCTAATACAGTTAAAGAATATTAAAAATATTACAAATAATTAGGTTATGACTATGTAGGTAAATAAAAAATTAGAAAATAACTCAGGAATTTAAAAGTCAAGAGAATCAAATTATCAATCTAATATAACACTATTGAAACGAAAAAAAAACCTCACAAAAAACAAAAGTAAATAATTACAGTATAATATTGCTTACCGATAATTCAGGAATTTAAAAAGCAAGAGAATCAAATTATTAATCTAATGTAATCACTATTGACACGAGAAAAAAGCAAAAACACAAAAGTAAAAAATTACAGTATAATATTGCTTACCGATGAAGTTCAGGAGAAATCACAAAGTGAAGAAATTATAAAGGATGTGGCTTAAAAAAGGATAGGAATTTGATTGGTTGGTTGTTAAATAAGAGAAGGATGGTTGGTTGGTTGTTGAATGAGGTAATTAAAATTATGAAATAAGAAGAGGAACAGCGGGATTATCTATGTTGAGTGTAGGAGATTTTGTACGTATTAGTAGGGATTCCAAAATTCTTAGACTATATTCATTGTTATTATGACCAATTATTTTAAAGTTATCTATGGAACATTCTGTCTTGCATTGTATACTATGATTTCTAATTACAGAAGCTTCCGTTTTAGACAATATTTTTCCAGTGCAATGGCTTATTCCCATGTGAGAACAAAACCTCTCTTTCAATGAACGAACCGTACTACCAATATAGGTTCCTTGCAAACAACAAGGACAAGTAAAGCAATAAACAACACGGCTACTCATTTCTAGAGGAAGTTTGTCTTTTGACGAGAAAAAACTTCCTATGGAAAGTGGGTTAACAAAAGTGATTTTGAAGTTGGTATGAAAGAAATATTTTTTAAGTAATTTGTTGCATTTTCTAGTGAATAATTTATTGTAAGGTCCCATTTCTGGTACTACGAAAAAAATTTCATTTTTGGGAACATTATATGAGAGAAAGGATGGAGAGTAAATTTTGGTAACAAAATTATTGATTAGTTTGTCAACCAAAGGTGGGGGGGTAACAATTATTTTTAAAATAAGACTTTAGAGTCTGGAATTCATTGTGCATTAGGGAATAACCTCTATATATTAGAGATTTAATTGCACTGAGTTTGTGTGACAAGTCACAATGGCTGAAAAAATTGATTCCTAGGCCACTAAAGGTAGGCTTTCTGTATATTGAGGTAGTTAGTTTGTCGGGTTTTTCTATAATGACGTCTAGAAAAGGAAGTTGATAGTTACTCTCTAATTCAATGGTATATTTAATCTTGGGATGATAAGAGTTTATAAAATTAAAAAAAATGGTGGGCATGTTCTATATTATCAAAAATAGCAAAGGAGTCGTCAACATACCTACGATAAAATAGGGGTTTGAAATCTAAAGGGCAATGTTTCATAAAGTTATTTTCAAGATGAATCATGAAAATATTAGCTGCTATTGGAGCAATTGGTGTTCCCATTCCTACTCCATCTATCTGTTGGTAAACCTTGTTATTAAATAAGAAATAATTCTCATTAAAAATCATTTCTAAAATAGTCTTGAACTTTTTGCGAGAGGAATTGTGAAAGGTGCCCGTTTTGTTAAAAATTAGATTTAAAATAATATCAATTGTTTCATTAACAGGAACATTTGTAAATAGTGAGGATACATCGTAACTGACTAGGACTTTTGAAGGTGCAAAATTGTGTGACAATAATTTATTAACAAAAGAATAGCTGTTTTTTATGGTGTATTGACCTATGGCTAACCCAGAGAGCAATTTAGCAACATATTTAGAAAGGTTAAAAGTTGCAAGAGAATAGGAAGCCAGAATTGGTCGGAGAGGAACACCAGCTTTGTGTAGCTTTTGTGTTTTTTCTTTTTTTTTCGTGTCAATAGTGATTACATTAGATTAATAATTTGATTTTCTTGCTTCTTAAATTCCTGAATTATCGGTAAGCAATATTATACTGTAATTATTTACTTCTTTTTTTTGTGAGTTTTTTTTCGTTTCTATAGTGTTATATTAGATTGATAATTTGATTCTCTTGACTTTTAAATTCCTGAGTTATTTTCTAATTTTTTATTTACCTTCATAGTCATAACCTAATTATTTTTAATATTTTTAATATTCTTAAACTGTATTAGATTAATTTATGTTTTAGAACCTGAAGATGGGTGATACGCCCGAAACGTTGTTCCATAAATAAATCACATGTACCTCAGCCTCCTATGTGTCCTTACTTTCACCGTGAAATTGAAGATTAGACTGGTCAGCAGCAACTCATATGACTATATTTACAAGAAATATGGACCTGAAGGATTAAAGTACTACCGAACTTTTTCCAGGCTATCGAGAAGACTTAGGAAATCTTCTCTTGACTGTACTTTCCTTGAGATTTGTCGTAATGGTAATGTGTATCCCAGTTTTGTTTATTTTAAGCTTTATCGGAAATCCCTTTATCATTTCAAATTTTATAAATCTTCTCTGGATTATTTGTTAAACCATGAAATTGAATTTAAAGTTCGGTCATACGAGCGCCTATTGGTTGATTTTGAACGCTCTAAATTTAATTTACGTACTTATTTTTCATTTTTAGATTTCATATGCTTTCTTATCCCAAATTAACATGATATTTTAGGGTATTCTCAACAAGTATCTAGAATTCATAACAAAAAACTCCACAAATTAGGCCTTGGAAAGCCTGATCTTTTCTCCAATGGTAATAATGTAAAAAATCTATCTAGCTATCGCCTGTCTCCACGAGAGGAGTTTCTATTGTCTTTGGGTTTCCAATTTAAATTGCCTAACTTAAAAATCAAATATCCTTCCTACTATTTATACTTTGAAAATTTCCTACATGACATTCGTAAATTACTCATAAACTATGACTTCAGTAGATTCAAATCTGACTTCTCAGAAGTGGCACACGAAAATTATCACAAATTGAAGAAATTGAAAAGATTTTCTCTCATGTTCAGAAACAATGATATTAAAACGCTAAGTTCCCTATCTAATAATCCAGAAATTGTCATTACCAAACCCGATAAAGGAAATGGAGTTGTTCTATTAAATCGAACTGACTATGTGCACAAAATGGAATCCATACTTGCAGACACTACAAAATTTAAACTGCTCTCAGAAACACCTACAAAAATATCTCTAAAACTAGAAGATAAAGTTAACAGAGTTCTGTTAAATCTAAAATCCACTAAAGTTATAGACCAACAAACTTATGATGCCCTACATTCTAGTGATTCTGGGTTAGGCTTATTATACGGCCTCCCTAAGATACACAAAGCTGGTGTTCCTCTCCGACCAATTCTGGCTTCCTATTCTCTTGCAACTTTTAACCTTTCTAAATATGAGGCTAAATTGCTCTCTGGGTTAGCCATAGGTCAATACACCATAAAAAACAGCTATTCTTTTGTTAAGGAATTATTGTGACACAATTTTGCACCCTCAAAAGTCCTAGTCAGTTACGATGTATCCTCACTATTTACAAATGTTCCTGTTAATGAAACAATTGATATTATTTTAAATCCAATTTTTAACAAAACGGGCACCTTTCATCTTGAAAATAACTTTATGAAACATTGCTCTTTAGATTTCAAACCCATATTTTATCGTAGGTATGTTGACGACTCCTTTGCTATTTTTGATAATATAAAACATGGCCAGCATTTTTTTTTAATTTTATAAACTCTTATCATCCCAAGATTAAATATACCATTGAATTAGAGAGTAACTATCAACTTCCTTTTCTAGACGTCATTATAGAAAAAACCGACAAACTAACTACCTCAATATACAGAAAGCCTACCTTTAGTGGCCTAGGAATCAATTTTTTCAGCCATTGTGACTTGTCACACAAACTCAGTGCAATTAAATCTCTAATATATAGAGGTTGCCATCTCTCATCCAATTATTCCCTAATGAACAATGAATTTCAGACTCTAAAGTCTTATTTTAAAAATAATTGTTACCCCCCACCTTTGGTTGACAAACTAATTAATAATTTTCTTACCAAAATTTACCCTCCATCCTTTCTCTCATATAATGTTCCCCAAAATGAATTTTTTTCGTAGTACCAGAAATGGGACCTTACAATATTTTATTCACTAGAAAATGCAACAAATTACTTAAAAAATATTTTTCTTTCATACCAACTTCAAAATCACTTTTGTTAACCCACTTTCCATAGGAAGTTTTTTCTCGTCAAAAGACAAACTTCCTCTAGAAATGAGCAGCCGTGTTGTTTATGCTTTTACTTGTCCTTGTTGTTTGGAAGGAACCTATATTGGTAGTACGGTTCGTTAATTGAAAGAGAGGTTTTGTTCTCACATGGGAATAAGCCATCGCACTGGAAAAATATTGTCTAAGAAGGAAGCTTCTGTAATTAGAAATCATAGTATACAATGCAAGACAGAATGTTTCATAGATAACTTGAAAATAATTGGTCATAATAACAATGAATATAGTCTAAGAATTTTGGAATCCCTACTAATACGTACAAAATCTCCTACACTCAACATAGATAATACCGCTGTTCCTCTTCTTATTTCTTAATTTTAATTACCTCATTCAACAACCAACCAACCAACCTTCTCTTATTTAACAACCAACCAATCAAATTCCTATCCTTCTTTAAGCCACATCCTTTATAATTTCTTCACTTTGTGATTTCTCCTGAACTTCATCGGTAAGCAATATTATACTGTAATTTTTTACTTTTGTGTTTTTGCTTCTTTTTTTTCGTTTCAATAGTAATTACATTGGATTAATAATTTGATTCTCTTGCTTTTTAAATTCCTGAATTATCGGTAAGCAATATTATACTGTAATTATTTACTTTTGTTTTTTGTGAGATTTTTTTCGTTTCAATAGTGTTATATTAGATTGATAATTATATTCTCTTGACTTTTAAATTCCTGAGTTATTTTCTAATTTTTTATTTACCTACATAGTTATAACCTAATTATTTTTAATATTTTTAATATTCTTTAACTGTATTAGATTAATTTATGTTTTAGAACCTGAAGATGGATGATACGCCCGAAACGTTGTCCCATAAATAAATCACATGTACCTCAGCCTCCTATGTGTCCTTACCTTCACCGTGAAATTTTATATATATATCTATATATATATATATATATATATATATATATATATATATATATATATATATATATATATATATATATATATATATATATATATATATATTTATATATATATATATATATATATATATATATATATATATAAATATATATATATATTTATATATATATATATAAATATATATATATATAATTATATATATATATATATATATATATATATATATATATATATATATATATATATATATATATATATATATATATATATATATATATATATATATATATATATATATATATATTTATATATATATATATATATTATTATTAATCTAAATTGGTTCTTTAGGTGTTGAGTTAACCTAAGTTTATTTTTCTAAAACCGTTAAAATCCTTTATAAGTTCCCTCCTATTAACCCTGGTTTCCTTTTGTTATTGTTCTTTATTCTGGCTGAAAGTGCGCTCAGCTTAATTCGAGAATTTATTTTTTTGCATGGGAAAGATTCCTTTGTGTATAAAGTATCTTGGAATCAGCACTGCTGAATCAAAGCTAATCCCTGCAACGGTTTAATTCACTAAGGACCGTTTATTGCAAATTGAACCACAATTTACTTACTTGTGTAGTTATTTATTATTTGGGGTGTTTCCAAGCTAGCCTCTATGATTATTACTGATACCTTTTTTTCGCGCGCACATAAACCAACTCGCTCGCCAGCTACATCTTCTCAGCTAACTCCTTAAAACAATGTCTTCTTTGCAACGAATTAAAAGCCAAAGTGACTCGTTAGTCATCACTGGAAAGGACCTCCTATCTTATGTTCAGGAAGAAGAGAGAAATAAGAGTCAGGAAAGTAGAGCATTAGAAAAGCACAAAGAGAGAGAGAGAGAGCAAAGATAAAAGAACGAAGAAAAAGAGAGAGAGAGCTGAGATGGAAGAACGTAAGAGCATAAGACAATACGAGCTCGAGCTAAGCTGAAGTCGATTGAAAACAATGTAGTTTAGCAACCGGACTAAGCTTCCGCAGTCCCCATCAGTTAAGCTTTCTGCTTTCTAGGAAGGAGAGGACTTCGGGTCCTACGTCATACATTTTGAATAGATCTTCGAAATTAATACTTGGGATATCGAGTCAGAAGGTGTCGCTAGATTACTTCTTGTTCTTAGTACCCCGCTGCGCTATATTCATCTCCCTTCTGTCCGAAGCCACAGTGGATAATTCCACCCTCAAGTCCGAACTTATGGCCGCCGTAAACATCGTACCAGACTTTTACTGTGGTCATTTTCGTTAAGAAAGAATCTGCCCTAGACAAACCTTTCGTCAGTTTGGCTTTATCCTCCCAAAGAAACTCCAACTTTAGCTTGAGTCATATAAAGTCTCCCCAGAATACGAGACCCTTCTGAGCATTGTATTAAAATAGCAACTATTTGCTTCCTTGGCTGCCTAAATATGCTCGTTTGTGAAAGACAAGCGCTGTTCCACATTCAAACAGTGCTTGTTAGAAGCAGATGTGTACGCATCTAGTCATAATTTATAACCTAAGGACAACAAGAAGCCTCCCTCATCGCCCCCCAAGTCCAAGTTTGGTAAATACAGATTCCTTTCAAGGAATACTCCCAAATTCGTAAAGATCCCTGGCCCCTCGAAGCACATGAATATCCCTACATAGGAACCCACGTATATCAAGCCCCTAATTACGATGCCCCTTTCGTCATCGTACTTCCGAAGGCCAATAATTTGATTTTCCTGTGGAATTTCCCGGCATGTGCGTACAAACTGCCCCTGAGAATTCATAATTCAGAAGTGTACCCTCCCACCAGGTGCACCAAAGTAGTGCCGCTCCTGCTTCCCCATTGCCTCTCCCGGAAACTCTGCTTTTCTCTCCTCAACCAGCAACCCCGGTCACCACGTTAATTTTCTTTTCAACAAGAGTTCTTCCGGGGGTTTAAAGTTCGAGAATGGAACCATCAACGGATGTTGTATGTCCACCCTTGTTTGGGGCACCGGTTACACCTGAATTGTTTTATTTGTGAATTTACTCCCTCTTGTTGGTTCCGATCACCAAAAATTCGCATTGGTCCACGATTATCTGGGCGGAACGAATCGCTTCCCCATTGTTGAATGCAACATGGAGTGAGCATATATGCCTGGTTGGGCCGAAGTGGTAGCGGTCCCAATCAAGTTCTGTTCAGTTCTCAATGCAAAGATGTCCCAGGTCAGCGCACCGAGACCCCGTGGCACAGTCCGTTATCACGCGGGATCAGGCTGCAAAAGAAGCCCAGGCTCCTGTTCCCTTGGAACCCCAGTCAAACCGGAGTTTGACATTCTCAGGAGCGAAGATTTTGCCTCCGCCAAGAAAGGGGGCGCAACTCTCCTACTTTTTGGCGAGAAAGCACCAAACCCGGCACAAGATTACACCTGCGTAGATAAGAAGGTGTCCTACGTCGTAAGGGATGATCTTCTGTACCGCTCCTGTTCTAAAGGAACTGACTCCGTATCCCAGTCCTTATGGATCCCCCGTGCACACGTCCCCCAAGTTCATCAGGCTCGTGCACGATTGCCTATTCTCCGGACATTTCCATCATAATAAAACCAACTAGAGGGTTTTAAAGTATATCTTTTGGCTAGGTGCGGCTAACGATAGAGCAGATTACTGCAAATTGTGCGATGTCTTTCAAAAGTATCTGCCAAAGGGCGCATCAAGCCAGTCCCTCTCAATAAAAGCCCCACTATTACCAAACCCTTTTCAGGAGTGGCCATTGACCTTATTGGCCCCATTCACCTTCTGTCCAGTGATGGACACATGTACGTCTTAACACTCGTAAATTTTACCCCCCGTTTTTCCGAAGCAGACTCCATTAAGAGGATTGATAGTGAATCATGTGCTGAGGCATCAATATCCATTTTATCCCGAGTACGCATCCCCAAGAAGGCGTTGTCCGACATAAACAGACAGTTTACCTCCGAGCTTATGGAGTATGTTGGAAAACTCATAAAGGTAAAGCCCATGTTTAACACTCCTTTCCTCCTAGCTGAAAGCGTGGGTAAGTAAATTTGTAAATAAAGTAAGCAATTAGCATCATTTTGAATGAATTATACTAGTATTTATATTGTAATTGTTCTAGAATATAAAAATTATAACAAAGTATTATATTTTAATCATATAAGCACTTATTAACAGTTTTGGTTTGCCCGTCAAAATATTGGGCGGTGTCCACCTGGACATAAAAAATAAATAGGGTTTGAAATTAGGTTATAGATTTTACTAATAAACTTCATACATATTTTTTTCTCTCTCTTTCTCTCTATCATATATATATATATATATATATATATATATATATATATATATATATATATATATATATATATATATATATATATATGTATGTGTGTGTGTAATTAGGTAAAAGGCCATGTTGTATGCAGGTTCTCTTGAAGTCCAGAGCTGTGACAGCGTTATTAATTTTAACTTGTATATACTTAATATTGCTTACAAGTATTTTAACGGGATCTTCGAAGCGAGAAAAAACATCCGCGAATGATTCTACATCTGTTCATTTCCTGAAGATGACCTAACATGGTCAAAAGACATCTAGGAATAAGGCATGTCATTCGCAGATGTTTTTCTCACCTCGAAGCCCCCGTAAAAATATTGTAAGAAAAATTAAGAAAATGCAAGTTAAAATGAATAACGCTGCCACAGCTGCGGCCTTAAAACACCCCCTGCATATATATATATATATATATATATATATATATATATATATATAGTAGAAGAATAAGGTTAAGGGAAGACCACTTGAAATTCTCTACCCAAGTGATCTCAAGAGAGGCTGATCTACGGCGAGGATGTGGTCCACGCCGTTTTATTTCACCCCAGCTGCATCTAGTTAGGGACTCATTGATCTCGTCTCGCATGTCCTCACAGCCATCTTCTTGCCCTCTGGCATAGATCGAACTTCGTCGAACTTTCTACGCCATATTTATCTCGGTTCCCACCAATGAGTCGCTGCCTTTCCTCAAGATCGTGCGAGTCGTGGCGGCTTCCGCCAGTCATTTCAGCCACCAGCGAGTGCCTATAAAATCCTCCAACTCACTTTAGCGTGGAACACTCTAAGACTCTACTGTCAATCACCGGATACAAGCAAAGGACACGCTCATCCATTGGGATCGGAGACAGTAGCGATTCCAATTCGAGGACGAAGGCTAAATCAACATACGTGAACTCTACCATAGTTAATCAGCGAGTATCTGACGAGGATTTCCATCTCCGAAGGACAAACTACGTGTGCTACCTCATATGCCCCGTGAGGTCACCCAGCTTCCCTATTAGAGTCATCGTATCTCAAACGGCCCCTTCCTTCAACGAATACGTAAGCATTTGCAATCGTTGACGCATACAGATTATTCCATAATCTGGTCTACCCAAGCGGTCCTTCCTTCTGTGTGTTAACCCCTGATTAAAATATTTTTTTAATCACCCACCTGAACCCGACCACTAATCCTATATTTATCTCTCCTGTGTCTCGTGCCGATATTTAATTTTTGCAATTACGATCATTCTCTTTAAATCCCCTACGTCTACATATTTCAACTTCATTTATTTGTTAGTAAAGTTGAATTTTTGTTATTTTCTTTTTCTTGGAACCCTAAAGGAGTACCAGCTACCTGTTATCTTTGGTCAACTTGTACTCTAAATTATTTGTTTTCAAAGAACCCCGCAATAAAAAATACACCATCCCCATTTAATTCTTAAGTATTTCTCCTTTACGAACCGGCTAAGGTCGGATCTTACACCAAATGCGCCTCAAACCCCCTAATATATATATATATATATATATATATATATATATATATATATATATATATATATATATATATATCTTCATAATTTGGACTCACGTACACTTTGTCAGCTTTTGCAAATATATATATATATATATATATGAATAACGTTACAGCCACGAGGAAAATGAAACAACGGAGAACTGCGATGCCTTTCTACTAATGGTTCTTTACTAAGCAGACTAAAGACAGGGAAAAAGAGAAAGATATTTATAGACCTGATTAATGAAAATATGGGATATAAAGATTAAAAGGGGTGGGATTAGCAGATACCTGGAAAAATCCTATTAACGAGATGAGCCGTCAGGGTTAAAAAAAAAAAAAAGTTTACGGGTTACAAAAGAAAGGGGGGGGGGCAATGTTTATGAATCACATATGCAATATGAAAACAAAAAAGTCTACACATGATAACTAGAAAATATGACAAAAGAAAAATATGAGGAAAGGGTTTTTTATAAATAAGCTAAAATAACTTCTAGGTGGTAATCATTAATTCAGAAATTTTATCTTTAAAATCATTCTTAAACATTCTTTTGATACAAGGGTCCAAAAAATACATTCCAGTGCTGAGATTAAAATTCGAAGTCAGTTGTATAAATGCCAATTCTAAAAGATTTCGTGAAAAAAAGTCATTTGATTTGGCAATCACAGAACTCTCCTTCCAATTAATACGATTTTTTTTTTTTTTTTATAGAGCCCATCTGGCAACTACCCACTTGGGCATAAGTCGCCGAAAAACACGACAGCCTAGAATTAGGCTACTTTAAAGTTAAAATATGAAAACTTAACAATCAATATAAATTGGAAAAATTAACAATCGAAGCAATCTCCGGCAGCGGGGGGAGGTCCCCCTCACCCCGGTGCAGGAGAGTGCAACCTAAAACAAAACAATAACAAAAAAAAGGAACCTTAAATAAAGGGGAGAAGGCCGGCCTCCCCCAAAAAGTCAATAAGTCCACCAGTCATGGTGCACGCACTCGTCCCGAGTACAAGGGACAGGCGGTAGCGACCCCGCCCATCCCGGTACCGAGACAGGTATCGTGCGCGAAGATCACCCAGACTGGGACATTCGACAAGAATATGCCGAACAGTCTGGGGGACGACGCAGTCGTTGCAATAGGGCACATGCGAGCGCTCCACCAAGTAACGATGCGTCACACGAGTGTGTCCGATTCGAAGACGACAGAAAGCAACCTGAAGCCGCCGCGGCATTGGGGGATAGGTCCATGGGAACAGTCGCGGCGCAATGGCACGCAACTTTAAGTTCCCCTCGACCGTCTCCCATCTTCTTTGCCAAGCAGTCCGAAGAGCTGCCCGTATTCCTGCCATGTAGTCAGTGTGAGGAAGAGCGAAACGCTGGTCCGGTCGCAGAGTCCTCGCGGACTCTTTGGCACCCTCATCGGCGCGCTCATTCCCCGCAATTCCTACATGTCCAGGAACCCAGCAGAAGATAATCTCGACATCTGCCTGGCTCGCCAAAACCGTGGCGTCACGGATTTCGCGAACCAGGGGATGCGGAGATTCCAATGCCCTGGGAGCACTCAGGGCGCTTTGTGAGTCGCTATAAATCACAATCCGGTCTCCGAACCGGGCACGTCGCGTAATCTCCCGTACCGAGTGGTGTATTGCCACCAGCTCGGCCGTGAAGACAGACGCAGCGCCTGGTAGAGCCCCGCTGACTTCAAACAGAGGGGATACGGCGTGAAAGCCGACCCCCTCTTGGGACTTGGAGCCATCCGTATACACTGGCACGGTACCAGCGTGACACGATGTGTGCTCCAAAAAGGTCGAACGCAATACTCCCGGCGCAGTACAAGCTTTGGGAGCAGAGGCGTGGCGACAAATAGCCAAATGTGGTACCCTCCAGGGTGGCGTCCTGGGCAGAACCAGGAGCGCCACCGTCCCGAGAGCTATATCTACCTCTCGAAGGAGTTTCCTGGCCCTAAACCCAAAGGGCTTAGGGTATGACTGGCGTCTCTCGGCGGCATAGGCACCATCGAGATCAGCTGCGGATGCAGTGAGAGCTGTTGGCGACTGAGGGAGGCGCCGGGCTCGCGCGTACAGGCGAGTGATGCACTGCACGCGGCGCAGAGCGAGTGGCATCTCCCCAGCATCTACCAACAGGCTCTCAATGGGGGAAGTGCGGCAGGCACCGGTCGCAAGGCGAAGGCCGGTGTGGTGGATCGAATCCACCTTCCGCAATAAACACTCGGCTGCGGATGCATAAAACTCGCATCCGTAGTCGAGCTTCGAGCGAACAAAGGATCGATAAAAAAGTAGGGCGGGAGCCCTATCAGCGCCCCAAGCGCTGAACGTCACGGAACGGAGAATGTCCATGGCGCGGGTACAAGAGACCCTAAGGCTGCGAATGTGAGCCTCCCAGGTGAGGCGTCGGTCGAATACAAGACCAAGGAAACGGTGCGACTCAACCACATCCAGGCGCACCCCATTAAGAAACAAATCTGGGTCGGGGTGAAGCCGTGGGTGGCGGCAGAAGTGCACCACCTTAGTCTTGGCCAAAGAAAACCGAAACCTGTGCGCTTCGGCATAGCGAGAGACGCGGTTCAATGCCTGTTGGAGTCGGCGCTCCAGAGTTGGCATCTGGGCCGCGCCAAAAGAGATCGAAAGGTCGTCCACGTAGAGCGTAGCGAGAACATCTTCCGGCAGCATCGAGGTGATGCCGTTGATGCTCAGGGCAAAGAGTGTGACACTGAGGACACTTCCCTGCGGGACACCCTCTTCCTGCTCCTTTGGGCCGGAGAGGGCTCCCCCCACCCGTACGCGGAATCGACGATCTCGCAAAAATTCAGATATAAACATTGGGAGGCGTCCCCTCGCCCCCATCGTTTGGAGAGTCTCCATGATACCGTATCGCCATGCGGTATCATAGGCCTTCTCCAGATCAAAAAACACCGTGGCGTAGTGCTGTCTACGAAGGAAAGCCTCGCAGACGGCATTTTCCAGTCGGAGCAGAGCATCCGACGTGGAGTGGAACTTACGGAAGCCGCACTGTGCAGAAGACAGATCGCCTCCGCTGTCCAGGAAATAGGCTAATCTAACATTTACCAATTTCTCCATCAACTTGCACACGCAAGAGGTTAGAGAGATTGGGCGGTAACCGGTCGGAGTAGAGTGATCTCTCCCCGGCTTGCGAAAGGCGAGCACAGTAGCGATTCGCCAGGAGTCTGGGAGAAGACCTTCCACCCAGATCCTGTTGAACAAATCTAACAGAAAGGCCATGCCTCGCTCACCCAGGTGTCGAAGCATGGCGTACGGGACATCGTCCGGACCATGGGCGGTGTCCGCGCACGAAGCGAGAGCGGAGCGCAACTCACTCACAGTAAACTTGTCGTTGAAGGGTTCTCCGCCTCTGGAGGTAAAGTCCAGCCGGCGGCCTTCCGCGACATCACGACGTGCATTGAATGCTGGCGGAGCAGCACCACGGCTAGAGAATGCGGAAAAAGCGGTCGCTAAAGATTCCGCCACGGACGCGGGGTCCGAGATTGCGGTCCCATTCTCCTGGAGAACGGGAGGGGGGTCCTGCGAGAACTTGCCCCGAATCCTTTTGACTCGCTTCCACACCTCAGCTAAAGGGGTCTTCCCGTTAAGTGAAGACACGTATGCCCGCCAAGAAGAGCGGCGGGCGTGCTTCGAAATATACCGGAACCTAGCCCTAGCCCGACGAAATTCAGCGACAGTGAAATCGTTCGGGCGGCGCTTATAGCGCATGTAGGCATAACGCTTCTGTTTGAGGGCCGTCTCACACTCGGCCGACCACCATGGGAGTGGTCGGCGTGCAAAACGGCCAGACGTCCTAGGAATAGTAGTCAGGCCCACGGCGATGAGGTTGCCGGAGAAGAACTCAACGGCATCATCTACCGACCTAAACTTCTCGACTGAGATAGAGAATTCAGTCATTTCCTGAAATGCAGGCCACCGCGCCCGCGCCCAGCACCACCGAGGTGGTCTCTCAGGCGGCAGTTGCCCTGAAAATGATATTTGAATGGGAAAGTGATCACTACCATGGAGGTCATCGACCACCCCCCAATCAAAATCAGGCTGTGCATCCGAAGAGCACAAAAATAGGTCAAGGCAAGAAAATGAAGCGGTTCTCGGACAGTGATGCGTAAACTCATCCACGTTTAGGACACCCATCTCAAGCTCTTCGATCAGATCGGCAAGGACTTGTCCCCTGGGATTTATGGAGTAATCTCCCCAGAGAGGATGCCTGCCGTTCAGATCTCCAAGCAAGAGATAGGGCCTCGGCAACCGTGCAACGACGCGGCGGAAGTTCCCCGCGTTGAAGTCAGCTGACGGTGGAATGTACGCAGAAATGATAGTATACCTCCTATCCAGGTGCAGCTGCACAGCCACTGCCTGAAAGGAGGTATCTAAAGAGAAAGGAAGAACGGAGACATCATGCCGGGTGTAAACTGTGCATCCCCCAGCCCGGCCATCCCGAGGTGGTGGGGTCGCAAGACCCTTATACCCCGGGAGGGCAGGGAGGGAGCACGCACCTAGCATGGTCTCCTGCAAAAAAATAGCTAACGGGGAACGGGACGAGACGAGCCTCCGCAGCTCCTCCCAGTTGGCCCGGAGTCCACGGCAATTCCATTGAAGGAATATGCCCTCCAGGCCTAGCTCGGAGGAGACGCGGGGGCCCTCCTCAAATTGAAGACCCTCACGGGAATGGCCGTACGCTTCCCGGGGGCAGAATCCCGGGCGCTGTTGGTCGGACAAAGCGCTGAAGGCGCTGTCGCCTTCGAGGACTTATTGGGGGAGGTTGGGCTCGCCATGCGAGTCTTTTCCTCCCTCCGCCTCGAAACCTTAGGCGGGCGTTGCGGCTTTGGAGGCGGGGGGCCCTCTTTTCGAGGAACCACCGTCTCCGAGCCACTCGCTCCACCTCGGGACGTGGGCGAAGGAGCCGAAGCTCCTTTGTTGCTGTCCTCCTTTCGGGGGACAGCTTTAGGAACCCCGGAAGATGGCCTAGCGACCATCTTCAGGGGTGTTGCCTCCTGTGAGTCTAACGACTCGGTGGAGGCGCGTGGCCGTTTCGCCTTACGGGAAACGGTCACGCTGGGGGAAGAGGGGGGAGCCCTGGTTTTAGCCGGGGCAGGGTATGAGCCCTTTTTGCCGCCAGCTTTACCAGGGGAGCGCCCGGGTTGGGTAGAGCCCGCAGAAGGGCTCCGAATGGGCGCGGAAACAACCGTGCTCGTTGGCCTGGATGGGCCGGGAGCAGAGGGTGCCTTCCTAACTATTGAGGCATATGACGTCCCAGGCAGAGCCGGGCGCGCCAGGACCAAGTCCTTTGCCTCGCGGAATGAGAGTCGATCCTGGGCCTGAACGGCCAGGATTTCTTTCTCAAGGAGATATGCACCACATTGCTTCGAAGAAGCAGGGTGCGGCTCTCCGCAATTGACACACTTGGCCACACACGATTTGGACTTATCGTGTGCGACCTTGGAGCAATTTACACAGACTTCGGGTGACCCCGACTTTGCACGTCTACATGAGCGATTCGTATGGCCGAAGCGGTGACAGTAATAGCACCGCCGCGGCAGTGGCACGAATGCCTTCACGCGGTAGCGGTACCAACCGGCACGCACCGACTCAGGGAGCTTGTCACAGTCGAACGTGACGAAGAGTGTAGGGGTGGGTCTCGAGGCCCCTCCCTGTTTTCTCATCACACGTTCGACCTTGACCGCCCCATGGTCGGCCAGCTCTAAGGTGATGTCTTCAATGGAGTAGTCAACGAGTTCCCTCGCATAAACTACTCCTTTCACAAAGTTCATGGTAGAGTGAGGCGTCACACTCACCGGGGTGCCATGAAGTGTCCGAAGAGCACTAATCCTGGCCGCCTCGGCGGGATTCGCCGCATTCGCCAGAAGGCTCCCGTCCGAGAAACGGGTTACCTTCGGCTCTCTACCAATTGCACTAGCTAATCCTCTCCGCTGATGGATCATGTTGCCCTTGGACAACATGGTGCCATCAGTGGAGCGAATAACGAGGAAGCGTTTGAAGCCAGCGAGCTCGAAAACGCCAGGTAACCCCTGAATCAGGGGCCCCGATGTCATCGAGGCTCCGCCCTGTGCACTCTTGGTAGTAGTCTTCTTTGTCAGGGGCTCTCCGCAACCGGGGGGGCAGAGGGGGCGGATGTGCCGATCTTGGCTTGGTCGCTTGCCAGAGTGGCAGCAGACCCATCCGTCCCCGCAGCCCCCGCGGATGGAGAGGAGCCCCGAGTCTTTTTGGTCTTTTTAGTCTTTTTAGTCTTTTTCTTTTTCGGAGAGGAGGGCGGGGAATGAACCCGCTTTTCGCCTCCGCCGGCAGAAGTCCCCAGGCAAGATGGACCAGCCTCAGCCAGGTCCCTCTCCGAAATGGAGAAGGTCCTGGTTGTCGTAGGGGCAGCTGTCGGAGGAGATCCCTCATCTCCTTCTACTGCCTCGGAGCCCTCAGCCATTTGAGGAGGACCTTGCATAGGGGCGGATTCGGGTTCGGTGCTTGGCGCCGAGCCCGAATTCCCCCCCCATGGAAGGCACTACCGTCTGGGGCTGGGTCTCCTCAAGGACCATGTCTATCACAGGAGGGGCCTCCAATTGGCTATCCCCTCCCAGGACATCGCAGGTCCCCTTTGCAGTGTCGCCAGTCTTGTATGGGGAGGCACAGGCCTTGACCCAGGCAAGGTTTAAAATTCTTGCCAGCAGGTCTTTTGAGGGAAGCGACCGAAGGGGCCTGGCTTCCCTCTCCCCCCTAAGGGGGTTTGCCCTACCGAGCCGCTTTGATGGGAAGCGGCTGGCTAAGGCTGCCTGCTGGCTTTCTTGGCAGTCCCCTTGAAAAGAAAAGATGGGACTGCCGCTGGGAAAAGGGAGGTGCCCGAAAGCACCTCCAGAGAAGGGGGTGAGGGGGAGTCCCCTGCACCCGTAGGCGAAGGAGAGGAGTAAGCCTCCTCTCCGGTTAGAGAAATATGGAGGGTCCCCTGCGCAAGCACAAGGGGGGGGGACCTCCATTTTTTCGGTGGAGCTGCCCAAGGGCGGCTCCGTCGATGAGCAAGGGGGAGTTAAAGGGGTTTGGGTTTTTTTTTTTTTGTTGTTCATCTATGGGCATGGTGACCCTATTTTTGCCACGGGACGCAATAGCTCATCACCCCTCGCAGTAGCCCGCACTGCGAGAGGTGCTTACAAGCCCGGCAGAGCCAGGCGCCGCCATTCGGGACCACCCCTCCCGCCTGGTGGCCTGGCAGTCCATCGGCATGGCGGCTCCACCTTGGACACGGCGTAAAAAATATAGGTTGTGAAGAGGAGAGGAAAAGGGATGTGAGGAAGGTATGGGTGGGGATGAAGCAGGTTGTTAAAAAACCCCCATCCCGAACCGGAGCTCAGGGGTTAGGGGACAATGTCCCCTCCGCCCCCAGCCCCGATCCGGGGTGGTTGGCTTGAGAAGAAGGTCAGCATTCTACCCTTTGAAATTAGAGGCTGACCAGAGAAAGTTGTGGGAGAGGTTGTATGAAAAGCGACAAGGTAGGGGAGAAATCGGGCTATCTGAAGGAAGGAAGAGAGGCTAAGCTGGGGCCGGACGGAGCGCTGGATCCCGTCAGCACGGCGGCCAGGATGGCAAATCGCCGGGCCCCTTACGGGGCCAATTAATACGATGGGAATTTTCACTCAAATGGATAAAAATGGCATTTGATGTTTGCCCAGTGTTTACAGAGTACTTATGTTGCTTAATACGCACATTCAGATCCTTGCTAGTTTGCCCAATATAAAATGAAGGGCAATCCAAACAAGGGATTTAATAAATTACGTTATTTGTTTCATTAGGGCAATTTTTTATTAACATGCTTTTTAAAGTATTAGTATAAGAGAAAACAAGATTTACATTAAGTGTTTTTAACAGTGTTTTTACGGTTTCAAAGCCATTGAAAATAAGGTAAAATGATGATATTCTTGGGCGCTTCCTTCTCAATAGTACTTTCGTTATAAAACTTTTTTTTTGCTTTATTATAATGCCAAGTTTGATTTTATCCCACACACCAAAATAGACAGTGAGGATGTCAATCAAATAAGTGGCATATCTTCGACAAGTAAAAAAATTAATCTATCTCAGCACAACATCAAATAGAAAAATTTACCGAAAACATCTAACATAAAAACAGAACACGTCACCTCGGCTACAATTTGTCAACACAGAAAGTGAATTGCAGGCATTCAAATTATATTTTCCTGATGACTTGATTGAGCATGTCGTTTCCCAAACCAATATTAATGCCCAATAGAAAAATGTTGACTTTCAGTTGAAAAAAGGTCAACTATGGGTAGTATTAGGTGGGATATTGTTATTGGGATATGCAAAATATCTAAATAAAGGACTTTAGTGGTCTACTACCAATGGCACGCCTACTCTTCTCTCAGATGCTATTTGGTCTAGAAGATTTAAAGTAATATTACATTATATCCATCTAAACGATAACTCAAAATTAGATGAATCAGACCGCCTTTATAAATTAAGCCCTCTCTGGAACCACTTTTGTGCTAAATATCTAGAAAAGTATACTTTAGAGGAAAATCTCTCAGTAGACGAGTGAATGATTCCATACTTTGGCAGACATTATGCAAAGCAGTTCATAACAGAGAAAACCCATATAATTTACCTACCGCAACTGGGCTATATGCACTTCCACTGGGTACATGTACAACTTTGAACTCTACATGAAAATAATTGAAACCGAGGCTGAAAAATCAGTCAGGAATTGGCGTTGGTCGTGGGGTTGTACTACAATTGTTTTCTAAAGTAAAGATTGCTAGCAATACAGGTTACGAAATTTATTTTCACAATTATTTTACGTCTTATAACTTACTTAAACTACTCTCTGAGAAAGGAATCTGTTCAACATGCACAGGGAGAATAGATTGATCAAATGCCCTTTGCCAAATAATAATCCATTCAAGAAAAAAGAAGTATAGAGTATAACTCTTAAGAATGTGTTACTGTTGTGAAATACAAATACAAGAGTGTAGTTACTCTAGCATCAAATTTTCACTCTTCTGTCAATGGCACTTCTGGTAGATACTAAAAGAAAGATAAAAAGACTGTTATTATCCCTAACCAAGCACAGAAAAATTTTATAACTCTTTTAATGGTTGGATTTGACCAACTAGACCAATGGGTTGCATGCTACAAACCTAGAATGAGGCAAAAAGAAATGCTGTTGGCCATTATTCCTCTAATTTTTCTTATTTAACAGTTGTTAATTTATAGTTGTTATGGAGAAAATCTCATCGAAATGTTCGCCTTCTTGATTTTAGAAGAAATTTGGCTGTATCACTTTTTAAAACAAGATCAAAGTATTGCAATGAATTCGCTATGATTGGGTAAATTATTGGCTAGAAGAATCAAACCTTAGATGTGCTTATTGTCCAGGCAAGGAATCATTCAGATGCTAGAAATGTGATATTGGTTTGCATCGGAATTGCCACAGGGCCTAGCATATGCCTGAATAATTTTAAATTTGTAATTTTATAATTTGAGATTTATTATTTCATGATGTATAGTTTATCACTTCAAATATAATCTTTTTGAATAAACAACTATTTATTTTATTATTGTCTTTTATGTTTTTTAGAGGGATAAAAAATAATTTGAATAAGAAACGATTCATTTCTTAAGTTTTTTATTTGAAAGGATAATATGAATACCAGGCAATGGCTTCACCAATTCCCCCTACGTGGGAAGCTTGCGCTTCGCTAGTAAGATTAAAATTTAAAATCCCCCCAAAACACTCATGGATAAATTTTTAGAAATTTTATGAACTTCGCCAATTATAATAATTTCCTCCATTTAAAAATATCACGTTGCTAAAATATAGTTATAAGAGATATATAAAAAAAATTCTGAACCTCACCATTTGTAATTCTTTGAGTTTTAAAAAATTCACAAAATTTATATACTTTTATTTATTTCTGAACTTTACAATTTAGTTTTGGGATACTATAAAAGAATTATTAGAAATAACTTTGATAAAAAACATAAGTCATATCCAAGCTAGGATGAAATTATTATTCAAATACTCAAAAAAATCCCCTTCCTAAATTATAGAGTTAGTGAAAAAGTGATAAATTTATTTTCTTCTTTAATTTCTTCTATAAGGAAGTATTATTTGAAAAAATTACAATTTCTTTCTCTTTCGTGCTATATAGTTTTTACAGTGAAAAATAACAATGTTAAATTTCTCAGGATGAGCATTGTGTTTCATTCTCTAAAATGGACAACGTCCAATTTTTTGGTCACCTTGTAACTTCTGTCTAAGTTAAAATAAAATACTAAAACTTTCGCATATTTTTATTTATACCATTCCAATAACAATCTGAAAAAAATATCCACAAAGATAATGAGTGTAACGATATACATTAATAGGTATTAATATAGTTTAGTACTATGGTGTAAACCTACTTGAGCCTGGGAAATAATTATCCTCATGAGAACCGGTCCCCAACACTTCACCTCCGCAAAATATAGGCTCCTCCAACTAAACGATAGGATTCATTCCATCCCAAAAGTAAATTCCAGGCGCATCCACTTTGTTACAACTTGGATATTAATGCTTATTTTAAACGAGAATACAATGCAACCCATATTGTTCAATCTTCTGTGAGCTCAGGCATAGCCGTTGGCTTAATTTCTCTTGTAAAAGTTAAGCAGCTTCTTCAATCAGCGTTAAGCAATACCCTCATAGGTAACAGATGGTAAACCATAACTCATATTTAAACACTTGTAGCCCATAAATACAAAGTAACGGAGAAGAAAAAACCAAGTAGATATTTGGAATATTTTCCCTGCTGAGATTAAGAACCCTGATAAGATGAGTTGTAAAATTCTCTGCACATCCAAAAGATTAATTTAAAACAAGGAACAGAACGTGATTAATATTTATTGGTAAATTAAGTAATGTTAATTGTCTAGATTACTAGACACGTTTAGCTTGTGATACCTTAGTATGAGAGAATGCGTTGAGGAGGTGAACCGACTCAGGAGGCCGTTTTATAATGTTACACCACCCTGATATCATTTATTGAGGGAAACCTACAAACTTCAAGCCAGTTGGAGAGATTAAATTGCATCTAGAATTGCGAATATCAGTATATCGCGCTATGTGTGCTATTGTTTGGAGAAGATATATGTAAGTTCGAATATTTGGTAAGAAATGGGTGAATAATTATCCCAGAAGGTAACACATTTAGTTTTAAAGGATATATTTATGGTTGAGGAATAAGTTCTTGCGGTCTTATCAAATTTATTCATTACCATTAACAATTTTAGAAAAACCTAATTTTTAATTGATAAAAATATGCAATTTAATCAATAATGTATTCTCCGTTGTTATTTACGACTTCTTCCCAACGTTCAACTAGTTTTTCGATGCCTCTGCAATAGAAATCTCTGGATTTTGACTCGAAGAATTCGTCTAACCAGGTTCTTAATTTTACATCAGTATTGAACGAAACGCCGCGAAATTGTTGGAGAGCGATCAGAACAAATGGAAATCCGATGGAGCCAAGTCTGGCGAATATAGAGGATGCGGCAGGATTTCCCAATTAAGCGTTTGGATGGCGTCTTTTGTCATATTGGCAATGTGAGGACGAGCATTGTCGGGTTGCAGAAGGACTCCATAATGTCGATGAGGTCGCTTTTCACGAATAGCTTCGGCGAGTCGATACATTTGTCGAACGTGAATTTGTGCATTGACAATCTCGTTGTTTGCAAGGTGCTCATAAAGAATGATGCCTTTACAATCCCCCTACACACACAGCATCGTCCTTCGTGGATGAAGTCCTTGCTTTAATCGGGGAAGTGGTTTTTTATTTGGGCTAAGCCATTGTTTTTGATGGTTCATGTTGACATAAACACACCCCTTTTCGTCGCCAGTGTTGATGCCGTGAAGAAATTTTTCCTTATATCCAGGAGTAGCCTTGTGACGAGCAAGCAAACCTTTAGCAATAGTGGAGCTTTGAAGTTTGTTGCTTTCGCTTAAAGCATGCGGAACCCATGCACCGAGTATTTGAACTTTCCCCATCGAATGAAGGTGATTCACTACAGTTTTTTGATTACAAGCCAATTTTACAGCCAACTGTACAGCCAATTCTCTAACCGTTTGACGAGAATTTTCATGTAGAAAGTCGTTCAATCCATCTTCATCCAACTTAATGAGGCAACCAGAACATTCTTCGTCATTAAGATTGAAAAGACCGTTTTTTAAACGTGAAAACCACCATTGAGCTGTCCTTTCTGATAAAGCATTTTCTCCGTGCACAACAAAAATATCGCCACGAGCTTTGGCTGCGTTTACATTGTTCCCGTCTTGATTGAAAATAAATAACAACAAGTGTCGAAAATGCGCCATTCTTTTAACTTGACATTCCATTTTAAGGATACAGAACAACTATTAAATTAACACAACTTTTAAATAAACGGGAATGAATTATTACTCAACTTCAAGCAAAAGCCTAAAAGTCTACGCTGTTAAGACACGTAGCCTAACCTTTGCAATTTTGCTCTCATTATTTATTATTGTTTCTTAATATGTGCACAAATCATGTCAACAAAACTTAAATCAACACAACAATAAAAAAACGCAACACAACTAATTCCTCAACCTAATAGATAATATAGTGGAACCTGTGAATGATAACATCGTGGGAGCCAAATAATCGATGTAAAGATATGGCAAGCATTGAGATCTGTGGTAAGGATGCTCAGATAAGTCAAGGAAAAAACCTAATTACTGCCACTCCTCAAAAGACTTTGGCAAAGATGGAAATTCAAAAAAGAGTTGCTGCCACTTTTCGTGGGATAATTTAAAGCAGAGCCAAGAAAGGGCTGCTCCAAGAATCCGTAGTGTAAAGGAGGAGAGCTAAAAGAGGGCTGCCCCAACAATCTTCAGTCTAAAGGATGAAAACAAAGAAAGGCTGTTCCAAGAAACCTTAGTTTAAAGGAAAGCAAATAAAGTGGTGCTCTATTAATCCTTATTAAAATCGAAAAGACCCAAGAAAGGGTTGCTGCATGAAACCTTATTTTAAACGAGGGCCAAGAAAGCCTGCTGAAAGAAACTTTAGTTTAAAGGAAAGCGAAGAAATACCGATCCAAGAATCCTTTGTTTAAAGGAAGAGAGCCAAGAAAGGTTGTTTTAAGAAATCTTAAACTAAATTAGAGCAAAGAAAGACTTGTTCTAAAAACCTTATTTTAAAGAACTAGAACCAAGAAAGGGCTGTTCCAAGCATCCTTATTTTAAAGGAGAAGAGCAAAAAAAAAAGTGCTACTCTAAGAATTCTTAGTGTAAAGGAGGAGAACCAATGAGGCTGCTCTAAGAATTCTTAGATTAAACGGGAAGCCAATTAAGACTGCTCCTAGAATCCGTATCTTAAATGAGAGTGAAGAAAGGGTTGCTAAAAGAATCAGTAGTTCAAAGGAGAAGAGCCGAAAAAGGCTGCTCAAAGAAATAGTAGTTTAAAAGAGAGACAAGAAAGGTTTTTACCAGGAATCCTTATTTTAAACGAAGATAGCCAAAAAAGCGCTGTTCCAGGAATCCATAGTCTAAATAAAAAGAGAAAAGGGCTGCTCTAACGATCTGTCGTTTAAAAGATTAGTGGCAAGCAAGGCGACTTCAATAAACCTTATTTTAAGTGAGAACTAAGAAAGGCTGCTGCATGAAACATTATTTTAAATTAGAGCCCTAAAAAGGACCGCAACAAACATTTTTAGTTTAATGGAGAAGAGCCAAGGAAGGCTTCTCTAATAAACCTTAGTTCAAGTGAGAACCAAAAAAACTGCTGGAATAAGCCTTAGTTTAAAGGAGACCAAAGAAAAGGTTACTTTAAGAATACTTACATAGATTAAAGGAACAGAGCCAAGATTTGCTCTCCAAGAAACCATAATTCAAAGAAAGACAAAAAAAGGCTGTTACAAAAATCTTAGGGTAAATAAAAAGAGCAACGAAAGGATGCTTAAAATATCTTTAGTTTAATCAAGGAAACCAAAAATAGCTTCTCCCTGAAACCTTAATTTAAGGGATAGCCGAGAAAGTGGTTTCTTAGAATCCTTAGTTTAAAGGAGGAGAGCTATGAAATGCTGCTCTCAGAAACCTTAGTTTGAAGGAAGACAGCCAGAAAGGCGCTACATGAATAATGCTCCTGGAAATAAAGATATACTAGGGACCGACGAAAGTGGTGCACTTCCCAATAGTTTATTCGTCTATAAGATGGTCCTATATTACATCAAAATTCCAATAGTGCTTTGGACGATTGCGACTACAATTATTTTCCGTAAAATAATTTGATTCAAGTATTCTTCTGTTATGCTTTTTCTTCGCCTGGTTCTCGAATCTTGAACGGTATGTGTTCGTCTAATTGCATATTCTTAATTTCACTGCCGAGTTTTCTACTTTTAAAGGAGACTTCGTATAAAAACTGACTCATTTATTTATCTCCTTATGTTTATCCATAAATGCTATGCGCCCATTATATGTTTTTCTCCCGTGTAAAATACTTTCCTGTCTTATTTTTTACCATTATTAATAATTATTTGTTGTTTCCAAAAACAGTGTTTTCCCTTATTTATTATTTCCATGAACGCATATACTTCAATTAATTTTTTCTCGCTAATGGCATATTTTTTTTAGAATTTGCCTTTATTAGATTTGTTGTACAATTTATGTACTTATTCTAAAATATTCGTATACTCTAGTAGAAATAAGCACATTTTTACATACGAGTAAGCTTCATTTTTCCCTAATCATTTCCATCGATTCTCTATGGAGATATTCGTAAATTCCTTTGTTCTTCTCTATATTGCATCAACCGTTGCCCTGTTCCTGACTATGTTCCAAATTTTATACTTATTCCTCAAGTTTCCAATTTCTTTCATCCATTACAATACACTTGCTCATTCTATGTGCACATTATACCCAGTTTGCGCTATTCAGGTTTTCTAGTCCATTAGGTAGCGTATTTTAATCTTTGCCTCTCCTACAAACAAATCATTTTTCCACCCAAAGTCATTTTAACCACCTTATTCCATGATTTTCTAATTCTTATCGATTACGCATTTGCTCGGCCTGCATACCTGGTATGCATAAAAAAATACGTGTCACCCGTACAAGGTTCACTTACCATTATAATCAATTTAATTTGTCTGGGAGTACTATTTATCCCATCACAGAACCAACACGGTTCTAAAGCCATTATACACCAACATTAGATGACCTAGTGTTGAAATACGAAAGGGAGATGACCTATTCAGACTAGAATTCTTAAGATTCATTAATATCCTCGGCATCTCAGAAAATTTTCTGTTTACCCCAGGCTTTCCTCCAACGAACAAAACGACTCCTAACTATAATAGAGGGGATTACGAAAGCATGAAGAATACATTTGATATTGACTGGGAAAGGGAGCTGGCAGGGCTAATTGCAGAAGAAATGCCAGACATCAATGAGAAAAAAACCGGATGCTGTGGGAAAACACGACCCGCAAGTGACTACACCCGCAAGCCATTATGGATGACACGAAGAGCTTGACTGAAAACACGACGTAAGAGAAACCTCTGGATCAGATACTCGAACACTATGGACAATACAGTACATCACTGCTAGGAATGAGCCAACGCGTGCAAATAGAAGACCCCAAAAGGACTTTGATTTGAGGCTAGCTACAGAATCTCAACACAACACAAAAACATTTTGGAACTATGTCAACAGTAGAAGGGTTGTAAAGGACACATCCCAGACCTACAAGACAAACTAAGAGAGCACGCTAAAACTGACCACGAGAAGGCAGAAGTTCTGAATAGGCACTACAGTACAGTATTCACCCAAGAAGATACACAATACCTTCCATTACTGGAACCACAGGCCGAGACTCCAATAACGAACTTAACAATTTCCGAAGAACAAGTCCTCAAGAAACTACAAGCCTTGAAAATAAACAATCTACTCAAGGAGGTAGCCGAAGTCATCACATTAACTTTAACCATTCTCTTTAACAATAGCCTGAACACAGCAATGAAGGTCTACGGAAGTCACACCAATATCCAAGAAAGGAGACAAGTTCTTCCCTGGAAATTAACGGTCAATCTCATTAACCTCAGTAATATGTAAACTCATTGAGAAGAACAGTTCAGACATCTTTCTGCAACACATGAAGGAGAAACATTTGCTTACAAATCAACAACATGGTTTTCTGCCAGGGAGATCAAAAGTTACCAACTTGCTGTAGGCATTAAATCACTTTACATAAGCTCTATCACATGGAGGGACACTGACATCATATTCTTGGATTACGCTAAGGCATTATACACTGTGCTACATGCACGCCTCATGGAAAAAAATCAAGCGTTTGGCATCACAGGAACGTTTAAGCGGTGGATACAAAAGCAATCTGTAACTATCAATGGGGAGATCTCAGACAGTGTTAGTGTAATTAGTGGTGTCCCACAAAGATAGGTCATTGGCCTCCTTTTATTCATACTATTCTTGAACGACCTACTAGACAAACTGAAAAACCCCACCTTGATGTACACAGATGACACAAAGATGTTCTCGGTAATGAGGCAAAAGCCGATGAAGAATGCCTCAAACTCTCCAACGCTACAGCTGGACCTAAACCGTTTCCAAATTTGGGGTAACAATATGAAAATGAAGCTCAACCCTACAAAATGTAAAACAATGCATACCTTCTGGGATATATTGCCCAAATTTACTCCTTCCGTTGAATTATACAAATCCAATAATCGTTTAGATTACACAGATCTCATAACTTAAATCTAATCACAATTGTTATTTTTTATATAAATATGATTACTTTTGGTTTTTATCCTCTTTCATCTAACCAGTGCCAATCTTTGATCGTGATTCCCACTCTAGCACTTCTTCGTTACCTAACAAATGCGATTCCATCTAAAACGCATAGGAACGCATCCATTTTGCTCTTTTAGCCGGATAAATTTTAAATTAGGTGTCTCTTAAGAATAAATGTGAGTTGCTCTCTGTAATATAACACTGGTCTGCGTCAAAAATGTCCTTAATTTTTCTGTAGTGTTTCTTAATAAAATTGAACTCCTACATCCAAATCTGACATCCGTTTTTCTCTATCAGGTTTAGTTTTTGCGATACAAGGGGTGATAATAATTTTATAGTTTATACATGTCCTATATTACCTCAAAATTTCAATATTTTTGCACTACTTTATTCGCAGTAAATTATGTGTACATTTTAAGTAATTATGTTAATAAGTTTATATTTTTGTAGGTTAAAAATTGCTTAGCATTATAATAGTGATTGAGTTAAAACTGACCAGAAAATATAAGAATAGCTCCGACAGATTTTGCGATGTTTGCGGCAAAGTGACTTTTTCCGAGCAGCAATGTACAATCTCTCCTGTACTTAAATCTTTGTATCGTGCATATTTTGGAGTAAGGCTAGGAGATCAAGATCAAATTTTTTGAACACATATCTGCTGCAAGGGATGCTACATAAGTTTAAGATGCTGGAGTCAGTGTGAACAGAAGTCTCTCTCTTTTGGTGTTTTCATGGTGTGGAGAGAGGACAAGGACCACACTACGGACTGCTATTTTTGCATGACAAATCTTAAAGGTGAGCATTGTATCAAGTATTTAAACTTTCTGTATTATACTGGCTCCCGAAAATAAAATGTTATTATTATGCATAGGCTTAGCATAAAATAAAAAACTAACATAGTCTACTTCAGCATGAACATATCCATTACTAAATATCACAAGTGAAATGTGATATTTTTTTAATTTAAGGAGAGAATTCCAATATTACTGTCTTCGAGGTATTTAATACAAAATTCGAAGAAAATTGATACATTATGGTAATTTTTTTTGCACTTGCCTAACCAGAGAAGTTAACAGCGGAGGGGGGACGGAAGAGCATTCGAAACATAAAGATGATAATCAACTGCATTTCTCTAACCCTTATATTTTAAAATTTAGTTAAATCATATCAATCCCAACCATTTCAATCAGAAAGGTTGGTTGGCGCGCATCAATGACAGCAAAATAGCATTAACTTCCCTACTCTTTATGCCGTTCTCAACGAACTGATTGGATTTCAAAATATTGAGAAGCGCTTCGCGAACGAATTTCTGTGAATGAAGGCTTTAAATAAAAAAAAACTGAATTGAGTGAGCTGAATGGATTAAACCAATATCATCTCTAATATTTCATAAATATAAGGAAAAGGATACTTTGAGTCCAACCAGTAGATGTCCAAAACAAAGATATTATGATAATTAAGTATAAGAAGAAATTAACTCCTGTCATAATAAATCCTAAAGTTCCATCCATCATAATTTCCCTTAAGCTGTCTTTTAGGATAAACATCCTGACTGAGATAAAATTAAGAATTATATAAAATTTAAAAATGGACTTTATATATACTTAAGGAGAAAGCACATTTTTTCATTAGTCACTTTTCAAATTCTTTTGATCAAAATTCGCGTTTTTGGGTTGTAAAACATTTTAATTCCAATTATATGCACTTTTTTTATGGTTTAATTATTTTCTAGCAACATGAATAGAACATATTGAAAATTAAGATAATGCGAAATTGTATACATTCGTGGAAAATATTTCTTAGATATTTAAAGTTAATTTGTTAGAAAACAAACAAAACTACACCATTAATTTTTAATTAATTTTTATTGCAAGTTTCATGCACTCTTTATAGTATATATTTGGTTTTAGTAACATAAATAGAACATAGTGAAAATTATGATAATGCCAAGTTTCATACATTCGTGGAAATTCTCCGTAGACTTTTAAAGTTGTTTTGTGAACAAAACGCAAAACTATACCATGCGATTTTAAATATTTGCTAACAAAATAAAACAGCCCCTAAGAACTGGTTTAGATTTTTAGCATCATTGAAATATAAGAGGGGCGGTCAATAAGTTTTGCAATTCGGATATAAGGAAACGAGATATGAGGAAAAGTGTTTTATTATTTTTCAATATAACTACCCTTGACTTCAATGCACTTGCGCCACTTGTCCCTGAGGCTTCGAATTCCCGACAAACAGAAATCTCCCGACTGAACGGCGAGCTGGACATCTTCATCGTCCCCAAACCGGCGTCCACGCAGTCAACCGTGAGCTGGCGGAATAAAAGGTAGTCGCTAGGGGCCAGATCTAGACTGTAGGGGGGATGGTTGAGCTTCTCAAATACGCACTCGCGCAAGTCAGCTTGTGCAACTCCGGCCTTGTGGACAGGAGCATTGTCGTGGAGGAGCAGGACACCGCGTGTCATCTTGCCGCGCCGCTTCTGACGGATGCACTTCTTAAACCCAGCCAGTTCCTCGGCGTAATATTAACCTGTGATGGTCCTTCCCCGAGGCGCATAGTCCACCATTAACACTCCTACAGAATCCCAGAAGATGGTGCTCATGATCTTCCTGGCTGAGGGTTGGGTTCAGAACTTGATGGGGGTCGGAGAGCCCTTGTGCTTCCAGGCCATGCTTTCTAGCTTGGTCTCGGAATCCCAGTGATGGACCCACGTTTCATCACCTGTTACTATGCGTGACTCGAATCCCGCCGGGACTTGGTTGTACAGGAGCAGCAGCTCCTCCGAACTTTGACGACGCTGAAGTCGTTCATGGGGCGTGAGGTTTTGTGAGGTTTCTAGGGACCGAACGGGCAGAGACCTTGGTCATGGCCAAATTGTCATGGATGATGTGCATAACACTTCCATGTGATATTCCAATTTTTCGCTTGATTTTTTCGACCTTCACCCTATGATTTTCGAGGATCATCGTCTCCACACGGGCCACATTGTCTTCGTTGGTCACGTCTGACGGGCCTCCAGGACGGGGGTCAACTTAAAGTAACTCACGACCATGGCAGAATCCATATTCCAGTGAACAATGGTTGCATAGGAAGGGGCGGTGTCGGTGTACACTGCAACCATGCGTTCATGGAGCTCTTTTGCATTCTTGCCTTCCTTGGTCAAAAATTTTATCACTGCGCGGTGCTCAACCTTCTCCATTGTTTAAAAATTTGTGACTGACGATCTGCGATCAGCTACTGCTTCTTAAATAGACGAGGCAGGAGCGTGCGGCTGCAGGTCCTGATTTGCCATAACTTGTCCTAAAATCCCTACAAACAGCTATCCCCCTTCCTCTGTTTTGTCCTACCGATTCGCAAAACTTTTTGACCACCTCTCGTAGATTGAACTAAATTCCAGGGCATTCAGAACACGACTACTTTTCACCTAACATCCGCTTATCCAACTGAGAACAAAACCTATAGTTGATCTTGTCCCTAAAATATATATTTTAGTCCACCTTTAACAGATAATTTAGGGGAAATAAAAAAACTGATTCCAAATGATAACTATAACATATGTACATCGTTTGCTCGTGAATTGAGTTCGAATACTAATCTTTGGTAATTCTATAGTTATTTATATGATATCAGGTTTCAAGGAGGGGTGTTCTGAAAGAACTCCCTGTATCTCCAAAACGGCGCCGTAGGTTAATATGATTTTGAGAGGGATAAAACGGCTTTTAATGAGCTTTAATTTCATATATGAAAATCGTACTTAGTAAAAAGTTCAAAAGATGAATGTGGTTTTCCCTTAAGATTATATTGAAGAAAATATCAAATATAGGGGACAAAAGAAGCTGCTAAATATACCGTAAAATACAAAGTACAAAGCAAATTTGAACTTAACCTTTGTACTTAATGAAACCAAATCTGCCAGAAATTATGGTGGTAATAACACTGTCTAACATGATTTTTTCTTTGGGTAGCAACTTTTATTTTCTATTTGCTTGTGTCTAGAATACATGAAAAAAACTGTTATTTATTTAAAACTTTGTTTTTTGTGTCCAGGAGAATGATTTTTATATGAAATTTACCTAATTCCTCTGGAAGGAAGTGGACAAATTTTAACTTTCATTTGCATTAAGTAGAAACAAAACGACATGATACAAAAATAGCATTTATTCATTTTAGAATTACATAAGTGAGACAATTAAAATATTATAAATGATTAGTTTTCGGTGATTTACGCTTATACTGTAAATTACTTTCACTAATCATCCCCCAAATATAGTCTCCCATCGGATTTTCATTTTACGATCCCTGATAGCGGCATTCAAAGTCCAGTAGATCCTCATGAAAGCGCTCGCCATGCTCCTCGGTGTACGCTCTTAAATTTATCAAGATGAGTGTCAAGAATATGGACATCCTGCAACCCATATTGCCTTAGTTTCTCACCAAGTTCTCAACAATCTCTACATAGTTTCGGTTTTGTGATTACCTAGAAATCTCAGAACCACTGCTATAAAGCTGTCTCACGCTGCTTTCTCCGTTGTAATGAGCTTCTCGGAAAACTCTTTGCCCTCTATGATCTTTTTTATTTGTGGATCGACGAAGACCCCGGATTCCACCTTTGCCACAGATAGCTTAGGAAAGAAATCTTGGATATACTTTAAATCTGAAGACTCCTTATCCAGAGCTCTGACGAATTGTTTCTTAAGGCCCAAATTTAAGTGCATAGTAGGAAACGGTACTTTTCTCTGTTTTTCGGAAAATTAATGAGCCTTTCCAGAGTGAAAGCCCAACTAAGATGAAAGAGTTTCAAAACATAAACCTTCTAAATCAGTCTAGCCCCCTATTATTTGCGCTAGGGTATGGAAGACTTAAGGTGTACGCGTGTTTGAACGCCCCAAATCTCGAATAAAATTATATACGCGCTAAGCTTCTCAGGTTATGCGAAAACTAATTGCGTTCGGGCCATTAAATCAAAATTCTCTGAAAACATAAGTGTCTAACCTGCAAGAATCGTTGTTTCTCTCATACTATATCTAAGGGCATAAAGGAAACAATGGTTTGGACTTCCAATCTTATTGTGGGAGAAACCTTACCCGTTGCACAGATTGAATTCATAGGTTTGCTATGAAATACCAAGTTTAAAGCACTTTTTTATCAAGGTTCTCAGCACATCATTATAAGCACCAAATATTGGGCATACCAGTGATTCGTACGATTAAATTACGGGAAAGGGATTTTAGTGAAAAGAGAGAACATAAATTATATGATGGATTGTTTTTTTAATTTAATACAGACTATAAACCTATTTTTATTCACGCACTTGTTGAAAATTTACCTAATATTATCCATATGCTAGTATAAACAAAGCAAATGATAGGCTTGCCTTGTTAAAAATAAGATTGGCTGATGCCTCCACGGACGAAACTGTTAATGATATTTCTCCAATGTACAGTTGGTAAACATGCCCTTGAAGGTATTATCATTTGAAAATCTCTTTCAAAAATTTAATGTACAATGGAATACCCGTAGGAGACATAAATGTTATATCGCGCTAGGATGATATGAATACTCTATTGGAAATTGATTCCTTAAGTTTGATTCATAAGCACATGGCATCTGAACAGCAAAAGACCTATGCTGATTTTAAACTAATAGATGAATTCCGGGACGGAAGGCTTGTGCTGGACATAACATGGGAAAAAAAACATCCCAACTTACTTGACAATTATGCAATTGTTAATAGAAGACTGTCATATGACAAATAAGCAAAGCCAAACGGGGTCTTCACAATTAAACACTTATGATGAAATCTTTAAAGAGCATTTAAACAAACGGTACATAAAAGAGGTAACGCCAAGGAGCTGTCATATGGAGTGAACTAGGATATATTATTTGGCGCACCATGGAGTTATTAAAGATTCTGCTACCATTCACTTGACTGTAGTTTTTGATTGCTCAACAGCTAAAACAAGTTAAAACGAATGTTTCTATCCGGCGTCTTCTCTTGTTAATAATTTATTCGACATTTTAATCATATTTAGGCAACATTCATTTGCCTGCATCACCGATATCGAGAACTCTAGCTACAAGTACGCAGAAATACGATGATAAAGACAGGTCGTTTTTTGTTAGTTATTGGTATAAGGTTGTATTTTAGGGTTCTACCAATAAACAAGTTTTGTTAAATGCCTCATATCTTTAGTAAATTGAAGAAGATGGCGTAGGTTATTCGGAGTTATAAAAAAGTGCCATATTTAGATATTTTAATTTGTTTTTTCCCAACAGCGAATGGTATAACCCAATTTTATAAAGCATCAAAGGAAATTATGTGTCAGGCAGGCTTTAACCTAAGAAACTGGTACTTTATTCTTCCCAATTCTAGTCTTTTTAGGAAGCATAACGAACTGGTTAAAAAGCCTATTACGATTCTTCGTCTGGGTTGGGAACCTCGAATTGATGAGCTTTATTACTCCAATGCAACATACACTTTGTGGCTCAAACCAAAGGCAAGTGGTAAGGTATATACACCCTATTTAATATCCATTTGGACACCCACTTCAAGTAATGACTATAAGACCCTTCTTTATGAGGAGTTTGTGGTAAAAGAGATTAGGAGAGCTCGTCACAATGGACCCATTTAATACTCCGACTAAAAGAATGCCTGAATATATCATTTCCTAGATAAGTTTTAACATCGAGTAACTTAGAATTCCATTGTTTTTCAGACTCTAGGCATATGGCGCCGTGTCTATTCTCTAGTCTGTGATAAGGTTGGCCTCCTTATAGCTAAAGCCAAAACTCTTCGGTAAACCCATCACCATTCCGAAGTTATAAATGAAAGCCGCTCTTTTAGTGGTTTGCCTTTTACCGGAAATTAAAGAGCTGTAGATCAAGTCTTAAGTGAAAGTTTCCTAGGGTCAGAAAGTCCTTCAATGGCTTTGCTCATATTCATATAATGACCCATACGTGAAGAACAAGGTGGAGGAAATTAGAGCACTTTCTCATTTCCATGAGTGCGTCATGTAGTCTAAACTCAACCCCTCTGATCTGGTCACCATTTGGATAAAAACTAGAAGTATGAAAAGGTCCATGTTGAAAAGATAATAAAAATGTTAACATAAATATTCCACCTGCTATTGGTTGCGAGTAAATATTTATGGGACGCCAGATGTCCCTATTATGCGCAAATTGATTAAAAATGGTGCCATCTAGTGCCATTGTTGGTATCGATTACAATGGGCTATCTAAATTAATGTACAAAAAGTAGACAACATGTTCTAAATCATGTTGTTCACTTTGTGCCAGTAATCGTACCACGCATCTGGAGTTTGATTCTAACATGGTTTTTGTAACCTATATTTGAGCCTTTTGGTTATTTTCGGCTCAAAGGTAAAAAGCTGAGAAAGTGTATAGCGATAATGCCACTGCATTACGTGTGGCTGCTATATACCTAAATACCGCGCATAATGGAAAATAATTTAATGTCATCCGATAAAAGTTTAATCCTGCCACAGCACCGTGGTACACGTGTTTCATGGAGAATTTAGTCAGTTTGACTATGAATACCCTTAGAATGGTTCTGGGTAATAAGATAGTAGAATAGGATGAAATTTCTTCCTCTTAGCAAGCACAGATAGAAATTTCAATAAATATAGGCATCTTGCGTATGTTACAGACAATGCCGATGAGCGACCCGTAACCACTTCTGAACTTCTCTATATATTTGGAATATGTCCTCTCTAGCTTCTCTTTTTGGATGAGGATGATGATCAAGAATATGGGATGCCCATTGATTTAACCAGACGTTAGAGTGAAAATGAGAGAATGCGGTAAAGAGCTTGGTCTAAGAGGCACTACGTGTATCTATTGGCTCTGATGCATAGAACACACGCATTTGGGCAGTCATCGAATTCTGCTGTCGTTGACGTGAAGCTCATCCATAATGAAACTATCATGTTGAAGTGCAAATTGAGAAGAATCACCTAGTTCAATGTCAAAGATGAAGAGTTGGTTCGTTAGGAAACGTTAAGATTCAGTAGTGGGAGATAATATGGCAAGTGTCGAAAATACCCATTAGAGATTAAGGCTTATTGCAGTGGTATAAGAAGAACCGAGTGATGGAAGGAGTTCGTAGGTATGGGTTGTTTACGTACTACAAAAAAAGACCATGATTAATGTTATATTTCTCTAAGAGTGATAGATAAGTTTGATTATTATTATCTTGATTATTACTGATTTAAACTTGAAGGGTTCCTTCTGCCATACTTAGCGTTTCGACGATAGAATAAAAGATTTGTTAAAACAAACTGATACTTTAATTAAAACAACAAAAATAAACACGAAACAAAGAAATACTACACACTAATTACACAGAAATGACCAAGAATTTTTAAGTAAGGCTTTCTAATGTGACCTCTAGAAAATATAGTGACAGTTGCCGCACGGCTCACTTCAATAAAAAAAAAGCTAACGGCCTTTACCGACCAAATAGCGGAGTTTAAATATCTATGTCCCTCTTGCGACTGGTTAGAGTCTGACCTTCAATTCAATGAGTGACGTCACCTCAGGAATCTGTTTGTCTGGTTGACGCGTACATCGGCCAATGGTTGTTGCATACAGAATAGTTTTTGAAGCCACAGAGGAATTTCGCGAGTGTGGGAGATGAGGGAGCCACACGCCTACGGGAGGAAGTGATATCACTACTGGAGAGTAAAAGAATGTCCCTTTCTTCTCTTCGGATTATTCTATGGAATAATTTGCACTGGCTAGCGATGAGCCAAAACTTGACTACTTTGACTCAGGGGAATGCTGGAGGGAGTGTACTCGGAGGTCTTCCTCAAGTGCGAGGACTATCTCTGTGCTTTGGGCTGCACCAGGATAGGAGAGGTTTCTCTGATGAGAGTAAGTTGAACTTGGTTCTTAAACCAAGTTAACTTAAAGTTCAGTGTGATCATCGGGAACTAGCTCGAGGAAGATCTTCTTCTTCTTAGTTCCAGTATTCCTCAAGGAAGAGACCTATCCAGGTGCTTTGGGATACACCAACATATTGGGGGAGAGGATTTCTCTGACGAGAGTAAGTTGAACTTGATCAAGTCAACTTAAAGTTCGGTGTGATCACCAGGAACAAGCTCGAGGATGAGCTTCTTCTTAGTGCTAGTCTTCCTCAAGGTTGATGCCTATCTCGGTGCTTTGGGCTACACCAGGATAAGGGGAGGGGGGTTTCTCTCATGAGACTAAGTTGAACTTGATTCTTAAATCAACTTAACTTAAAGTTCGGTGTGACCACCAGGAACTAGCTCGAGGATGAGCTTCTTCATATTTCCAGTCTTACTCAAGGGCGAGGCATATCTCGTTGCTTTGGGATACACCAGGATATAAGGTTTGGGTATCTGATAGAGTAAGTTGAACTTGATCAAGTTAACTTAAATTTTGGTGTCATCACCAGGAACTAGCTCGAGGATGAGCTGCTTCTTAGTCCCTTGTCATGGTAGCGTGGTCTCTTGACGGCGATTTTGTAGCCTGTTGACTCACGTATTCTACCTCGTTTTTCCAATTTTTTTGGTGGTCGTACCTCTGGTCCTGAGGGACCTTCGGGCTTGAGGGAGACAAGTCTCCAATTTCTCACTTGAGGTGAAATTGAATACCCGCTCTTAGGGGATATCTTGCAGTTTTAACCATTCTGCTTTTCATCGGGACGAGGAGTGAGGGTGCTGTGGTTACGCGTTTGGACCATGGCATCTACACTGCTAGGATGTTTGTGGTCAAATTCCCTTAGCTCAACTGAGAGAAGAGGGAGAGTTTCAATTCCCCTACACTTAGCTACCAGACCTACCTTCGGATCAACTCCTGCTTGGGATAGTCTCGCGCTCGTACCCACCTGCGGATCAACTCCCGATAGGCATGCCGTGGGACCTAACTGCGGGTCAAATCACGCTGGGCATGTTCTCACTTTCGAACACACCCGCGTGTCAACTCTCGTTACCTTCGAAGTCACTTGAGATCAAATCCTACTAGACATGTTCTCATGCTCGGACCCAATCTAATATGTCTCTAGAATTATTATCTTGTAATATCCCATTGACCTTATAATTGTTTGCCTGTTTGGCAAAGACTAAAGATGTATATCTTCTGAAGATTCTTCGGCTGCAATTAGTATACATTCGTTAATTTAATAGTATTGATTACTTTCTTTAATTTGCCTCCCTGTAATGCTGCTATGACAACTTTGTAAAAGTAATATGTTCAATTGGTGCGTAAAAAAGTGTTTAATTACTCTATCACTTTAATTACAGATAACACAAATATTTATTTGACGAACAAATAGAGAACAAATTAATCAAATTGAAAGTTAGATAAGAGTATCTAAGGAAAATTTTACTTTCTAAGAAATATTAAATTAATGGAAAATCTCTATATGATACTATTCGAAAGCTGAGGAAAGGTAATTGCCTTTATCAGTTTTGAGAATATGATTATAATCGATAGGATTTGCATTCCTCTTTTTCAATATTTTTGAATAAAATTAATAAAGCGATTCACTGAGAAGCATTTATATAATATGATATGCTTTCTCACAATTCCGTCAAAATTTTTGATTTCATAAACTTTAAGTTTCTTATATATGTAAGTTTAGGCCATTAGCTGATGCATAGTTAGCAAAGTAGCTTCATATAATGTGTTTTCAGATATACATATTAACCCATTAGTGACTGCGGGGTCATTAAAGACCTTTGGCTTATAAGTATTATATTTTATTGTTTTATTTTCTGAATTTTACTTTTTCAATAATAAAACACTCTATGGTAAATATTCTTTCAATATTTTATATTTTCATAAAAATCTATAATTGGCACCTTAAAGCGGAAACATGGCGGCAGAAAGTTGTTCTAAAGGACCTAGGTAAGCAATATTGTAAATTCTGTTATGTTACCACTAGTTTTTCAATTTTTAGCCATATTTTCTATACAAGCTATGCCTACTTCAGAGTTTAAATAATATCTTTTGTGTCAAATTATCAGTGAACTAATTTAAATTTCCATTTTGGTTCTGAAAAGTCTATAAAGACCTCTTCGGCATTAGATCCAAAAATCCTACATTTTTATGCAAGTTTGCCATATGTGGCATTTTCTTTGGTGAAACGGTTTTCTTTTAGAATTTTAGGTATAACTCTTTCTACCAATATCTCTCTCTCTCTCTCTCTCTCTCTCTCTCTCTCTCTCTCTCTCTCTCTCTCTCTCTCTCTCTCTCTCTCAGATTGACAATGAATGAAGCCATTTCACTTCTTGAATCTTATGAAAATGAAGAGCAAGCACGCTTGGCCATAGGATTTCCGGAAGAAGACTTGGTTTCTGATGAAGAAGGACTGGGTGAAATGCAACATCTAGGAAGAGGTATATTGAATGCACAGTGTCAGGCTACAACAGGAGATGGAGGTAACCATCTTGTTACAAAATGTATAGAAGAGGTGAAATCTCAAGAAGGTAAGAGTGTAAAGAAAAGACGTATTTGTTCAAAAGAAAATGCCATATTCACTGTTAACACTGAATGGACACACACACAGGAACGTATGGGAGAAATAGACAATTTAGTTGAATGTAAAGAACCTCGCGATTATTTTTAACTATTTTTTGATGATACTTTATGTAAGCTTATAATTGAAAAATCGAATAGGTATGCGCCACAAAAGAATGTAAATTTGAATTTGGAACAAAATTAACTTTATGTTTTTGGGGGTGGTCTTTTACTGTCTGCTATTTCACCACAACCAAATAAAAAAATATTGGAATAATGGTGATCACATACCAAAAATCCTTTCTCAAAACATGCGTCGTGATAGGTTTCTAGCAAAATTGCACATCTTTCATCTTACTGATAATAAAAAGATTAAAGATAAAGATTCAAGGGAGAAACTTCGTCCATTGTTGGAACATCTTAAAGAAAAATTCTTGCTATAGAGATTTTCAAGAACGCGTGGCTATTGATGAAAGCATGATTACTTATTTTGGTAGGCACTCCTGCAAATAATTCATTCGTGAATAACCCATAAGTTTAGATTCAAACTTTGGGCTTTGTGTTCAAGAAAAGGATATATGCATGCTTTTGAATTTCTAAAGCTGATTGACACTGCAAATATTCCTAGTAATGAAGGTTTCCTAATCTTTTTGACAATTACTTCACGAGTATTCCCCTTCTTCTGCACTTGTCAGACAGGGGTATATGTGCGATGGGCACCTGCTGAGAAAATCGAACATAGAAATGTCCATTGATCACCAGAATGAAATGGGAAAAAAGGCAAGAGGATCAATGGATTTTGCAACCAGTTCAAGCATACTTGTGCAAAAGTGGAAAGACAACAACGATGTCATTTTAGCAACAAATTTTGGAACACACGAAATTGGAACAACAAAACGCTATGAAGGAGATCTAAAGAAGTGTGTAGATGTGCAACAGCCTGCCAAATACAAATTATATAATAAGCACATGGGGTATGTTAACATGATGGACCAAAATATCGGAACTTATAGAATAAGAATGCGCCAAAGAAAATGGTGGTGGCCCATATTCAGTTACCTGTTATCAGTCACTGTCAACAACGCCCACTGCCTCATGCAAATCAGCAGGAAAGAAAGATTCCCTTCTCAATTTCATAGATAACCTTTGCAGCACATATATGAAATCTTATGGAACACCAACTTTGCGAGAGAAAAGAATCTCGCAAAATATGCAAAACAATGCAACAAGATACGATGTAAAAGATCATTGGATTATTTATATTAAAAAGAGGAAAGTGTGTATGTTATGCCGTGTGAAGACCAATTTTGTTTGTGAGAAGTGCAATATTGGTTTACATACAAAATGTTTCAAAGAATACCATATGTTATAAACTTTTTATTCAGAAGCAATTATTTTATTTGTTTACATTTCCAAGTTCAATTTTATTTAGGAGGAATAATTGAATATTTTTTGTTTACCTTTTTAATTTCAAACACTAAATTAATTCATCAATCAATTCATTATATATATATATATATATATATATATATATATATATATATATATATATATATATATTGCATATATAAATAATAAATACTGTTTTCACTTTGATCAATTGAAATATTTTTACTCAATATTATTGTGTCCAACTGTCGAAGGGGTCTTTAAAGACCTTGGCCCTAATTCCTTTATGAATAAAGACTTCTTAATAAAACTTCATATGAAGCATATTTGTATCATTATCAACCTAATTACAAACCTATTTCACAATACTTTAAAAATTACACTTTCGGCTCTAATGGGTTAACTAAGAAGATAACGAAACGTCCAAGTCTTTGCTGTTCTTGTTGACAACTAAGTTGGAATTGTTTACGAAAAGGAAAATCTATATTGATTAGATAATTTTTGCTACCCATCGTGCATTAAGATAATTACTCGTTTGATAATAGTGAGTACCTCTTTCTTTTGGCCCCAATCATACAGCAAAGACCTTAAGATTCCATCTATATTTTAATAAAGGTAATTCCTTTGGATTTTTTATTAAGACAAAGGAAGTTTCATCTCTAATGTAAAAAACAAAAGTAAATTCTGAGAAAACGAGTCTTTTTCACTCATCTCCTTCTCCGAAGCCATATTTTTTTTTCAAAATTCCTCTACTAATTATACAAACCTGTAATTATAGGAATAATTTGATTTATTCCAGAAATATGTAATTTGCGGTAGACAGTTGTAACTGTGTGATAGAACGAGTTGAATCTGTCTTAAATTCAACTCCTATCCCATATTAGTTAAAACCTCGAGGAGGCCCACGTGCATCTTCGATTCGAGGCTTGGAGTCTTATCAACAGCTACCGGACGCCAATGTTTAAACAAGGAGGTTATCGTCCCCCCCCGTTCGCCCCCATACGCCGACCTCGCCAGATCGAGTTAGGCTTATTGACAGATAAGGCATTTTTCTCCGGCCCAGCTGTGCGTTCCCTCGAAGCTTCCACCCCATTCTCCCCCACGCCAAGGAGATGTCCTGGCTATTTATATGGAAACTTTACCACTAAGATCAGATTGGAGATCCAGATTTTCGTCGCGAAACATCACCACGACCCTCTCTCCCTTTGTGCGCCAAGGGACCTCGAACTCGAGATTCACCATCACTTGTCCAGAAGGAGGACAATATTCCTTGAGTGCCAAAGGTTCGAGCCTTTAGTGACGCCAAGTCTCCAAGGCATCCCCCCCCTGTTGTTCAAGGAGAACAACATTAGAACAGCCATTGTTCGTTTTGAGCCCTTCGCCAAGAAACGGTTCTCACCCCCCCTGTTGTTCAAGGAGAACAACATTAGAACAGCCATTGTTCTTGAGCCCGTAGACAAGAGACGGTTCTCATCCCCCCCCTTTGTTCAGAAGAGAACAACCTAGAACAGCCATTGTTCGTTTTGAGCCCTTCGCCAAGAAACGGTTCTCATCCCCCCCTGTTGTTCAAGGAGAACAACATTAGAACAGCCATTGTTCGTTTTGAGCCCTTTGCCAAGAAACGGTTCTCACCCCCCCTGTTGTTCAAAGGAGAACAACATTAGAACAGCCATTGTTCTTGAGCCCGTAGACAAGAGACGGTTCTCATCCCCCCCCCTTTGTTCAGAAGAGAACAACCTAGAACAGCCATTGTTCGTCAAGCCGTTCGTCGAGTAACGGTTCTCCTTTCCAAGACGCCACGTCAGGATCCTTTTATCCCCCCCCTTCGGCTGGAACTCGCCAGCGGACCGAATATTCCTTCAAGTACCTTCCACTGCACCCTAATGAAGTTACGTAAGACAAGCGTCACCTTTTGAGTATTGATCCCTTATTTGTCAATTCTATCCTGTGCTTTAAATGGTTTATCGAACCATCCCATCTCTTTAACTCCATATTTGTTTTACCTTTTTTGATCCCTTAAATCCTTGGATTAGCCCGAGTCTCCACGACCCTTTCCATTCTGTTTGTCAATATTTTGCGTTTTTGTGTTTTGTTTATAGTTATTATTAATAAAACTCTATTTTATTAATGATAGCAATATTATTATCCTTGAGCTCAGTTCCACTTCTTAAGCATTTTGAAGATACATAATATCGGCCGCCAGACAGTAAAACGCACTCTAAAGATAATTAAGGAAGTTCCCTCAACGAATAGTGTAATATATGGTATCGTCGGGAGTCATTCTACGACAAACTGCTTCATGCACAGATAGTTTCTTATTATAAAAAAAAACCCAGTCCTTAATGTATTTCTATTGAAGAGGAAAATTGATATCTACTTAACATCGCTCGGTGTTACAAACTAAGGAAACTTCAGTTTTGGAACGTGTTGATGCCGGTGTAGAACCTTTTATATTCTACTGACTTTTACTGTAACACTGTGGTGTATTAGTTACAAATTAATGAATTAATTCAATTTAAAGTGTAAATAATGTACTCATTAAATTCCATGCCTGAGATGGGTAAACGTAATCATTTTAGTCAGCATGAAATTGAACCAAGAGAAGTGTATTGAAGTTACCCTTATTCAAAATGGACGAAATTGTAAAGAAACTATAAGGTTCAAACTAATCGATTGTCGCCATTAAAAAAAAATATATTCTTGACAATGTGTTGCCAAATAGGGATTGGAAATCTGATGGAAAACGAATAGGAACTCCATGTCTTGATGTAAAAATTAGAATACTAGTTCTCGATGATAGTAAAGCATCTTGTATTAAGATTATACGTCAGTTTAACTTTTCGCAAACTTTAAAGTTCTTCTTCTTCGTCGTCATTATACGGGGTCGGCGTTTTTGATGAGCCGCTTCTACCTATTTCTGTCTCCGGCCATGTTGGTCTCCAGTCGCTTATCCTTCATGTCAGCTTGTATGCAGTCTCTCCATCTAATTTCGGGTCTTCCTTTCCTGCTCCTTCCCTGTATTTATATCTCTAAAGTTATTCTCTCGTCACTCTCTCTATCCTTCCTCATTATGTGTCCATACCCTCTAAGTCTTGCTTCCTGTGTCTTCTTCAAAATCTCCGCCATCTTTTTTGTTCCTCTGATCCTTGTATTTGTGATTCTGTCCTGCCTCGTTACTCCACCCATATATACAAATCACTGGGTAACATTAGTTTTGTTTCTTTAAATATCTTTAGTGTTTCTAAGGTGGTTTTACAAAATACCATTGGAAATTGCATAGCATCGATATTTTGGGAGAAAATTTGGAATTTTCTATATAAAACTAAGGATAAATCGCTGCGACAGTTCACTTCATTTAGCATATTCAGATTGTCCATGAATGAAATTTTGTCCTTGTATTCCTTTTTAAACTAATGACAAAATGTGATTATAAGAGATAACCTACTAAATGTGCACTGAAGAACCTGCTTTTTTACGCACCAGTGACCATATATAGTCCCCCATCATATCAGTGTCCTATCTTCCCTGGTATCTTTTCTCCATTACAGCAATGGCCTGATGAAACCGCTTACCATGCTCCTCAATCATCTCTCCCAAATTTTTAGGAAAAAACTCCAAATGTAAATGTAAAATAGTGCCCCTTTATTTACTTCCTATATCCTAAATCTTTATAACTTTCTAAAGGTTTTGCTACCAGCTGCCTGTAATTTGGGTCTACATTTTGCTAAGGAATCCATTAGCTATATTTCGAAATGCACACCACGCCTCACTTTCGACATCACTCATTGCATTCTCAAGTTGTGCTGACTTCAACATTTTCCTTACTTGCGGTCCAGTAAATATATCCCCCTTAACTTTGGCCTTTGATAGCATTGGAAAGAGTAGACCAATCCCTTGAAATGCTCTATCACCATGATCTAATGCTTTTACAAAGTGTTTGACCAAACCAACCTTTATATCAGGTGGAGGTAGCAAAACCTTGACAGGCTTTACAAGAGGCTGTCTAATAACATTTAGTTTTCCTGGCTGCGAGTCATCTCGAGAGGGCTACTCAAACTTCTTATAATGTACATGATCAGCTCTACTGTCCCATACGCAAAGAAAAGATGATTAATTGGAGAACCCACCCTGCGATCCGAGTAAGAAAGCAAGCCTTTTAAAGTCAGCATGTCGTAGCTTTGCTCATAGTCTGGTCCAATAATTAATCTAGTCCTTGATCTGGACACACCGCTTTTGTTTAAGTCCATGGTATTGACCCTATATCTTAATTTACGATCATATATATATATATATATATATATATATATATAGGCTTTAATTTCTACTAAACGTGCGAAAGCTGGTTAGAGGCGGGCTGTGCCGTATCCAGGATTCTCACTATAAAAGTCCTACTTGTTACTGGGGGGAAGTTTGTGATTGTTAAATTCTAAGAGTGCATAATACAGGTTGAATAAATTAGCCGAAGGGATTCTTAATTGAAGTTTTGCCAAGGGTACGTCAAAAAGGAGGAGCCACAAATAAACACACGTACAAAAATACACTTTACCTTACTCAAATATAATAATTAGAAGCAATAGTTAAACGGGCATTTAGGTAAATAAGGATTAAATATTAAATACTGACGTTAAGCGTCTAGATTTATAATGACTCAATGGGAGTATCAATCACTGTTAATTAAATAGGTAATTTAAGAATAGAGGGACACTGGGCTTACAGATTACCATTAATTGTGATGGATTAGAGACGCGACTACTTAGGTCCAGACGGGGTGGTTTGGGTTGCGTTAACACGAGTTCTCAGGGAGAGGGGGGATAAGACGACGGGTTCAGGGCTGCTGGCAAGTTACGTTGAGCAAAAGAGCGTATTATTCTAGTCACAGACTCTGCAGGGCGGGATTTGTCTCAGGACCACTTTGAGACAGCGACCAAATCAACTCAGCGGTGCGTTGGCAGTCGATACCTTACGGCAACGACTCTTGTTCAACGTGAGGGTTACGCGAGGAGGTTTGGGACACTGCTCTAGAGAAATGAACGGCGTTTTCATTTATACCGCGGCCTGTGTGAAATCGAGAGAGAGATTCCATTCACGACAATTCGCTTATCGCAGCGCTTTCTGGACAATCTCCTTGGTATCATAAAGAAGGCAAATAGAATTTAGGCTTCTCTGTGAGATAGGCCTTCTTTTGTAAGTCTTCCTGACGCCTGTTGGACAAGGGTGGGGGGGGAAAGGAGACGAAGGTCAACTAAAATGACAAATTTCTTTCGTTCCCACGATTGTCTGGCGGCATGCGAGTATGTACGTTCCATACCCTCACACACCACAAACATCCTATTTAAACTAAGTATAGTTTAACTTCTTGATAAGCCTCTTTACATTGACATATAGGCAGGGATGGATACTGATTGCCATTATATAGTAAAATGCCTTTTGAAGAACTATCTATGAAGAGTCGCCATTCTTCAGGGTTGTGTTCAATTCCAATAGCTGTAAATAAGTCAATAATTTCTTTGCCGAATCAGAGATCCTTACTTATATCAAAGTATACTTCGAATTCCTCATGGCACTTCCTGTATACTGTTGATCTGAAGTTTTCCCCAACAGATTCCATTCATTAAGTCTGGATGCCAAAAGCTTAGCTCCTGACTTAGTGAGACCTAAATCCCTGATGAGATCATCCAGTACACGTTGATTTGGAATGTATGGGCGGGTACTCATTCTTGGCTCAAACGTTTCATCCATTTCTTAATTGTCACAAACTTGCGACTCTACTGATGATACCTCCATCATACCCTCTACCTGAAAAAATAAATATAAAAAGAGATGCATTTAATAGTTAGAGCATAAATATGGATTGCATGTGTAATCCCATTACAAGAAACTTAGGTAGATGTTTTGATTATTTAGGTATTTATCATGCTACAAAGAATATATATATATATATATAGCTTAGAAATTGATAGGAGTTCCTTACATTTTCTGGCAGCCGTGGAACCTCTATTGCACAGGTGCAATAGAGGATGAAAGGTTGGGATATGGAAAGGATTTTCATCCCTAAACTTATCTGTACTTATAAATATCAATCATGCAAAAATATCTATCATCGTGATAATTTTTTGTCTCTCACCAAACTCTCGGCCCTGCAAATGGCATTGCTTTTCTTTGCACTTCTCAGCCATGAATCTAAATTTGATCGTCGTAGTCATATAAGCCAGGAGCATTTGATGACATGGATTTAAATCCAACTCCTTTATTCATTTTCATACAACGATTAAAATAGTTTGCTTATTTTTCCGTTTCTATATCTCCCATTTTCCTTCTTAAGCTTTCCGTAGTTTACATAATATTCTTCTTAGCATTTTTCCGTTGTGTTACCAATTTTTATTTCTTTGGGCCTTTAAATACATCTATATATCACGTGTCATGTGATTTTCAATTATATATGTATAAATATTTTCGTGATTCAGTTATATATATATATATATATATATATATATATATATATATATATATATATGCAAATTTTGTTGAAGACCATTGTGTATTTTGTCGTAATTAATTTCCTTTGGTAACTTTCTTTTCTTCTACCAATCTTTTTTTATTCCATCTTGTAGATGGTGGATTACTTTTCCAGGAGTTTAGGCAGATGTTATTTTTTATCAGAAGATTGCTGGCTTTTGTTGTTTTAGAATAGATGATGAGTTGGATTTTATCCGTTTGATTTTTAACCTTAATGTTACGGTTACTAATCTCCTTGATGTTTTTTTCATCTATTTTATAGGCCGTGGACATCTGGGTTCTGTAATACACTTTGATGTTGTTAACTTCTCTATGATTAGTTTCAGTTTTATCCGCATGTTTGTAATGGTTATTTAAAAATGATTGGAGATGTTTTTCAATCATGCTCTTTGAGAAACCATTATTCACGTGTATTTGCTTTACTCGTGCAATCTCTTGATGGAAAATTTTCCACGTAGAGCAGCATTTATAAGCTCGGCGGATGTATGAGCCGATTACGCTTAGTTTGTACCTTTCAGGGCATTCACTTTCTGCATTGAAGCATTATCCTATGTCCGTAATTTTCCTATGTACTTTAGTAATTTAGCGGCCATTGATGTTATGAACCTCAACGTCCAAGAAAGAGAGTTTATTGCCTGTGCTAAATTCATAAGTGAATTTTAGCACGTAGTTCTCCTCAAAATGTTGCTTGATGTTAACGAGATGTTCTTCGCTTTGGACTTTGACGTAGAAGTCATTTACGTATCGGCAATATGTGTGTGGCTTATTTTCCATGATGTCCAATAATTTCTCCTCGAAGGAATAGTTGGCGAAAGTTGGCCCTAAGGGTAGGCCCATAGACACTCCTTCCACCTGCGTGTAGAGATTACCGTCCGGTGTCCTGAACGGCCCCCCTGTAGTGCATGAACGTAGCATGCCCCTTAAGATGTTTTGGTCAAGATTTGGAGGAGACATTGTAGGATTGTGGTACACGTTTTTTATAATGAAGTCGATGATCTGAGCGATAGGCACTTTCGTGAACACGCTTTCTACGTCAAGGGATGATATTAGTCCTGACGGTCTTGTAGCGTGGAGTATGTCGATGAATTCTTCCGTGGATTTTATGCTATATTTCGAACGGATGTACGGTTTTATTAATGCATTTAGAGTTTTAGTTAAACAGTACGTAGGAGTCGTGACTTGAGAGATGATGGGCCTCAATGGGTTGTGCGGCTTATGAATTTTTACATTGTTAGATAGCTGATGGCCTTACGTATTTCTGGTGTTATATGTTTTCTTCCCGTAAAGCATATTCGTTTAGTGGCTTCTGCGTGTAGTTGGTCTTTTATGTTGAAGTTAATTTCAATGATGGCTTGATCTTGTAGCTTCAACATCGATTGGAACAAGGATATTAGTTCAACCTTTTTTGAAATTGGATCGAATTTGGCTTAGAGGTGGAAATTCAAAGGATGTATAGCATTGCCAGACGCAACAGCCTAATTCATCAATCTATTCCGTCATACGCTCACCACTAGTAAAATAGAAGCCCATAACCTCGATTTGAATTGCTACCTACAACCCAAATTCAATCTGAGAATCCTCAGAAGACAAAGATGCCATTCTACGGCGCAAGAGATCACTTTATGCATAACCTACAAATCTTCTCATACACACCAGATATGAACCATCTAACCCCAACAAGGCTAAAATACACACAACACACAAAAATCCTTGGGGTTTCTCTTGACAAGACCCAGAGGTTCAATATACACCAGAACATAACAAAAGCAAGGGCATCACATACAAACAGATTGCTGTGCAGTTTCTACCCTGCGGCAAAAGACTACAGTTAAACCTATACAAAACGCTCGTGCGACTTCTTATCACGTACATTCCACTGCCACTCGTAGCCAAAAGTTACACGTGGCAGCAGAAGGCTCAGCGCATTAGGAAATCTGCCCTGAAGCACGCTTGCCAGTCTCCCCGGTACATAAGTATGTGCACACTACACGACAACAACAAATTTGCACCCCTCGACACATATGCTCACACCAGACTCACGAAACCACTCGGCAAACTCGCCAGAGATCCATTATACACCGCACTACATGTAAGACGGCATGCAATGGCACCACGATACCCCGCGGCCCATGACCACCCGTAACCCATACCGTTCTTCGCATAAGCTAAAGGCATAATGAATAACGCGTTTCCGACCAAGCTGAGACGCCCTACTTCCTGACCAGCCTCCAACTGTCGTCCAGTCACGAACAACTCGAAACCAACCTAACCACATCTCGCATCGGTGTCTAGCCACCCACCTATCAACTCTTCCAATCCCCTCTTAAGTTTTCCGTACCTTTTCGTCTACGACTGCCGGTTCGCCTCTGTTTCACAGCAATCCTCTCTTTGTCCTTTCTATACACAAATTAATGAATGATGTTTCCTTTCATTTTACTATCTGCTAGATCCTCGCTCCACTCAGTACATCGGTAAAAGAGGCAAGAAATTCCATAACGGTCCGAAGATAATGGAATAAGATGGAAAGCTTAGCAATTTAGTTTGGTTTTTACCAAACACATTCAGTTAAAAAGAAATGAATACTGGACAAGTAATCCACCATCTACAAGATGGAATAAAAAAGATAGTTAGAAAAAAGAAAGTTGCCAAAGGAAATTAATTAAGGCAAATTAATTAATTAAGATCTTTTCGTCAAGCCGCGAAATACTGTCTTCCTAGAGATAATAATATTCGTAGTTTCATTTATTTCTCGGGAAATTCTAGCTGCTGTCTTCTATCTCTTTTTTTCAGATACGGAGGATGGTTTGGTCTCCTCTCCTTGAGTTATTTCTTCGTCTAACAGAGAAGTATTACATATTATTATTGTCTACAACACTAATTGTGATAAACTACGCAAAACGTCTTTCAATGAGGTATTTTATACATGTTTATTATATATTTTGTATAAATTATGGCTATACTGCAGAGAGAGATAGTTTGGTTTAATACGAAGTAGTTACATCTAGATACTCTTGCATATACCGTAATTCTAACAAAACGTTAGTCTTTGTCTCTCTTGAATAGTAAGTTTGCATTGTTTAGGTTAAAGGAAAATCTTTATGTTCTACATAATATCAGTCATACATCGTTATATCAATTCCTGATAATATATATATATATATATATATATATATATATATATATATTTCAAGTAAAAAACTACTAAGCGAATATTTAAGAAACATTTGTACTGAATCCAAATCCGTCCAGGATTATGGAGGTAATCATAAATATTATTTTAATGGAACCCTTGAGGCGGACATATTAGTAATAAAACATCGCCAATGAATATAGAGGAATATTAAAAGAAATGTATAGACTAAATAAATAGAGAGAGATAAAGAATGTCTATTTATTATGAAGGTTATATTTATTTGAGAAGTAAATGGTTTATTTTTTACACCGAATTTTTATCTAACTTTTTCATCCATTGGAACCGGAAAAGTATTCCTAAATAAGAACTGTTTAACAGACAAGAAAGGTAGAAATTTGGAAGAGAAAAGAAGGACATGAATAGAGAAAATGGGAAAATTAATTTAGCGTAACAAGAGTTTCAAATGAAAATCTGGAAATATTGGTTCCTAAGACGCCCGAGCAACTCCGTTCCAAAGGAAATACGGTCGGAAGTCAGACCTTGAATACATTTGTTAAGCTAAAATAGATAAAAATGAGTTTCACTAGGAAAGAAACAATGAGGAATATCAAATTATATTTTCGCCGTATGAGTTATAATCCCAAGATTTTTAGTAATCAATTTAAAAAGAGAAAACAAATGCTCCTTTTTTTAAAAACAGATACCAAGAATATTAGTAAATTAAGTAGAGGAAAAAATGAGCTTAAGGTCCAAATCCATTGCAGACGAAAGAAGTTAAATATGGAAAGGAGTGAGAGAGCATGGTCTCTCTTGAACTACTATTTGCCGTATGCAAATAACACATAGATAAACAATCTTCGAGTAGATAAATAATAAACAGCTCAGAGTGACTCGACCTTTTAACAACATTGATACTGACAATCTCTCAATTAAATCAAAAAAGTTTCACAAAAATTTATCTGGTAAGGTCAGGTTCGCGGCTTTCTTACCTTTGAGACATAAAGAGGTGAGGATTTGATGAATAGTTTAGGACATTTTCCTGTCCTGAGTCTCATACCCGTATGAGCAAAGATATTAGGAGATAAATAAAGCAAAAATTCAGCTCACAATCAGATCTTGTCCATTTAGTTTATTTTCACACATTGGCACAGCTTAAATATATTATTAGATTTTTAGCCTGTTCTTAAGCTATATTTGTTCTGGGGGGTTTCTATATTGTGGGAATAGCTCTTTTAAAATATGAAAAAAATAAAACCTTCAACATAAATAGCATCAATTTTTAAAGCAAAAACTTTTCATAAACAAGTCGTAGAGCTTTTGGAGCTTAATAAAAAAGGTTTGTAAATTATTAGAAGGAATTTTCGAGGATTTTCCTTTGACTAAAAGAAGCTGCATGCAAGGAGCTGAAGTTGCTTTTAAACTGTAGAATCATTTGTAAAATCTCGATATTCTTTCCGATATATGTAAGTGCATCATTTGGGGGAAAAAATTATGAGAATACAGACAACCATATCTCGATAGAAGGAGCTTCTTATTTTACAGAAGGAAAGGAATAATGTTGAAAAAGTTCATCTGTGATTGAATCCTAGGTCAATCCCCCTAGGGACATATGAATTTAACACCTTTCTCCTCTTATTATAACCCTCTCTAATCGTAAAAATGAAATGAAATTGAAACTATTCCTTGGTCACGCGTGAAAGATTTGGCGATCAAGTGGCTTTGTTAAATTGGGAACCCTGCATTTTCGAGCCTACACACGGGAGCTGGTTTCTCCTCCGTGCGGGTCACTTTGTATTCGGTACTACCCATGCTTACTACATCTCATGACTAGGAACTAGTTAATCTACGGCTTAACACATGTTTGTTCTGAAGTATCTGTCCACTTATCCTAGTTTAAATTATTTTGGAACTAGTGTCACTCCTACCATTACTCGCTGAGTTTATTTGAAGTATTTTGTGTTCGGGTCATACCATTTAGAAACTACTTGTATTTCAAGTACCTCTCTGGCTGGTTCTAGAAGATGTATCAGGAATCGTTAGGTTATGGACATATTTGCTCCAGAATTTAAGGAGCTTTAATCCTCAGTAAATTTTCTCTTGCCCACACGAATCAATACTACTAGAAATATGAAAAATAAATAAAGGAGTAGGATTCGAACCCGTGTCCTCAAGCGCTCATCGCTGTTGTGACCACGACGCTCAGCGAACTGAGATTTGTTCCTACAATTTTGTTCCATAAAGAATGGAGGCAGCTTAGTTACTCTCTACAATAATAATAAAAGAAAGGAATGGAACCCACTCAAGCAGATCCACCTTTTGAGACTTAACTAATGGCACCTGTTACTAGGTTGACTCCACTCGCTCAATCAACCATCAGAGCCCAAGCAAGCCAAAAACAGTCTACTAAACTTCGCGTGCAAAAAAGAGAAAGAGATAGTATAGAAAAAAATATAAAGAGACAATAAAGAAGATTAGGGCTAGATGAATTCACTGAAAACAAAGGAGAGTTTTCATCTACCAATATCCAATGAAGGCATTAATAACTTACGTTGTATCATAATAAATATATTATAACTTTATACATTTTATTTTTGCTTTATTTTTATTAAAATGTAAATTAGCAATCTTAGCAATTTACCTACCTTGATTTAAGAAAGAAAGAGAGTATAGAGTGAGAGTGAGAGATAAAATGAGATGCCAGCATACATTGAAGGTAAATCTCTTCATAATTATACATATTTCTTAAGTCATTGACACATACACAGGTAAATCTCTGATTCTTGTTTGTTTTGTTTTATCAGATAAGGTTTTATAAAAGGATCAATAGGTACAAATATTCAATATTCCGTCACTTGTGTCGTGCAAAAGATATTGAACGCAAAACAGACCAGCTTGTCTCTTATGGGGCTGTGTTTACATGACTAATTTCACATTAAGTATGATTTAGATGTTTTATTCTACTATCAGGTATACTTTCTTGAACAATCAGAAAAATAGTAAATATGATCACATTAATTGTCTCACGCAGAATAACGATATTAAACATATTAAATTGTACTAGAAAGTATAAGTTCAAATCCTTTATAATTAATAAAATATGAAGTTCTAAAAGTGCTTCTGAACTTTGCCCTTTCATTTGTACAGCTCGCTTTCTTCTCGTTGCAGCGTCCAGCTATAGTTGCTCAACATGTTAGGACTGAATTGTCTTTGATATCTGCTCTCCATTATGGCGATTTCTTGATGAAATCTTTCACCGTGTTAATCACTAATGTCTAAAAGTTATCTGGGAAAAAATTAATTTGTAAATGGGAAAAATGCAATGTCAAAGACATCCTTGCTTTCAATGTATGATAATTTTGCAGCATAGTTGTAACGATTTCTTTGTATTTGTCAAGATGATAGTTTCCTAAAAAAGGCTTTGACACATTTACAAATAATTCTCATGAGTTTTCTCCCGTCGGTTCAACGTCTTGGTGAATTCGCTATCATGAACTAGTATGCAAAACTGCTGTCCATTCAAGACACCTGGTTTCAAATTGGCTTCGGAAACCACACACCCTAGTTTTTCGCATAATTTTCGAAACCCAAGCCCAGATTAATCCATAGCCTTGATGAAATTTTTAACCTAACCGAGCTTTAGATGCAGTGGAGGCAAAAATATCTTTTCTGGATTTACAAGAGGATTGTGAACACAGTTGAACCTTCTAGGTACATCTTTTAGTCTTGTCGGCCATTCCTTTTTAACATAGTGCTCTATATCAACTTTGCTGTCCCACAAACACAAATAGCCCATAAGCTTTGTTCAGCTTCTCCGAGGGGTCCGGTAGTAAACAGATGATTTTGAGATCCCTAAATATAATGAAGCACTGATGTTTCTCGTACTCTATAGTGGCTAACAAATTCTTCATTGTTTCATAGCGTTCATCCATCTTTTCGGCATGTGTTATTGGGACAGATGGAAACTGATTGTTAATGTGTAAAAGAACAGAGTTTATAAACAGCCTCCAATTATCTGACTTGTATGGTTCAGACTTTCAGCTTCTAGCAAGTTACGTTGCTCTAGTCTGGATTCCCAAACTTTGGCCCTTTTCTTTCCACTCATGTGAAACATTTTGTGACAATTTCGAAAATAATTGGATTCATATTTGCAACTAATATAGCCTTTTGGACGTGGGTACACTATGATGGCAATGTGACTATGACCTATGGAATAATAATATTTAAAAAATATTCTTTACAATATTACTTTAATTATCAATGAGATAATTCAAATTCATTTAAACCACTCATGTGTTACAATTTGTTACAATAAGCTTTGGAACTCTTACGCTTGGCAATTAATCTTTGCATTCGAAAGTGTCTTACACTCTGGTTTTATGCACAAAGAGGGCAACAGATAACAATTCAGTTATTTTGTAGTCATGAAGCGCGTAACGTGTATAGTTTCTTCTGAAGAAAATATACTTCAGCAACTTGCATGTGATGAAGGTCATAATGAAGATGAATTGCCAGCGGGTTCCTCTGATATGGAATACAAACCGCTAGAAGAAGATACCAGTGGTTATAGAATGACTCTCAAAAAAGGAGAAAGGCAAGATGAAGAAAGACAGATATATAAGCTTCCAATTTTTTAAGAGACATCTATAGACGACGATTCATTCGAGGAGGAAGACGCTCAAGAATGTCCACAAGATGGAACGTAAATGAAGGGGGGATTAGACCTATTTTCCTCTACTTAATTTTTATCACGTAGACGAAGCAGAAATGTGTGCACACATAAACCTTGAACTTTAGCTAGCCCAGACAGTGAAAAGAAGCATTCAGTCTTTTTATTACATAGATATACACCCAGAAAAGTGAGAAACATTACTTAAACTCTAAGAGCTTATGCAAAGGCTGTGTACACTTACATGATGGAATGTACAGTCGTGGGCATTCAAGCGTTTCTTGGGCTGATTTTATAAGCAGGAGCAGATGGACATAATTTTCCTTCTATTGAAGATGTATGGAATCCGGTTGATGGGAATCCTATTTATCGAGCTGTAATGTCAAAGTAACGTCTTTGTTTTTTCCTATGAGCAAAAAGGTTCGATAAATACAAAAATCGTCAGGAACGTCTAAAATAAAAAGAGAGGTTAGCTGCAATCAGCGAGATCTGGAATCCATTCAAAGAAAGGCTTTCTCAAATATATATTCCTGATAATACACTAACTGTGGATGAACAACTACCTGGCTACAGAGGATGAATTTTAGAAAGAACCTACATTCCAACAAAACCAATAAATTATGGGCTGAAAATTTGGGGATTATGTAAAGCAAACAGTGGTTATGCGCTGGATGCAAAGATTTACACTGCTAAGAAAAGAGATGGGGTACAATGGAATCTTGCAAAGGATTTTGTGGTTGAATTATGCACACCCTACGAAAAAACTAGACGTGAGATCGTTACAATCAACTTCTTTACGTCACATGGTTTAGCTGTTGCATTATTAGAAAAGAATATTACTTTGTTGGGAACAATCGAGTCAAACAAAAAGGAGATTACCTAACCTCTGTGGCAGATCAAAGGACCAGAGCAATCAAGTGTGTTTGCTTATGATCATCAAAGTAACATCATGTTGGTTTCCTATATTCCGAAGAAAAACAAGAATGTTATTCTACTTAGTTCTTCTCCTGCTGGGGATGAGTGTTTGCCTGAGAAAAGTTATAAACATGCTCAAATTTTAGATTGCAATTTTGGAAAAAATACTTTAAACTAAGTGCAGAAACCCGATTTCAAAAGGAAAGGCAAAGAATTCCCCCTAAATCAAGAGACGCTGCGTAGCTTTTAGGATTTCTCCCATTCCATTTACAAGCAGCTAATGCAGAAAAAAAACAAGTTCTACACGGGTGGCAAGGTGTAAGGTATGCAAAGAGGGGTGAAGAGCCTCTTGTGACGAATGTAACAAGAATATTTGCCCAGCACACAGGAGATTAGTAAAAAGTAAGAAATGTCCAACTCGCTAAAAAAAATTGCTTGTGAAATATGTCTACAGTAGACACCACTTTAAAAAAATTCGTGCATTTTCTACCGCAAGGTCACTTGGAAAGGCAGAAATAATTAAATATATAATGTACATTTTTTATGGAAACAATAATTAAATATATGATGTATATTTTGTTTGGAAACAAGCCTGTTACAAAATGTTACATATGAGTGATGGCCCTCCTTGTTTCACGTTAGTAGATATCACAGAAAATTAAATTTGTTGATGAGGACAATACCGTGGTATATTGTCAAGAACCTGGATAATTACTAAGATGTCGAAAGGTAATTGGAATAGGATTTGCAAACTCACTACAGGATTCCATGCGACAAACTAAACGGCCGAAAACAAGGAAATGGACGTTTATTATTTAAGGGGCCCATCTGACGACTGCCTACTTGGGAATAAGTTGCCGTACTTAATACAGCCTACGACTAAGCTTTATTAAAAAACAAATAGCAAGCAAAAACAAATAACAAGGATAAAAGGATTATAGCCTAAAAAACAACAAGAAAACAAAGTAAAAAGGTAACAAAAAAGTAGCTTGGTCCAGTGGCGAGTGAAGACCCGCCTTTGCTCGGCGCAGGAGCACGTGACCCCACAAAATAGTCAAAAAAAGTTCTACATTGCGCAGGTCGGTAAGCATGAATCAGACCCAAATATAAGGGGCAAGCGGCAGTAAACCAGCTCGTCCCGATACCATGACAGTTAACGTGCGAAAGCTTACCCAGACTGGAACATTTAACAAGAATGTGCTGAAAATTCTGGAGAACAACGCAGTCGTCGCAGTAAGGTGAAAGCGAGCACTGCATCAAATTGCGGTGCGTCCCGCGAGTTCATTCAATTCGGAGACGAGAGAAAGCAACCTGAAACCGTGGCAGCATTAGGGGGTAGGTCCATGGGAACAATCAGAGCAAAATGGCACTTAACTTTAAATTCCCCTCGGCTATCTCTTCTCTCCTTTCTAAGCAGCTGGAAGGGCACCCTGTATTCCTGCCATGCAGTCAATCTGAGCAAGAGCTAAACACTGGTCTGGTCGCTCAGTCCTCGCAGGCACCTTGGCACGCTCATCAGCGTGCTCATTCTCCGCAATTCCTACATGTCCTGAAGCTAGCAGAACTTAATCTCAAAATCTGTCTGGCTCGCCAAAACCGTGGCGTCACGGATATTGCAAACCAGAGGATGTGAAGATTCCATTGCCACATAAACACTCATGGTGCTTTGTGAGTCGCTATAAATAACAATCCGGTCTCGAAACGGGCACGTCACGTTATCTCCCGTACCGAGCGGTGTATTGCAACCAGCTTGGCCGTGAAGATAGAGGCAGCGCCTCCCAGAGCATCGCTGAATAAAAACAGAGGGGATACGGCCTGGAAACAAATCCATTTTGGGACCATGCGTATACAATGGCACAGTTCCAGCCTGACATGAAGTGGGCTCCAAAAAGGCCGAAAGCAATACTTCCGGCGCTGTAAAATCTTTGGGAGCAGAGGTGTGGTGACAAGTGGTGAAAGGTGTTACCCTCCAGGATGGCGTCCTGGGCAGAACCAGGGCACCACTGGCGGGAGAGTTATAACTAACTTTCCAAGAAGCTCTCTAGCCTTAAACCAAATAGCTTAAGGTATGACTAGCGTCTTTTGGCGGCATGAGCAGCGTAGAGATCAGTTGTGGATGCAATGAGAGCTGTTGGCAACTGACGGAGGCCGCCGGCTTGCGCTTACAGGCGAATAATGCAGTGTGCACGGGCAAGAGCTAGCTGCATACGCCCAGCATCGACAAGAAAACTCTCAATGGGGTAGTGTGGAAGTCACCGGTCGTCAGGTGGATCGAGTCCCCCTTGCAATGCACGCTCGCCTCCAGATGCATTAAACTTGCATCCATACTCGGGCTTCGAATGAACAAATGATCGATTAAATTTAAGGCAATAACCCTAGAAGCGCCCCAGGAGCTAAACGTCACTGAACGAAAAATATCAATAGCGCTGGTACAAGGAACCTTAAGGCTGTGAATATGAGCTTCCCAAGTGAGGCATCGGTCAACTACAAGAGCAAGGAAACTGCAATTTTACTACTTACAGGCGCACCCCATTTAGACACAAATCTGGCTCAGGGTGGAGCCGTGGATGACAGCAGAAATGCACCACCTTAGTCAAGGCCAAGGCAAACCGAAGCCTGTGCGTTTCGCATAGAGAGAGACGCGGTTCAAGGCTTGTTGAAGTCGAAGATTTAGAGTTGGCATCTGGGCTGTGCTATAAGAGATTAAAAGCTGTCTACGTAAAACGTAGCAAGAACAGCTTCCAGCAGCAACGAAGTGATGCTGTTTAATGCTCAAGGCAAAGTGTTTGTTACTAAAGATACTTCCCTGTGGGAAGTATCCTGTGCCATTAAACCGGAGAGGGCTACCCTCACCCGTACGCAGAACCTATGATCTCGCAAAAATTCAGTTATAAAGAATGTGAGCTCTCTCCTCGCCCCTATCTTGTAAATACTCTCCATGATATCGTCTCGACATGTGGTATCATAGGCTTTTTCCAGATCGACAAACATCGGGGCGTAATGCTGTCTACGAAGGAAGGCCTCTCAGACGGCATTTTCTATTGGTAGCAAAGCATCCAACGTGGAGTGGAATCTGCGGAAGCTGCGCTGTACAGAAAAAAAGATAATCTAATATTTACCAGTTTTTCCATCAACTTGCACACACAAGAGGTTAAAGAGATTGGGAGGAAATCGGTAGGGGTAGAGTTATCTCTCCCCAGTTTGCGAAAAGCAAGCACAGTAGCGAGTCGCCAGGAATCTGCGAGGATGCCGTCTACCCAGATTCTGTTTAACAAATCTAAAAAGAAATTCCATGCCTCACTCACCGAGGTGTCGAAGCATGGCGTACAGGACATTGGCTGGACCATGGGTGGTGTTCGCGCACGAAGATACAGCGAAGCGCAACTCACTCAAAGTAAACCTGTCGTTGAAGGGTTCTCTGCCTCTGGAGGTAAAGTCCAGTCGGCTGCCTTCCGTGACATCACGACACGCATTAAATTCTGGTGGAGCATCATTCTGGCTAGAAAATGCGGAGAAAGCGGTCGCAAAGGATTCCACCACGGAAGTGGGGGCCTAGATTGCAGTATCATTTTCTTGACAAACGGGAGAGGGATGCTACGAGAACTTACCCTGAATCATTTTGACTCGCTTTCACACCTCTGCTAGAGATTTCCTCCCGTTTAATGAACACACTTATAACTGCCACAGAGAGCGGCGGGGGTGTTTCGAAATATACTAGGACCTATTCATAGCTTGACGAAATTCACCGACAGCAAAGCCGTTCAGGCGGTGCTTATAGCTCATCTAGTAATAACGCTTCTGTTTGAGGGCCATATCTCACTCGGTGGACCACCACGGGATCAGTCGGCGTGCAAATGGCGAGTTTTCCTAGCAATAGTATCTAGGCCCACGTCAATGCTCTTGTTGGAGAACTCAACGGCCTCATCTACTCACGAAACTCATCTTTTAGAGGAATTTAGGTCCTCTTTTGGAGGATCCACCGTGTCCGAGCCACTCAGCCTACCTTTAATGCTGTCCTCCTTTAGAAACCTTGGAAGATAGCCTCACGACAAACTTCAGCGGTGTTGCCTCCTTTTATTCGAACGATTTGGTGGAGGTGCGCGGCAGTTTCGCCTTAAGAGGAACTGTCACGCTGGGGGAAAGGAGGAAAAAACCTGGTTTTAGCCGGGAATGGATGTGAACCCTTTATGCCGCGAGCTCTACCAGGGTAGACATGTGGTGGGTAGAACCCGATGAAGGGTTCCGAATGTGCGCAGAAATGACCGTGCATTAGACGTGCCAGGCAAAGTAGAGCGCGCCAGGACCAATTTGTTAGCCTCGCAAAATTAGAAACAATCATGGACCTAAACGGCCAGGATTTCTCCCTCAAGGAGTTATGCACCACACTGCTTCGAAGAAGTGTGGTGCGGCTCTCCACAATTGACACACTTGGTTACACAAAATTTGGACTTATAGTGTCGGGTAACCCCGACTTTGAGATTCTACAGGATCGATTAGTATGGCCAAGGCAGTGACAGTATTAGCACTTCCGCGGCAGTAGCACGAATGCCATCACGTGGTAGCGGTAGCAACCGGCACGCATCAACTCAGGGAGTTTGTCACAGTCGAACGTGACGAAGTGTCGAGTGGTGGATCTCGATTCCCCTCCGTTTTCTCATCATACGCTCGAGCTTGACCGCCCCATGGTCGGCCAGTTCTAATGTGATGTCATTTATGGAGTATTCCACGAGTTCCCTCGCATAAACTACTTTTACAAAGTTCATGGTAGAGTGCGGCCTCAAAGTCACCAGCGTGCCACCAACTGTTCGAAGGGCACTAATCCTGGCCGACTCAGTGAGTTTCGACGCATTCACCAGTAGGCTACCATCCGAGAAAAAGTCACCTTCGGCTAAATCTCTCCTCTAATGGATCGTGTTGCCCTTAGCCAACAAACTGTTATCAGAGTAGCGAATAATGAGTAACTGTTTGAAACCAGCAGACTCTAAAACGCAAGGTAAGCTCTGAATGAGGTGTCCCGACGTTTTTAAGGCTCCACTCTGCGCACTTTTGCTCTTACTCTGGGACTCATCACCCGGGCGAGCAACTTGGTCGTATTTTCCGATCTGTGTTTGGTCGCTTACCGAAACGGCAGCAGACCCGTCTGTCCCCACGGTTCCCGTGGAAGGAGAGGAGCCGCGATTATTCTTTGTCTATTTCGTCTTCTTATTCCTTTTCTTTTTAGAAGAAGAGGGTGGGTAATGAACCCGCTTCTCTCCTCCGTAGGTAGTTGTTTTCCCCCTAGGGCAAATGGACTGGCCTCAGCCAGATCCTTCTCTAAAATAGAGAAAGTCTTAGCTATCATAGGGGCACCAGTCAGGGCTGGAGTTCCATCCTCTGCTTGTGGATCCTTGTTGGCCCGAGCCGTCTGAGGAGAAACTTGCACAGGGGTGGCATCAGGTTATTTGCTTCGCACCGAACCAGAGTTCGACCTTATGGAAGATGCTACTGTCTGGGGATGGGTCACCTGAGGGACAATGTCCAACTCTTGGGGAGTTCCCATGTGGCCATCCCCCCTAAAGTCATCACGATCCCATTCGAGGAACAATTCATATCGTCTTCGGTCAGCGAACAGGCACCAGTCGCAGAGACTAGGTGGGCACTTACAGCGATGCCTTTTAGACTCTGCAAGCACGAGTGCAGGACCTTAAGGAGCATTGACTGATGGTCTCTGCCATCCCTTGCCCCCTTAATGGGGTTGGTCCTATTGAGGCGCTCCCACCAAGAGCGGTCATTTTAGGACCAACTGCGTTCTTTCTTGCCAGGCCCCTTGGAAAGTCACGGGTGGGACTGCCGTTAGTAAGAGGGAGTCTCCCTTGGGTGACTCCAAAGAAGAGGAAAAGGGGTAGTCCCAAACGCCCGTAGGAATTGGAGAGGAGTAAACATCCTTTCCGGAAAATAAATTTGGAGGACCGACTGAGAAAATACAGGGGAGTGGCGTCCTGTTCTGGAGTAGAGCTGCCCGAAGGCCATGGTGCCCATTTGTAGAACTTGATGCATACGCTAATCATTCCACGCAGTAGCCCACGCGACAAGGAGTGAATACGGGACCGGCAAAGACAGCTGCCGCCATTTAAGGCCACTCTTCCCACCTAGTGGCCCGGCAGCGCACCAGCATGGCGGCTCCAACATAGGCTCAGCGTAAAATTAATATACTGTGAAAGAAGAGAGAAGGGGATGTGAGGAAGGTGAGGGTGTAGGTGAAGGAGGTTGTTAAAAACCCACCCCCCAAACCGGAGCTCAGGAGTGAAGGGGCGTTTTCCACTGACCATTCAATCCCGATCTGGGATGGGTGGGTGAGAGGAACCTGTCGGTGTGGGAGTGATGGTAGGGAAAGTGAGGAATTAAAGTAAAAACAGGCTTCTTTCATGGCACACTGCTTTCCACTCTTCCAGGAAAGCAAATCGCCGCGCCCCTTATGGGGAAGGAAAGGAACAAACTACCTCGTAAGAAAGGAACATGGATTGTCTCAGTAAAGTTAATTAAATCAAACTTTGCTTCTGACGTAATGCTTCATCAACAAATTAACTTACTCACGTGTCACTTATGAAATATCTCTCTTACCAGCCAATAGAAAACTAACAATACAAATATCGTCCGCAGCAGGAAGGAAAGTGCAGCTGAGTTTTATAACCCCTGCCCTGAGATGTGTTTTGGAGCAGTATAGCTAAGCCTGCAAACAGCTCTACACTTTTGTGACCCAGGAATTGCTGTAGAAATTGTTTAATTCAAATTTGGAAAACGCAAATTTTATTTTGGATTAAGATTGGAAGGATAGTGTTTCTTTGGTGGAATATGCACAGACACGTGAACTCTTTTGTACTATATTGTCATAGAAATAAGAGAATTTGTGAAAAATTGGATCACAGTATTTTAAAGAATATTATTTTAAATTTTCTTAATTACCCTCATTAAAAATTGATATAACATCATAAAAAAATATTCTTGTATGATGATAGTTTATTAATCTTTCGGTGATTTCATTTAAATTTATGTAGAGGATATGTATTAAACTTTTGCCCCCTTTACCCCAAATTGGACCGTTTTGGGGAAGCATTACCTCAGTAGCTATTGCAGATAGAGATATAAATAAAGAACAAATAAAAGATAAATCCTTTATATATAAATATTTATTCTGTCTAAAGATCGTCCTATAGTCATTTACTAACTCAATTAGCCTTTAAAAAATAATGTAAAAATCATGTTTTTTTATTTTCTAAATTGCACCCCTTAATAAATTGACAAAATTTAAGCTAAATTTAAATTATAATGAAGAGTTTCATATGACGTCCTTTATGGTCAACTACATACTGTAAGCTAACTTAATGAATGTTGGTGGAGCTCCCCAAATTTTGTTTTTGCTATCCGCTTCCTAGCCGATCAAAAAAATAATGTTGTTTGTATTATTACGATTAAAGGCTAATTGACTAAATAAGTGAATTTAAGACGACCTTCACAAGGTCTTTATAGATAAAGGATTCATTTTTCTTATGGCTTTATTTGATATCCCTAGCTGCAATGGTTATTGAAATGGTAATACTTGAGTTTATGGGCGCATGCTAGGGGGCGCTATTTCTAGGCTGCAATTAATGGGATCGGCTCTGCACGTTTATCGAAATAATACAGACTATAGCGCCGCCTAATTTAAGCTATTATTGCCAAAATGAAGATTTTTTAGTTACTTTCGAAATCGGAGCTTCGCCCTCCCATACCCTCCAATTATTTGTAGAGGTTTGCACACCCCATACCACGCGCAAATTGAAAACAAAGGATTGACATTAGAATTTTATGCAAAATGTGATTGCTAAATGTTGATGGTGATATCGTCGTCTTAAATTACCTTATAAATAAGCACTTCATGACAAAAGCTAAACTATCTCCACATTTTACTATTATAACGAGCCGCACTTCTTTTCCGCACTTGTTGAAAATCTTCCCTTTTAAAATGAGGTGATGATTTATACAGAAATCTATTAAATTGACCGAGAAATTAACAAAAGTCCTATCAAAGTCAAACAAACCGAATGCACAAGAATCACGCTCTTTAACTGATTGGCAACAGGATTGCCAATGTCTGCAATAATGCAAAATAATGGTTTATTTTAGCTAAACGAAACCTAAAAGAATTTCTACACTACTAAATATAAAAAATAAATGCATTACTAAATAATATAATTGAGTAGAAAGGCAGGCATTTACTAAATAATAAAGAATATATACTCTAAAAAAAATACAACGCTGTGATTCGCCCCATTTAAAGCTACCGTCTGACGTCATAAGGACTAAATTGTACACAAAGGTTGTCACCCAGAAACAGCGCCCACTAGCGTGTGCCCTTAAATTCAAGTATTACCATTGAAGTTTTGATTCTCAAATACCGTCCAATTTATTTTGGTCTTCCGTGTAGCCAAATGGTCTAAGGCTCAGTTTAATTAAGACCAAAGCGGTTGCTCGCTGCCTCAGTGTGCTTGGTTTGAATCCCACCCAAGTACGGAATTTTTCGAATGAGGAAATACCTTTTTCCGAAAAAAAATTAGCCTGTTTTTCTGTTTCTTGCGGTATGCTGGATTTTTTCATCATTCTTTCGCCCTGATGAAATATATACATTGTATATTCACCGCGTGTTTACCTAAATTTCTCTTTTCTCCTTTGACTTCGCAATTAATTTCTCTCTCTTTCACAGTCCTGATCGACCTTGCGAAGGGTGCCTTAAAAGGTTGTCATTTTGGAAGATTTTTTGGTATACCGTGTAGTCGAGTGGCCTAAGGCTTGGTTAAATTGAGATCAAAGCGGTTGCTCGCTGCCTCAGTGTGCTTGGTTCAAGTCCCACCCCAGTACTGAATTTTTAGAATTAGGAAATCATTTTTACCGAAGGAAAAATTATCCTGTTTTTCTATCTCTTTTGCTATATGCTGTTGATATATATATATATATATATATATATATATATATATATATATATATATATATATATATATATATATATATATATGAGGAATTAAACCACATTCTCCAAAGACAATTTAATTCTGAACAGTTTCGGTGTATCTCACACCCTTTTTCAAATGACACTGGGTAGAAAATATAAGAGAAGTGCATAAAACAGTGTTAGTAGTGAAAATTTATTGATTTTACTATAGGATCATGTTATTTGAGTCATGGCAATTATGTGTGAAAAATAATATCGCCTAAATTTCCGCCAAGGCTTCGGCGGCACACCTCCACGCGATGGTCATAATTTTTGATGACGGCTTTGCATAGTTGCTACTCAATCTCACCAATATGCCTTATTATCTCATCCTTCAGCTGTTAAATTGTTTTTGGCTTGTTGACATAGACCTTAGTTTTGAGATGACCCCCAAAGGAAAAGATCTAGAGGTGTCTAGTTACACGATCGTGGTGTCCAATTGACCTCGCTGTTTAGAGAGAGGATGCGACATGGGAACTTCTCATTCAATAAAGCAATTGTTGCATTGGTTGTCTGGCATGTGGCGCCATCCTGTGTAAACCATAAATCTTCGACATCCATAGAAATCAATTCAGTCCATTAAAGGTTGGTCATCATGGCACGGTATCGCTCGCCTGTCACCGTAACAGAATTCCCGGCATCATTTTCAAAGAAATACGGCCCAATGATTCCGGTAGCAAAAAATGCACACTAAACAGTAACCTTTTGTGGATGCAGTGGCTTTTCGAACAATCTTCCTGGGCTTTTCATAAGCCCAAATGCGACAATTCTTCTTATTAACGAATCCACCAAGATGAAAATGGGCTTCCTCACTAAAAATGATTTTTTGCGAAAAATCATCATTGGCTTGTCTTTGCTCGTGCACCCAATTGACGAATGTACGGCGCTTCAAATGGTCAGCAGTCTTTAGTTCTTGTGTCAATTGAATTTTGTAAGCGTGTGGAGACAAATCTTTACTCAAAGTTTAATGTAACGTTGTTGTGGAGAGGTTCAATCCCTGCGCGCGATGACGAATAGAGGTCTGGATCTTCGGCCACATTCTCGCGCACTGCAGCAATGTTTTCAGCTGAACGGCGTAAACGAGCACGCAATGGCGTTTTCAAATCTGCCACCAACCCCGAATTTTTTAATTTACGAACAATTTTCCCAATTGCACTCTCGGTTGGTCGATTATGTTGACCAAATAAATCGCGAAGTGCCCGGAATGCGTTTCTGTTTGAACGTCCATTTTCGTAATAGACTTCGATAACTTTAACACGTTGTTCGATTACACGCTTAAACTTAACTCACATTTAAAATCGGTCCAAGTTATTGGAACACTCTTTATCTATCTATCTATCTATTTATCTATATATCTATCTATCTATCTATATATATATATATATATATATATATATATATATATATATATATATATATATTCGGTTAGGTAAAGGTAATAATAAGAATGCCAAATTGAGCTAGAAAAGGAGTCCTTGTGTTCCCCAACCCTCTTCAGGATCGTCACCTATACGACTAGGCCATGCAAAGAGAATAAAAAGGGCCCCGCAGTTCTTTGTTGTTCTAATCTTCCATAGTTTAACAATAATGTTCAAGTCAATTCAAATAGGTAAGGGTAATATTAGGAATTCCTTATTCTAGCGGATTAAGGACTTATTATTATTACCCTGAGACTAGGGAGAAAGAAGTACGAACATATAGGTGCGATCTCACATCGACAAGCAATTTTAGAAGGTACAATAGCTCGGGCCTCTAGTTTTCTGTTAACATATCATACAGAACATAACAATATTTAAAGCACATTGAGTATTTAAAAAATATAATGCTGAAAATTAAATGAATAACTCCATAGTTTAAGAACTCCAAGTTTCACATCCGTCCAAAGGAATCCTACAAAGCTCTCGTTACCCTAGGGATTATATTTTCTCTAAATCATAATCACTTAACATTTTCTCTAAAAGGTCGGATCGGCGCGCATCAACACTAAAAAATATCATTATCTTCGCTCTTTGTTGCCAATTCTCGAATAAAGGATCCAATTTAGACCTATTAAGAGCATTTCGAATAATAATTTCTGTGAATAAAGGCACTAAATAAAAGAAAAATTGACTGAAATTGATGAATTTCACAAGTATCCTATGTCATATTTAAGCAATATTATGGACAATCTTACTTTAAATCCTACCAGTTGATGTCCTAAACAAAGAAATGTTGACAAGTAAATATGTGAAATTAACTCTTGTCGTACTAACTTCCTAAAGATACATCCATCTTTTGTTGCCTTTAGATGTCCTTTATATCCATCGCCATTAAAGGACGTTTATGTTAAAACTTGACTGACTTGACTTAAGGGCGCAGGTCGTAACGACCCCTTACTCTGCGTTTGCCTGCTATAGCAGACATGAAACAGAAATTGAGTGGAGTATACTTGTGCACTTGCCAAAGAATTTCCAAAGGACTTACCAGAGGCCTTATTTAAATAAAAAATGGAGCATCTCGAAATGAATAGGAGACGTATAAGATAATATAGAGCCTAAGATTCGTATAGGAGGAAAGGAATAAAGTTCGATACCATCGATTTTGATTGAAACCCAGTCTAATTGTCTTGAGTCAATTTCATGTTGAGGCTTTATTTCTTTCCGCACTATCCTCCACATTCGAATTAGAAAAGAAATTGAAGAGCTGATCTTGGTTAAGCTTCGAAAGTTTGCGATCTAAGGACTCTTTAATACTAGGAACGCTTCATCTTCAAGTCCACAAACTGGTGTGGAGTTCTCCTTCTCAGGGCAAGTTAGCTGGTATATTTGCATATAACCTATATGCGCCAAGAACAACTTGTAATTAATATACCCTTTCCTGGTCTTTAGATATGGCACAGGGTGGTCACTTTAGTTATTTTTTTAGTCTATTTGGCCTAACCCTGTATATTATAACACATTTTATTAAAAATAGTATTAGAAATTTTCAGCTTAAATAGTTCAAAATATCTGATGCATTACTGAATATTAACTGATTTAAAAATAATTTAAACAAGGCATGAATTTATATAATTGAATCATTTATATATGTTAAAACGATAACAAAAACTTATAGAGAAACAAGCCTAACTCTCATTTACTAGTCCTTATTTGTGGAGCTTGTGCTTCGCAGGCAGACTTCGGTCTGAGTTCTACGGCCAATCCGAGGTCTGTGAACGGGTTTTGGGTCTAAAAAGTTTTAAAAGGATTCCACTTAATAATTTACTCTTGTCCAATGTTTATTTCAGATCTATGCCTAATTTCCTAGCTCAAAGGCAAGAAAAATACTTTGTTAACTTTAATAGCGTTGATATTTTAAAATACAATTTTATAATCTCGTTTGCTTGCCCTCTCCATAGGATTCAAATAGATAAATTTATTTGAAAAATTGAATACTTGAAAAATATTTTGAGATGTTGAAATCATCAATGTTGATCTTTTTTTCCTTAAGCAATCATCTGCATGGACGTTAATGAGCGATGGATGGGCTTATCTACGGTAGCGACTCTTCGCCTCTTTTACTCTTTTGTAACACTCTGATAAAAAAATGTCAATCCTACAAGATGGAGGGACAATTTAGAGGTATAAATGGGATCAGGTAAATGCCTGTATTTATATTAGGCGCTTAAGGTTTAGTGGACCAAAATGATTTTTTAATAGTTGAGAGATATTTGAAGGTGGTTTCAGTTAGAGATACTAAGGGGTTTAGTCCTTTGAACAAGGGGCAATATGGAAGAGCTAAGCATTTTTTTTTACTAATAGGATTTTTCTTTTGGCAGGGAGGTCATTAAATAAACGTATTTATGAACATAAGGGAGATATTCATAGAGAAATTGATGTTTCTAGTATTTTCAGCCATGTGAAAAACACCAACTACATAATTCATTTCCCTAGTGCCCAAATAATTTACCAATGTAACTATTTTAATGAAAGAAAAATTTTCGAATCTATATTAATCAAAGACATATCAAACTTAAGGTCAATACAAATGTAGCTGCTATATATCTGAACTAATTTAAAAAATATTGTTAATCACCTAAAACTAACGCCTCCTGATTAATGTCAGTTGCCGCTTTCGGTATATTTTAGTATTTCAGTTTTCTTTGTCTGTTTCTCTCAGTTAACGGCTGATGATAGTATGGATAACTTTATACCAAAACTAATTCCAGTTCACTAAACTTTTTGCTCAAAAATTGGTTTCATTGTACATTAATTTCCTTAATATTGGGGAAAACAGTGTCTTCACATATATATATATATATATATATATATAAGGGAAAAAGGACGCTAAGAAGAATACCCCTTTCATTTGTTTCTTGAATTCCTTCCCTCCCTATGTCTTTTACGTAGAACTTTACGTGGAGTAAGCCTTGTATCCAAGGAGAAAAATAAAAGAAGAAAGAATTTGAATATCAGTGAGCGCCTCACAGGTGTACTTAAGCTGGGCGCTAAATGCTTTAATCTCGCCGATGAAATATTAATGTCCGTAGTCAGGAAAAGGATACCTGAAAGTTCTCACCCACATCGTTGGAAACGATTAATTCCGGTGCCGAGCGACAAAACCTAATCTTTCTAGGCGTCTGTGCCTTCCAGCGATTGAGCAGCAAATAAATGGACGTCATATGAATACCCTGGTTTTTTAGAAGAACGGCAGATTGAGTTTAAGATCTCGTCGCCTTCGGTTTAGATCGTGTATTTGTTTTCCCAAATCCCTGGTATTCACCTGTACCATCTGGGTTGGATCTCACCAGGCAGACTCATCTCTTATTTAAAGGCTTACTTTGTTCAGAAGAAGCCTCGAATCATCGCTTCATCCCCGAAGGACTGGCAGAGATTCTTCTCGTTTCATCTGGAACCCCCTTTCAAGGACTCCAGTTCCCGTGTGAGATTTCGCGCCGAGCCGTGAACTCGTCTTCTGGTTTATCCCCCCCCCCTTTATCTTTGTTACGATAGGGATATTCGGCCAAGAATCGCGGCCATTAAACGTTTCCATTCCCCCACGCTGACTCGCAAAAGGTCTTATTTTTCTTACCATTGTGAGTTTGAAAATGTCGAATAGACGAAAGTACTAACTCCATCCGCCTTTTATTCAGTTTACTTCCGTGATACATACTCATATTTATAGCTATCACGCGCTAACTTTCGTGATATTTCATATATATATATATATATATATATATATATATATGATAGTGAAACTACTGTATAGGAGCCAATAGTTTAATTTAGGAGACTAGTTTAATTATGTAGTTTAACATACCCTCTTTACTCGTATAATGAGAATGCAATTGTTACAAAATTCTATAAATAGCGTGAATATCAGAAAAAAAATAAAAGGAAAAATAACAAAGAAACACAAAACGGGGGTAAAAGGTCACTAATCATAGGAGGTGAGTCTAAGATCGTTGCCTAAGCTGTTTACGATGAGGTTACGGGGAAGGGGGCTGCATTTCAATTGCCCATCTGACAAATTAAAATTAGGAATTTCTCCTATTAATATAGATTCTACTATTTTTTCCTTATGGAAATGTTGACAGTTATATATGATTTGTGCCTTCGATTTGGTGGTTAAAATTGCTAATATGATCAAAAATACTGGATGTAGTAGTCTTGTCTGACATAACCTTTATGTTCATAAATTCGTTTTGTTAAGGTTCTTCCTTTCTCTCCTATGTAAAATGAGGAAGAGTTTGTAGAGCCACACGAGATTAAATATACAACTGCTTTATTTGGCTGATCCACGGTCTTGGTCGAAGGGAAAGATTTAAAGATATAAAAAGGGTATTCAAATGTGGTTAAGCCTAGAGAAAAAACCTTGTTCACTCCTTCGTGGAGGGAAAAAAAAGGGAGGTATAGAAACTTCGTATTACTAAATTTGTTTTTATCCTTGTGACGGTAATGAGTAGATTTTGCTTTAGATAAAGTTTCATTGATCACGTGGAGGGGATAATTTAATTTAATGAAAGTGCAGGTCATATATTTAACATCGTCTTCTAGAAACAAGGGTCACATATCCTAAGTGCTTTCAAAAGAAACCTGATGGAAAGGCTCGCTTAATGTTAAATCATGATGAGAAAAGAAATGGATATAAGAGTTATAATGGGTTGGTTTTCGGTACACAGTGAAGCTAATTTTGTCAATGACTAACAAGTCTTACATCAAGAAACGATATACAATTATCTTTCTCGCACTCTACCTTAAAATGGATAGTGGGATGGAGGTCGTTGAGATTTTTAAGGAAATTGTCAAATAAGCTTAAACCATTTATACGCCAAATCAATATGACATCATCTACATACCTATACCATACAATATTATGACGGAGAATCACAGAAGGGACTAATGATACTTCGAATTGCTCCATAAGGAGGCTACATAATATGGGCGATAAAGGATTACCCATGCTAAGACCATATCTATGACGGAAAAAACCCATATCGCTGATAAATACATTGTCAGTAACTTTGTGTTACTGAGAATGTATTTATCAGCGATATGGGTTTATCCTTCAAAAATATGCTCTTTGCATGGGAATCCTTTTTGCCCATATTATGTAACCTTTTTATTGAGCATTTCAAGGTAAACCAAGTTGAAAAATTGTTCTTGGTTTCCATTTGAGGGTCGCTTTTATATAATATTTGTAATTAGTTTAAACTTGGCTGATTTTGAAAAGCAATTTTAGAATATTAAAATATTGTTTGTGAATTGAATTTTACCTATCGCCAGATTAGTCAAAGGGCTGTATCTATATATAAAACTATGAGTAAATATATACATATTAAAATAAATTGGAGAACTGTCATATTTTTCAACTTATACATTGTATTTAGTTTTATAGGCATTGCGCAGAAATAATTATAGACTTTTCTTAATTAATTGGGAGGCAAATAATGCTTAAGTTTCCAGGAGTAAATAAGGAGCGAAAAAATTCAAATGCTACATCTATTATCAAAATGTCCTAATAATAGAATGAGTGCGGGTATGGTCAAGTTATGAAGCATCGTTTGCTTATATGTCACATCTGTTGTCACTTTCGGTTTGGGGCGTAACCCTTGATCCCAAGCTATCCTAGTTACCACACCTAAGCCGTCTTCAATTGGCCGTCAGCAGGCTCTAGATATTTTGAAAGTCCTCCTTGGCTCGTCGTGTAGCAGTGATAGTCAAACACTGTGGTCACCTTTATACTGCCCTCGTCTAATCCAAATTGGACTATGGATACCAAATTTGATTATTGGCCTCCCCCTCAGCTCTTAAAATGCTAAAGCCGATTCGCAACCTCGGGGTTAGTCTCTCCAGTGTAGCCGTCCAAACTTCACAAGTTAAGATCCTTTACTGTGAGAGTGGGGTGCTCCCCTTGCCCTATAACCGACTCCAGATTTGAATGCGATATCTCTGCTGAGTACTGCAAGATCACCAGATTTAAAGGACGAAGACAAAATAAATTCATGTTTGAAGGAAAATGGAAAATCTGTAATCGTCGAAAATCCATCGTACCGAGGGCTGTATTACAACCAGCTCTGCCGTGAAGACAGACGCAACACCTGACAAAACCCCGCTGACTTCAAATAGAGAGGCCATCCGTATACACTGGCACGGTTACAGCGTGACACGAAGTGTGCTCCAAGAAGGACAAAAGCCATACTCCCGGCACTGTAGAAACTTGGGAGAAGAGGTGTGGTAACAAATAATAAAAGGTGGTACCCTCCAGGAGTGCCTTCTGGGCAGAACCAGGGGCTTCGCCGGCCCGAGAGCTATACCTAACTCTCGAAGCAGTTTCCTAGCCTTAAACCCAAAGGGTTTAGGTGTATGACTGGCGTCTCTCAGCGGCATAATCACAGCTGTTGTTGACAGAGGAAGCCGCAAGGCTCGGGCATACAGGCGAGTGACATCTTCCCAGCATCAACAAGTAGGCTTTCAATGTTGGAAGTGCGAAATGAACCGGTCACTAGGCGAAGGCCGGTGTGGTGGATCGAGTCCATCTTCAGCAATACACGCTTGGCTATAGGTGCATAAAACTCACATCCGTAGTCGAGCTTTGAACGAACAAAAGATTGATAAAAAAAGTAAGACAGTAGTACAATCAGCTCCGCAAGCGCTAAACGTCACGGAACGAAGTATTTTTATGGCGCGGGTACAAGAGACACTAAGGCTGTGGATATGATCCTCCTAGGTAAGGTGTCGGTCAGATACAAGATCAAGGAAACGATGCCCGTCCAGGACTTCCAGGCAAACCATATTTAGACATAATTCTCGGTCATGGTGTAGCAGTGGATGGCGACAGAAGTGCACCACCTTAGTCTTGGCCAAAGAAAACCGAAATCTGTGCCCTTCGGCATAGCGAGAGACGCGGTTCAAACCCTGTTAGATTCAAAGCTCAGAGTTAGCATCTGAACAAGGTAAAAAGAGATCGAAAGTTTGCCGACGTAGATAGTAGTGAGAACATCTTCAAGCAGCGCTGAGGTGATGCCATTGATGCTCAGGGAAAATAGTGTGACACTAGGGACACTTCCCTGTGGGATACCGTCTTCATGCTCCAATCATCAGGACAAAGCCCCGCCACCCTTACGCGGAATTGACGAGCTTGCAAAAATCAGATATAAAGATTGGGAGGTGTCCCCTCGTTGCCATCTTATAGAGAATATACATGATACCGTATCGCCATGCGGTAGCATTGGCATTCACTAGATCGAAAAACACTAGCCTAGTGCTGCCTACGAAGGAAGGCCTCAAAGACCGCATTTCGCAGTCGTAGCAGAGCATCTGACATGAACTGGGACTTGTGGAAGCCGCATTATGCAGAAGACTTATGGCCTGCGCTGTCCGGAAAATAGGTTACTCTAACATGCACCAATTTCTCCCTCAACTTTCACACGTAGGAAGTTCGAGATATTGGGCAGAAACCGGCCGGCGTAGAGTGATCTTTCCCCGGTTTGCGAAAAGCGAGCACAGTCGCGATTCGCCAGGAATCTGGGATGATACCCTCTACCTTAAAACTTTTGAACAAATTTTATTGAAAAGCTATGCCTCGCTCACCTAGTTGTCGGAGCATAGAATAGAGGACATCGTCTGGCCAGGGACAGTGTCCACGAACGTAGCGTGCGCTGAACAAAACTCGCTCAAATGAACCTTTTGTTGAAGGGTTCTCTGCCTCAGGAGGTAAGGTCAACTCTGCGTCCTTTCAAGACCTCATGACGTGCATTGAATGCTGGCAGATCAGCATCCCGGTCAGAGAATGCAGCGAAGTGTTCGGAAAAGATTCTACCACCGACGCAAGGGCCTAGTTTCGGTCTCATTCTCCTAGAGAACGGGAGGGGGTACCTGCCAGAACAGGCCCCAAATACTTTTAAGTCTCTTCCACTCATATACTAGAGGGAGCTTCCTTTTATGTAAGAACATTTATGCTTCTGAATGTACCAGAACCTAGCCCTAGTCCAACGAAAATCAGCGACAGTGAAATCGATTGGACTGCGCTCATAGCATATTTAGACATGACGTTCTGTTTGAGGGCTGTCTCACACTCCGCTGACCACCACAGGAGGGATCAGCGTAAAAAGCGGCCAGAGGTTTCAGTAAAGGTATATAGGGCCACCGCGATGAGGTTGCCAGATAAAAAATTAACGGCCCCATCAACCGACCTAAGCTCCTCGACTGAGAGAGAGAAATCAGTAATTTCCTGAAATGTCGAACACCGCGCTCGCTCCAAGCATCACCGGGTTATGCTCTTGAGCGGCAGCGGTCCAGAAAATGATATTTGATTGGGAAAGTAATCAGTGCTATGGAGGTCATCGACCACCGTACACCAAAAATCAGGCTGTTTATCCAAAGAGAAGAAAAAGAGATCGAAGAAGGAAAAATAAAGGTGTTCTCGGCATTGAGGCGTAAACTCATCACAATTAAGGACAAATATCTCCAGCTCTTCGATCAGGTTGGCAAGGATTTGACCCATGAGATTAATCGAGTAGTCTCCCCAGAGGAGGTGTCTACTGTTCAGATTTTTGAGCAAGAAAAAGGTCCTCGGTAACCGTGCCACAACGCGGCAGAAGTCCGCCCGTCGAAGTCAGCCCACGGTGGAATGTACACGGAAATAGCAGTATACCTCCTATACAGGTGCAGCTGCACAGATACTGGATGAAAGGAGGTATCTTTTGCAAAGACATCATGCGGGGTGTAAATCGCGTATCCTCCTGCCCGGCTCCCATCTAGGGGTAGTGGGATCGCAAAACCTTTATACCCTAGGATGGTGGGCAGGGGGTACGGCCCTGACAAAAGATAGTTAACGAGGAACGGGATGAGACGAGGCTCTGCAACTCATCCCAGTTAGCCCGGAATTTGCGTTAATTCCATTGAAAGAGACCCTCACGAGAATGGCCGTACGCTTCCCGGAGGCAGAACTCCGGGCATGGTTGGCAGGAAAAAACGCTAAAGGCGCCTTTACCTTTGAAGACTTATTGGGGTATGTTGGGGTCGCCATGCGAGTCTTTTCCTCCCTCCGCCTCGTAACCTTAAGTGAGCGAGGTGGCTTCGGAGCCGGGGCTCCCTTTTTTGTCTCTTTTGACAAAGGTGACGAAGAGTGTAGGAGTGGGTCTAGAAGCCGCTCCCTGTTTTCTTATCACATTCTCGTCTTTACCGCCCCATGGTCTGCCAGCTCTAAGGTAATGTCATCTATAGAGTAGTCCAAGTGTTACCTTGCATAAAATACTCCTTTCACGAAGTTCAAGGTAGATTGCGGCGTTACACTCACAGGCGGCCCATTAAGTGTCCGAAGGGCACTAATCATAGCAGCCTCAGAAGGATTTGACGCATTCGCCAACAGGCTCCTGTGCGAGAAACGGGTCAACTTCGACTCTCTACCATTCACACGAGCTAGAGCTCTCCTCTGAAGGATCATGTTGCTCTTAGCCAACATTTTACCATCAGTGGAACGTATAAGAAGGAAGTGTTTAAAGATAGCAGGCTCGAACACGCCAGGTAGCCTCTGGATGAGGGGCCCCAACGTAATCTAGGCTCCGCTCTGCGCAGTTCTGGTCTTCGTTTGGGACTATACACCCAGGACAGCAACGAGATCTGATTTGCCGATCTTGGCTTGGTAGCTTACAAAAACAGCGGTAGACCCGTCCGTCCCCTTTGTGATCTGCGGATTCAAAAGAGCCCGTAGTCTTTTTTTTCTTTTTAGATGAGGATGGCGGGAAATGAACACGCTTCTCTCCACCTCTTCTCCGAGATGGAGAGGGTCTAGGCTGTCACAGGGGCAGCAGCCGGAGGTAGGAGATCCTTCCTCTCCTTCGAAGCCTTGGAGACACGAGCTGTCTGGGGATGACCTTGCAACCAGTCTGGGGCTGGATTTCCTCAGGTACTATGTCCATCTCAGGGGACATGTTAAAATATCCACACCAAACATGAGCTCAGGAGTGAGAGGGACTTGTCCCCTCCCTCTTCAGCCCAATCCGGGATGGTTGGCTGAGAGGAAAAGGACATCACAGGTCCAATTGCTCAGAACTTATTTGGTCGGTAAAGAGAGGGGAACACGTACGGTGACCTCATATAAACTCAATATGCGAGCCCGCCCTTCTTTAGAGGGAAGAGGCCGACGTGCCCTCCTTGCCCTAAAGAGGTTGGCCCTATCGTGCCACTACCACCAGGGGTGTTCAATTATGGGCCGCCGGCCATTCTTCGTAGTCCCTTTTGAAAATAAAGAAGGGACTGCCGCTGGAAAGAGGGAGGCACCAGATGGTACCGCCAGAGAAGGGGTGAGGGGAAGCCCCCTACACCCGTAGGTAAATGAAAGGAGTAAGCCTCCTCTCCGGTTGAAGAGTTTGGAGGGTCTCCTGCGAAAGCACATGGGGTGGGACCCTCCATTTTTACCGGTGAAAGTGCCCGAAGGTCGCTTCAACGATGGGGAAGGGAGAGTTAATGGGTTTTTTGTATTGTCTTCGTCATTAGGCATGGTGACCCGGTTTCAATTACAGGGCGCAAACGCTAGTCACTGCATGCAGTAGCTCGCTCTGTCATGGGTTAGTACGGGGCTGACAAAGCTAGCTGCCGCCATTTAAGACCATTCCTTCGGCCTAGTGGCCTAGCTGCCCATTAGCATGGCACCTCTACCTCGGGCTCGGCGTAAAATCGATAGAGATTGGAAGGAGAAAAAAGCGGATGTAAGGCATATGTAGGTGTGGATCAAGCAGGTTGTTAAAAATAACCACACCAAACCGGAGCTCAGGAGTGAGGGGGTATTGTTCCCTCCCTCTTCAGCCCGATCCGGGATGGTTGGCTGAGAGAAGCTAGTCGGTCTCTACCCTGTGAAATCGGAGGCCAACCAGAGAAAGTTGTTATAGAGGTTGTAGGGAAACTGAAGAAATAGAATAAAACTACAGGTTGTCAGAAAGAAGGAGACGAGGGTAACCTGAATCAGGGCAGAGCGCTGAGTCTCATCAGCACGGCGGCCAGGAAGGCAAATCACCGCGCCCCATACGAGGCTGGGAAGGTTAAGATGTTCCGCGTTAGGGCTATGTGGATATAGGTACATATTCATCGACAGGATTACTTGAAACAGTATGCTGGTGTGCCTGTGTTTTCTGCCCCTATGCAGTTGTAATTTCGTGTGTGAGATCTACCTACCCCTATGCCTAGGTAAATACATCCCCACATATTTAAACTCTTAATTCGCAGCATTGCCCACCTTTTAAGGCTTAGGTGTCGCCTTTAATACAATCTTCAAAAGCCTCGGAGAGCGCCCTATTATCTTCGACGCTCCAATGTACAGTTCTTCTCTCTTTAAAAGAAATATTTTGAATTATGTCAATGAGAGGTGTTTGTGCCATCGACTATTATAATCAAACTAATATAATTGAAATTCTGAGACTGGAAAATGAAACACGTTTATATATAAACAGGTGGTCAATTAAATACTAACAAATAATTATGAAAATATTCGTAGATGGCTAATCATTAGGACTAGCCTTTATAATTAAGGACACTGGCACTGATTTTAAGATCTGCGAATTAAAGAGTGAAGCTACGAAGCTACTTTAATTTGAATCAGTTTTTAATTTCCAAAATATTTTATAGGAACTAAATTTATAAAACTAGAGAAAGCCAAAATATCTTGTTTTGCCATTCTAACGAACGATTCCTATGAGAAAGTTACAAGAAACATCACACTAATTTAACGACCATCCTTAAAATAGAGAAAACGTTACTAACTTTTGAGATGCCACTTGATTTCTGATGGATTTTTTGTGTTCTGCATTAGTTCTAGAAAAGTTCTTCGACAAATATAAAGGCCAAACTAATAGTGACAATCCATTTCATAGCTTTAAAAGGCAGTGATTAGATCGTTAGTATTAAAGGTGAGTGATAAACAATCACTGAATCTGAATCTGAAGTGTTTGGTATGATAAACAGTAAGGGTGCGACACCCTTATCTCAGCGTTTGCTAAGTTTTCTGTAGGGATGTCTGAAATTCTTTTCTAACAAAAATACGTCACTCAAAAACAAAGAATTTTCATCGAGCAGGTACAAGTCACCCAAAGCTACGGAGAGGCGAGTCCCCCTTAAAAAGTTAACCCTACCTACCGATGTAAGGATCCATTCTGTACTCGAAAACATTCAAGTTTCGACTGTATACTGGAGGCAAATTATCCCAGTAATCTAACACTCTGTTGGTAAATAAAACCTTCTAACATCTATCCTGAACATGTTTTTTTTTATTTTTAAGTAGTGCAGAGAATTGTGTCAGATAATGCAATAACAAAATAGAATCTAAATCATCCACAAGATTTGGCAAAAAACAAAAAGCATCCCCATCAAGGCTCATCAAAATCAAAATCACCAATAATATACATGCGTAAAAAAAGGCATCTACATGAATGAATCCAGAATAATGGCCCCTACACCTAAAAAAGTTAAACCCTCCCTCCCTATATAAGGATCTATGTTGTACTCGAAAACAATAAAGTTTGAACTGTCTACTGGTGGCAAAATATTGCAGTAATCTACTACTCTGTTGCAGATGTAGCGGATTCCATGAGGGACAAAATTCCACCAATATGCCACACTGTAATATTTGTGATGACGATCACCGTCCTTCCCCAACAGCTGTCCTTACACAGAGAAGGCAAGACTGATCTACTATAAAAAATTGGATGATGGCTTTCGTACATATATTATGTATACAAAGCTTCGCTCCATATATGCTACTACCGAAAATGCCAGCACAACCTCTGCTACACTGATCACCCACCCACAACATTTTTGTTGGATGTTCACCCTCTCTCAAAAGTCACAGCGAAAAGAAAGCATCATCTAAGGCCCACTTATGCTGAGGCTGCTGTTGCTCCTGCTCATTGTATATCCAAGGCAATAACTCATA